>OY997264.1:21654099-22310078 GCA_963921465.1 Triticum timopheevii | reverse complement strand
TGGTTTAAAAATCAAAGCAGAGCGCGACGGCGCCCGAGGGGTGCGGTGGTCGCCGGCGGCGATCCACGGCGAGGCAGGGGGATCGGGGAGTACCTCTGTGTTCAGGGCACCATTCCGCGTCTGAGGGAGGTGGAAGTGGTCGCCGGCGAGTACTGTGTCGACGACGGCCCTTGCTCCGGCGGACGGCGGTTCGGACGAGGACGGAGCTCGCCGGAGAGGGCTGCAAGGTTGAAATTGACGAGGGGGTTAGGGTGCTAGGTGTGGAAGAGGGCTGCAGACGGGGTTTGGGCATCGGAGATGGCCTCACCGCAGTGGATGCTGCTGGAGCCCGAGGCGGACGGAGGTGGCCAGAGTCGAGGAAGAAGGGCTCCTTGAGGCCCCTCCAGTGGTCAGGCAGGATGTGGTGAGGTGGTGTAGCCGGGCGTGAGTGCTAGCGGGCTCGGGGTGCTATATATAGCCGCCCCGAGGCGGTTACCGAGAACGGGGTTCTCCGGCGAGGTGATTACGTCGGCGTGGAGGTTGCACGGGAGGTTGCAGAGGTGGGGGCGTCATCGCGGTCGTTCCCTGGTTCGGTTTGTGCGCTAACAGCGTTGGGATTAGGTGGCTTAGGTGGAGTTCGACGGAACGGGGCGGCGCGGGCCCGTCGGCGGCAGAGAGCGCGCTCTGTGCGTGCTACGCCACGGCGACGGTGCCGCATGCGTGCGCTGGCACGGAGACGGCCACGCGGAGCCACCAGAGGATTTGGGCGGCGCCGAACGGCGTTGCGCCGCCGTTCTCCTCCCTGTCGGCCGCTACGGGGAGCCGGCCGCCGCAAGACACGCCGGCGCAGGCGGGCCAGGGCGCCACCGACGCCAGGGTCGCGCCAAGTGCGCGTGTGAGGCTCCGGACAAGCAAGCGAGGCCGTGAGCAACGTGCCAAGTGCACTGTGGCCGCGTGACTGAAACTGACGAAACTGAAACTGAACTTAACTGAATTTCTGAAAGTGCAAGGAAAACAGTGCATGCAAGGTGTTCGACAGAATGATCCAGGCATGTAGGGATTTTTTCTTGGGCTGATTTTTGGTGGAGTGATTCCTCATTGCAACTAGAGTTTGCCTGAATTTTGGTGGAATTTTTGGAGAAGTGTAGATATGAATTTCACCAAATTTGGCAAATCTGGTCCAAACTTGCAGTGAGTGAAATTTGAAATATTTGAAAAGAAGAAGAGTGGATCAAGATGGTTCTGGGTTGTGGGTACAAAGGACTATACAATGGTACTGAGTTGAGGTCAAAAATCAAAAGCCTTTGGGTACTTGCTTTGCAAATCACTTAGGCTCAAAAGAAAAGACAGAATTATTTGGAAAGAGAAAATAATTGGAATAAAATCCAGAAATGGATTTTATTGGTTTGGACAGAATGTTTAGGTTGTATCCAAGTGGAAGGAGGGGTTTTGAAAGGAGTTTTACCATAAGTGGCATGGCAAAACAAAAATGGATCAAACCAAATAAAAATCCCAAAACCAAAAGGTTTTCTTTTTAGAAGAAAACTCAATCCAGAAAGAGTTTTTAGGGAGTAGACTTAGAAGAGGGTTTTTTTAAGAAAAAAAAATTAAATGACCTTCTTCAAACCAGTAAGGCTTTTTTTTTAAATAAAACCATAAATTTTTTTTGGAGTGTCACAGCCACCCCCTCCAAGCGTGCCCAGGTGGGTTGTCCCACCTGGTGGCCCCGCAGACCCTGAAACCGACGCTATAAAATCCTATTTTTACAGAAAAAAGCAAGGAGAAAGAATTATTGCGTTTCACGAGAGAGAACCGCCACCGTCTCTTGTTCTTCATCGGGAGGCCAGATCTGGAGTCTGTTTGGGGCTCCGGAGAGGGGGATCTTCGTTATAACCAACCCTTCTCCATCGCCAATTCCATAATGGTCCCCACCGGGAGTGAGTAATCCCTTCGTAGGCTCTCGCTGGTCGGTGAGGAGTTGGATGAGATTCATCTTGTAATCGAGTTAGTTTTGTTAGGGCTTGATCCCTAGTATCCATGCTTAATGCTTGTCACTTTGGGCCCGGGTGCCATGATTTCAGATCTGAACCTTTTATGTTAGCACCATTATATCCATGTTCCAGATCCGATCTTGCAAGTTATAGTCACCTACTATGTGTTATGATCTGGCAACCCCGGAGTGACAATAGTCGGGACCACTCCTAGTTTGAGGAGTTCATATATTCACCGTGTGCTAATGCTTCGTTCTAGTTCTCTATTAAAAGGATGCCTTAATATCCCTTAGTTTCCAATAGGACACCGCTGCCACGGGAGGGTAGGACAAAAGATGTCACACAAGTTCTTTCCATAAGCACGCATGACTATTTACGGAATACCTGCCTACATTATATTTAGCAACTGGAGCTAGTGCTGTATCGCCCTAGGTTATGACTGTCTCAAGATGAATATCATCTAACCAATTACAAATCCAATGCCTACGATTTCCTACATATTTAAGTTACTACTGCTATTGTTGCTGTTGCACTCGCTACAAAATCATTGCTATCACTGCTACCGTTACAACTACTGTTATCGTTGCTATCAAAACTATCATACTACTTTTCTACTGATCACTTTGATGCAAATAATTAATCTCCAGGTGTGGTTGAATCGACAACTCAACTGCTGGTACCTTCAAATATTCTTTGGCTCCCCTTGTGTAGAATCTATAAATTTGGGTTGAATACTCTACCCTCGAAAACTGTTGCGATCCCCTATACTTGTGGGTTATCAAGGAGCATGTTCTCCAATTTCAAGGGATCGATCAAGGGTCATTGAGTGCTCAACCGCAACAGGGCATGCAACCATTTTGACACTGATGGCTGACTACTTTGTCCCCGATGCACTCTTCACTGAAAATTTCACCGACGTTTTCAGATGCGCAAGGCTATGTTCGATCGTTTGTACCATGGCGTCTGCTCCTATAATGACTATTTCATCTTGAAGAAGGGCGTTGTGGGAATGATTGGGTTCTATGGTTACGAGAAGTGCACGACCGCACTCCAGATGATTGCATGTGGGCGTGTGGCACGATCGCTAATTCATGGGACGAGTACGTACATATGTCTGAGAGCACATGCGGAGATGCTATGGTCAGGTTTGCAACTGCCATGGTTGAGGTGTTTGGTCCTTAGAGCATCTCCACTCCCCCCCAACAGGCCCACATGGCGCCTTTTTTAGCACATGCACCAAAAAATCGGTCGAGTCGCACCCACGAAAGCACACTTTTCGCTGTTTAGGGCCGAATTTGGTGCCGGCGGACCCAGGGCAAACTGTTTTGGCGTGAAAGCCTCGTGGGGCAATCGAGTTAGGGACTTGGTGCCTTCTCGTCCTCATCGCCTTGGTTCCTGCGGGAATCAATGCGCTGCCGTGTTGTCGGGTGGGGCAGCCTTGCAGTGATTCCTCATGGATGGCGCAGTGCAGGCACTGACGCGCGTCCCGCCCGCTACCTCCACCCGTGCACACGCATGTCGCCTGCTCGCCGCCCGCTAGCCACTATAAAAGTCGCCCCTCCTCACCGGTGGACGCACACACACACTCCTCCCGCACTCTCGCATCTTGCCGCCGACGACCTTCTCGCTCTTCTGACCTTCTCTCCCTCCTCCAACAACAAAAAATGGTCGAGCACTACCCAGGCAACGGAGTGGCGCCAATGGTTTTGATCGATGCCACCTGTGCGAGGACGAGGCCCGCCTCCTCTACGACGCGGACTACCTGGCGCCCCGGACATACGGGTGCTGGGCGCCTAGAGGCTCAGCACCGGCGGCGTACCGATGCCACCACCACCCGTTGGAGCCGAAAGGCGCGCCGAGATAGCACGCATCTGATCATCGCTGTCGGAGGAGGCTCGGCGGGAGCTGAGGTACGCCCCCGACAGCCACACTCTTTGGACCATGTACTTCGAGCGCCGCCACGCTGATGACCCACAAGTATAGGGGATCTATCGTAGTCCTTTCGATAGGTAAGAGTGTTGAACCCAACGAGGAGCATAAGGAAATGATAAGCGGTTTTCAGCAAGGTATTCTCTGCAAGTACTGAAATAAGTGGTAACAGATAGTTTTGTGATAGGATAAATTGTAACGAGCAACAAGTAACAAAAGTAAATAAAGTGCAGCAAGGTGGCCCAGTCCTTTTTGTAGCAAAGGACAAGCTTGGACAAACTCTTATAATAGGAAAAGCGCTCCCGAGGACACATGGGAATATCGTCAAGCTAGTTTTCATCACGCTCATATGATTCGCGTTCGGTACTTTGATAATTTGATATGTGGGTGGACCGGTGCTTGGGTACTGCCCTTACTTGGAAAAGCATCCCACTTATGATTAACCTCTATTGCAAGCATCCGCAACTACAACAAAAGTATTAAGGTAAACCTAACCATAGCATGAAACATATGGATCCAAATCAGCCCCTTACGAAGCAACGCATAAACTAGGGTTTAAGCTTCTGTCACTCTAGCAACCCATCATCTACTTATTACTTCCCAATGCCTTCCTCTAGGCCCAAATAATGGTGAAGTGTTATGTAGTCGACGTTCACATAACACCACTAGAGGCTAGACAACATACATCTTATCAAAATATCGAACGAATACCAAATTCACATGACTACTAATAGCAAGACTTCTCCCTTGTCCTCAGGAACAAACGTAATTACTCACAAAGCATATTCATGTTCATAATCAGAGGGGTAATAATATGCATAAAGGATCTGAACATATGATCTTCCACCAAATAAACCAACTAGCATCAACTACAAGGAGTAATCAACACTATTAGCAACCTACTAGCACCAATCCCGGACTTGGAGACAAGAATTGGATACAAGAGATGAACTAGGGTTTGGAGATGAGATGGTGCTGGTGAAGATGTTGATGGAGATTGCCCTCTCCCGATGAGAGGAGCGCTGGTGATGACGATGGTGATGATTTCCCCCTCCCGGAGGGAAGTGTCCCTGACAGAATAGCTCTGCCGGAGCCCTAGATTGGTTCCGCCAAGGTTCCGCCTCGTGGCAGCGGAGTCTCGTATCGAAAGGTTTTCTTCTATTTTTTCTCATCGAAAGACTTCATATAGGAGAAGATGGGCGTCGGAGAGCCACTAGGGGGCCCACGAGGTAGGGGGGCCCGCCCAGGGGGGGCGCCCCCACCCTCGTGAGCAGGGTGTGGGCCCCCTGGCCTTCATCTTTGGCGACGATTTTTCTTTATTTATTTTAAGATATTCCGTGGAGTTTCAGGACTTTTGGAGTTGCGCAGAATAGGCCTCCAATATTTGCTCCTTTTCCAGCCCAGAATTCCAGCTGCTGGCATTCTCCCTCTTCATGTAAACCTTGTAAAATAAGAGAGAATAGCCATAAGTATTGTGACATAATGTGGAATAACAACCCATAATGCAATAAATATTGATATAAAAGCATGATTCAAAATGGACGTATCAACTCCCCCAAGCTTAGACCTCGCTTGTCCTCAAGCGAAAAGCCGATAACAATAAATATGTCCTCATGTTTAGAGGTAGAGGCGTCGATAAAAATAAAATACAGACATGAAGGCATCATGATTATTTCATAACAGCAACAGATATAGATTTTGTCATATGACTACTCATGTTCAAGTGATGATCTTTTCACAAAGCCAAAGTATGAATCAGAAACCTTATTGAGCACCAACAAATTATAACCTCAGTCATTGAAGCAATTGCAATTTATCATAACATCGGAAAGAGTCTATGTCAGAGCTTAAAAAGCAAGTCCACATACTCAACTATCACTTAGTCCTTCATAATTGCTAACACTCACGCAATACTTGTGGTTACGAAGTTTTAATCGGACACAGAGAAAGATAGGGGCTTATAGTTTTGCCCCACAACCTTTTACCTCAAGGGTAATGTCAACAATAATAATTCATGCTCCCTTACATACAATTAGATATATATATCATTTTCTTTCCAAGATGCTAAGCTTGCCAAAGGATAAAATGAAAAAGGGAAGGTGAAGATCACCGTGACTCTTGCATAAGGTAGAGGATAATAATAAAAGATAGGCCCTTCGCAGAGGGAAGCAGAGGTTGTCATGTGCGTTTAGGGTTGATGCACAAAATCTTAATGCAAAAGAACGTCACTTTATATTGCCCCTTGTATGTGGACCTTTATTATGCAGCCCGTCGCTTTTATTGCGTCCACAACAAGTTCGTACAAAGTTTATTTTCTCCGCACTAATAAGTCATGCATATTTAGAGAGCAATTTTTATTGCTTGCACCAATGACAACTTATTGAAGGATCTTACTCAATCCATAGGTATATATGGTGGACTCTCATGGCAAAACTGGTTTAAGGGTATTTGGAAGCACAAGTAGTATTTCTACTTGGTGCTGAGAATTTGGCTAGCATGAGGGGGAAAGGCAAGCTCAACACGGTAGAGGATCCATGACAACATACTTTATCTCAGATATAAGAAAACATAACTTATGTTGTCTTCCTTGTCCAACATCAACTCTTTAGCATGTCATATTTTAATGAGTGCTCCCAATCATAAAAGATGTCAATGATAATATATCTATATGTGAAACCTCTCTTTCCTTATTACTTCCTATTAATTGCAACAATGACCAAAGCTACATTTGCCAACTCCCAACAACTTTTAATCATCATACTCTTTCTACGTGAATTCATTACTTTCAATAAGATCAATATGAACTCTTTGATTCTTTTTATTTTATTTCTTCTATTCACCCAAGATCATGGCAAAATAATCAAGCCCTTGACTCAACACTAATCTTTATTATATAGCTCATGGACTCAATTACAAAGAAGGATCATAAAGCAAAAACTCAAAACTAGATCATGCCATAACTTTTATTCTACTAAATCGAGATACTACTAATAGGATCAAACTAAGAAAAACGGTAAAGATAGGAGTTGTGATGATGATACGATACCAGGGCACCTCCCCCAAGCTTGGCAGTTGCCAAGGGAAGTGCCCATACCCATGTGATTATATCTCCTTGACGGTGGAGGTGTTGTTGATGATGGAGTTGTCGAATTTTTCTTCTCTAGCTTGCGTCTGAGGCTAAATTTTTCCTCCCTCAGATCCTCATTCTCGATCTCAAGTTTCATTATCTTTTTGCATAATGCTGCCTTGCTGTCCTGCAAAAAACGAGGCGGGATAGATTGGACTTTATGGAGGCTTGACTTCTTGAACTCCACATGCATATCACCAGGTTGAGGTAGTGGATCATAGTCTTCTTCTTCCTCTGTGGTCCAGCCATAATGCTCCACATCCCCATATACTTTTGGATTTGCAATATAATCGGCCATATAGCTCTCTCCCTCCGAATCTTGGGAAGACATCTTGCTCTAATCTGCAGCAGCAACAACTCGAAACGAAAACAGAGGATATTTACATGATACGGGAGTCAAAACCTTTGGGAGTATATATAATGAATTTTTACCGACCAAAATACATATCGTGTAGGAAAACGGAGTTCGGAGGGCACACGAGGTGCTCACGAGGTAGGGGGGCGCGCCCAGGGGGGTAGGGCGCGCCCTCCACCCTCATGGAGGCCTCGTGTCCTCCCCGGACTGCTACTTATTTTTGTATTTTTCTAAATATTCCAAAACGGAGAAATATTGCCTTAAAAACTGTTTTGGAGTCGGTTTACTTACCGTACCACATACCTATTCCTTTTCGGAGTCTGGAGCGAGCTGGAAAGTGTCCCTAATGTATTCCTCCAGGGTTACGGTTTCAATAATATTGGTTTCAACATTTATAGGATTACCTGAGATATAGTGTTTGATCCTTTGACCGTTCACCACCTTTGGATTTGTGCCTGCGAAGTTGTTGATTTTTATGGCACCGGAACGATAGACCTCCTCGATAACGTAGGGACCTTCCCATTTAGAGAGAAGTTTTCCTACAAAAAATCTTAAACGAGAGTTGTATAGCAACACATAATCACCTACATTAAACTCACGCTTTTGTATCCTTTTGTCATGCCATCTTTTAACTTTTTCTTTAAACAACTTGGCATTTTCATAAGCTTGGGTTTTTCATTCATCAAGTGAGCTAATATCAAATAACCTCTTCTCACCGGCAAGTTTGAAATCATAGTTGAGCTCTTTAATAGCCAATATGCCTTATGTTCTAGTTCGAGAGGTAAGTGACATGCTTTTCCATAAACCATTTTATACGGAGACATACCGATAGGATTCTTATATACAGTTCTATAGGCCCATAATGCATCATCAAGTTTCTTGGACCAATACTTTCTAGACCTATTGACAGTCTTTTGCAAAATTAATTTGAGCTCTCTATTGCTCAATTCTACCTGACCACTAGACTGCGGGTGATATGGAGATGCAATTCTATGATTGACATCATACTTAGCAAGCATTTTACGGAAAGCACCACGAATAAAGTGTGAACCACCATCAGTCATTAAATATTTAGGGACTCCAAACCTCGGAAAAATAACTTCCTTAAGCATTTTAATAGAAGTGTTATGATCAGCACTACTAGTTGGAATAGCTTCTACCCACTTAGTAACGTAATCAACGGCAACTAAAATATGTGTATATCCATTAGAGGCAGGAAAAGGTCCCATATAATCAAAGCCCCAAACATCAAATGGTTCAATGAGAAGTGAATAATTCATAGGCATTTCTTGACGTCTACTAATATTACCAATTCTTTGACATTCATCGCAAGACAAAACAAACTTACGGGCATCCTTGAAGAGAGTAGGCCAATAAAAACCGGATTGCAATACCTCATGTGCAGTTCTATCTCCAGCATGGTGTCCTCCATAAGCTTCGGAGTGACACTTGCGTAGGATCTGTTCCTGTTCATGCTCAGGTACACAACGTCTAATAACACCATCTACTCCTTCTTTATAAAGATGTGGGTCATCCCAAAAGTAATGTCGCAAGTCATAGAAAACCTTTTTCTTTTGTTGGTATGTGAAGCAAGGTGGTATAAATTTAGCAACAATATAATTAGCATAATCAGCATACCATGGAGTGCTACGAGAAGTGCTTATGATATTTAATTGTTCATCAGGAAAACTATCATCAATAGGTAGTGGGTCATCAAGAACATTCTCTAACCTAGATAAGTTGTCTGCAACAGGGTTCTCAGCTCCTTTTCTATCAACAATATGCAAAGCAAATTCTTGTAGCAAGAGAACCCAGCTAATAAGTCTAGGTTTTGCATCTTTCTTTTCCATAAGATATTTAATAGCAGCATGATCTGTGTGAATAGTTACTTTAGAATCAAAAATATAGGGTCCGAATTTATCACAAGCAAATACAACTGCTAAAAGTTCTGTAGCGACCAGACCTCAAACAGTCTGATCTCTGTGCTCAGTGTCATCCCTGGATCAGTAATGCTGACACCACATAGTACTTGGAGGATTAATAACAGAGTAGCAATCACACACTTATTACATCGAATGTCTCAAAAGAGAACTTATTGAAATAAATATGGCTTAAGGTCATCTAAAATCGATAACAGCGGAAGGCTTGGAAGATAAGCGAGTCCATCAACTCCAACGGTATCACTGAGTATAGAACCACGACCTAAAAGCATCTTACTCGTCGTCTAAAAAGTCTGCAACATGAAACATTGCAGCCCGAAAACGGGTCAGCACATGGAATATGCTGGCAATGTAACACATGGAGAATAACAATGGAATAAGCTATACTACATGCATATATGGCTGGTGGAAAAGCTCTATGGTTACAGTTTTTGCATAAAGCCAATTTTTCCTTACTACAAAGGAATAAATTTATTTAACTATCATGGTGGTTGTTAAACATTGAGAATGGTTGACAGCATTCTCAATCCCAATTAGAAGTACTCATTAACATCCCAACAATATTAATTAGAAGCAACATGATGAGATTCACATAATATCCAAGTACTAGATACTCAAAATGTCCATAACCTTGGACACGGCTAACCATGATTAGTTTATACACTCTGCAGAGGTTTGCGCACTTTTCCCCACATGACTCGATCTCCTCCACTTGATTTCTCGCACTACATGGTGTTTGAGAAACGGATGACCGAGACATAGTCTTTCAGAAGCACTTGCACCTTACGTAAGGGGTAGACCGTACCAACCTACATCCCCTACATCTGCTAGTCCACCCCGTAAGAGTTCGCACAACTTAGTCAACTATGCTAGAGCCCATAATAGCATGTGGCTGCACACGGAAGTTTCTAGTTTGAATAATCTCATGATCCCTTCGAGCCTGGGTGGCGGTCCGAAGAAATACAGGCAAGTCCTGATAGAAACCAGGTGCCTCAATCCACCCAGATGTGTGTTTAAGTTGCCACCTTAAATAAACCATTAATTAACAATCTCACATCTATCATGGAAATTCACTCACCCAATCCACGTCTACTAGCATAGCATGGCATAATAAGCAAACGTAGAAGTAACTCCCAAAGGTTTGATAATAAAATAGGTAATAGGTACTACCTCATCTACTTCCCATCCCACAATTTAATTAGATCCTAATCATGCAATGTTTGAGGATTGATCTAATGCATAAAACTGGGTATGAGAAAAGGTATGATCAAAGTGTTACTTGCCTTGCTGATGATCCGCGAAACCTAGAGACTCGAAGTTACAGGCGGCGCACTCCGGGTATTCTATCGCAGACAAACCAACAAGCATACAATAAGTACTCATCTAATGCACAGGTAAAACTCGAATAAAAGATCTAACCAGAATGTTCAACTTAAGAACTCCGGTTTGCAAAAAGAAACAAATCAAACAAAGCAACGAAAATCAAACGGCGAAAGAAAACATCTTCGTTTTACTAATCTGGATCTAAGTCAAATTTTACAGAAGCAAAAACTTGTTTAAGTAGATTATTCGGAAAGAGGGTTTTGAGACGAAACTCCATGCGCTTGAATCGCCTGATTCCGATAAACGAGCGAAAAGTTAAACTAAAACGAAAATCGGATCAGGAATCGCGATCAGAAAAATCGCGGATTAAATTCGAGAAAAAGAAAACGACGAACGAGTTAACGAACGAACGTTCGTTAACTAAACTAATCTGATGAACACGTTCGTTAAAACGAACGAACGAGCGAACGCTCGCTAATTAACCAAACCGAGAAAAAAACCGATCTAACGAAAAACCGAAAAAAACCCGAAGAAAAACCGCTCGGTTTTTATAAAAAAACCGGCGGCACGCGGGTCGAGGCGACGGCGAACCTCGGCGGCGGTGGCGGCGAAGTCCAGCGAGGATCCGACGGCAGCGGCGGAGTCCGGCGGCTGGCGGCGACGGCGGGCGGCTAGGGTTAGGGTTTGGCGCGGGTGGCGGCTAGGCTGGCGGCGGCGGTGACTTGGGCCTGGGGCGGGGCGGCTGACGGGCTTGGGGGCGCCGGGGTGGCGCTTTATATAGTGCCCCCCGAGCGGAGTCCCCCTCGGGCACGGCCAAGAGGCGGTTCGCGTTTTTTTAAATAATTCCGCGCAGAAGAAAAATAAAAAGAAATACTAAACGGACTCCAAAAATCCCGAAATAAATTTTCCCCGGCTTCTAAAATCAATCTGGACAAGATGAACATTTATTTGGGGCCTAAATGCAATTTTTAAAAACACGCATTTTTCCTAAATTCAAATAAAAAGGCGAAAAACTCCAAAATAAAATCTTATTTGTTTTTTTATTAAATCTTCATTATTTCTTTATTTTGGGAAGTCATTTTATTCCCTCTCTGAAATTTTGGTAGTAGAAATGATTGAAGATAAAATAAAGAAAATCAATGATCCTATTTTTAAATTTGAGAAAACCCCAAATAAGAAAATAACGAAATCCCCAACTCTCTCCGTGGGTCCTTGAGTTGCGTAGAAATTTCTAGGATCGAGCCAACAATGCAACAAAAATATGATATGCAATGATGATCTATGTATAACATTCCAAATTGAAAATTTGGGATGTTACAAGTTCCTTTTCGGTAGTAGTATAATTTCTTTGAGCATTGTCTAGAGTCTTACTAGCATAATGGATAACATTTAATTTCTTATCAACTCTTTGCCCTAGAACAGCACCTAAAGCATAATCACTAGCATCACACATAATTTCAAAGGGTAAATTCCAATTAGGTGGCTGAACAACAGGTGCAAAGACTAATGCTTTCTTAAGTATTTCAAATGCTTCTACACAATCATCATCAAATACAAATGGTACATCTTTTTGTAATAAATTAGTCAGAGGCTGATAGTTTTTTGGGAAGTCCTTAATGAACCTCCTATAGAATCCGGCATGACCAAGGAAACTTCTTATACCTTTGATGTCCTTGGGACATGGCATCTTTTCAATAGCATCAACCTTGGCTTTATCAACTTCAATACCTCTTTCAGAAACTTTGTGCCCCAAGACAATACCTTCATTAACAATAAAGTGGCACTTTTCCCAATTCAAGACAAGATTAGTTTCTTCACATCTCTGCAAGACTCGAGCAAGATTGCTCAAGCAATCATCAAAAGAGGAACCATAGACGGAAAAGTCGTCCATGAAAACCTCACAAATCTTTTTGCAAAAGTCAGAGAATATAGGCATCATGCATCTTTCAAAGGTAGCAGGTGCATTACATAAACCAAAAGGCATGCGTCTATACGCAAAAGTACCAAAAGGGCATGTAAAAGTAGTCTTTGATTGATCTTTAGCCGACACAGGTATTTGAGAGAAACCAGAATAACCATCTAGAAAGCAATAATGTGTATGTTTGCATAATCTTTCTAGCATTTGATCAATAAAAGGTAAGGGGTAATGATCTTTCTTAGTAGCTTTATTTAATTTGCGGAAATCAATTACCATCCTATAACCTGTGATAATTCTTTGTGGAATCAATTCATCTTTATCATTAGGGACAACAGTAATACCTCCCTTCTTAGGGACACAATGGACAGGACTTATCCACTGACTATCAGCAACGGGATAAATTATACCTGCCTCCAGAAGCTTGAGTATTTCTTTCTTACCACTTCTTTCATTTTAGGATTCAAACGTCATTGAGGATCACAAACTGGTTTGGCATCCGCTTCCGAATTTATTTTATGTTGACATAGAGTGGGACTGATGCCCTTAAGATCATCCAGAGTATATCCAATAGCGGCACGGTGCTTCTTCAGAGTTTTCAATAATCTTTCTTCTTCATGCTCTGAAAGGTTAGCGCTAATAATGACGGGATATATTTTCTTTTCATCAAGATAAGCATATTTAAGATTATCAGGCAACGGTTTAAGCTCAAACACGGGATCACCCTTGGGTGGAGGAGGATCCCCTAGGATTTCAACAGGCAGATTGTGTTGCAGAATAGGTTCCTGTTTAAAGAATACTTCATCTATTTCCCTTCTTTCATTCAAAAACATATCATTTTCATGGTCTAGCAAATAGTGTTCTAAAGGATCACTAGGAGGTACGGCAATAGAAGCAAGACCAATAATTTCATCCTTACTAGGCAATTCTTTCTCACGATGTTGGTTACTAAATTTAGAGAAATTAAACTCATGAAACATATCATCCAAGCCAACAGTAACAACATTCTTTTTGCGGTCTATCTTAGCGTTAACGGTATTCAAGAAGGGTCTACCAAATATAATGGGACAAAAGCTATCTTGTGGAGAACCAAGAATAAGAAAATCAGCGGGATATTTGGTTTTTCCACACAAGACTTCAACATCTCTAACAATTCCCATTGCAGATATAGTATCTCTATTGGCAAGTTTAATTGTAACATCAATATCTTCTAACTCAGCATGTGCAATATCATGCATAATTTCTGTGTATAAGTCAATGGGTATAACACTAGCACTAGCACCCATATAACATAAGCCATGATAACAATGATCCCCTATTTTTACAGAAATTAAAGGCATGCCTACCAGAGGTCTATGTTTATCTCTAGCACAAGGTTTAGCAATTCTAGCAGTTTCACCATAGAATTGAATAACATGCCCATCAATATTATCAGACAAGAGATCTTTAACAATAGCAATATTAGGTTCTACTTTGACTTGCTCAGGAGGTGTATAAGTTCTAGTATTGCTTTTATGAACAACAGTTGAAGCTTTAGCATGATCCTTCATTCTAACAGGGAAAGGTGGTTTCTCAACATAAGAAGTGGGAACAATAGGATCATTGTAAGTGACAGTTTTTTCTTCAACTTTAATAGGTGCAGCTACTTTTACTTCTATGGGAGGATGATATTTAAACCACTTCTCCTTGGGGAGATCAACAACAACAACAACAACAACAACAACAACAACAACAACAACAACAACAACAAAGCCTTTAGTCCCAAGCAAGTTGGGGTAGGCTAGAGGTGAAACCCATAAGATCTCGCAACCAACTCATGGCTCTGGCACATGGATAGCAAGCTTCCATGCACCCCTGTCCATAGCTAGCTCTTCGGTGATACCCCAATCCTTCAGGTCTCTCTTAACGGACTCCTCCCAAGTCAAATTCGGTCTACCCCGCCCTCTCTTGACATTCTCCGCACGCTTTAGCCATCCGCTATGCACTGGAGCTTCTGGAGGCCTACGCTGGATATGCCCAAACCATCTCAGACGATGTTGGACAAGCTTCTCTTCAATTGGTGCTACCCCAACTCTATCTTGTATATCATCATTCCGGACTCGATCCTTCCTCGTGTGGCCACACATCCATCTCAACATCCGCATCTCCGCCACACCTAACTGTTGAACATGTCGCCTTTTAGTCGGCCAACACTCAGCGCCATAAACATTGCGGGTCGAACCGCCGTCCTGTAGAACTTGCCTTTTAGCTTTTGTGGCACTCTCTTGTCACAGAGAATGCCAGAAGCTTGGCGCCACTTCATCCATCCGGCTTTGATCCGATGGTTCACATCTTCATCAATACCCCCATCCTCCTGCAGCATTGACCCCAAATACCGAAAGGTGTCCTTCTGAGGTACCACCTGACCATCAAGGCTAACCTCCTCCTCCTCACACCTAGTAGTACTGAAACCGCACATCATGTACTCGGTTTTAGTCCTACTAAGCCTAAACCCTTTCGATTCCAAGGTTTGTCTCCATAACTCTAACTTCCTATTTACCCCCGCCCGACTATCGTCAACTAGCACCACATCATCCGCAAAGAGCATACACCATGGGATATCTCCTTGTATATCCCTTGTGACCTCATCCATCACCAATGCAAAAAGATAAGGGCTCAAAGCTGACCCCTGATGCAGTCCTATCTTAATCGGGAAGTCATCAGTGTCGACATCACTTGTTCGAACACTTGTCACAACATTATCGTACATGTCCTTGATGAGGGTAATGTACTTTGCTGGGACTTTGTGTTTCTCCGTGGTATCTTATCATAGGCCTTCTCCAAGTCAATGAACACCATATGCAAGTCCTTCTTTTGCTCCCCATATCTCTCCATAAGTTGTCGTACCAAGAAAATGGCTTCCATGGTCGACCTCCCAGGCATCTTTTGGGTTTCATCTCCATAAGAGTGGCTGAGTTTTTACGTTGGCTCGCCAAGCCTATCACAACCCTCCTCCTTTACCCGGGCTTGGGGAGATCAACATAAGTAGCAAAAGATTCACAGAAAGAAGCTACTTTCTCAGAGTCAAGTCCATATTTAGTGCTAAACTTACGGAAAATATCGGTATCCATAAAAGATTTAACACAATCAAACTTAGGTGTCATACCTGACTTCTTACCTTTGTCGAGGTCCCAATCTTCAGAGTTGTGTTTAATTCTATCCAATAAATTCCATCTAAATTCAATAGTCTTCATCATAAAAGAGCCAACACAAGAAGTATCGAGCATGGTGCGATTGTTATCAGAAAGGCGAGCATAAAAACTTTGTATAATTACTTCTCTTGAGAGCTCATGATTGGGGCATGAATATAACATTGATTTAAGCCTCCCCCAAGCTTGAGCGATGCTTTATCCTTCGCAAGGCCAAAAATTATATATATAATTGCGATCACGATGAACAAGATGCATAGGGTAATACTTTTGATGAAATTCCAATTTCAATCTTTTCTAGTTCCATGATATCATATAATCACATAGCCTATACCATGTCAATGTGTCTCCATTCAAAGATAAAGGGAAGGCCTTCTTCTTAACAACATCATCGGGTATACCTTCAAGCTTAAAAAATCCACAAACATCATCCACATAGCGTAGATGTTCATCAGGATGCTTTGTTCCATCTCCTGTAAAAGTGTTAGATAGCAGTTTTTCCATCATACCCGAAGGAATCTCAAAAGGAGTTTTATTTTCAATAGGTTCAGTAGGTTGAGTAGGTTGAGGAGCAACTCTTTGCTCTACTGGACGGGGTGAAGATACCCCAAACAAGCCCCTCAGACAATTACTTTCCATAGTAACAAGTGACAGAAAATTTCAGCACACTATATAAATTTTTCCTTACCAAATTCCACCTACCAAAGGCGCTTCATTCCTCGGCAACGGCGCCAGAAAAGAGTCTTGATGACCTAAAAGTATAGGGGATCTATTCTAGTCCTTTCGATAAGTAAGAGTGTCGAACCCAACGAGGAGCAGAAGGAAATGATAAGCGGTTTTCAGCAAGGTATTCTCTGCAAGTACTGAAATAAGTGGTAACAGATAGTTTTGTGATAGGATAAATTGTAACGAGCAACAAGTAACAAAAGTAAATAAAGTGCAGCAAGGTGGCTCAATCCTTTTTGTAGCAAAGGACAAGCCTGGACAAACTCTTATAATAGGAAAAGCGCTCCCGAGGACACATGGGAATATCGTCAAGCTAGTTTCCATCACGCTCATATGATTCGCGTTCGGTACTTTGATAATTTGATATGTGGGTGGACCGGTGCTTGGGTACTGCCTACTTGGACAAGCATCCCACTTATGATTAACCTCTATTGTAAGCATCTGCAACTAGAACAAAAGTATTAAGGTAAACCTAACCATAGCATGAAACATATGGATCCAAATCAGCCCCTTACGAAGCAACGCATAAACTAGGGTTTAAGCTTTTGTCACTCTAGCAACCCATCATCTACTTATTACTTCCCAATGCCTTCCTCTAGGCCCAAATAATGGTGAAGTGTTATGTAGTCGACGTTCACATAACACCACTAGAGGCTAGACAACATACATCTTATCAAAATATCGAACGAATATCAAATTCACATGACTACTAATAGCAAGACTTCTCCCTTGTCCTCAGGAACAAACGTAATTACTCACAAAGCATATTCATGTTCATAATAAGAGGGGTAATAATATGCATAAAGGATCTGAACATATGATCTTCCACCAAATAAACCAACTAGCATCAACTACAAGGAGTAATCAACACTACTGGCAACCTACTAGCACCAATCCCGGACTTGGAGACAAGAATTGTATACAAGAGATGAACTAGGGTTTGGAGATGAGATGGTGCTGGTGAAGATGTTGATGGAGATTGCCCTCTCCCGATGAGAGGAGCATTGGTGATGATTTCCCCCTCCCGGAGGGAAGTATCCCCGGCAGCACGGCTCTGCCGGAGCCCTAGATTGGTTCCGCCAAGGTTCCGCCTCGTGGCGGCGGAGTCTCGTCCCGAAAGGTTTTCTTATATTTTTTCTCATCGGAAGACTTCATATAGGAGAAGATGGGCGTCGGAGAGCCACCATCGGGCCCACGAGGTATGGGGGCGCGCCCCCCACCCTCGTGAGGAGGGTGTGGGCCCCCTGGCCTTCATCTTTGGCGATGATTTTTCTTTATTTATTTTAAGATATTCCATTGAGTTTCAGGACTTTTGGAGTTGCGCAGAATAGGCCTCCAATATTTGCTCCTTTTCCAGCCCAGAATTACAGCTGCCGGCATTCTCCCTCTTCATGTAAACCTTGTAAAATAAGAGAGAATAGCCATAAGTATTGTGACATAACGTGGAATAACAGCCCATAATGCAATAAATATTGATATAAAAGCATGATGCAAAATGGATGTATCACACGCCGACATGCTCGCCTCGACGAACAACATCGATATGCACGGGCGTCACAAATCCGAGGGATGGAGTCTACGGTGGGATGCCGCCGGGCGCATGCTCGATGCCTTCCCACTACTAGGGAAAAGCCTAGCAGCAGCGCGGGTTTTGGGCCTATCAGTAGCGCGGGCAGAAGCGCTACTAATAAGGCGCTACAGCTAATGCTTAGCAATAGCGCGGCTTGACCCACGCTACTGCTAAATTGACTTAGTAGCAGCGGTTCTTTAGAACATCGCTACTGTTAATTAGTAGTAGCGCTTCTCCTAACCCGCGCTACTACTACTATTTAGTATTTTATTTCTTTTCTATTTCATGTTGTATTCATACACCTTTATACAAGTTTTCATACAACAGGAATTTAGAGATTGTTTTTACATCATAATGAGTTATTACATCATGGGGTGAAAGAACCGTGGACTAGTTTCAAGTGGATGTCCATCCACTTGAAACTAATCCGCGGTTCTTTCACCCAATGATATAATAATATCATCATCATCATCATCATATCATTAACAACTTAGCATCATAATACATCATTGTCATATAACACCTCCTCAATATCATCGTTTTCATCATTGACATCACATAACACCTCCTCAAGATCATCATTGTCAACTCTAACACATTACCACATAATAAACATATTGTACCTCATAGGACCTATTACATTCGATTAAGACCTACTACATTTTCTAAGGTAAAATAACAAAAAACAAGATAGCCCCTGACTCTCCATTATGGAGAATGGAGATTAGCATGTCTCCCATTCTTGCCTTTCGCTGAATGTTACTTCCAAGAACCTCCTTGCGAATGTCCATACATTTCTTCCATTCTCTGATGATCATGTGTTCACGGGTTTTAGAAATCCGATATGCACAGGTGAGCTCCGTAGATTTACCTGGCAGTATGTTCAGAACTGAGAGGCGACCATGCAGAGACATCAGATGAGGCACACAATCCATCGGGAGTTTCTGTTGAAAAACATAATAATAACTTTGTAGTTAGCAATGATGTACTAGTTTTAGAAGTATGCAAAAAATGCACGAATGTCGTAATAGTAAAAAATCTTACCAGGGTATCTCCAGAGAAGTTATCGTTGTTCAACACATGCACTAGTGGCACGTATTCACCATAATTTGGAGGAGTTCGATAATAGGCATTGTAATTCTCAAGAAGAGTACAAAATGCGATAAGATGATTTTTCTCCTCATATGTTAATTGGGTGCCTTCGGTGTAGTGGGTTTTATCTACCATCTTCCGCACAGTCTTTGAAGAATCAAAATAAGCTGTCAATGGAAATAAGCTATCAACTATTTTGAAATAAAGAATATAAATTAGTTAATAACTATGTTTGAGAAACTCACATAGCGGTACAATCGGCAGCGTATCAACAAGGACCCAAATGTCCATATTGTCTTCCTCGCTGTCAGGATCACCAAGATCCATGGTGATAATCATACCCTCATCAAAACCATACATTTTGCAAAGTGCTTCCCAATTTTGGCAACCAAAATGGGTTACGCTCTGAGCATTGTACAGATTTACTTCAAAATCCATATCATGATGGGTCCTTAGGTGTATTTTCTTTGTTTCGAAATTTTCATGGTCTTCAAAACCCATCCTCTCCAAGACATAGCGTCTTGCATGGCATGGGATAAGCTAGTCGAACTGTAAAATATGAAAATTAGACGTTGAAATAGTTGAAGTCATGCTTAATGGAGAAAAAAACTATTGTCGTCGTTGCGTACCGTATGAACATCGCAAGTCTCCTCGAGCTTAATGCTGAAGCGGCGATCGTCGTCCAGCCGAACGAACCTGTCGCACATACCTCGATCGTCGTGGCACCAGCTACACTCCCCCGGGAGACCGTCGTCGTCCGAGTACGACATTTCCTACAATCATAATTCAAAGATTAAACTTGTACATATTCTAGCACAAGTCATGTCAGAATTCACGACAAAATCCGACATGACCTTTGCTAAAAAAGGACATATCGAGCGCCTGAAATTTGCCGGAACAGAAATTAATCAACACTCCGACAAAACATAGGCCACTCGGAGATGTAAACTGAACATGAACGACCACTTGGGCAACCACATATCCTATTTGAGCAACAACACAAAATATACAAGGATATTTGGCTGGTCTCACCTCGATGTCGGAGGGGGTACGTCGGTGACTGGGATGACGGCGGGGATGTCGGAGGGGGTCGGTGATGGGGACGACGGAGGTCACCTGAAACCATATAAGTTATCACTAGCAACAAAACATGTTCAACTAGTTTTATTAATTCAACTAGTTCTTACTAAATATAAACTTACTATAAATAGAAAAAAACTAGTTCTTTCTAAAAATAAAGTAGTTCAACTAGTTATATTAATTATCTTACTAAAAAATAGATTAGTTCTGTTAATTCAACTAGTTCAACTAGTTTATTAATTTACTTACTAAACTAGTTCAACTACAACTAAAGTAGTTCAACTACCACTACTACTACTAAAAATCTAGTAACTAAGCTAAATTAACATCTACTACTACTAAATTAACATCTAGTACTAGCTAACCCTAAATTTCTACTACTACTAAATCTAGTACTAACTAGTGGCAGGGGGTGGGGGGCGACAGAGAGGTAGCTAGGGGCGGCGAGGTCGAGGGCGGTGGGAGGAGGGCTGCCGGCGGAGGAGGGAGGAGGGGCGGTCGCAGGCGGAGGGAGGAGGGCGGCGGCGGAGGAGGGAGGGGCGGCCGCAGGTGGAGGGGAGGATGTGCGAGGAGGATGGAGGAGGGACGGAAGGAGGGGAGTACCTCGGCGGCGGACGAACGAAGGCGGCGGCGGCGGCGGCGACGGACGACGACGGTTGACGCGGGCGAGAGTGAGAGTGTGAGTGAGAAGGGGCCGGTCCTCCCGTGGGGATAAGGTAGGGATAGTTGTAGCGCGTTTGACAAAAAGCGCTACAGCTAACCTAAGTAGCAGTAGCGCTCTACAGTATAGTGCGCTACTGCTATAGCTAGCGGGGGGCCAAGGTCATGGCAACTATAGCAGTAGCGCTGTAGGCCACAAACGCGCTACTGCTACTTCCAAGTCAGTAGCACGTTTGGCAGACACGCGCTGCTGCTAAGTAGCAGTAGCGTGGTATTTTGAAGCGCGCTGCAAGTAAGATTCTGTGTATAGGCTTTTCCCTAGTAGTGTCCTTGAGTACATCGAGGCCGTCAACGAGCTACAATTGGAGTACCCGCTGACGAGGACCATCACATGGAATTCATCTTGATTTATTTGATTCAATCATTGGGCTCAATCTTGATGCACAACTATATATATAGCATCCATTCCAAATCCATTTGATCTCCTTCTTGCATCACCATGGAGCAAACATCTAATATTCTTTATGCTTTGCAAATGAAACATTCCTTCAAACGTATACCCCAATGCAAACATTAGTCCATTAAGATTGTTATTAATTACCAAAACCACACATTGGGACTACATGTACTTTAAATCTCCCTCATTTTGGTAATTGATGATAATCTCAATAAGAGGGTTTATACAATGAATTTAAAAACAAGTATGCAATTCATCCGAGGATAAATTGAATACTTGAGGTGGTATTGATGACATCAAGTGTCACAAAAATACTTGAGATTATCAAAACCGGTTGTACTAGCATCAAACACAACACAAGCATTTGGTGATAGCACATCCACAATATGTAGAGCAAACTCCCCCACAATATACGCATGTGTGAATTAACTTTGAATGCCATTGCATATATTGATTGATATAAACTAGGTGAAGTTTTCTCTATATACAATACTCATCCATGCAACACACATATATAACAAGGGTAGGTAAGCATGAATGACAACAAGCATAGTAAGAACACTTATCTTTAAACCCTATAAACTTCTCACCCATTGGCAACAAATGCCAAAATGGGAAAAATCTAGAAGCCAATATAGTATGAGTTCCTCTTTAATGTGTGCATATTACAACATGTGAATGAAAATAAAATGCACATATCCAATGGCAAAAATTTGAGGAGCTCAGGATCTATAGAATGCAACAAGATACTACGATATGAAAAATAAGCATTCTAGATGTGAGAAAAACATTCAAAAGATCCAAAGAACATAATTTGAACAAGATATAATTGTTGGGGAACGTAGTAATTTCAAAAAATTTCCTACGCACACGCAAGATCATGGTGATGGCATAGCAACGAGAGGGGAGAGTGTTCGTCCATGTACCCTCGTAGACCGTAAGCAGAAGCGTTAGCAGAACGCGGTTGATGTAGTCGTACGTCTTCACGATCCGACCGATCCAAGCACCGAACGTACGGCACCTCTGAGTTCAGCACACGTTCAGCTCGATGACGATCTCCGGGCTCCGATCCAGCAAAGCTCCGGAGATGAGTTCCGTCAGCACGACGGCGTGGTGACGATGATGATGTTCTACCGGCGCAGGGCTTCGCCTAAACTCCGCGATGATATGACCGAGGTGGAATATGGTGGAGGGGGGCACCGCACACGGCAAAGGAATGATCCGTAGATCAACTTGTGTGTCTATGGGGTGCCCCCCGCCCCCGTATATAAAGGAGCCAGGGGGAGGAGGCGGCCGGCCAAGGAGGGCGCGCCAAGGGGGGAGTCCTACTCCCACCGGGAGTAGGACTCCCTTCTTTCCTAGTTGGAGTAGGAGAAGGGGGGAAGGAAAGGGGGGGGGGGCGCCGCCCCCTTCCCTTGTCCTATTCGGACTAGGAAGGGGAGGGGCGCGCGGCCCCCTCCTGCCTCCTTCCCTCTTCTCCCTCGAGGCCCATGTAGGCCCAATAACCCCCCGGGGGGTTCCGGTAACCTCCCCGTACTCCGGTAAAATGCCGATTTTACCCGGAACGATTCCGATTTTTGTCCTATTTTTGTGCAGGACAAATATTAGAAAAAAAAGGGGGTGGTGTTGTACCGCGGATCCACGTTCGGCGGTGCTGCATGGCTTCACAGGCACGCGTGTCGCGGACCAGTTTACATCAAACGCGCCAGCTGACTCGCCCGTACGCACCGCCTTACAATGCCACGGACGACTCGCCTGTCCGCCCTCGCGGCCGGTTCACGTGTCCGTGCCAGCTTACAATGCCATGGCCAACTCGCTGTCCGTGCCGGCTTAAAAACGTCGCGACCGACTGACCCGTCCGCACCGGTTTACCACGCCGCGGCCGGTTCACCCGTGAGCGACTTCAACTTCACTTAGCGATCATCAAATTCATGGCGGGTTATTTCTGGCCTGGCACATCAGGTGATATCCATCTAAAATATATTTTTGTCTCAAAAAAAAATCTAAAATATATTTTGTTGGTACATATTATTTTTTGTGAAAGAGCAGTTTATCTTTGTCTTGGTCTGCAATACTGTTGATGCAGGACAGTTGTTCACTACATCAAAATGACGTGGTTAACTCGCCCGTCCGCGCCGGTTTACAACACCACGGCCGGTTCATCTGTTTGAGCCGCCTATGATGCTGAGGTCATCTTTTCCGTCTATTTCTCACGGCCTGGTCTACATCAACATACCAGGCCGCACCTATCTGCATGGGCTGTTTATTGAAGTTTGAGCAAGTCACAGCTTGGGTAGCCCGGCTTTCTTTCAAATTGGAGGCAAATTATCATCAACCGCCATCTGCACTGGATGGTTCAATGAGCAGGCGCACAAGTCGCCGCTACTACAGTTTGGTGAATTTCAATAGCTAGTTGGAAGGAACCATTGGCCGAGTTGCTGACACGGCTCATACGGGATCATTTATAACCCGCCGCAGTCACCTCAATCTTCTGTGGATTCACATCGGGCTATCAACACCGATGATATACAACTTATGCCGGTTTACATCACGGTCACATATGGAGAATCTCAAGCCAACTCTTCGAGTCACATTGAGACTCGGGGGCTACGATGATATGACGCAACAATTCTTGCCAGTTTCAGCTAATTTAAAAACCCCAGGACAATGCAGGGAAAGATAACCCGGTCCCGGAGGCTACTGTTATTTGAAGGCTTTCAGAAATTTTCCGGCTTAGAAAGTATATGACAATTACAAAATCCCGGTTCAATGAAGAAGTTCCGGGTCATCAGAAAAGATTCCGGTTTAAAATCCGGCTCAAGGGAAGCCAGTCTCACTGAAGCTCTCAAATCCGGTTTAAGAATTTCCGGTTCAAAAAGGAATTAACTTCTCTTAAGTTTGAGTTGAAAGGCCATCAGAAAATTTCCGGCTGAAAATGAAGATTCCGGTTTAAAATCCGGTTCAAGGGAAAGATGTCTCCCACAAAGCTTTGAAGCTCTCAATATCCAGTTTAACGTCCGGCTCAAGAAGGATTTATCTCTTGCAAAAAGTTAAAGGGTGCCAAAGAGAACTTGCTGCCATGATGCGCGGTTCAAACATGGGTATCATGCCTTGTTGGCTTATCATGTTATTGATCACTTGGGGGCTTGGTCATGTCTGAACCATAGTCACGCCTCTTGATCGGTGCAATGCCACAATATCACTTGGGGGCTTGGTCGCGTCCGAACCAATGCAACACCTTTTGATAGGCGAAAGCCACCAGATCATTTGGGGACATGGTCAAGTCTGAACCAGTCACACCTCTTGGTCGGCCTAAGGCCACAGAATCACTTGGGGGCTTTGGTCGAACCCGAACCATCGTCACTTCTCTTGATCGGTATAATACCAATGCATCACTTGGGGACTTGTGGTCACGTCTGAACCATAGTCACGCCTCTTGATCGGCCTAGTGCCACAGCATCACTTGGGGGCTTGGTCGAACCCGAACCATTGCCATGCCTTTTGATCGGCATAAATGCCACGGTTTCATTTGGGGACCTGGCTGACTTGAGCCATCGCCACACCTATTGGGGGCTTGGTCCTGTCTGACCATGGTAACACCATCTGATCAGCTCAATAAAGCATTTTTCTTGCAAACGGTTTTATCATTGCCTTTTGCTTCAGTCTTTTCCTTAAATGACTATTATTTTTGTTGCATTTTTTTAAACCGACATTGTTAATCCGGTTCGAATGTCAATTACAAATTGGCGGAACACGGTTAAATCTCAATCCGGAGACTATCTGCCCGGTTTGATTTTATGTTACCATCTTATTATGGAGTAAACCGGTGTCCATTAACCCGGCTTGGCTTTCAGTTACAAGTTGTCAGTACATGATCAAATCATAATATGGAGACTATCATCCCGGTCTGGTTTGACTACAAGTCACCAGTATTATATATGGTTAATCCGGTGTTTATCATAAACCCGGTACGGTTTTATCATGAACCGGCACAGTATGAAAGGAGTTATCATTACTCAAGATTGGGGTTATCGCTCTTACTACAAAAAGTTGGTAAACCTCAATGTCACAGGTATGATGTATTTTATATTTGATTATTCTTAAGTGCAGCCTTGGTTATAAACCTGGGTTATATGTTGGGCATTATGACCCGTCCGGCGGTAAACCGCCAGGACACTTTAAACTTGTTGTATGCAGAGACAGGTTGAATAAAGCATGATGGGAAATTATCCGGTGTTTATTAAACCGGCTTGGCTTTAAGACGATAAGTCGCCAGTATATGATGGGAAATTATCCGGTGTTTATTAAACCGGCCTGGCTTTGGACTATACGTCGCCAGTATATATTTGGATTGCGCCATTGGAATCATGCGCTTATAAATGATTGGGTTATATTATTCAAATAGCCAAACTTGGCTGAATTTTCATTATGATATTGGATGAATAAGGTTTTCATACCGGATTATATTATCTTGAATAGCCAACATGGCTGGATTTTTATTATGGTTATTAATATTATGATTGAGGTTTTCAAAGTCGCTTTAGTGCAATGGATATTATTTTATGATTTATTCTGCAATGAAAGGAATAGTCCCGAGTCGCTGCAGGCTTACGACCCAGCACTTGGGGGCTACATTATTCAAATTGAGATTACATGCAAGTCTCATGTCGCTGCAAGCATGCACCATGACACTTGGGGGCTAATGCAAAGTCATTCTTTGTTCATCTTATTGAAGACCCGACTCATCACATTATAATGAGCCGGCCCTTGGGGGATACCAATTGCTCCTGTCAAACAATTCAAGGAAATTACAAGTCCCAGGTTGCTGCAAGCATGACAACCCGGTACTTGGGGGCTACATAATATGGAGTATTCAGTTTTTACTAAGTGACTGGGATGAACAACATGGATTTCTTCTTAAGTGGCAGTATTTATATTGAAGCAAGTCTTAAGCCATCACTTTGTTCTGCTCAAGACTGGGGCTATAGGTATTATATTATTATCGAAGAACTATTTTCATATTCTGTTTTGAGCAAACCGGATTGACCCGGCGTCACCAATCATTACGACCCTGTGTCTGCAACCCGGCATCACCAATCATCATAAACCGGCGTTAGCAACAATCATGAACCGGCGTTGGAAACAATCATGACCTGGAATTCAGTTCTTATAAACCGGCAATTTTGACAATGATAAACCGGCAAGTCTACATTTTCAAACCGGCTGAATATCAGATGAGTATTTCAAGACCAATATTTCTTAAACCGGCGCTTTGGAAGCTGACTCAAGTGGATTATTCTTCACAATATTTTTCTATGAGAAACCAACATCAGCAATTTGAGTATGAAGCTGTTTATTGACCCGGATTTTCTAGAAGGAGGAAATAACAAGGACTTAAGGATGATCAGTGTCGGTCTACAAGAATTCTTAACCCGGAGCACAACCTGTCAGAATTGTTCTGGTGTTTATTTTGCAGCATAAGTTTACCATGGATAAATCCAAGCTAAACTTGGGGGCTAATGTCGGGGATATGCCCCATGGCGTAAACCGGCCGAAAGGATAAACCGGCCGGACTTGGCGATTCACAGGCGACCTGCACAGACCAGACGGTTTACAGCTCATTGGTAATCCGGCAGGCGGGCCAGAGGAGCAACAAGACCCGGTGGCCCAACGGGCGGTTCATGAAGGCCGGTTCAACTATGGTGGGCCGGTTTATGAGGAAAGCATAAGGACTATTCTCCTACAAAGGAAGCAAGACTAGGACTCCACTTGTAATAGAGTAATCCTAATCCAACTAGGACTAGTCATGTAAACCGCCCCTTCAACATATATAAGGAGGGGCAGGGCTCCCCAAAAAGCTACAAGCAACAAGAAACAATCTCTAGGGTTAGACACAATTAGAGAGTCGGTTTACGGCGACTCCCTCGTGATGATAACGAGATCTAGCCTCAAACAGCATGTAGGGCTATTACCGGATGATGTTTCCCGGTGCCCGAAGCTGTCTAAACCCTTGTCTGCGTGTTGATCCGCCCTGCGTCTCTCGTCCCACTCAACCCCTCTCAAGCTACCACATAGATGCGTTGGCCTCGCGACTAAGTCCTGACACTAAGGACATCTGCCGTGACAAATCCACGACACAGGGCTTCGCCTAAACTCCGCGACGATATGGTGGAGGGGGGCACCGCACACGGCTAAGGAACGATCCGTAGATCAACTTGTGTGTCTATGGGGTGCCCCCCGCCCCCGTATATAAACGAGCCAGGGTGGAGGAGGCGGACGGCCAAGGAGGGCGCGCCAAGGGGGGATTCCTACTCCCACCGGGAGTAGGACTCCCTTCTTTCCTAGTTGGAGTAGGAGAAGGGGGGAAGGAGGAGGAAGAGGGGAAGGAAAGGGGGGGCACCGCCCCCCTTCCCTTGTCCTATTCGGACTAGGAAGGGGAGGGGCGCGCGGCCCCTCCTGCCTCCTTCCCTCTTCTCCCTTGAGTCCTATGTAGGCCCAATAACCCCCCGGGGGGTTCCGGTAACCTCCCGGTACTCCGGTAAAATGCCGATTTTACCCGGAATGATTCCGATGTCCAAATATAGGCTTCCAATATATCGATCTTTATGTATCGACCATTTCAAGACTTCTCGTCATGTCCGTGATCACATCCGGGGCTCCGAACAAACTTCGGTACATCAAAACTTATAAACTCATAATAAAAATTTCATCGTAACGTTGAGCGTGCGGGCCCTACGGGTTCGAGAACTAGACATGACCTAGAACTATTCTCGGTCAATAACCAACAGCGGGACTTGGATGCCCATATTGGTTCCTACATATTCTACGAAGATCTTTATCGGTCAAACAGCATAACAACATACGTTGTTCCCTTTGTCATCGGTATGTTACTTGCCCGAGATTCGATCGTCGGTATCCAATACCTAGTTCAATCTCGTTACCGGCAAGTCTCTTTACTCGTTACGTAATGTATCATCTCGTAATCAACTCATTGATCACATTGCTTGCAAGGCTTATAGTGATGTACATTACCGAGAGGGCCCAGAGATACCTCTCCGACAATCGGAGTGACAAAACCTAATCTCGAAATACGCCAACTCAACATGTACCTTCGGAGACACCTGTAGTACTCCTTTATAATCACCCAGTTACGTTGTGACGTTTGGTAGTACCCAAAGTGTTCCTCCGGTAAACGGGAGTTGCATAATTCTCATAGTTACAGGAACATGTATAAGTCATGAAGAAAGCAATAGCAATATACTAAACGATCAAGTGCTAGGCTAACGGAATGGGTCATGTCAATCACATCATTCTCCTAATGATGTGATCCCATTAATCAAATGACAACACATGTCTATGGTTAGGAAACATAACCATCTTTGATTAATGAGCTAGTCAAGTAGAGGCATACTAGTGACTATATGTTTGTCTATGTATTCACACATGTATCATGTTTCCGGTTAATACAATTCTAGCATGAATAATAAACATTTATCATGATATGAGGAAATAAATAATAACTTTATTATTGCCTCTAGGGCATATTTCCTTCAATAATATGAATACCCAATTTAATCATCATCATAAGAATGGGTACAATATGCATTCAAAACACATGAGTGCGCAAGATTATATGCAAAACATACAAGCACTCACTTCTCAACCTCTTACTAAGACCACCACCAAATTGACAAGGAAAAAAATGAGGTGACCCGCAAGGAGGAAATGATATCAAGGTAAGATCTGAACTTTCTTATTTATAAAAATTTCTAAGTGGAAAATAGTAGTATATGTATCCACAAAGAAAGTTGCATACACAAAATGCTCGCAATTGATAAGAACATGATATGCACAAGTGAATCCATTATTATACAACTATGATCCTAGCATAAGAGCAATGGACATGCACTACAAAAAAATACACTTCCGTGATGATATGTGTTTGTCACAGTAGGTCATGTTTTCTGTCATGTATGTACATCCATGGCGATTTTATGACAGAATCAAGATAGTCATACATGCGCTGTCGTAGAAGTGTTCCATGACAATACCAAAATTATCATCACGGAAGTGTTCACTTCCATGACGACAAATGATGCATCATGGAAGTGCTTTCCTCAAGGGTAACCGACATGTGGCATCCACCGTAATGGGTCGCCGTTAAGCTATCTGGTCCGGTTTTGGATCCGATAACCCGTTAACTGCCCGGACCAATGGGGATTTTCCACGTGTAAAATTCTGATTGGCCGAAGGAAACACATGTCAGCTCGTCATTGGGTCGGATAGGCGCCTATGATATGTTAACATGTGCGACGACCCAACAGTGGCCCATTTAGCTTACAAAGGCCGGCATGTTTGACTTGGTCAAAAGTTAGCGGGCCTACCCATGAAAAGCTTGTTAATGGTCTGTTCGCATATAGCCCATTTTACGGCCCGGTAACTCACGGCCCGTTATGGCCTTCCCGAAATCGGCCCAACATCGTCATGTGGGTCGTCGAATATAACACCAGCTCATTTCACTTTTGGCCCATGTATGGCCCACGACGTCTTTCGGCCCATATGAGGTGTTTCGTATCTTTAGGCCCTTTAGTGGCGCATGGTGACTCTGGCCCATAATAAATAGTAAATTTCTTTGTACCCATTAACGGCCCATGATTCACATGGGTCGTTTCCAGACCGTGTTAACTTTTGGCATACTGACGGACCATACGTTCTTGGGCTCCTTTCCGAACCTCAATTACTTCCGGAAATTACTGGCATGTTCCCTTAATGGGCCAAATTCGGCACGTTGTTGGAATCAGCCCGTTTGTGGCCTGTTAACCCGTTGTGCCGTTTCCAACCCGTCCTATATTCTGACCCATTAACGACCAATTATGCCTGTGATAGAATTAAGGCTTTGTTGTCTTCCGGCCTATTAACGGCCCAATACTGTGCTGGCCCGATACCAATTACGCCCGTTTATGGCCCATGTGGACCCATTTATCCGACGGCTCAAGGCCCACCAATTCTATGGCCCGTAGGAGGCCCATTTATCCAATGGCCCGTAGGAGGCCCATGGATCCTATGGCCTGTAGCAGGGTCAAGGTTACCACGGTCCGTTCATGGCCTATGGTTGTTGCGGCCACTAGCAAACCGGGGGAAAAGAAGACTAGGAAATAAATAAGCCAGAAACTAACGCTAGGCTATTAAGGAGATTGAATAGATTACATCCACTGGGCATCAAAGTTTGCCACCAGTGCAAATATAGGGAACACCCTACACTATACAAAGATGGCTTGTTGTTTTCTTCAGCCGGTGGCTGCACGTTAAGAACAAATTTTGTATCGTAAAAAAAAACTACAACCATAAAACAAAAGGAAGGTTGGCATAAAAATTAACAGTCTGGTAGATAAGTACACCACCAGAAGTTCAGAAGCTCAGTTCATTTGACCTGACTATTACGTTTTCATATTGTACTATCCGATTGAGCACCATAACCTTCGCCTTCATTTCTCCTAGGCTCCTGAACAACATAACAAATGTCTGATAGTCTGGTTTCAAAACCATGCATATCTTGACGACATCGAACAATGGTTGTCCTTGTTTCACAAAGGGTCTCTGTTAGGAAATGGACTTGTGTCTGGAGCGTAGATATAACATCGTTTTGTTTCACAAAGTATTATGCAGGAAGGTGCTTTTGGCACTGTTAGTGGACAGGTACTGACCCACTGCAGCAAGAGGTGACATTGTGGTTATAGTTACCTCGTCACTTTCAAAAGGTGGCGGCTCCACCATTTTTTCCATAGCTTGCTGAAAAGTTGAGTTTTTTTACATTAGTAGTACTAGAACAGAAGATATTAAGGAGGCAGCAAAACCAAACAAAATAGCTTTGGTCTATATACAGAATTTATTCTGGTGAACCCGTGTAAAATATTAATTGTATTTTATTGCAAAGTACATAATAAAACCAGGTTCCAAACATATGATCATGTACCATGGCTAATATATTGTCTATTTCTTCACATTGTATTGACAGCTAAGGATAAAGAGAGAAAGTTTATAATATGGTAAGCGCATAGTATGTCATCATTCATATCATAAAACAACTGAGAACAGGCAAACATGCAATTGTAACATTGTGTGGGCAAGTCCAACACAGAACTAGATTACGGATCAAGATCAAAGGAACATCACTCCTCTCTTTTAAACCTTGTAAGGTGCAATGATACGCTAAGATAATTGTGTATAAAATTGAAAAGAGTAATAGACATTGGCTGCAAACCGTGAATTTCAATGCACGAGTCAGAGTAAGTAGTAGTTAAAAGGAATGAGGATTAAGGACTTACAACAGCGGCTTTGACTTGTGTAGTCATGCCCTTCGTCTTGCTGGTGTGACAGTCCTTGAAGATCTCCACATCATTTGGTTCAGGTACTTTTTGGTCCTTGCGGGCTTTCCTCTGCATTTGGAACAAGTCAATATAGATATGATAATATGGCACAGCGAAAAGAGTGAAACAGCAGCTAATTACAAGAGCCTCACAGTGTGCAATATAGCTACGAGATCCTATCGTCTGTTGGAATTTCACTTTCATACGGTTGGCCTTGTTCTTTGAATAGTTCACCTAAAAGAAGATAGATTTGAGAGGCACATGCGTAAATAGGAGTTCAACATGTGATCAGATCACATACATATAACTTACTTGATACTTTGGATCAGACCAGTGTTTAACGAGGCCTCTCCAGTCTTCATCCGGTATATTTTCCACTGGAGATGTGTGTGCAAGTTCACTGTTAGCCTTGCATTCAAAGTGAGTTTTCCTCAAGTTATACCGATACTATCGCAGAGCAGACTTGAAAACATGGGTGCAAGCTTGTCTGGTTGCATCATCTTGGCTATCCAACTTGAACTTTATCTGTAGAAAATTATAGGAGTCTCATGTTGGGGAATGCAGTAATTTCAAAAAATTTCCTACGCACACGCAAGATCATGGTGATGGCATAGCAACGAGAGGGGAGAGTATTGTCCACGTACCCTGGTAGACCGCAAGCGGAAGCGTTATGACAACACGGTTGATGTAGTCGTACGTCTTCACGATCCGACCGATCCAAGTATCGAACGTACGGCACCTCCGAGTTCAGCATACGTTCAGCTCGATGACAATCCCCGGGCTCCGATCCATCAAAGCGTTGGGGATGAGTTTCGTCAGCACGACGGCGTGGTGATGATGATGATGTTCTACCGGCGCAGGGCTTCGCCTAAACTCCGCGACGATATGACCGAGGTGGAATATGGTGGAGGGAGCACCGCACACGGCTAAGGAACAATCCGTAGATCAACTTGTGTGTCCTAGGGTGCCCCCCTGTCCCCATATATAAAAGAGCAAGTGGGAGGCCGGCCGGCCCTAGAGGGCGCACCAAGGAGGAGGAATCCTTCTCCTAGTAGGAGTAGGACTCCCCCTTTCCTACTCCTACTAGGAGGGGAAAGGAAGGGGAGAGGGGGAAGGAAAGAGGGGGGGCGCCGCCCCCCTCCTAGTCCAATTCGGAACAGAGGGGGAGGGGGCGCGCGGCCCATGCTGGCCGCCCCTCTCTCTTTCCACTAAGGCCCATAAGTCCCATTACTTCTCCCGGGGGGTTCCGGTAACCCTCCGGCACTCCAGTTTTCTCCGAAAATGCCCGGAACACTTCCGGTGTCCGAATATAGCCGTACAATATATCAATCTTAATGTCTTGACCATTTCGAGACTCCTCGTCATGTCCGTGACTACATCCGGGACTCCGAACAAACTTCGGTACATCAAAACTTATAAACTCATAATAAAACTGTCATCGTAACGTTAAGCGTGCGGACCCTACGGGTTCGAGAACTATGTAGACATGACCTAGAACCATTCTCGGTCAATAACCAATAGCGGGACCTGGATGCCCATATTGGCTCCTACATATTCTACGAAGATCTTTATCGATCAAACCGCATAACAATATACGTTTTTCCCTTTGTCATCGGTATGTTACTTGCCCGAGATTCGATCGTCGGTATCCAATACCTAGTTCAATCTCATTATCGGCAAGTCTCTTTACTCGTTATGTAATGCATCATTCTGAAACTAACTCATTAGCTACATTGCTTGCAAGGCTTATAGTGATGTGCATTACCGAGAGGGCCCAGAGAAACATCTCCGACAATCGGAGTGACAAAACCTAATCTCGAAATACGCCAACCCAACATGTACCTTTGGAGACACCTGTAGTACTCCTTTATAATCACCCAGTTACGTTGTGACATTTGTTAGCACCCAAAGTGTTCCTCCGGTGAACGGGAGTTGCATAATCTCATAGTTACAGGAACATGTATAAGTCATGAAGAAAGCAATAGCAATATACTAAACGATCAAGTGCTAGGCTAACGGAATGGGTCATGTCAATCACATCATTCTCCTAATGATGTGATCCCGTTAATCAAATGACAACTCTTTTGTCCATGGCTAGGAAACATAACCATCTTTGATAAACGAGCTAGTCAAGTAGAGGCATAATAGTAACACTATGTTTGTCTATGTATTCACACATGTATTATGTTTCCGGTTAATACAATTCTAGCATGAATAATAAACATTTATCATGATATAAGGAAATAAAAAATAACTTTATTATTGCGTCTAGGGCATATTTCCTTCAGTCTCCCACTTGCACTAGAGTTAATAATCTAGTTCACATCGCCATGTGATTTAACACCAATATTCACATCTGTATGTGATTAATATCCATAGTTCACATCATCATGTGATCAACACCCAAAGGGTTTGTTCACATCGCTATGTGATTAACACCCAAAGAGTACTAAGGTATGATCATGTTTTGCTTGTGAGAGAAGTTTAGTCAACGAGTCTGTCATATTCAGAGCCGTATGTATTTTGCAAATATTCTATGTCCACAATGCTCTGTACAGAGCTACTCTAGCTAATTGCTCCCACTTTCAATATGTATCCACATTGAGACTTAGAGTCATCTGGATTGGTGTAAAAGCTTGCATCGTTGTAACCTTTTACGACGGGCTCTTTTATCACCTCCATAATCGAGAAACATCTCCTTAGTCCTCACTAAGGATATTCTTGACCGCTGTCCAGTGATCTACTCTTAGATCAAAATTGTATTCCTTTGTCAAACTCAGAGCAAGGTATACAATAGGTCTGGTTCACAGCATAGCATACTTTATAGAACCTATGACTGAGGCATAGGTAATGACTTTTCATTCTCTTTCTATTTTCTACCATGGTCGGGTCTTGAGTCTTACTCAACTTCACACCTATGCATCACAGGCAAGAACTCCTTCTTTGACTGTTCTATTTTGAACTATTTCAAAAATTTATCAAGGTATGTACTCATTGAAAAATTCTTATCAAGCGTCTTGATCTATCTATATAGATCTTGATGCTCAATGTGTAAGCAGCTTCACCGAGGTCTTTCATTGAAAAACTTTTATTCAAGTATCCCTTTATGCTATCCAGAAATTCTATATCATTTCTGATCAACAATATGTCATCTACATATAGTATCAGAAATGCTACAGAGCTCCCACTCACTTTCTTGTAAATACAGGCTTCACCGCAAGTCTGTATAATACTATATGCTTTGATCAACTTATCAAAGCGTATATTCCAACTCTGAGATGCTTGCACCAGTCCATAGATGGATCGCTGGAGCTTGCACATTTTGTTAGTACCTTTAGGATTGACAAAACCTTCTGGTTGCATCATATACAACTCTTCATTAAGAAAACCATTAAGGAATGCAGTTTTGACATCCATTTGCCAGATTTCATAAAATGTGGCAATTGCTAACATGATTCGGACAGACTTAAGCATCGCTACAGTTGAGAAAATCTCATTGTAGTCAACACCTTGAACTTGTCGAAAACCTTTTGCAACAAGTTGAGCTTAGTAGATAGTAACACTACTATCAGTGTCCGTCTTCCTCTTGAAGATCAATTTATTTAACATGGCTTGTTGATCATCGAGCAAGTCAATCAAAGTCCATACTTTGTTCTCATACATGGATCATATCTCAGATTTTATGGCCTCAAGCCATTTCGCGGAATCTGGGCTCATCATCGCTTCCTCATAGTTCGTAGGTTTATCATGGTCTAGTAACATGACTTTCAGAACAGGATTACCGTACCACTCTGGTGCGGACCGTACTCTTGGAAGACCTACGAGTTTCTGTAGTAACTTGAACTGAAGTTTCATGATCATCATCATTAGCTTCCTCACTAATTGGTGTAGTAATCACTGGAACTGATTTCAGTGATGAACTATTTTCCAATTCGGGAGAAGGTACAGTTACCTCGTCAAGTTCTACTTTCCTCCCACTCACTTCTTTCGAGAGAAACTCCTTCTCTAGAAAGGATCCATTTTTAGCAACGAATATCTTGCCTTCAGATCTGTGATAGAAGGTGTACCCAACAGTTTCCTTTGGGTATTCTATGAAGACGCACTTCTCCGATTTGGGTTTGAGCTTATCAGGATGAAACTTTTTCACATAAGCATCACAGCCCCAAACTTTAAGAAGCGACAACTTGGGTTTCTTGCTAAACCACAGTTCATATGGTATCGTCTCAACGGATTTAGATGGTGCCCTTTTAAACGTGAATGCAGCTGTCTCTAATGCATAACCCCAAAACAATAGTGGTAAATCAGTAATAGACATCATAGATCGCACCATATCAATAAAGTGCGGTTACGACGTTCGGACACACCATAACGTTGTGGTGTTCCAGGTGGCGTGAGCTGTGAAACTATTCCACATTGTTTTAATTGAAGACCAAACTCGTAACTCAAATGTTCGTCTCCGCGATCAGATTGCAGAAACTTTATTTTCTTGTTACGATGATTTTTCCACTTCACTCTAAAATTCTTTGAACTTTTCAACTATTTTAGACTTATGTTTCATCAAGTAGATATACCCATATCTGCTCAAATCATCTTGTGAAGGTCAGAAAATAATGATACTTGCCACGAGCCTTCATACTCATTGGTCTGCATACATCAGTATGTATTATTTCCAACAAGTCAGTAGCTCGTTCCATTGTTCCGAATAACGGAGTTTTAGCCATCTTGCCCAAAAGGCACGGTTCGCAAGCATCAAATGATTCATAACCAAGTGATTCCGAAAATCCATCTTTATGGAGTTTCTTCATGCGCTTTACACCGATATGACCCAAACGGCAGTGCCACAAATAAGTTGCACTATCATTATTAACTTTGCATCTTTTGGCATCAATATTATGAATATGTGTATCACTACGATCGAGATCCAACAAACTATTTTCATTGGGTGTATAACCATCGAAGGTCTTATTCATGTAAACAGAATAACAATTATTCTTTAACTTTAAATGAATAACCGTATTGCAAACATGATCAAATCATATTCATGCACAACACAAACGCCAAATAACATTTATTTAGGTTTAACACTAATCCCGAAAGTATAGGGAGTGTGCGATGATGATCATATCAATCTTGGAACTACTTCCAACACTCATCGTCACTTCCCCTTCAACTAGTCTCTGTTTATTCTGTAACTCCTGTTTCGAGTTACTAATCTTAGCAACCGAACAAGTATCAAATACTCAGGGGCTACAATAAACACTAGTAAGGCACACATCAAACACCTGTATATCAAATACACCCTTGTTCACTTTGCCATCCTTCTTATCCACCAAATATTTAGGGCATTTCCGCTTCCAGTGACTATTTCCTTTGCAGTGTAAGCACTCAGTTTCAGGCTTTGGTCCAGCTTTGGTCTTCTTCAAGGGAGTGATAACTTGTTTGCCATTCTACTTGAAGTTTCCCTTTCTTTCCCTTTGCCCTTTTCTTGAAACTAGTGGTCTTGTCAATCATCAACACTTGATGCTCTTTCTCGATTTCTACCTTTGTCGATTTCAACGTCACGAAGAGCTCGGGAATCATTTCCGTCATCCCTTGCATCCTATAGTTCATCACGAAGTTCTAGTAACTCAGTGATGGTGACTAGAGAATTCTGTCAATCACTATCTTATCTGGAAGATTAACTCCCAATTGATTCAAGTGATTGAAGTACCCATACAATCTGAGCACATGCTCACTAGTTGAGCGATTCTCCTCCATCTTTTAGCTATAGAACTTGCTGGAGACTTCATATCTCTCAACTCGGGTATTTGCTTGAAATATTAACTTCAATTCCTGGAACATCTTATATGGTCCATGACGTTCAAAACATCTTTGAAGTCCCGATTCTAAAGCCGTTAAGCATGGTGCACTAAACTATCAAGTAGTCATCATATTGAGCTAGCCAAACGTTCATAACGTCTGCATCTGATCCTGCAATAGGTTTGTCACCTAGCGGTGCATCAAGGACATAATTCTTCTGTGCAGCAATGAGGATAAACCTCAGATCACGGATCCAATCCGCATCATTGCTACTAACATCTTTCAACACAGTTTTCTCTAGGAACATATCAAAATAAACATATGAAAGCAACAACGCAAGCTATTGATCTACAACATAATTTGCAATATATGCCAGAACTAAGTTCATGATAAATATAAGTTCAATTAATCATATTACTTAAGAACTCCCACTTAGACAGACATCTCTCTAGTCATCTAAGTGATTACGTGAGCCAAATCAACTAAACCATGTCCGATCATCACGTGAGATGGAGTAGTTTCAATGGTGAACATCACTATGTTGATCATATCTACTATATGATTCACATTCAACCTTTCGGTCTCCGTGTTCCGAGGCCATATCTGTATATGGTAGGCTCGTCAAGTTTAACCTGAGTATTCCGCGTGTGCAACTGTTTTGCACCCGTTGTATTTGAACGTAGAGCCTATCACACCCGATCATCACGTGGTGTCTCAGCACGAAGAACTTTCGCAACGGTGCATACTCAGGGAGAACACTTCTTGATAATTTAGTGAGAGATCATCTTAAAATGCTACCGTCAACCAAAGCAAGATAAGATGCATAAAGGATAAACATCACATGCAATCAATATAAGTGATATGATTTGGCCATCATCATCTTGTGCTTGTGATCTCCATCTCCGAAGCACCGTCGTGATCACCATCGTCACCGGCGCGACACCTTGATCTTCATCGTAGCATCGTTGTCGTTTACGCCATCTATTGCTTCTACGACTATCGCTACCGCTTAGTGATAAAGTAAAGCAATTATAGGGCGTTTGCATTTCATACAATAAAGCGACAACCATATGGCTCCTGCCAGTTGCCGATAACTTCGGTTACAAAACATGATCATCTCATACAAAAATATAGCATCACGTCTTGACCATATCACATCACAACATGCCCTGCAAAAACAAGTTAGACGTCCTCTACTTTGTTGTTGCAAATTTTACGTGGCTGCTACGGGCTTAGCAAGAACCGTTCTTACCTACGCATCAAAACCACAACGATAGTTCGTCAAGTTAGTGCTGTTTTAACCTTCGCAAGGACCGGGCGTAGCCACACTCGATTCAGCTAAAGTGAGAGAGACAGACACCCGCCAGCCACCTTTAAGCACGAGTGCTCATAACGGTGAAACCAGTCTCGCGTAAGCGTATGCGTAATGTCGGTCCGGGCCGCTTCATCTCACAATACCGCCGAACCAAAGTATGACATGCTGGTAAGCAGTATGACTTGTATCGCCCACAACTCACTTGTGTTCTACTCGTGCATATGACATCTACGCATAAAACCTGGCTCTGATACCACTGTTGGGGAACGCAGTAATTTCAAAAAAATTCCTACGCACACGCAAGATCATGGTGATGGCATAGCAACAAGAGGGGAGAGTATTGTGCACGTACCCTCGTAGACCGTAAGCGGAAGCATTATGACAGCGCGGTTGATGTAGTCGTACGTCTTCACGATCCGACCGATCCAAGTACCGAACGTACGGCACCTCCGAGTTCAGCACACGTTCAGCTCGATGACGATCCCCGGGCTCCGATCCAGCAAAGCGTCGGGGATGAGTTACGTCAGCACGACCGCGTGGTGATGATGATGATGTTCTATCGGCGCAGGGCTTCGCCTAAACTCCGCGACGATATGACCGAGGTGGAATATGGTGGAGGGGGGCACCGCACACGGCTAAGGAACGATCCGTAGATCAACTTGTGTGTCCTAGGGTGCCCCCCTGCCCCCGTATATAAAAGAGCAAGGGGGGAGGCTGGCCGGCCCTAGAGGGCGCACCAAGGAGGAGGAATCCTCCTCATAGTAGGAGTAGGACTCCCCCTTTCCTACTCCTACTAGGAGGGGAAAGGAAGGGGGAAAGGGGGGAGGAAAGAGGGGAGGCGCCGCCCCCCCCCCCCCCCTCCTAGTCCAATTCGAACCAGAGGGGGAGGGGGCGCGCGGCCCATGCTGGCCGCCCCTCTCTCTTTCCACTAAGGCCCATAAGGCCCATTACTTCTCTCGGGGGGGTTCCGGTAACCCTCCGGCACTCTGGTTTTCTCCGAAAATGCCCGGAACACTTCCGGTGTCCGAATATAGCCATCCAATATATCAATCTTTATGTCTCGACCATTTCGAGACTCCTCGTCATGTCCGTGATCACATCCGGGACTCCGAACAAACTTCGGTACATCAAAACTTATAAACTCATAATAAAACTATCATCGTAACGTTAAGTGTGCGGACCCTACGGGTTCGAGAACTATGTAGACATGACCTAGAACCATTCTCGGTCAATAACCAATAGCAGGGCCTGGATGCCCATATTGGCTCCTACATATTCTACGAAGATCTTTATCGGTCGAACTGCATAACAATATACATTGTTCCCTTTGTCATCGGTATGTTACTTGCCCGAGATTCGATCGTCGGTATCCAATACCTAGTTCAATCTCGTTACCGGCAAGTCTCTTTACTCATTATGTAATGCATCATTCCGTAACTAACTCATTAGCTACATTCCTCGCAAGGCTTATAGTGATGTGCATTACCGAGAGGGCCCAGAGATACCTCTCCGACAATCTCGAAATACGCCAACCCAACATGTACCTTTGGAGACACCTGTAGTACTCCTTTATAATCACCCAGTTACGTTGTGACGTTTGGTAGCAACCAAAGTGTTCCTCCGATAAACGGGAGTTGCATAATCTCATAGTTACAGGAACATGTATAAGTCATGAAGAAAGCAATAGCAATATACTAAACGATCAAGTGCTAGGCTAACGGAATGGGTCATGTCAATCACATCATTCTCCTAATGATGTGATCCCGTTAATCAAATGACAACTCTTTTGTCCATGGCTAGGAAACATAACCATCTTTGATAAACGAGCTAGTCAAGTAGAGGCATACTAGTGACACTATGTTTGTCTATGTATTCACACATGTATTATGTTTCCGGTTAATACAATTCTAGCATGAATAATAAACATTTATCATGATATAAGGAAATAAATAATAACTTTATTATTGCCTCTAGGGCATATTTCCTTCATCTCATTATCAGCAACCTAGAAAGTATGGGACAGAGCAAGACGATATTACTAGTTTCCATACATAACCATACTTACAGATAAATGGTCAAGGAAGGTGTTGAACTGGGTTTCGTCTTTGTCATCCTATACTGAATCCATGTTGGGAGGATACGTGCATGACATCTAACGGCAACCGCTACCTCTGATACTAACTTGGCTGACTCTGTAGCATCACGTGGCCTTTTTAAACCTGCCCCAAAATGGATCTCCATTCTTCCTCCTCTATATTTAGTTAACCTATTGCTACGTCTTGAGCTTGCGTTGGTTTTCCTTGAAGAGGAAAGGGTGATGCAACAATAGTAGCGAAAGTATTTCCCTCAGTTTTTGAGAACCAAGGTATCAATCCAGTAGGAGGCTCCTCAGAAGTCCCACGCACCTACACAAACAAACAAAGAACTCGCAACCAACGCAATAAAGGGGTTGTCAATCCCTTCACGGTCACTTGCGAAAGTGAGATCTGATAGAGATAGTATGATAAGATAGATATATTTTTGGTATTTTATGATATAGATTGGAAAAGTAAAGATGCAAATAAATGTAGATTGAAACCTTATATGGTAAAAGATAGACCCGGGGGCCATAGGTTTCACCAGTGGCTTCTCTCAAGATAGCATAAGTATTACGGTGGGTGAACAAATTACTGTCGAGCAATTGATAGAAAAGTGAATAATTATGTGATTATTTAGGCATGATCATGTATATAGGCATCACGTCCGTGACAAGTAGACCGACTCCTGCCTGCATCTACTACTATTACTCCACACATCGACCGATATCCAGCATGCATCTAGAGTATTAAGTTCATAAGAACAGAGTAATGCATTAAGAAAGATGACATGATGTAGAGGGATAAACTCATGCAATATGATATAAACACCATCTTTTTATCCTCGATGGCAACAATACAACACGTGCCTTGCAACCGCTGCTGTCACTGAGTAAGGACACCGCAATATTGAACCCAAGGCTAAGCACTTCTCCCATGGCAAGAAAGATCAATCTAGTAGGCCAAACCAAACGGATAAATCAAAGAGACTTGCAAAGATAACTCAATCATACATAAAATAATTCAGAAGAGATTCAAATATTTCTCATAGATAAACTTGATCATAAACCCACAATTCATCGGATCTCGATAAACACACCGCAAAAAGAGTTACATCGAATAGATCTCCACAAGAGAGGGGGAGAACATGGTATTGAGATCCAAAAAGAGAGAAGAAGCCATCTAGCTAATAACTATGGACCCGAAGTTCTATGGTAAACTACTCACAACTCATCGGAGGGGCTATGGTGTTGATGTAGAAGCCCTTCGTGGTCGATTCCCCCTCCGGCGGAGTGCCGGCGAAAGCTCCAAGATGGGATCTCGCGGATACAGAAGGTTACGACAGTGGAAATTGTTTTTCGTTGGCTCCCTGGATGTTTTCGGGGTACGTGGGTATATATAGGAGGAGGAAGTAGGTCGGGGGCCGCCTGAGGGGCCCACGAGATTGGGGGCGCGCCCAATGGGGGTGGGCGCGCCCTCCTATCTCGTGGCCGCCTCGGCTGCTTCTTGGCTTGCACTCCAAGTCCTCTGAAGGTTTCATTCCGTTTGGACTCCGTTTGATATTCCTTTTCTTCGAAATACTGAAATAGGCAAAAAAAACAGCAATACGGGCTGGGCCTCCGGTTAGTAGGCTAGTCCCAAAAATGATATAAATGTGTAAAATAAAGCCCATAAACATCCAAAAGGGGTAATATAATAGCATGGAACAATCAAAAATTATAGATACGTTGGAGACGTATCAAGCATCCCCAAGATTAATTCCTGCTCGTCCTCGAGTAGGTAAATGATAAAAACAGAATTTTTGATGTGGAATGCTACCTAGCATAAGTCTCAATGTAATTTTCTTTATTGTGGCATGAATGTTCAGATCCAAATGATTCAAAATAAAAGTTCATATTGACATAAGAAATAGTAACACTTCAAGCATACTAATCAAAGCAATCATGTCTTCTCAAAATAACATGGCTAAAGAAAGTTCATCCCTACAAAATAATATAGTTAGGCTATGCTTCATTTTCGTCACACAAAAATGTTCCCAAATTCTACACCCCCGATGACAAGCCAAGCAATTGTTTCGTACTTAAATAATCTCAAACTTTTTCAACTTTCATGCAATACATGAGCGTGAGCCATGGATATAGCACTATGGGTGGAATAGAATATGACTATGGGGATTGTGTGGAGAAGACGAAAAAGGAGAAAGTCTCACATTGATGAGGATAATCAACGGGCTATGGAGATGCCATCAATTGATGTCAGCATGAGGAGTAGGCATTGCCATGCAACGGATGCACTAGAGCTATAAATGAATGAAAGCTCAACAAAAGAAACTAGTGGGTGTGCATCCAACTTGCTTGCTCACGAAGACCTAGGGCATTTGAGGAAGCCCATTGTAGGAATATACAAGCCATGTTCTATAATGAAAAATTCCCACTAGTATATGAAAGTGACAACATATGAGACTCACTATATGAAAAACATGGTGCTACTTTTAAGCACAATATATGAGACTCACTATATGAAGGACATGGTGCTACTTTGAAGCACAAGTGTGGAAAAAGAGATAGTAACATTGCCCCTTTTATTTATTTTTCTTCTCTTTTTCCTTTTTTTTTCTTTTTTTTTCTTTTTTTTTCTTCTTTTTTCTTTTCTTTTTTTTTCTTTGGCCTTTTTTTCCTTTCTTTTTTTCCTTTTTTTTTCTTTTTTTTTCTTTTTGGGGACAATGCTCTAATAATGATGATCATCACACTTTTATTGATTACAACATATGAATTACAACTCGAAACTAGAACAGGATATGACTCTATATGGATGCCTCCGGCGGTGTACCGGGATGGTGCAATGAATCAAGAGTGACATGTATGAAAAATTATGCATGGTGGCTTTGTCACAAATACGATGTCAACTAAATGATCATGCAATGGCAATATGACAAAAGTAATGTATGTCATGATGATAAACGGAACGGTGGAAAGTTGCATGTCAATATATCTCGGAATGGCTATGGAAATGCCATAATAGGTAGGTATGGTGGCTGTTTTGAGGAAGATATAAGGAGGTTTATGTGTGATAGAGTGTATCATATCACGGGGTTTGGATGCACTGGCAAAGTTTGCACCAACTCTCAAGGTGAGAAAGGGCAATGCACGGTGCCGAAGAGGCTAGCAATGATGGAAAGGTAAAAGTGCGTATAATCCATGGACTCAACATTAGTCAAAAGAACTCATATACTTATTGCAAAAATTAGGAGTCATCAAAAACCAAGCACTACGCGCATGCTCCTAGAGGGATAGATTGGTAGGAAAAGACCATCGCTCGTCCCCGACCGCCACTCATAAGGATGCGCAATCCAAGTACACTTCATGTTTCAAATTTGTTACACAACTTTAACCATATGTGCATGCTACGGGACTTGCGAACTTCAACACACACCCAACTAGCATGACTTTAATATCACTACCTCCATATCTCAAAACAATTATGAAGTATCAAATTGATCATAGCATCCAATTCACTTCCTATGACAGTTTTTATTATACCCAACTTGGATGCCTACCATTCTAGGACCAATTTTATAACCATAGCAAATACCATGCTTGTCGGGGATATACCCCGCGGTGTAAACCGGCCGGAAGTTAACCCGGCCGGACTTGGCGGTTTATTTGAGGTCCCGCTAGCACTTGGCGATATTCATCTGGTGACCCGCATAGACCTGGCGATTTACCAGCAACCCGCCAGGACGTTGTAACTCACTGGTGACCCGGCGGACGGGTCAGAGGAGCGACAAGACCCGGTGGCCCGTCTGGCGGTTCATGAAGGCCGGTTCAACTATTGTGGGCCGGTTTAAGAGGAAAGGCATGAGGAATATTTACCTTACAAGGAGTTAAGACCAGGACTTGTATCCGGTTTGTGTTAGAGATAGACTAGTCCTAATCCTAATAGGACTCCACATGTAACCCGCCCCTTCAACATATATAAGGAGGGGCAGGGCTCCCCAAAGAGGGACAAGCTACAAGCAAGAAGAAACAATCATAGGGCTAGACACAAAGAGGAGAGCCAGTTTACGACGACTCCCTCATGAGCATAATGAGACCTAGCCTCAAACAGCATGTAGGGTTTTTACCGGATGATGTTTCCCGGGGCCCGAAGCTGTCTAAACCCTTGTCTTGTGTTGCGTATCTCGATTTCGTTCAACCCCTCTCATGCTACCACATAGATGCGTTGGCCTCGCGACTAAGTCCTGTCACTAAGGACATCTGCCGTGTTAATTCCACGACAGTTGGCGCCCACCGTGGGGCCCCGCACGGTGGTGTTGAGCTCTTGGAGGGATCTTTTATAGGGATCAAGAAGTTTGCAATTTTCCAGATGAAGAAGAATCATTGGGGAAGAATTTATATTGTGTTCAAGACAAGCAGTCAGATCTAATACCCGTTCAAGGTTTGAATTAAGAAAAGATTAGGGTTGTGTGGAGCACGCCGTCGCCACTAGATGATCCGTCGAAATACAGATCGATTGATTCCGATTGAAGCTGTCATTAGAACCCGAGATGAGGTTAGTTGCCTGCTCGAATTCCGAGATGGTCAGGCCAGTTTTGGGGAGATCGGGCAAATTCGTTGCTGCTATTGGCCATCACCTAACGAAAACAGGAGGATACCAACCATGGACTGGTACTACGGAACAGAAGCGACAAAGGAATTAAAAAAAAGGGGTGTCGCGACCCGAACACGGAGCGGGGACAACTCGGACTCGACTCGTCTCCGCCATCGCGCGATAAACCGGCGGAACCATCCCCGTCTCCGAGCCGCTGCTATTTCGCTCAAAGCTGCCGCCGGGGTCCCTTGTCTCGCCTCGCTGAATATCTCAGCTATGGCAGTGCTAAATTGACCCGGTTTGAGATGCTTCGTCCACCTCCGCCACTCTCCGCCTTAATCTTAGCTGTGGGTCTCTAGCAAGTCATCTCCGTCGGCCGCCTTGTCCATGAGCAGCCGCGGCCTCAAGCCCGGACTTGCGTCGCCTGCCGCGGACGCTCTTCATCTCGGTCGTGTCGTCCAACCGCCATCCGGGTTGCGGTGCCGCCCCGGCCCTGAGCCATCTCAGCCGCCGCTTTGACTCGCCATGGCCTGGAAACAGATAATGGTCCTGACCCGGATTCAGCGCATCAAGCCGCCATGCTCACGCCGGATCTTGCGCGCCTTCGCTCGGCTGTGGCCGGTTTAGAGCTACAGCCGCAGCGGCTCGTCCTCACTTCTGCCTGGAGCCACCGGTGTGCCTCCGCATCGAGCTACGGGTGCGCCTCCGCCTTGAAACCGGTTTGTGGCCTTATCCGAGTCTTAAACCGGCAAGATACGAAGCTTCAAGCCGCCTCCGCTTTGTGTCGCGGACTTGCCCACAAGCCGGTTTGCTGCCTCCATCGCCGCGCCACGACCTCACCCCTCGCCTTGTCAGCAACCGGCCACAGTCATCGCCTTTGGGCCGCTGCTCCATCAAGCGCCGCTGCCTCTGAGTTGCCGTTTCAGCCGTCGTGACCCTGAACGGGCCAGGCCTCCACGCCCGTGGTTTCAGTGACCCACCGCCGAGGCTCATCTCTGCCGCTCCTCCGGCCGGCTTCAGCTGCCGCTACTGAGTCGCCGCCTGCGCGAGGACTGCCCTTCCGCGCACCCGAGAGGTCCTGCCGTCCGCCCCCGCGGCGTTCGCCTCGCTTAACCTTCGCAGAGTCGCCGCCGACTTCAAACTCGTCCCCGTGGCCTTGCTCTGAGTGGCCGCTTCACTTCCAGCAAACCGCCGCCTCCCACTGATTCAAGGAGCCGCCTCGAGCTGCGGCCTACCTCCGCCTGTGCCGAGCGACCTCACCTCCGTCCCCAAAAATCGCCTCAGCCTCACTCGGCGGCCTGCTGAGTCGCCGACCCTGTTATCATGAACCGCCGCCGGGTCATACCTGCTACGAGTTCAACTCTCAAGGACCGGGACATGAGTCATAGCCGTTGTCGTTTGAGTCGCGACCCTAACTTGAGCCACTGGTTGCCACCAAGACAGCAACGGAAGAGCCGGCGCTTCATTAGCCGCGTGCCGCCATCGCTGTAATCAATGGCCGTTACAACTGAGTGACGCTGCGGCAGCAGTAACCCGCCTCGCTGGATAAGAGGAGGTGCTGACCCGCACGGATGACTGCTAAAAATAATCAGTGGGAATTAATTGTGCCTGATGATTCATCTTCATAATCGCCTCGTCATGACGACTGGGTTGATATCCCATAAAAAAATCAAATCAGGTGCTATCCTTTCCATGTATTTTATTAGTACATATTAAATCGTTTGAAAACAATTACTCTGGTCTGTGATTTTTTTCGCAGGACCATTATTCATTACAAAGGTGTCGCATAAGGAGTATGCGCCAATATTATTTTTGCACTAGCGCTTGTCCGTGCAGCTGGACGGATATATGCGCAAGTTGCGCCCCGCTACATCAACATGCGTGGTTGACTCGCCTGCATCCGCGCTGCTTCCAAACGCCGCGGCCGACTCATCTGTCTGCTCCCACGGCGGACTCATCAGTGATTGATTTTTGTTTCACCATGGTGATTATCAACTCCGTGGTGGATAACTACTGGCCTGGCGTATCAGGTGAAATTCATCCAGTATATTTTTCTGTTATATATTGCTTTCTTTAAAAAAGAGCAATTACTCTGGCTTGCAAATTCTCCAAATGCAGGATAAGCTGTCTACTGCAAAAAGGGACTATTACATCACTGAGTTGGTGAATAACTCATACCGGTTTATATCACGGTCAAATATGGAGAATCTCAAGCCAACTCTTCGAGTCACCTTGAGACTCGGGGGCTACGATGATATGACGCAACAAGTCTTGCCAGTTTCAGCAAATTTAAAAACACCAGGACAATGGAGGGAAAGATAACCCGGTCCCGGAGGCTACTGTTATTTGAAGGCCGTCAGAAAAATTCCGGCTTAGAAAGTATATGACAGTTACAAAATCCCGGCTCAATGAAGAAGTTCCGGGTCATCAGAAAGGATTCCGGTTTAAAAGCCGGTTCAAGGGAAGTCAGTCTCACTGAAGCTCTCAAATATCCGGTTTACAATCCGGTTCAAGGGAAATCTGTTCTCCCACAAAGCTCTGAAGCTCTCAAATCTGGTTTGAAAATATCCGGTTCAAAAAGGAATTAACTTCTCGCAAGTTCGAGTTGAAAGGCCATCAGAAAATTTCCGGCTGAAAATGAAGATTCCGGTTTGCAATCTGGTTTAAGGGAAATTTGTTCTCCCAGAAAGCTTTGAAGCTCTCAATATCCGGTTCAAAATTCCGGTTCAAGAAGGATTTATCTCTTGCAAAAAGTTAAAGGGTGCCAAAGGGGACCTGCTGCCATGATGCGCGGTTCAAACATGGGTATCATGCTTTATTGGCTTATCATATTATTGATCACTTGGGGGCTTGGTCATGTCTGAACCATAGTCACACCTCTTGATCGGTGCAATGCCACAATATCACTTGGGGGCTTTTTGGTCGTGTCCGAACCAATGCAACACCTTTTGATAGGCGAAAGCCACCAGATCACTTGGGGACATGGTCAAGTCTGAACCAGTCACGCCTCTTGATCGGCCTAAGGCCACAGAATCACTTGGGGGCTTGGTCGAACCCGAACCATTGCCATGCCTTTTGATCGGCATAAGTGCCACGGTTTCATTTGGGGACCTGGCTGACTTGAACCATCGCCACACCTATTGGGGGCTTGGTCCTGTCTGACCACGGTAACACCATCTGATCAGCTCAGTAAAGCACGTTTCTTGCAAATGGTTTTATCATTGCCTTTTGCTTCAGTCTTCCTTAAAATGACTATTATTTTTGTTGCGTTTTTTAAACTGACAAGCGTTTTAAACCGGTTCAAAACTGTCATTGACGGAACACGGTCCATCCTTAATCCGGAGGAATATTTGCCCGGTTTGATTTTTTGATTTTATGTTACCATCTTATTATGGAGTAAACCGGTGTTCATTAACCGGCTTGACTTTCAATTACAAGTTGTCAGTACATGATCAAATCATAATCCGGAGACTATCCGCCCGGTCTGGTTTGACTACGAGTCACCAGTATTATATATGGTTAAACCGGCGTTTATCACAACCCGGTACGGTTTTATCATAAACCGTCACAGTATGAAAGGATTTATCATTACTCAAGATTGGGGTTATCACCCTTACTACATTAAAGTTGGTAAACCAATGATGTGATTCAATGTCACAGGTATGATATATTTCATATTTGATTATTCTTAAGTGCAGCCTTGGTTATAAACCTAGGTTATATGTTGGGCATTATGACCCGTCCGGCGGTAAACCGCCAGGACACTTTAAACTTGTTGTATGCAGAGACAGGTTGAATAAAGCATGATGATAAATTATCTGGTGTTTATTAAACCGGCCTGGCTTTAAGACGATAAGTCGCCAGTATATGATGAGAAATTATCCGGTGTTTGTTAAACCGGCCTGGCTTTGGACTATAAGTCGCCAGTACATATTTGGATTGCGCCATTGGAATCATGCGCTTATAAATCATTGGGTTATATTGTTCAAATAGCCAAACCTGGCTGGATTTTTATGATGATATTGAATGATTGAGGTTTTCATACCGGATTATATTATTCCAATCTTGAATAGCCAACATGGCTGGATTTCTATTGTGGTTATCAGAAACTAATATTATGATTGAGGTTTTCAAAGTCGCTTCAGCGCAATGGCTATTATTTTACCAATGGATATGATTTATTCTACAATGGAAGGAATAGTCCCGAGTCGTTGCAGGCTTACAACGCGGCACTTGGAGGCTACATTATTTAAGTTGAGATTACATCAAATCTACAAGTCTCATGTCGCTGCAAGCATGCACCATGATACTTGGGGGCTAATGCAAAGTCATTTTTTGCTCATCTTATTGAAGACCCGACTCATCGCATCGTAATGAGCCGGCCCTTGGGGGCTACCAGCTGCTCCTATCAACAATTCAAGGTACAAAGCTTTTTATCCATTATATTGCAGGGCCCACTGCTCAGTTGGTAAAGCACAAGACTCTTAACCTTGTGGACGTGGATTCAAGCCCCATGATGGGGGTTACATCATATGATGTTATTTTCATTGAAGTATATATCAAGTCCCAGCTCAATATTATCTTACTGAGCCAGCCCTTGGGGGCTACACATTGCTGTTCAAAGTTTACAAGATTATATTTACAAAGTCCCTGCTCATTATTGCATAATGACCCGACCCTTGGGGGCTACATTGGTTGAAGATTTTATGAGCATCAGGCAATTACAAGTCCCAGGTTGCTGCAAGCATGACAACCCGGCACTTGGGGGCTACATATGTGGAATACTCAAATCTGACTAGTGATTGAGATGAACAACCTGGATTTCTTCAAGATTGTGATATTTATATTGAAGCAAAGTCTTAAGCCACCACTTTGTTCTGCTCAAAGACTTGGGGGCTACAGGTATTATATTATTATCGAAGAAATATTTTCAAATTCTCTGATTGAGCAAACTAGGTTGACCCGGCGTCACCAATCATTATGACCCTATGGCTGCAACTCGACGTCATTAATAATCATGAACCGGCGTTGGCAACAATCATGAACCGGTGTCTGCAACAATCGTGACTCGAAATTATCAAGTTTTTATAACCCGACAGTCTTTGGCAATGATAAAACCGGCAAGTTCTGCATCTTCAAACTGGTTGAATATCAGATGAGTATTTCAAGACCAATATTTCTTAAACCGGTGCTTTGGAAGCCGATTCAAGTGGATTATTCTTCACAATATTTTTTCTATAAGAAGCCAACATCAGCAATTTGAGTATGAAGCTGGTTATTAACCCGGATTTTCTAGAAGGAGGAAATGACAAGGACTTAAGGACGATCAGGTGCCGGTCTACAAGAACTCTTAACCCGGAGCACAACCTGCCAAATTTGTTCTGGTGTTTATTTTGCAGCATAAGTTTACCATGGATAAATCCAAGCTAATGTCGGGGATATACCCCGCGGTGTAAACCGGCCGGAAGTTAACCCGGCCGGACTTGGCGGTTTATTTGAGGTCCCGCTAGCACTTGGCGATATTCATCTGGTGACCCACCCAGACCTGGCGATTTACCAGCAACCCGCCAGGACGTTGTAACTCACTGGTGACCCGGCGGACGGGTCAGAGGAGCGACAAGACCCGGTGGCCCGTCTGGCGGTTCATGAAGGCCGGTTCAACTATTGTGGGCCGGTTTAAGAGGAAAGGCATGAGGAATATTTACCTTACAAGGAGTTAAGACCAGGACTTGTATCCGATTTGTATTAGAGATAGACTAGTCCTAATCCTAATAGGACTCCACATGTAACCCGCCCCTTCAACATATATAAGGAGGGGCAGGGCTCCCCAAAGAAGGACAAGCTACAAGCAAGAAGAAACAATCATAGGGCTAGACACAAAGAGGAGAGCCAGTTTACGGCGACTCCCTCATGAGCATAATGAGACCTAGCCTCAAATATCATGTAGGGTTTTTACCGGATGATGTTTACCGGGGCCCGAAGCTGTCTAAACCCTTGTCTTGTGTTGCGTCTCTCGATTCCGTTCAACCCCTCTCAAGCTACCACATAGATGTGTTGGCCTTGCGACTAAGTCCTGTCACTAAGGACATCTGGCGTGTTAATTCCACGACAATGCTGTTCTAAGAGACTCTCAAAATAATATAAGTGAAGCATGAGAGACTAGCAATTTCTACAAAATTAAGCCACAGTCGTGCTCTAAAAGATATAAGTGAAGCACTAGAGCAAAAACTATCTAGCTCAAAAGATATAAGTGAAGCACATAGAGTATTCTAATAAATTCTAATCAAGTGGGCTTCTCCCAAAAGGTGTGTACAGCAAGGATGATTGTGGAAAACTAAAAAGCAAAGACTAATATCATACACGACGCTCCAAGCAAAACACATATCATTTGGCGAATAAAAATATAGCTCCAAGTAATGTTACCAATGAACGAAGACGAAAGAGGGGATGCCTTCCCGGGGCATCCCCAAGCTTAGGCTTTTGGATATTATTGAATATCTTGGGGTGCCATGGGCATCCCCGAGCTGAGGCATTTGCCACTCCTTATTCCATAGTCCATCAAATCTTTACCCAAAACTTGAAAACTTCACAACACAAAACTCAACAGGAAATCTCATAAGCTCCGTTAGTGAAAGAAAACAAAACCACCACATAAGTTACTGTAATTAACTCATTCTTTATTTATTTTGGTGTTAAACCTATTGTATTTCAAGTTCTTTATGGTTCATACCACTTAATACTAGCCATAGATGCATCAAAATAAGCAAACAACACACGAAAAGCAGAATCTTTCAAAAACAGAACAATCTGTAGGAATCTGTAACTAACGCAAACTTTTGGAACTCTAAAAATCCTACCAAAATAGGAAGTCCTGGAAAATTTGTCTATTGATCAGAAGCAAAAAGAATCAACACCAAATCACGTTTATGTGATTTAACAAAACTAATTTCGTACGCACAAAGTTTCTATTTTTCAGCAGAATCAAATCAATTATCACCATAGGTTATCCTATAGGTTCTACTTGGCACAAACACTAATTAAAACATAAAAACACATCTAAACAGAAGGTATATGCAAAATTTATTACTAAACAGAAACAAAAACAAAAAACACAAATAAAATTGGGTTGCCTCCCAACTAGCGCTATCATTTAACGCCCCTAGCTAGGCATAAAAGCGAAGATAGATCTAAGTAGTGCCATCTTTGGCACTCAATTCATAAGTAGCCCACATGATAGATTCATAATGTAATTTAACTTTCTTTCTTGGAAAGTGCTCCATGCCTTTCCTTAATGTAAATTGGAATCTAGTATTCCCTTCCTTCATATCAATAATCGCGCCAATCGTTCTAAGGAAAGGTCTACCAAGAATAATAGGGCAAGAAAGATTGTGATCTATATCAAGAACGATAAAATCCATGAGCACCAAATTTCTATTTGCAACAATGAGAACATTATTGATCCTTCCCATTGGATTTTTAATGGTGGAATCCGCAAGGTGCAAATTTAAAGAGCAATCATCAAGATCATGGAAACCTAGAATATCACATAAAGTTTTCGGAATCGTGGAAACACTAGCACCCAAATCACACAAAGCAAAAAACTCATGATCTTTAATTTTAATCTTTATAGTAGGTTCCCACTCATCATTAAGTTTTCTAGGTATAGAAACTTCCAAATTAAGTTTTTCATCATAAGATTGCATCAAGGCATCAACGATATGTTTGGTAAAAGCTTTATTTTGACTATAAGCATGACGAAAATTAACAACGGATTGCAACAAGGAAATACAACCTTCTAAAGAACAATTATCATAATCAAATTCCTTGAAATCCGAGATAGTGGGTTCAATGCTATTTAAAGTCATGATCTCTCCAATCCCACTTTTACCAAATTTAGCATCAAGATCTAAAAACTCCGAATTATTGGGACGCCTTCTAACTAAAGTTGACTCATCTCCAGTCCCATTATTATTAAGATTCATATTGCAAAACAAAGATCTAATAGGGGACACATCATTATTTTCATGGAAACTAGAAGAACACGCCTTTACAAAGCAATCTTTCTTAGCACGCAATCTAGCGGTTCTTTCTTTGCACTCATCAATGGAAATTCTCATTGCTTTGAGAGACTCATTGATATCATGCTTAGGAGGAGTAGATCTAAGTTTAAGATAATCAACATCAAGCGAAAGTCTATCAACGTTCCTAGCCAAATCATCAACTTTGAGCAACTTTTCTTCAAGCAAAGCATTAAAATTCTTTTGAGAGATCATAAATTCTTTCACACTATTCTCAAAATCAGAGGGCATCTTATTAAAATTACCATAAGAATTATTGTACGAATTTCCATAATTATTAAAGGAATTACTAGGGAACGGTCTAGAATTAAAGTTTCCTCTATAAGCATTGTTTCCAAAACTATTCCTACCAACAAAATTCACATACATAGATTCATTATTATTCTCAATCAAAGTAGACAAAGGCATATCCTTGGGATCAAGAGGAGTATTTTTAGTAGCAAACAACTTCATAAGTTCATCCATCTTTCCACTCAAAACATTGATTTCTTCTATAGCATGCACTTTTTTACTAGAAGATCTTTCGGTGTTCCATTGAGAATAATTAGCCATAATATTATCAAGAAGTTTTGTAGCATCTCCTAACGTGATTTCCATAAACGTGCCTACCGCGGCCGAATCTAAAAGATTTCTAGAAGCAAAGTTCAAACCGGCATAAATTTTTTGTATGATTATCCATAAATTAAAACCATGAGTAGGGAAATTGCGAATCATCAATTTCATTCTTTCCCAAGATTGGGCAACATGCTCATGATCAAGTTGTTTAAAATTCATAATATCGTTCCTAAGAGTGATGATCTTAGCGGGAGGAAAATATTTAGAGATAAAAGCATCTTTGCACTTGTTCCAAGAGTCAATACTATTTTTAGGAAAACACGAAAACCAAACTTTAGCCCGATCTCTAAGTGAAAACGGAAATAACTTCAATTTAGCAATATTATTATCCATATCTTTCTTCTTTTGCATATCACACAAATCAACAAAGTTGTTTAGATGGGTAGCGGCATCTTCACTAGGAAGGCCAGCGAATTGATCTTTCATAACAAGATTCAGCAAAGTAGTATTGATTTCACAAGACTCAACATCATTAAGAGGAGCAATCGGAGTACTAAGGAAATCATTATTATTGGTATTGGAGAAATCACACAATTTGGTATTATCTTGCGCCATGGCAACAAGTAATCCAACACACAAGCAAACAGAAAAAGGCAAGCGAAAAAGAGAGGAGAAGATTGGGAAAGAGAGGGCGAATAAAACGGCAAGGGTGAAGTGGGGGAGAGGAAACGATAGGCAAATGGCAAATAATGTAAATGCGAGGGAGATGAGTTTGTGATGGGTACTTGGTATGTCTTGACTTGAGCGAAGACCTCCCCGACAATGGCGCCAGGAATCCTTCTTGCTACGTCTTGAGCTTGCGTTGGTTTTCCTTGAAGAGGAAAGGGTGATGCAGCAATAGTAGCGTAAGTCTTTCCCTCAGTTTTTGAGAACCAAGGTATCAATCCAGTAGGAGGCTCCTCAGAAGTCCCACGCACCTACACAAACAAACAAAGAACTCGCAACCAACGCAATAAAGGGGTTGTCAATCTCTTCACGGCCACTTGCGAAAGTGAGATCTGATAGAGATAGTATGATAAGATAAATATATTTTTGGTATTTTATGATATAGATTGGAAAAGTAAAGATGCAAATAAAAGTAGATTGAAAGCTTATATGATAAAATATAGACCCGGGGGCCATAGGTTTCACTTGTGGCTTCTCTCAAGATAGCATAAATATTACGGTGGGTGAACAAATTACTGTCGAGCAATTGATAGAAAAGCGAATAATTATGAGATTATCTAGGCATTGTTGGGGAACGTAGTAATTTAAAAAAAATTCCTACGCACACGCAAGATCATGGTGATGGCATAGCAACGAGAGGGGAGAGTGTTCGTCCACGTACCCTCGTAGACCATAAGCGGAAGCGTTATGACAACGCGGTTGATGTAGTCGTACGTCTTCACGATCCGACCGATCCAAGCACCGATGTACGGCACCTCCGAGTTAAGCACACGTTCAGCTCGATGACGATCTCCGGGCTCCGATCCAGCAAAGCTCCGGAGATGAGTTTCGTCAGCACGACGGCGTGGTGACGATGATGATGTTCTACCGGCGCAGGGCTTCGCCTAAACTCCGCGACGATATGACCGAGGTGGAATATGGTGGAGGGGGGCACCGCACACGGCTAAGGAACGATCCATAGATCAACTTGTGTGTCTATGGGGTGCCCCCCCCCCCCCCCCCGCCCCCGTATATAAAGGAGCCAGGGGAGGAAGCGGCCGGCCAAGGAGGGCGCGCCAAGGGGGGAGTCCTACTCCCACCGGGAGTAGGACTCCCTTCTTTCCTAGTTGGAGTAGGAGAAGGGGGGAAGGAGGAGGAAGAGGGGAAGGAAAGGGGGGTTGCCGCCCCCCTTCCCTTGTCCTATTCGTACTACGAAGGGGAGGGGCGCGCGGCCCCCTCCTGCCTCCTTTCCTCTTCTCCCTCGAGGCCCAAGTAGGCCCAATAACCCCCCGGGGGGTTCCGGTAACCTCCCGGTACTCCGGTAAAATGCCGATTTTACCCGGAACGATTCCGATGTCCAAATATAGGCTTCCAATATATCGATCTTTATGTCTCAACCATTTCGAGACTCCTCGTCATGTCCGTGATCACATCCGGGACTTCGAACAAACTTCGGTACATCAAAAATTATAAACTCATAATAAAACTGTCATCGTAACGTTAAGCGTGCGGACCCTACGGGTTCGAGAACTATGTAGACATGACCTAGAACTATTCTCGGTCAATAACCAACAGCGGGACCTGGATGCCCATATTGGTTCCTACATATTCTACGAAGATCTTTATCGGTCAAACCGCATAACAACATACGTTGTTCCCTTTGTCATCGGTATGTTACTTGCCCGAGATTTGATCGTCGGTAGATGTAGAGGTAGATGTAGAGGTAGCATGCCGACCGCGATCACATCGACTTCGGAACCATTTCCCATGCGCATCGTCACCTCGTCCTTAGCCAATCTTCGCTTAATCCATAGTCCCTGTTTCGAGTTGCAAATATTAGCAATAGAACCAGTATCAAATACCCAGGAGCTACTGCGAGCATTAGTAAGGTACACATCAATAACATGTATATCACATATACCTTTGTTCACTTTGCCATCCTTCTTATCCGCCAAATACTTGGGGTAGTTCCGCTTCCAGTGCCCAGTCTGCTTGCAGTAGAAGCACTCAGTTTCAGGCTTAGGTCCAGACTTGGGTTTCTTCTCTTGAGCAGCAACTTGTTTGCCGTTCTTTTTGAAGTTCCCCTTCTTCTTCCCTTTGCCCTTCTTCTTGAAACTGGTGGTGTTGTTAACCATTAACACTTGATGCTCCTTCTTGATTTCTACCTCCGCGGCTTTTAGCATTGCGAAGAGCTCGGGAATAGTCTTGTTCATCCCTTGCATATTATAGTTCATCACGAAGCTCTTGTAGCTTGGTGGCAGTGATTGGAGAATTCTGTCAATGACACTATCATCAGGAAGATTAACTCCCAGTTGAATCAAGTGATTATTATACCCAGACATTTTGAGTATGTGTTCACTGACAGAACTATTCTCCTCCATCTTGCAGCTGTAGAACTTATTGGAGACTTCATATCTCTCAATCCGGGCATTTGCTTGAAATATTAATTTCAACTCCTGGAACATCTCATATGCTCCATGACGTTCAAAACGTCGTTGAAGACCCGGTTCTAAGCCGTAAAGCATGGCACACTGAACTATCGAGTAGTCATCAGCTTTGCTCTGCCAGACGTTCTTAACGTTGTCAGTTGCATCAGCAGCAGGCCTGGCACCCATCGGTGCTTCCAGGACGTAACTTTTCTGTGCAGCAATGAGGATAATCCTCAGGTTACGGACCCAGTCCGTGTAATTGCTACCATCATCTTTCAACTTTGCTTTCTGAAGGAACGCATTAAAATTCAACGGAACAACAGCACGAGCCATCTATCTACAAACAAACATAGACAAGCAAAATACTATCAGGTACTAAGCTCATGATAAATTGAGTTCAATTAATCATATTACTTAAGAACTCCCACTTAGACAAACATCTCTCTAGTCATCTAAGTGATCACGTGATCCATATCAACTAAATCATGTCCGATCATCACGTGAGATGGAGTAGTTTCAATGGTGAACATCACTATGTTGATCATATCTACTATATGATTCACGTTCGACCTTTCAGTCTCCGTGTTCCAAGGCCATATCTGTATATGCTCGGCTCGTCAAGTATGACCTGAGTATTCCACGTGTGCAACTGTTTTGCACCCATTGTATTTTAACGTAGAGTCTATCACACCCGATCATCACGTGGTGTCTCAGCACGAAGAACTTTCGCAACGGTGCATACTCAGGGAGAAGACTTCTTGATTATTAGTGAGAGATCATCTTAAAATGCTACCGTCAATCAAAGCAAGATAAGATGCATAAAGGATAAACATCACATGCAATCAATATAAGTGATATGATATGGCCATCATCATCTTGTGCTTGTGATCTCCATCTTCGAAGCACCGTCGTGATCACCATCGTCACCGGCGCGACACCTTGATCTCCATCGTAGCATCGTTGTCGTTACGCCATCTATTGCTTCTACGACTATCGCTACCGCTTAGTGATAAAGTAAAGCAATTACAGGGCGTTTGCATTTCATACAATAAAGCGACAACCATATGGCTCCTACCAGTTGCCGATAACTTCGGTTACAAAACATGATCATCTCATACAATAAAATATAGCATCACATCTTGACCATATCACATCACAACATGCCCTGCAAAAACAAGTTAGACGTCCTCTACTTTGTTGTTGCAAATTTTACGTGGCTGCTACGGGCTTTAGCAAGAACCGTTCTTACCTACGCATCAAAACCACAACGATAGTTCGTCAAGTTGGTGCTGTTTTAACCTTCGCAAGGACCGGGCGTAGCCATACTCGATTCAGCTAAAGTGAGAGAGACAGACACCCGCCAGCCACCTTTAAGCACGAGTGCTCGTAACGGTGAAACCAGTCTCGCGTAAGCATACGCGTAATGTCGGTCCGGGCCGCTTCATCTCACAATACCGCCGAACCAAAGTATGACATGCTGGTAAGCAGTATGACTTGTATCGCCCACAACTCATTTGTGTTCTACTCGTGCATATAACATCAACGCATAAAACCTAGGCTCGGATGCCACTGTTGGGGAACGTAGTAATTTCAAAAAAATTCCTATGCACACGCAAGATCATGGTGATGGCATAGCAACGAGAGGGGAGAGTGTTCGTCCACGTACCCTCGTAGACCATAAGCGGAAGCGTTATGACAACGCGGTTCATGTAGTCATACGTCTTCACGATCCGACCGATCCAAGCACCGACCGTACGGCACCTCCGAGTTCAGCACACGTTCAGCTCGATGACGATCTCCGGGCTCCGATCCAGCAAAGCTCCAGAGATGAGTTCCATCGGCACGACGGCGTGGTGACGATGATGATGTTCTACCGGCGCAGGGCTTCGCCTAAACTCCGCGACAATATGATCGAGGTGGAATATGGTGGAGGGGGGCACCGCACACGGCTAAGGAACGATCCGTAGATCAACTTGTGTGTCTATGGGGTGCCCCCCCCCCCCCCCCCCGCCCCCGTATATAAACGAGCCAGGGGGGAGGAGGCGGCCGGCCAAGGAGGGCGCGCCAAGGGGGGAGTCCTACTCCCACCGGGAGTAGGACTCCCTTCTTTCCTAGTTGGAGTAGGAGAAGGGGGGAAGGAGGAGGAAGAGGGGAAGGAAAGGGGGGCGCCGCCCCCCTTCCCTTGTCCTATTCGAACTAGGAAGGGGAGGGGCGCGGCGCCCCCTCCTGCCTCCTTCCCTCTTCTCCCTCGAGGCCCATGTAGGCCCAATAACCCCCCGGGGGGTTCCGGTAACCTCCCGGTACTCCGGTAAAATGCCGATTTTACCCGGAACGATTCCGATGTCCAAATATAGGCTTCCAATATATCGATCTTCATGTCTCGACCATTTCGAGACTCCTCGTCATGTCCGTGATCACATCCGGGACTCCGAACAAACTTCGGTACATCAAAACTTATAAACTCATAATAAAACTGTCATCGTAACATTAAGCGTGCGGACCCTACGGGTTCGAGAACTATGTAGACATGACCTAGAACTATTCTCGGTCAATAACCAACTGCGGGACCTGGATGCCCATATTGGTTCCTACATATTCTACGAAGATCTTTATCGGTCAAACCGCATAACAACATACATTGTTCCCTTTGTCATCGGTATGTTACTTGCCCGAGATTTGATCGTCAGTATCCAATACCTAGTTCAATCTCGTTACCGGCAAGTCTCTTTACTCGTTACGTAATGCATCATCTCGTAATCAACTCATTGATCACATTGCTTGGAGGCTTATAGTGATGTACATTACCGAGAGGGCCCAGAGATACCTCTCCGACAATCGGAATGACAAAACCTGATCTCGAAATACGCCAACTCAACATGTACCTTCGAAGACACCTGTAGTACTCCTTTATAATCACCCAGTTACGTTGTGACGTTTGGTAGTACCCAAAGTGTTCCTCCGGTAAACGGGAGTTGCATAATTCTCATAGTTACAGGAACATGTATAAGTCATGAAGAAAGCAATAGCAATATACTAAATGATCAAGTGCTAGGCTAACGGAATGGGTCATGTCAATCACATCATTCTCCTAATGATGTGATCCCATTAATCAAATGACAACACATGTCTATGGTTAGGAAACATAACCATCTTTGATTAATGAGCTAGTCAAGTAGAGGCATACTAGTGACTATATGTTTGTCTATGTATTCACACATGTATCATGTTTCCGGTTAATACAATTCTAGCATGAATAATAAACATTTATCATGATATGAGGAAATAAATAATAACTTTATTATTGCCTCTAGGGCATATTTCCTTCATGATCATGTATATAGGCATCACGTCCGTGACAAGTAGACCGACTCCTGCCTGCATCTACTACTATTACTCCACACATCGACCACTATCCAGCATGCATCTAGAGTATTAAGTTCACAAGAACAAAGTAACGCATTAAGAAAGATGACATGATGTAGAGGGATAAACTCATGCAATATGATATAAACCCCATCTTTTTATCCTCGATGGCAACAATACAATATGTGCCTTGCAACCCCTACTGTCACTGGGTAAGGACACCGCAAGATTGAACCCAAAGCTAAGCACTTCTCCCATGGCAAGAAAGATCAATCTAGTAGGCCAAACCAAACTGATAATTCGAAGAGACTTGCAAAGATAACTCAATCATACATAAAATAATTCAGAAGAGATTCAAATATTTCTCATAGATAAACTTGATCATAAACCCACAATTCATCAGATCTCAACAAATACACCGCAAAAAGAGTTACATCGAATAGATCTCCACAAGAGAGGGGGAGAACATGGTATTGAGATCCAAAAAGAGAGACGAAGCCATCTAGCTAATAACTATGGACCCGAAGGTCTGTGGTAAACTACTCACAACTCATCAGAGGGGCTATGGTGTTGATGTAGAAGCCCTCCATGGTTGATTCCCCCCTCCGGCGGAGCACCGGCGAAGGCTCCAAGATGGGATCTCGCGGATACAGAAGGTTACGGCGGTGGAAATTGTTTTTCGTTGGCTCCCTGGATGTTTTCGGGGTACGTGGGTATATATAGGAGGAAGTAGTAGGTCGGTGGCTGCCCGAGGGGCCCATGAGACAGGGGACACGCCCACAGGGGGTGGGTGCGCCCTCCTATCTTGTGGCCGCCTCGACTGCTTCTTGGCTTGCACTCCAAGTCCTCTGGATCACGTTCGTTCAAAAAATCACGCTCCCGAAGGTTTCATTCCGTTTGGACTCCGTTTGATATTCCTTTTCTTCGAAATACTGAAATAGGCAAAAAAAACAGCAATGGACTGGGCCTCCGGTTAGTAGGCTAGTCCCAAAAATGATATAAATGTGTAAAATAAAGCCCATAAGCATCCAAAAGGGGTAATATAATAGCATGGAACAATCCAAAATTATAGATACGTTGGAGACGTATCACCTATCGAGCATTATCCCTGATGTTTGTTTCCTCTTGCACCTAGGTGCTAGTCCAACAACGAACATAGGAAGTGTTAGTGTACATCAAACTGTGAGACTACATATAAAGAAGCATGTGACTGTAACTTGACTCCAGCAACTACCTTCTTGCTGTTGAAGCTCACAAGGTTCATCTTATCTTGCCAACTCGTCTTGTGTCAAGAGTGCTTCGGAAGTAGTGTCAGGTGGCAAGGGAGCTTGGGAACATGCTGCTAGCTGAGTTGACAAACGAGTAACTCGTGCAGCTGGTGGTACTGTGGAAGGAGTTGCAACAACTAGGGATGTCGCTGCTTGTTTAGTGGCAGCTACAAGTTTCTGTTTGGCTTGTTTTGCAGCTCGTGTAGCACGGGATACCGTGTTTGTACAATTTTCCGCCGGACTTTGACATTCTATTCCACCATCAGTACCAGCAGAATCTGCATAATTTTTTCACTTTCATTTATGTGTGTCCTTAGTACTAACACCATCCCCTGTCATTCTGTGTTCCTTCCTCTTTCTCTGTGTCATGTTAAGTCAAGCCGACAAGAAAAAGAATAAAATTTTAGTTCTTTAGAACAAATTGATGCGTGATACAGACGAACTGAACTTTGATGTTAGACAACCACATGATAGGAGGATGTAATATGTACGAAAAAAGGACGACATGAGATAATCAGAACTATGATGTGTAAACTAAGAAGAAGGCATTTAAATAAATTAGAAGCAATGCAATGGAAGGTAGACACCATATGAAAGATGCTACAAATATCGCTCTGCCAAGTTAACAGTGTCTCGTCATAACTGGCGTTTAAAAAAAATGTGAAGCAGTACAAGAAATAAATCATATGCAAGATGCAAACAACATCACACTACCAAGTTAAAGGTCTCTCATCATTAGTGCCATTGCATATTCACAGCTTATGATGTGTAGACTAAGTAGAAGGCATTTCAACAAATTAGAAGCAATGAAAGCTAGACACCATATGTAAGGCAAAGGTTTGCCCTTGATATGTTTTCTATTTTACCGGTCTCATGGTTGTAGTTGGGAGACCGGGTTATAGGATCGATTGTCGTACTATCAAGGGCGGTTCTCGATGAGTAGCTTGATCGTATCGTTCGTAGAGAGCTCGAACCATTGCATCCTTGCATCATCTTTATTGGTTCTTGTTTGGTTCTTCTCCTTGTTAGATTTGGAGCTTGTTGTCATCTCGATGACAAGCTCGAGTTCATCGAAAATGGAGTTCACGTGCATCTTCTATGATGTTTTTGATGTTGGAGGTTATGTTGGTTCTTCTCTGTTAGGGGATTGTCTCTTCTATATCTTGGCATACCTCCCCTGCCTCTTCGTTGTTGGATGCTACTCGTCGTCATCTATCCAACAAGCTTGAGTTTGCTTAATTCAGAGCTCATTTGCCGAAGTTGTGGCAGTTCTGGTTTTCCTAGGGCATCTGTTTTGCTTGGAAGTGGCATAAGGGAGGCGCCAGCGGTAGTACTGCGGCCCGGGGAGGTGGTATCGCTGTTTCACAGTGGTAGTACCACCCACGACCACGAGCGGTAGTACAACTCCGATTCTGCGCTAGTACCGCCTCGACTCGAGACCTGCGTGTCTCGTGCCGGGTTCAGCGGCAGTAGCAGCGGCAGTAGGAGCGGTAGCACCACTTGTAAGCGGGAGTACCGCCCATACTACCGCTATTAGTGCCGCTCAACGACCCTTCTCTTTGTTCCTTCTCCCTTCGGCATTGTGCGAGGTCCCAGTGGCAGTACCGCTGGGCCGAGCGGCAATACCGCTGCGGCCAACGGTAGTACCACTCCCTAGAGCGGTAGTACCGCTTTGCTAGTTTTGGGGTGAAAAGAGAAAGGAGATCTAGAGCTATGTTTCCACCAATCACTTTCTCCTCTTTGTGAGGGGAACCCTTTGGATCTAGATCTTGGAGTTCTTCGTGTTCTCTTCTTCGTTCTTCCTCTCATTTGGGAGAGAAAGACTTGGGCACACCGTGTGCCCTTGCCATTGCATTTGGTGCATCAGTTTGTGTTCTCCATGGTGATACGTGGAAGTTTCTAGTTGAGAAACTTATTACTCTTGGGTGCTTGGTACCCTTGAGCTTATTCCTCTTGGGTGCCTTGGTGCCCTAGACGGTTGGTGGTGTTCGGAGCTCAATCATTATGGTGTAAAGCTCCGGGCAAGCGTCGGGATCTCCAATTAGGTGGTGGAGATCGCCCCGAGCAATATGACGGGTTCCGCTGACCGCCCCCAAGGGTTAGCAAAGTGTACGGGTTCGGTGACCGCCCCCAAGGGTTGCCATTTGTACGGGTTCGGTGACCGCCCTCAAAGGTCCCTTAGTGGAATCACGGCATCTTGCATTGTGCGAGGGTTTGAGGAGATTACGGTGGCCCTAGTGGCTTATGGGAGCATTGTGCCTCCACACCGCTCCAAATGGAGATTAGCATCTGCAAGGATGTGAACTTTGGGATACGTTGTGTTCTCCACGTGCCTTGGTTATCACTTACCCGAGCCCTTTACTTATGCACTTTACTTTGTGATAGCCATATTGTTTCTTGTCATATCTCTTGCTATCACCTAGTAGTTTATCTTGCTTAGCATAAGCTGTTGGTGCACTTAGGTGAGCCTACTTGTTGTAGGTTTTGTGCTTGACAAATTAACCGCTAGGTTTATTCCGCATTTGTTCAAGCCAACCGTAATTATTTTAAAGCGCCTATTCACCCCCCTCTAGCTGACATCCACGATCTTTCACCTAAGAATTACCAAATTGAATATAATGATAAAACACTCTAATATTAATCAATAGAAAAGAGAATGACTCAAAAATCTATTTTTAAAGTAAAATTATTCACAAACTAGTGATTCACATAAATTTCAAATAATTCAAATTCAAACTATTCAAATTTGAAAATTACTGGCACTATTCAAATTGTATGTACCAAATTGTATATACAAATATGTGTGTGCATATGGTCGTACGAGAAATTCTATGATATATGATTGGTCGTACGAGAAATTCTATTATATATGACGTGTACAATATGTAGTAGCAGTGGCACTTGACGACTGCAGTAGCGTAAAGTATGTTTGAAATTGAAAACAATTAAATTGAAAACACAAAACGACAAAGAAAAATAAACCATAAACCATAAATCCTAAACTCCTAAACTCCTAAACCTCTAGTCCCTGTTGGTGTCACCAACCGGGACTAAAGGTCCCCCAGCCCCCGGCGCGGGGAACCAGGACTAAAGGCCCTTGCGAACCGGGACTAATGACCAATTTTGCACTAGCGTTGGTCAACATATATAGTTTTGTTAGTACTTTGCTACATGGAATCAACAAATTCTAATTTGGAGGTCATTGTCGGAACCACTCGCTCGTTTGACCGAAAGATATACATAAAGATGTGTCTTTGTTATCATATTAACTACAAAAAATTAACATGACTGCTCAGCTCGTCGGTATAGACTCAAATATTATATTTATGGTAGCTCTATAGATGAAGTACATGTGAAGGAAAGAAAAGCAATGGTGCCACAACCAGAAACCGCAACCAATAAACCTACACCTGGTGGTTGCTTACAATTTTTTTACGTAATCTTTCAACTAAGAGCAAGTATAATAAGGTGTTGTAAGCAGGCTATAAAGATTTCAATACTTTGTTTTTGCTGAGTTGGAAGAGAGAGAAGAGAAGCATGTTGTAGATTTACATCAGGCTGTAGCACGTGCTCCAAGAAACTTTGTTAGAATTAAAGGTGGGCCATGTGTTAATGAAGTAGTAATCCCATATGGCTAACTACTATATGTGTCAGCAATTGCATTGGATGTAGATGACATGACAATATGTTATAGCCAGCAGCGGGCCATATTATTAACCATGCTCTAATCCCCCCCCCCTCCCTAAATTTCACCCGGTGGGCCTCGCAGAATCCAATCATTAGCTCACACCTCACCCCGTAACCCTCGACACTCTGTAATCCTGTCTCCAACTCACGATGACTCATTGATGTCATCGATTGCATCATTTGTGCATTAAGTCGTTGTTTGCTGATATTATCGATTGCATCATTTGTGTATTAAGGGTATGTACAATGGGGGCATATAGATACGGATGCCACACAACAAAAAGTAGCTTGAGGCATATATATTGTTGTTCCCTCCCCAATGCAAGCTACAACTATTGGGCCTCATCAAAGAATAGAAAGTAGACCCTAACTACACATGCATCTCTACTATCTACTTCAACATTTTCAGTGGTATGCACCGGACCACACTTTTTCTCTCCAAGCACCCGCCTCCTGCAGAGGATCCCGCTGCTCCATCCGAACCTACTTTTTCTGACATCCGATCCTACATGATGTATAAGGCATCACCCTGAGGCTATGCATTAGTCATGCCCTAAGTCTTTGTGTGGATGAACTGCTCTATGATTGATTGGTTGAGCCCAATGTGTCATCTCATGTACGCACTTGTGTGTGTGTGTGTGTGTGTCTATATATATATATATATATATATATATATATATATATATATATATATATATATATATATATATATATATATATATATATATATATATTGCCTTGCAACTTCCATCATCATCATCATATACATGACTTGAACATTCACTGTCATATTGCTTTGCATGATCGTAAGATAGTTAGCATGATATTTTCATGGCTTTTCCCTTTTTTGATATCTTTGCTACGCTAGATCATTGCACATCCTCGTACACAGCCAGAGGCATTCATATAGAGTCATATGTTTTAGTTTTATTGAGTTGTAATATTGAGTTTTAAGTAAATAGATGTGTGATGATCATCATTATTAGAGCATTGTCCCAGTGAGGAAATATAAAAAGAGAAAAGGGAGGCCAAAAAAGAGCCCACCGAAAAAAGGGGAAAAGAGGCTAAAAAGATCTCACCAAAAAAGGAGGAAAAAGGAGAAGGGGTGCTGTTACTAACCTTTTCCACACTTGTGCTTCAGAGTAGCACCAGTTTTTTCATATCGAGAGTCTCCTATATTGTCACTTTCATATACTAGTGGGACTTTTTCATTATAGAACTTGGCTTCTATATTCCGATGATGGGCTTCCTCCAATGCCCGAGGTCTTCATGAGCAAGCAAGTTGGATGCATACCCACTTAGTTTTCATGTTGAGCCTTCATACACTTATAGCTCTTAGTGCATCCGTTGCATGGCAATCCCTACTCCTTGCATTGACATCAATCGATGGGCATCTCCATAGCCCGTTGTACTATATTACTCATATGTGTATTATATTACCTGAAGCATTGTTATATTCGACATGAGGGGACTTAAATTACCCTTTATGCACCTTGTCTTACCAATATTGTAACTTATGTTACCATGTCACCCATTAAATTACACAGTTTGGGTCCTTATATTACCCGCATGTACATTTGATTATCCAAAAAGGAACTGGTAATAAATGTACATGTGGGAAATAATCATGTCTATTGTAAATTATGTTACCATTTTATGCATTTCGTCTTTTGTATTCTGTTTTCTTTTCTCATTTTTTTCCTTCTTTAAATTAATTTGAGATTTCTAAATTTAAAAACATTGCGAATTTTGAAAAAAAAATCTAGAAATCATAAAATATTTGCGATTTCAAAAATGTATAAGAAATAATAAAATTTCACGGTTTCAAATGTATTAGTGATTTTACAACTGTTCGCAAATTATAAAAATAAACACAATTTGGATAGAAATGTCGGGAAATAAAAGCATGTTCATGATTTTGAAAAAATAATCGTGTATTCAAAACAAATTTGTGAATCCGACCAAGATATCCATGAAACTTTAAAAATATTGAAAAAAACTCAAAAAAATGGCGAGTTGGTGGTCCATCATATTAGTCTTGAAGCAAGCAACTAGAGTGACGAATTTATTATGCCTCTCAAGAGATTGTGATGGAGTTTTTAGAAGGGCAAGTGGTGACCAAGATGATATTCATAGTGGAACTTGATATGGTCATGGAAGAGTCTTTGGTGATATAGTCTTGAAGCAATGAAGGGAAATGAAGAGTTCATTGTGGCTTTCAATAAACCAAGATGGAGCTTCGAGTAAAGATGTTGGTTGACCAAGATGAAGCTCGAAGATTATATCTAAGTGGTCAACTCTCAAAGCACAAACATTGTCCCACGTGAGATCAAGTGATCTAATGGTATGGTAAGTAATTGTGAATTGTGCTTTGTTACCTAACCCATGCTATGTGTTTGGTATGTCTATGTGGGTTAGGTGTTTCTCATGTGCTTGCATCAAAAGGAAAGATCTCAAGTTGCCTATGTGTGGATGACATCAAGTGGTGATGGTCATCGGGTTCGAGGAGTCCAAGTGCAAGATGAGAAGCTGGAGGTTATATGCTTTGAAGCTTGCGGTCCACATAATGATAATGCTCATGTGAAGATGGGTTTAAGTTAAGGCTTCCCTCATTGCAATATGAGGAATCAATTCAAGCATCTTCACCAAGTGGTTGTGGACAAGAAAGGGATTCCAACTTGAGACAAGCATTGGAGTCATCACCAAGCTCAAGTTGAATATGAAAGGCAAAGGTATACCTTAGCTAGGTTTTCCTAGTTTTGCCGGTCTCATGGTGCTTGGAGGGAGACCGGATTATAGGTTTGATAGCCGTACTATCAAGAGGGACTCTCGGGCAAGTAGCTTGATCATGTCGCATGTAGAGAGCTCAAAACTTTGCATTACTTGCATCATTATTTATTGTTGATCTTGGGTGGTTCTCTATGTGAGGACCTTGGGCTTTTCCATAGCTTCAAAACGAGCCCAAGATCATCGAATTCGGAGTCCGTATGCCAAAGTTATCACTGTTTTAGTGGGCTGCTGCAGGCTGTTCTGGGTACCCCGTGGACACGGGGTTTTTGACCCCCGTGGGCACGGGGCCCCGTGCACACAGGCTTGTACCGTGCGCACGGGACCCCGTGGGCACGGGGTGTCCAGGAAGTCCGTTGGAGCCCCAACGGCTAGTTTTGGAAGTTGGCTATAAAAGAGCCCTTCCTCCCCACCGGTTTGGGGGTTGTTCATTCACATTCTAAACATCATTTTGTGCCTCTTACCACTTCTCCCAAACCCCTATCTCCCTTCTAAGTGAAGGGGGATTTGTGGATGGATCTTGGAGTCATTTGTTGATTTCCTCCATTGCATCCCCTCTCCTCAATCTCCCACTTTCTTGAGTTGCATCTTGTGAGATTGAGAGAGTGAGTTGAGCATTTGTTGCTTGACCTTGCATTGCATTTGTTGCATTGGTTTAAGCTCCCCGCATCGATTTGTTCGTGTGAGAGCCCGTGAGTTTATTACTCTTGGAGGCTTCGCCTCCTAGACGGTTTGGTGATATATTGAGAAGATTGTGAAGAGGCCTATGTGGCCAAGGTTCCCCCGGAAGCTTCCTTTTGTGGTGTGCTCCGAGGAAGGGTGTTCAAGTGGCCTAGGTGGTCAATGTTTTGTGGAGCACTTCGTGGCGCGTACTAACAATGTTTCTTTCACGGGGTCAATGACATGCATGATAAGAAATAAGGACATGCATGACAAGAAATAAAAGAGAGACCCAATGGAGATGGGATGTCCGCTATAAAAGAAATAAAAGAGAAAATGCAGAGGAGATCCGATAGAGATGAGGTGTTGCGCTATTCTCCTGTATATAAGAAGAAAAAAGAGAGGACATGCATGAAAAAAGAAGTAAAAAGTAGGTATGCATGACAGAAAATAAAATAAAAGACAAGTTTGATAAGATATAAATAGTGATGAAATAGGGATCAATACCTATGACATGTATGGCAAGAAATAGTGATGAAATAGGGGCGCAAGTACCTACGTCCACAAGGAGACCATACAAAAATGTTCTTTTCCAGACCAAAAAAAAATCTCCTTTTTATGATTAAGAAATATTGTATCTTTGTAACAACCTTTTTAGCAACTCTTCATGTATTTAAGAAATATGCATGTGAAAAAAAAGTGTTCAAGAGTTTCCCTAAGTTGGTGATTCTTAAACTGAAAACTGCCATTGATGTACACATGTCTCCGTAGTGAGCTAATGTGTCATCCTTTGTTTTTGTAGTTTTTCTTTGCTCGCCCATAACAACACCCCAAACATGACATGAACAAATGCATGATCGCTTGCCCGTTTCTCTATGCAGACTAAGTCTACATGCAAGCCGTGTGAAATAGAACACATGTAGAAATGGGTCCTAAAAAAACACCTGTAGAATCTTAAATCGCACTTTTATAAGTTAAGACCATCTTTGTTTGGGCCGTAGCTACAAATTCTCAGATTATAGACCATTTTTTAAAATTAAAAGCGTGTGGTATTATTTTTTTTCGCCCGTTGCAACGCACGGGCCTTTTTTTTCTCGAATACGTATAAGCATGCTTATCATATACTGTATTAAAGAAGGAAACGGCAAAGAAGCCGGATACAATGCCGCGGCCATTTCCACGTCAATCACAAAGATTAGCATCCATGTCTGATAGAGCATGGCAAAATCTCCTTGGTTGGTCTGACAGACCACTTTCAAGAGCTGGCAATGAAACTTTGCTGAAATCCATCACTCAGGCCATCCCAACCTTTGTTTCGAGCTGTTTCCGTCTTCCTGTTGCCACGTGCGAGAAGTTTAGGCAGATTGTGTCTGACCAATGGTGGGGCAGGGAGGATGGAAAGAAAAAGATGCACTGGAGGTCCTGGGCATGGCTGTCGACTCCCAAATCTTTAGTGGCATGGGCTTCCGCGACATGACCCTTTTCAACCAAGCTCTCTTGAGCAAGCAGGGATGGAGGTTGCTGACCGAGCCCAATCTATGTGTGCTCGCGTCTTGAAGGGTCGTTACTTCCCCAACTGCGACTTCTGGCGGGCCTTGGTTCCTAGAACTGCTTCAGCTACTTGGAGGGGCATCATCCACGGTCGCAATCTGTTGAAGCGTGGAGTTCAATGGGGGATTGGTCATGGCCGTCACACTCGTATCCTCACGGATCATTGGATCCCGTCCACTCCACCTGCGCTGGTGCAGCCTCTCTCTCTCCGATCCCTGCGTCCGCGACAGTGCATTGCCTTATTGATGAAGAACGAGGGACGTGGGACGAGGACTCTGTTCGTGCTTTCTTCCCTGAAAGGCTGACTGAGGACATTCTCCTCGTTCCTATTAACAGAAATGGTGGTGCTGATTTTGTGCGTTGGCCATTCACCAGATTTGGAGAGTACACTGTCAAGTCCACTTATAATTTGGCGAGAACTAATCTGTTTTTCTCGAGCCGGAGTAACAGTGGGATGGGTCTGAACTCTCGTTTGGCTGCTGATGAGAAACTTTGGAAGGTTCTTTGGCAGGTTAAAGCCCCCAATAAGATGAAGATTGCTCTTTGGCGCCTTGCGCACGACTGCTTGCCGTCGGGTGATCAGCTCCGGAGGCGGCAGGTTCCAGCGAGGCCTGATTGCTTCTTCTGCGGTCGGCTGGAGAGCATCGAGCATGCGCTGCTGTTTTGCCCGCATGCTAGGGCTGTCTGGGATGGAGTCAAGGAGTTCTTCGACGTTCATCTTCGCAGGTCTTCCTTCTCTTCTCCAAAACAATGGTTATTTGATTTCCTATCGGCTTGCTCTGCCCAGGAGGCGACTGCTTTAACAGTGGCCATTTGGCACATCTAGGATGCTCGCAATGTGGCAAGGAATGAGCCTACTGCTCCTTCACCTGGGAGTACGGTTGCTAGAATAAAAGCATACATTGACCTCATTTTTCAGCATCTCTTCAACTCTATACTTGCTCCTAGGCGTGAGACCTCTTCGCCTATCCGTCTTTGGTCTCCGCCGCCGCAAGGTACTGTGGTTGCGTTCTCGGACGCCGCTGTTTGTGAGGATCGGGGCTCTGCCAGCGTGGGGGTGGTGATTCTCAATCATGAAGGGAATTGTGTTGCTGCGTGCTCTGAACCTTTGAGGGGCGTTCGATCACCGGAGTTGGCTGAATCAATGGCTCTTCGGCGTGCAGTGCATTTAGTCCGGGAGGAGGGATTTACTGATGTTATGTTCAAGACTGATTGCCTCTCGGTGGTGCAGCGTTTACTGTCTCCGTCCAAGGATCGCTCGGTGGTGGGCGCTGTCCTTGAGGACGTCAAATCTTTGGCTGATGGCCTCTCTTCTGTTGCCTTTCATCATGTTCGTCAGCATTGTAATGTGGTTGCTCATGTTTTAGCTAGATCAAGTTTGGGCTCTTCTAGCCTTTCTATTTCTCGTTATGCTCCGGAATGTATCCGGGAGACTCTTTGTAAATTTGTTGCTTCATCATTAAAGGCCGACGTTCTCTCAAAAAAAAAAGATTAGCATCCATGTCCACCTAACCCACCCACCACGCTAATTATGATACATGCAATAGCTAGGCCAACCTCATGCCAAAGGCGATGAAGCAAGCCACATAGCAACCAGGCCACGTCACAACCGACTCCAGAAACCTCTACAACAAGCCCAAGACTCGAGGACAACGCAGACCAACGTACCCCACCCAAACGAATTTGTGGTAGTACAGCGCAGTTGGCTATGACCATGCTCTCAGGTAAGATCCGCTCACCAGGTGTAGACATTCGAGAAACACACACCGACATATATGTGCAGTTGTGCCCACAGCCTGACTAGGGAGCCCACGCGTTCCGTTTCGGTGCCGGGGCCCGCCATGCGATACACGCGTTCGCCCACGCGTCCACGAATGAAGACCAGGTGTGCATTTGCAACTTTGTTTCTGTAGCAGGCCACGACGTGATGCCTGCCCTGCGGTGGCGGCGTCAGGATTATTCTTGGGATGATATCACGCGTTGCAGTACACGACTGGTAGTACTCCGCCGGTAATACTGCTACGTGAAGCTTGGCCCGCCTATGCTTTCGCTCCTTCCGCCTGCTCGTCCCCTCTCCCCTCAGGCCTCTCGCCGGCCAGAGTTGGGGGAGGGTATCAGGCCACTATCAGTCATGTAAGTCTGAAGAACTACAACCCACTGTTAGCTTTGGTAGCGTTCCCCTGGTACTATGCGAGCTTCGGGTCGAGTTGCCATCTCCCCAGATCTGCCCCCAAGACAAGGCAGGAAGGATTTCTTTCCCCCATGCCGTCCGTCCTGGAGGTTGAAGAAGTTGGAGGGCTTTCTTGCTGCGCTGCTGATTTTAGGCTTGGTTCCCCGGAGGAAATTCTTTGGTGCGACGGCAAGTGAATCCATCTCCGGCCTTCTGCACTCTAGTATTCTATACAGTGCTTCCTACTACTACTATATTATTATTAGAATGCGCACAAGCATGCGTATCATCACATACTGATAGAAGAAGAGGTACAAGAAGCCGGATACAAGCCTTTCGGCCATTACAACGCCAACCACAAGGATTAGCAGCCGGGTACAAGCCTTTCGGCCATTACTAGTGGGATTTTAACTTCACTTGTGTGTCTGCTGATATATACTCTTGCTTGCTAATCCGTCCCCATCACTATGGACTTGTTTTTTTTTTCACCGACCCTATGGACTTTTTTTTTTTGAGGGTACCGACCCTATGGACTTGTGGAGTGTAGATACCGCAGAGTTCAGAAAGAAATAGTCCGCTCTGAACCAGCGGTTTTTCTTTTTTCTTTCTTTTTTTTGTATAGGCGCAAACAAGTACGTACTAATTACTAATTTATACGATCAAAAAAAAATACTAATTACTAATTTATTTTTCAACTGAGTGTGAAACAGGTGATGGAGAAGATTGGATCAGCGCAACCAATGTGGTGGCCGGGGAGATGTATTTATAGGGTGCAGCTAGGGCACAATATACAGGTAGTTACAGGAGATAAGTACAGATATAAACCGACTCCTAGATACTAACAATATACAGTTTAACATCCCCCCTCAATCTGAACGTCCTTCACGGAGATTCAGATTGTATCTATTCGAGACAAAGGGCACTTCAGCAAGTGGTTTGGTGAAGATGTCAGCAACTTGCTCCTTGGAAGAGATGAACCGTACATCCAATGCCTTGGCTGCAACCCTTTCTCGAACAAAGTGAAAATCCACCTCTATATGCTTGGTCCTGGCATGAAAACTGGATTAGCAGACAGGTAGGTGGCACCTAGGTTGTCACACCATAATATTGGAGGCCGAGGCATGAAGACTCCAAGTTCTCCAAGAACAGACTGAATCCAGATGATCTCAGCTGTGCCATTGGCAATGGCCTTGTACTCCGATTCTGTGCTAGAGCGTGAGACGGTGGCCTGTTTTCTGGAGCTCCAGGAGACAAGATTTGGACCAAGAAAAACTGCAAAGCCTCCTGTAGAGCGGCGATCATCACTGCACCCGGCCCAGTCCGCATCAGAGAAGCAACTCAATACCATTGAAGGTGACCGACGAATAGACAGACTCATACCACGAGTATACTTGAGATACCGGAGGATCCTCTTGGCTGCTGAAAAGTGTGCAGTTGTTGGTGCATGCAGAAACTGACAAACTCTATTCACAGCAAAAGAGATATCCGGCCTAGTCAACGTTAAGTACTGAAGTGCTCCGACTAGGCTGCGATATTTAGTATTGTCATCTTGAGAGAGAGGTGCCCCACTTTCCTTGCTGATCTTCTCACTGGAGGACATGGGAGTAGTGGACACATTACAATGTTCCATGTTGGCTCGATGAAGAATATCGCCAATGTACTTCTGTTGAGAGAGCACAATCCCTTGGGGCGACGACTTCACCTCAACACCAAGAAAAAAATGCAAAGGACCCAGATCCTTGAGAGCAAATGTGGCATGAAGATTAGCAAGCAGCTTAGTCGTGGCGGTCGGTGATGAACTTGCCACAATGATGTCGTCGACATAAACTAGCATAAACATGGTGACACCGCCACGATGGAAAATGAACAGAGAGGTGTCTGCTTTGGACGCCACAAAACCAAGTTGAAGCAGGCGAGAGCTTAACCGAGAATACCAGGCCCTGGGAGCCTGTTTGAGGCCATAGATGGCCTTCCTGAGTTTGCACAAATACCGAGGAGCAGAGGCATCTACAAACCATGGTGGTTGTCGCATATACACCTGTTCTTGAAGAACTCCATGAAGAAAAGCGTTTTGGACATCCAACTGGCGCAAACACCAACCTCGAGAGACAACAATGGAGAGAACCAGTCTAACTGTGACTGGTTTGACAACTGGGCTGAATGTGTCATCATAATCGAGGCCGTAGCGTTGCTTGAACCCTTTGGCAACCAGACGAGCTTTGTGACGATCAACAGTGCCATCAGCCTTGTACTTAACCTTAAAAACCCATTTGCAGTCAATCACATTGGCATGAGATGGTGGCGGAACAAGTGTCCATGTACCATTGTGGCGAAGGGCATCCAGTTCAAACTGCATAGCATCACGCCACGCAGGAGATCCCAACGCTTCTCGAAGATCCCTGGGTTCCCGGGAAGCCAGAAAGGCACGCTTGGACGGATCGTAGTTGACAGTACCATCCGTACGTTGCAGAAGTTTGCGAGTGTTATCACGTGCGCGTGTCACCATTGTATGTGCAGGAGGTGCAGGAGTCTCGTGCACAAATGATCCGAACGGCGCAGAGGATCCGGATGTGGGAGATGGGGAGGAAGACCGATCCTCTTGGGATCCCACGCCACCAGCAGGTGCGTCAGGAGGATCCAGCTGCGATCCCGAGGAGGGACCGGACAGCGCCGACGCGCCTGTCGCAGGGGAGAGCCGGCCCACGGACTGGCGAGGCGACACGTGGGCAGCCGCCAGCTGCGGGTCGGGTCGGGAGGGAGTCGGGCCAGCGGCGGGCCCCGCCGCTGAGGGGGACGAGGCGGGCGACGAGCCGACCGGGCCGTCCGCAGCCGCCGCGTGGCCCAATGGGGAACTGCCCACCCCACGCGCGTCTGGCGCGTTGCTGGCAGCGGAGGCCGCGCGATCCGAGGGCGGATCTGCTCCGGATCCCGTGCCCGGATCTTCCTGGGACGCCGCCCCTGTCGCACCTGGGATCTTCTGCGCCAAGGGAGTCCCTGCATCCAGGTTAGAAGGCAGAACAGGTGCAACATAGTTCATTTGGTCATGCGGAAAAAGGAGTATGGTATGTTCTGCAACGCGAGGTGGTATGGGAGAGGCAGAGGGGCTGGCAAAAGGAAAAATCTTTTCATCAAACGTGACATCCCGAGAGATATAAACACGTGCTGTAGGAAGGTGAAGGCATTTATATCCTTTGTGACGAATGCTATACCCAACAAAAACACATTGATGAGATCGAAAAGCAAGTTTGTGTGTATTGTAGGGGCGCATATTTGGCCAACAGGCACATCCAAACGTGCGAAGCAACGTGTAATCAGGTTTGGTGGTGAACAATTTTTCCATAGGGCTAATATTGCCAATGACACGACTAGGAAGTCGATTAATGAGATAACATGCGGAAAGATAGGCCTCATCCCAAAAGCGTAGTGGCATAGACGCATGTGATAATAAGGAAAGTCCCATGTCAACAATGTGACGGTGCTTCCGTTCGGCGGAACCGTTTTGTTGGTGTGTGTGTGGACAAGAAACATGATGCATGATGCCAAGTTGACGAAAAAATGTGTTGCTAAGCTTCTCGTATTCCCCACCCCAATCAGATTGAACACATAGGATCTTGCGAGATAAGAGGCGTTCAACATGAGCAAGGAAGTCACGAAAAACATCAAACACATCACATTTTCTCTTAAGAAGATAAATCCACACAAATTTACTATAATCATCAATAAATGAGACATAGTACTGGAACCCACCAGATGATGTTTTGGCAGGTCCCCACACATCCGAAAACACGAGTTCTAATGGAAACGAGGAAACACTTGAAGACCTAGGAAAGGGAAGCTAGTGTGCTTTGCCTTGTTGACATGCATTACACACATGGGTCATAGACCGACTAGTCGAAGCTAGTTTATTGGAAGATAAAATGTGTTGAACAACTTGGGTAGATGGATGGCCGAGCCTTGCGTGCCAATCCTCGGCTGACAATCTAAATGAAGACAGTGCATGATGAGTTGATGGCCGAATGGGATAGAGCCCATTTTCACATCTGCCTTGGAGTAGAACCTTCTTGGTGGTCAAATCCTTCATAAGAAAAATGAGTAGGATAATACTTTAGATACGCATGATTATCAACAGCAAGGCGATTGACAGAGAGAAGGTTTTTGTCAGCGTTGGGAACATGTAAGATATTGCGAAGTTTAAGATGTGCAGAGGGAGTAGGAAGAATGGCATGACCACGATGAGCTATGTGCAAACCTGAGCCGTCTGCTGTGTGGATGCGATCTCGTCCAGGGTACTTCTCCCGAACCGTCAGGCGATCCAGGTCGCCCGTGATGTGATCCGTGGCCCCGGTGTCAGTGAACCAAGCCGGATCACCGAGGATGGAGGGAGGGGACGCAGCAGCGAGGCCAGCCATCTTGGACTGGGACGGCTGAAACGCATGGTTATAGCGCTGACCGCACTCCCAGGCGTAGTGCCCCGGACCGCGGCAGAGCTGGCACTGAACACGGTGATCGCCACGGTCGCCGTAGTCACCGCGATCACCACCGCGATTGCCACCGAAATCGCCTTGTTGGCGCGAGCCGCCACCACCGCGATTCCCGCGATCGCCGCCACGGGAGTTGTTGTTGTAGCCACCGCGGTCTCCAGAGTTGCCGCGGCCCTTGCCGCGGTAGCTGCCCTTGCCGCGATTGGAGTTGTTGGTGTTGCCGGCGGAGTCGCGGGCGACATAGTTGACGGAGGAGCCGCCATGCTGCAGATGAAGACGGGCAGCGTTGTATTCGCGGCGCCGGTCGAAGGAGATCGCGTGGGAGTAGAACTCGCCAAGCGTCATGCCCTCGGGACGAGTGGTGTACGCGGTGATGAGGGGCTCGTAGTCGTTGTCGAGGCCCGTGATGACGGCGGTGATGATGTCCTCGTCGCGCATGGGGCGGCCGACGGCTGCAAGCTGGTCGGCGTTGGCGCGGATCTTGGCGAAGTAGTCCGCCATGGAGAGAGTTCCTTTCCTGAAGACCGCCATGTCCATCTTGATCTGGACGATGCTGGCGCGGCAATGGATGGTGTACATCTCCTCGACGTGTGACCAGATGGCACGAGAGGTCTCCAGCTGATGTACTTGCTGCAACACCTCATCAGAAATAGAGGCAAGGAGGTAGCTGAGGACGATCTGATCCTAGCGGAACCAGGTTGCATACTCCGGATTGGGGGCGCGCACTCCCTTGTCATCGGGATCCAGGAACTTGGAGGGAGGTGGCGAGGTGCCATCGACGTAGCCCGTGGCGCCAGCGATGCGGAGAGGAGGAAGAATTTGTGCCTTCCAGATGAGAAAGTTGGAGGTGGTTAACTTGGCGGTGATGAGGCTAGCAGAGGGAGAGGGAACGGCGGAGGCCGGCGGCCCATTGAAGGCGGCGGGCAGGGAGAGCGTGGTGAGGGCGGCGGAGGAGGAAGCGGAAGCCGTAGGGGAGCCCATGATGCAATCACGCGGGTAGGCCTGATACCATGTGAAACAGGTGATGGAGAAGATTGGATCAGCGCAACCAATGTGGTGGCCGGGGAGATGTATTTATAGGGTGCAGCTAGGGCACAATATACAGGTAGTTACAGGAGATAAGTACAGATATAAACCGACTCCTAGATACTAACAATATACAGTTTAACACTGAGGCCTCTGTGTCCCATGTTTTCAGCGCACCATTTCGTATCAGAAGAAGCAGGCACCTACCAGAAATCATGCATACCTCGGAGGCACCCGGGGCTATCAACGAGCCTCTTCTCCGGTCAGGAGAGAAGCCAATGGCAAGAGCTGAAGCACGTGCCTGCTCCGACAAGAGGAGGAGACGAAGAAGAATACGAGAAGACAAGGTGGTACTAGTACATTTGTCACATGAGTAGGCTGCCATGGCCAACACAGATTTACTTAATAACGTCCCTTTTTTGTCACTCTCAGCTTGATCATGGCTTCAGGTGCAGTCCGTCTGCAGTGCATTCGTTTGTTCAGAAGCTAACCGATGAACAAAAGTCATTCGTCCACGAAATGGGCTTCGGATGCCTCCTGGAACTCCCCCGTGTTTTGCTGCCACGTCACCTGATTATGCAGCTGCTGAGCAGGGTGGACTGCAAACAGGAGACGCTTGCCATCGGACCGCTAAAAGTAAGCATCAAGCCTTTGATACCCAAGATACTTGGCCTTCCGTCAGGGCCGGATCAGGTGCCGTTTTCGGATGGGCTTGTCGACCCGAGTGTCAAACAGCATTTTGACAACATTACCCTTGCCACCCTTAAGATGGGAATGGGGGCAATCAAAGATAAGAGACTGTTCCAGAGGTCATTTCTTCTCTTCGTCCTCAGCAACCTGCTCTGCCCAAACACCCAAGCGTCCGTCAACAAGAAGTTCTACGCCGCTGCCTCCAGCATCGACAATGTTAACCATATGGACTGGTGTGCGTGCATCCATAATCACCTTATCGGAGGGGTCCGAGACTACCAGGCAATTTTTTATTTTTTTTTAGAAAAAGAGGATGACCCCCGGCCTCTGCATCTGGGAGATGCATACGGTCACTTTATTGATTATTCCCGAGGACCTTACAAAGTATTACAACAATATGCCTGAATCCGCCATCTTGACAACATATGCCACTACTCCTATCCATATGATGAAGGGGTGCTACCTGGGCCACATACCCGGTCTACTCACCTAAGCCTATCATCAAAAGCCAGAAGCCCCAGCCGAGCCACATACCGGGTCTGGGGCACAAACTGGTCTGACGCACTCACATGTGTCGTCGCCGCCATCTTTTCCAGGTCCGTCTTCAGAGCAGATATTGAGGCTTCTACCTTGTCAGGCCACTCCGTCATCGACGCCACCTTGACGCCAGACAACTACCTCCACCTGCGCGAGTCCATCCCCGCGCATCAGACGCCGAGTCTCCACTGCACCACGCCGCCGAGATTCGCCGTCATCAATGTGAAGGATGAAGTACCGCTCCACCAATAAGGCACCCGCTGGTCCCTCGATCCCGTGTACGCCTCCAAGAATGACGCCCCCAAGGAGGAAACGACACCACGCGTCGCCGTCATCCGATCAACTGATTTAGGGTTTCCCCCGGAGGTAGCGGATAGAGGTCTAGAGCTTCTCCACGGCGATGCCTTCAAGAAGGTAATGACACCACAGGGTGCCACCAACGCCGGTCTTGGCAACAAGCCGAGCACAAGGTTTTCACCCGGACCCGCCGATCTGAGCCGCCGCACATCGAGCAAGCCGCACCGGGCAGATCGGATCTGTCCGGAGGGCAAACCACGCATGGCGCCGACCCAACCACCAGGCCCTCCATGCCGCCACCGCCAATCCGAGGACAGATGGTCCGTCGCTGCAGATCCGGCCGCCACCGCCGAACGCAGCCAAGGCCGCTGCCCGACGCAGGGCCGGCCGCTGCAACCGCCACCACCACCGCCCTAGGACGAGGCCGCCGCCGCGCAGGCCCACCACGCCACGGAGGCCAGATCGGCCGTGCCACCTCACGCCGCGGAGCTCCGCACCGTCCCCATGGCGCGGGAGAGAGGAAAGGCCCCCGCCACCGCCGTCAGCCCCCGGGCAAAGGCCGGCGGCGTCCTTCGGCGGCGGAGGAGGGAGGGATGGAAGGACGGGGAGCCCCCGGCGGCTAGGGTTGGAATCCCGCCCGAGTCGCCCGAGGCGTGGGCGACTCGGGGGGCGAGAGAACAAAGCTGCGTCTTTTAAAGAAGACTTCATAGAGGATAAAGTCTACGTCAAGGGTTGTGTCTACATACTTGCGGTACCCGCCTCTACTTCTTTACGATCACACCATTGTTCTGTTTTATCACACAAGCTGACGATGCTCTCTTTTTAGGTTATTTTCCTGGACTTTTTGCACGACGGGCAAGCCAAACCACATGGTGGGTACCCCCGGATATCAAAAATTCATGACGAGCACTTCAAGCCGTTCAAGAAATCCGTCGTTTGGAACCACCTTCACTTCCTTGCTCTCGATGGTACGGTCTATCCTCACGACGCTTCTTCCGTGGAGAGGACTAGTGACCAAGGTGCCGCGCACGAGAAATCCAGCGAGTGCGCTTCCGCACAGGATGCTTCCGGTGAGTGCAATGCCGCACAAGAACCTTCACAGTCTTCCCAGCAACCCAACTGGAAGGAGCTTCTTACGAAGTCTCTGAGCACTCAACTTCAAAAGATGGTTAAGACGATCCGTGTAGGACTCGACGAAGAACACAAGAAACTAGCGCGGCTAGCAACCAGAAGAATTAACCGGGCGATGCAAACTTGGGAGGAATCGTGTAGAGTGCTTGTAGAAACAACATGCTCGGATTTCATGAGAGGGGATGCTGTTGTGGGCCCTGCTGCGATGGAAAAGATACCGACTTCTGCTTCTTCTCTTAGTAACTCAGTCCATGATTCTGCTCCTACTCGAAGGCAGCAACTTGATTTTGACTCTCCAGCTGGTGCTCCTCGTCTTGCTTCCGAAAATGCAGATGTTGCTTCTTCTGCTATTCCAAGGCAGCAACTTGCTTTTGACCCTCCAGCAGGTGCTCCTCGTCTTGCTTCCCGCATTGCAGCTGTGGCTGCTCCTGCTATTCCTCAGCAGCAACTTGCTTTTGATTCTCCGGCTCGTCTCGCTTCTGACAGTGCAGTTGTTGCTGCTTCTCCTCTTCCAAGGCACCAGCTTGCTTTTGATTCTCCGGCTCGTCTTGCTTCCGACAGTGCAGCCGTTGCTGCTTCTCCTCTTCCAAGGCAGCAACTTGCTTTTGATTCTCCAGCTCGTTTTGCTTCCGACAGTGCAGCCGTTGCTGCCTCTTACAATGTTGGATAAAGTTTAACATCGAATCCTAGCCGATTAGGACCCATCACTTGATCAATAGAAGAGTGCGAAGGATGAAAATGATTAGACATCTTACCTCTGCTAAAAAGCTACAAAAGATTTTAAATTTACGAAAACAAATATTTTAATACCGTGACATCACTCTATTTGCGTTTTGTTTTGTGCACATAGCGATTATCATTTCTTTCACATGCGCACCTAACAAATATCCCCTCTTCTTTCTTTTTGGCATGTTTTTGCGGTTGCCCAAAAAGACTTAATTCGGTGCGGTATTTGCACTTGATGTATGGATGTGTTGGTTGCTTTATTTAGAAAACGCAACGAAAGTCAAGTGTAGCCACTCTCGTGTTTTTCACGGAAAATTGATCACACCATTGTCTTTATATCCCTCTCGGGTGCGGACAGGGTCTATAGGCATATGTTGGAGTGCTGCTCAGTGCATGACAAAGCAACGATGGTAAAGGAGCCAAAACAAGTCGAGAAGTGGAAACCACCAGAGCTGGGATGGACCAAGATCATTGCTGACGGAGCTGCGTCGAGAACGCAAGATAAAGGGGGCGGAGATGGTGCTTTCAGAGGAGGGGCTGCGTTGTTTCTTCCCATGGATCACTAACCCTGAACTGTCGGAGATCCTAGCAGCAAGACGTGCAGTGCAAATGGCGATTGATTTAGATGTCCAGCAAGCTCATGTGGAGTTGGACAGCGAATGTGTAGCCTCCATGCTGAATGATGCGGCCAACAACTTGTCAGCATTTGGACTGTATATTGAAGATATCACGGAAATGCGTCGCACGTGGCAAGACTACAGGGTCACTTGGACTCGACGGACGGCCAATTCTGCAGCTCACGTCTTAGCTAGAGAGGGGGTTAGCAATGAGAGTAGTGTGTTTTGGCATGAGGTGCCACCAGACTGTATTCCGCACATTGTTTGGGGTGGAAGAGAGAGAGAGAGAGAGTTGGTTTGGTTTGGTTTGGTTTGGATGTGTGCGTGCATGGGCTGCTGAGTCAGCTTTAACTCGGTCAAAACTGATTGACCATCTCAAAACCGTGACTAGGTTTGTGTTTTTAACTTTGTGGTAAGTTGAGGGTGTAATTCGACCGGTTTCAAAGATAAGTTCTATAAATTGGACCGAGTGGCTAGTTCAGGGTTAAAAAGTGGGGTTTTTGTTCTCTTATTTATACGGCAATGAAATCCCGAACGTTCAGATTTTAAGCATGGCAACCCGAATGTTTTTTATGGCAACTTTAGTTCACGTAAGGTTGGCAAAGATTGCAATTTTCTAACAAAAAAAAAACTGGGACAAAATTGACATGTCTTAACAACTAAAGTTACCACCTCGCGTCAACTAAAGTTCATTTTATCGGGGTCCTATTTATATCGCCCAACCTATGGCCTCACAACAAACACTGTCGAGCACAAAATAACAGTTTGGCTACCCTGCTCCGGCGATCAAAATGTTACAACTAAACCAAGACTCCGCTGCGGTGAGCGGCGCGTGTGTGTGCATGCGTTCGCGTGCGTGCGTCTGTGTTACGTTGGCGTGTGTGTGCGCGCGCGCCTGGTAGTCCATCCCGTAGGATCGGGTAGTTGGAGTTGGTTGCAAAGGAGCCGGGGCGATCCGAGCATGCCGGGCATCCTGTGCGCGGCCGGTGTGGCACGCGGATCGTGCGCGGACGGTTGTTGGAGTTCGTGCGGCGTGACGTTTGTCGCCGGAAAACCTTGTGTGTAGTGCGCTCCTCTCCTTCTTCCACCTTCGCCCGAGGGAGTGTGTGTGGGAGAGAGAGAGCGCGCTATCCGGCTTCGTCACAACACAAAATGGAAGGCGGCGGAGTCCAGATCGTATCTCGGCGCATGGTCAAGCCAGATTATCAAACGAGCACCCGGCCGCCGGAGCCCGAGACCGTTCACCTGACGCCATGGGACCTGCGGCGGATCACGGTGGACTACATCCAGAAGGGGGTCGTCCTGCCCAAGCCTCCGCCCGGCGCTCACGCCGTCGAACACCTTGCGTCGTCCTTCGCGCGCGCCGTGGGCCGCTTCTACCCCCTCGCCGGCCGCTTCACCGTCGCGCCGGGGGCCACCGACGACGACGGGGCGCTGTCACCTCGGCCTAGCCTCATGATCTCGCTCCGCTGCAGCGACGAAGGCGCCGAGTTCGTCCACGCCGTGGCGCCCGGGGTGGCTGTCGCCGACATCACCGGTCCGCTTCACGTCATCCCACGGGTGGTGTGGTCCTTCTTCCCTCTCAGCGGGATGCTCGGCGCGGACGCCGTCGTGGACCCCAGCCGGCCGGTCCTGGCCGCGCAGGTCACGGAGCTCGCCGATGGCCTCGTGGTCGCCATGTCGCTGAACCACGGCGCCGCCGACGGGACCACGTTCTGGGATCTGTTCAACGCATGGTCGGATATCAGCCGGAGCGGCGGCGCTGCCAACGGAGACATCTCCACGGTGGCCCCACCTCCTAAGAGATGGTTCCTCGACGGCTGCACCGTGCCGATCCCTCTCCCCTTTGCCAGGGTGGAGGACATCGTCAGGTGGTTCGAGTACCCGCCGGTGCAGGAATGCTCGCTCCGTTTCTCGTCGGAGAGCGTGAAGAAGCTGAAGGCGAAAGCGAACGCCGAGATGGCCACCGGCACAGCCACCATCTCCTCCTTGCAGGCCGTGCTTGCACACCTATGGCGAGCAATGTGTCGGGCCCGTGGGCTCGCGCCGGACCAGGAGACGACGTGCGCGCTCCCCGTCGGATGCCGGACACGCGTGAAGGGCATGCCACAGGGTTACCTAGGCAACGCGGTGGCGGGCGCCGTCGGCAGGACCGCCGTCGGCCAGATCCTGGGCGACGGCCGGCTGGGCTGGGCGGCGTGGCTTCTGAACCAGGCCGTGTCTGCGGTCGACGAGGTGAGGGTGAGGGACGAGCTCGCAGCGTGGCCTGAAAACCCCAGCTTCAAGTACGCTGCCGAGTTCGGTGGGGATCCTCCTGCGGCGATGGTGGCCACCGGCTCGCCGCGGTTCGACGTGTACGGCAACGACTTCGGGTGGGGCAGGCCGGTGGCCGTCCGGAGCGGCGCCGGGAACAAGCTGGACGGGATGGTCACGGTCTACGAGGGCGGCGGAGGGACAGGGAGCATGGAGCTGGAGGTGTGCCTCGCCCCTGATGCGCTCGCCAGGCTCGTCGCCGACGAAGAGCTGATGGCCGCGGTGGTAGGAGGGCCGACGTACTGATCCGCGATGGTAGGTGCACGGTGCACCAATGCGTCGAAGGAGTTTGCCATTCAGATACAATGGAAGTCTACTGTATTATTTTTCCTAAAAAAATGTCTATTGAAAAGTGGATAATATGTTTCAAAATTTCTGCTCTTGCCTACGTCCAGACTCCTCCAGCTATAGAAGTTACTAACACATATGCCCGTTGCAACAAAGAAAATATGATGTGTTTTTGAATTTAGTGAACCAAATATGTGAAAACATCCCATCAAAATCTTTTTCTGGGTAGCACAAATGCCGGTGTGTTGTAATGGAGGACAAAAAACCCACATCACTAACCCAATGGTTCAAAACCCCCTCCTCCACCTCCTCCATTGCCCATCACCAGCCATGATGACATCAACAAACTCCATGAAATTTACACGAGAAACAACATAAATATTATGAGCGTTTACAAAGACCGTCAATCTCTGGCTAATATAATGGAGAAAATTGTGGAGTTTGTGTCCACGCAGCAGAAACTCCAAGTCTGACCGCTTGTACTTTGGTGACCGTTGCTAGCGGGTCAAGTAGAAAAATAAAAGCAAACATTTTGTTTTCTTTATTTGGTTTTCTTCTCAAAAAATATAACACATGACCAACAAAAATGAACAATTTTTATTATGATTTAGACAGTTTTTTTTTTTGCGTGTGTCATACGTAATATTTTGCTCTTCAGTTAAACAGTTCTGACACGCCAAATATTAGTATCACAATATTGTATCTTAATTGTTGACGTCAACAATTCAGATATAAAGTAGTTCATGAGCGAACCAACTTGTGGTTTGATGGTTAGGAGGACAATTGTATCCCCAGCCCATCAGGTTTCAAGTCCTGGTGCTCGCTATTCTGAATTTATTTCAGGATATCCGGTGATCTGTGTTCAGTGAGAGGAGACGTTCTTGTTGACTACAAGGCGCTTGAGGTGACTTTCTCAATCTCAAGATAATATGTCGGCTCAGTCTCTCAAATGTGCTCATAGGAGTCAGGTCTTCATGTGTGTGTTCATAGGGAGTGAGTGCACTCGCATATATATGAGATCCTGCGTCTATACTGTGTTTCAAAAAGAAAAGGTTCATCCATGGCATGCGAGCCTAAACAAAACACCTAGCAATTCAACTACAACAAGAAGTGGTTCGACAAAAATAGACACAAAGAAGAAATTCAACGGTAATTGAATAAGCCTCGGACCATATGTAAAAAAAGATGATATTATTGGGACATAATTACCAATTGTCTAGCTATCGGTGGATATTCATTTAAAATGGTATTAATATTTTTCTTTTCGAATATCTTATTGTTCTTCAACAAACCTATATTCTACATAGATTGTAATCGCATTATAATGTACTTTAACTTTAATCTTATGTCCTGTTTTACTAGTTAAATTTTATGTTTAAACCCTATAACTTTAATTTTAAATAAAGGAAATATATTTAATACTTTATTTCTTTCTTACTATTTTGCAGTTGTTGATAGATATTAAGTTACATTCTTTATCCATCTAATTAATAAATTATGCGTAATATTATTATCGGGAATTCTAATGCACGGACGTGTCTGCTCATGCCTTCCAGCATGATGGTTGCGTACAATGTCTTATCTGTTAGACTGGTCGCGCATGCCATGATGATCCGGTTGCATGCTACTATCATCTCTATCATGGGTGATGTTGTGTAACGACATCTCCAATGGGAACACTTGAAACTCCACTATATGTCCGGACCATAGTGTCTAGACCACTTTTGTCATCCAATGAGAACTTCGATATGTCCGCTTAGTAGTCGGAACATATATATATTTCAGTATCCAAGAGACAAACGTGGGGCCTTTGCCAAAGTCCGGACATGCACTTGACCAATCATATGTATGGTCCCTCTCTTCTCTCTCTCCTGCCAACAGCACGTGCGTGGTCCTTCTCTCCTCTTCCTTCTCCCAACCAGACACTGAATCACAAATATCCCATCATATGCATGGTGTCCACCTGCCTTCTCTTTTTCCAACCAGATACTTTGTGATTAGCATTGGATGGCTCTCTCCCGCATCATGTCCGCAGACCACGCCCGAACATAAATTTGGACATATACCAAAGATATTTATGGATCGGCTTTGAAGATGCCCTAAGTCACAAGTTAGTGCATCCCAACACCGTGAAGCATATGACAGTAGTAGTGGAACCAAGATTGGCCAATGACCCAGGCCAATGGCCGAGGTACAATGCACTAACAGTGACAAATAGCGTTTTCATCTACAATAAAGGAAGCATCAGACAATTGCCCTTTGCGAGTTGCCGCCGTTGTATGACAGGAACCGTGAAGAACATTTATATTACTAGCAAAAGGGCCCTTGTGTTGTAACGAGAGAGAAAAAAAATCATACTTTCTAATTGCCATGACAACATTTTGCCGCATCACCTATAATGTTATGGCGACCCTTTTGTTCAGTTTCATTAACATTTTTAATACACAAACTTTTAAAAAAATCATGAACATTTTTTGATTTTCCAAATATTTTTTTAAAAATTGTGAATGTTTTTGAATATGTGAACATTTTTAAAAAATTAGGAACATTTTAGGAATGCACAAACATTTTACTTAAAAATTCTATTTTTTTAATTTTTGAAACTCTTTTAAAGTACCAAATTATTTAAAGGAGAAAAAAAGTAAATTAAAAATAAAAATATTAATAAATAACTACATTTAGAAACAGGCCACCCACACATGGGCCGGCCAAAACGGGCTCACTGCATCTTCTCCCAGCGCATTCCCCTGTGTGAAATATTTTTTTAGGACGCGACTAACTTCCAGTGCGATAGATGCGAACGACTAATTTCCACTGATTTTTTTTCCTTCTCTCAAAAACCGTAGTAAATCGCTAGTGGTTTTTTTCTAGTTTTTCGCTGCATAATATGAAAAGAAAATAAAGGTGCTTGAAAGAGGATTCAAACAACGTCTATGCAATAGCTGTTGAGCCTAATGACCAACTAAACCACCTTTTGTTGTTGTCTATTGCAGAAACAATGTTTGAACCTTTCTTATTTTTGCCATATCAAAAAAAAAAGATGGGCTTGGTAACTTTGGCACGACCAGCGTGATAACTATGGTATGAGCAACATGATAACTGTACCATGATAAGACTGGTAACTACAGTACGAGAAGGTTAAGGCATGTGGAAGTATGCCAATTTAACACAGAATTTACCGGTGAAAATGTTTCAAAAACATTTCCCCCTTGGATGAAAGATACCATGATGTTTAAAAAGTAAGATATTAGTTATCAAGTCTGCGATGTATACATTATCATGCTTTTTACACAGAAATTACCGTGTATGTTTTTCAACAACAAAAAATCTGGTCAAAAATTACAGTGGCATTTCTATGTGAGTTATCAACTTTGTTGTTGTCTATTATGATGCTATTTACATAGAAATTACCGGGGTTCCCCCCCCCCCCCCCCCCCCCCCGCTCGACATAGTCGCCACATTAACCAGGATCGGGTACATAAGTTATCAGGTCTACTATGTATGAGTTATCATGCTTTTTGCACAGAAGTTACCGTGGCATGTTTCAGCGACCTGCCCTACCCCACCCTCGCCGACCAAGTTATCAGGACCGGGGTACATAAGTTATCAGGTCCGCCATGTTTGAGTTATCATGTTATTTGCACAAAAGTTATCGTGGTATGTTTCAACAACTCCCCCACCCCCACCCTCGCCGAAGTTATCGACAAAGTTTCTAGGGACGGGGCACATAAGTTATCAGGTCTATGAAATGTGAGTTACCATGTTGTTCACACGAAAGTTGCCGGAGGATATTTCATCACCCCCTCCCCTCCATACTTTCCAAAGTTAACATGGCGTTCGTATGTACGTGATTTATCAAGAGTATGTTTAGAGCAAAAAAAAATCTGGGGTCACAATTACCACAGTGTTCGGTAAATTACTGGATGTATACTTTTCAACAACTTTTTTCCCCGGGTCAAGAAAATTACAGCGTCTAGGCTCAGTAAGTTATCAGGTCTGCTATACGTATATACCAAGTTATTTACGCATGAGTTACCAGATGTGTTTTTCAACAAAAAAATAGCAGGCTCAAAAATTTACCATGTTTCAGCTAATGAAGTTACCATCTAAGCGTTGCGTATTTACCATGCTCGGGATAGATGGCAAGAACCACTAAATTTGGAGCAAATCTCGCCCAACCCAGCAAATTACGATTTCATTTTGTTGAACTAGTTAACTCAACTAGAAAGATGCATAAAATCAAGACAAACAACATTAGTTAGCGGGTTGGTCTGTGTGTGTTGAAACTTTCAAGGGATTGTGGGCTCGAGTTGTAGGATTCAGATCCAACGGCACGCGATTCGTGCGGATCTGTTGCAAACTGCCAGTTGACAGGAATTTAGCATTCTCTTTTTTTATCACTTATAGATGACACCGGTGGGTAATATTTTGCAATTTTAAGAGCAATTTATGTGGCGTACCACCAAAAACATTAATGACTTTATTATTATATATATAGGTATAGATTCCTTACACTGAACACACATCATGGATGTCCTAAAATAAATATAGAAAAATGCGAGCATCAATATCAATTTAGAAGTTGAATGCCTGGTGAGCTGAATATCACTATCTTTCTAACCATTCAACCACGGATTGGTTTCGTGTGCGTGATGTTAAAGATTGAGCCAAGGTGCCGTACATGTAGTAGTTTGGTTTTTCGTTACCTTCAGCAGGTTTCCAAAAAAATGCCTCGTTTGTATGCTCATTGTACGGTGTGGTTATGGTTTAATGAACCACGTGCGTGATGATTTTCGCAAAAAGAGTGAAAAGAAGGAAAGCTGTGAAGATCTTAACTTTCGCATGCTCCCCATATACATATCCCGCATCCCTCAAGCTACACAGCATGATCGAGCGCAAACTCACATTCTGGTTGCCGCTCCGGCGATCAAAATGAAAATTGGCAGCCTCGGGAGTCTGAGACCGTGCACCTGACGCCATGGGACCTGTGATGGATCACCGTGGACTATGGCGCTGTTTGATTTCCAGCCACGTTATAGCCAAGTTTGACTATGTTAATTGGTGTTTGGTTTTAGCCACACCTTAGGCAAGATTTTTTTTTTATGAGCAGTGACATGTCATGGACACAAAAGGTGTGGCAAGATTTCCTTAGGCGAACCAAAGTGTGGCTAACAATTTGAGCAACTCAAGTTAGTCAAGTGTGGCAAGTGTGACAAAATAATGTGACAATATAAGGCAAACATAGTCACAATCCAAACAGCCTCTACATCCAGAAAGGCGCCGCCCTGCCCAAGCCTCCGTCTGGCATGCACACCGCCGAACACCTAGCGTCATCCTTCGCGCGTGCCGTAGGCCACTTCTTCAACAACAACGTCCTCAGAAAAAGACCGCTCAAGTTTCATCATTGTTAAATCTAACCACTGAAGGCCAAATCATGGGTTTTTACCCTAGAGATTAAGTCTGCTTAAATTCAAGCAATGTCTTCTACAGGGCAAGGACAAAAAAAATATTGCAATTACCCGATGTATCAAATTAAGGTCCCACCTCGGATTATCATTCAAGAGCTCGAGATCAGCACTTGAGAAACACCACCAAATCAAAGTCAAAATGTGTTGTTGTCACCACTTTTCACAATCCCAACGGCTACATGCGCAACACAGTCTTGACGTGAGATGCCATGGAAGTGAAGACTAACCTCAAACAAGCAGGCAACCGAGTGGCGGCGAGAGCCGGTTGCCACCCAAGACTGCGAGCAATGAAGGTCACCGTCGTACATTGCGACGGTGACCGAGGGAGGAAGATACGGTCATCAAAATCTCAATTTGGAACCCTCCGACAATCACGCACTGTTCTCATGGTCCGCAGTTCTCATCCGTGGCCGTAGAACCAGTCGGCAAAACATACTTATCGGCTTGCCGCTGCATTTGGTCTATGTACCGTCACGGCAATCAGCGGTTGTAGTATGTATCCTAGCATGATTGGCGGGGTCTTGAACTTGAGACCTCGTGAGACCGAAGTATTTCGGCATTCTTATCTATGCATCTCGTATGTTGTGCCGAGTGTTTTGCAATCTCTGAACATCTAAAAAAGCATATGAATCTTGTAGAAAAAAGGGTATCGTGCACTTCACTCGCTTGGCATTTCGTCGCGTCTCTTCCTTCCTTTTTCAGTTCCCCGCAGCCGCTTCGCTCGCTTGCCTTCTCTCGCCGTCTCCTCCTCCTCCAGTCCTCCGTCCCACCCCTCGACGATTCCTCGGCGATGGGCGGCGCGGCGGCGGCGACGGGCGCCGCCAGGTGGATCCAGCGGCTGAGCGCGGCCAGGATCTCGACGGAGGCGCTGGAGCGGGGCCAGAGCCGCGTCATCGACGCCTCCCTCACCCTCATCCGCGAGCGCGCCAAGCTCAAGGTCCCCCTTCCCTTCCCTCCCCTCCTTTTCTTTCTCTCTCCCCTCCCCATCTCCCGGATTACCGTGGCGTTGGATGAATTCCCCCCTGTATATTCCATTCCATTCCGCGCGATTCGAATTGCACGCCTGCCACTGACTGACCGACTGACGAAATAGAAAAGGTTTCTTTTTTGGGGTGGAGAATCAACTTCTGTGTCAGTCCGGATCGAATCCACTCGTGTCCTTTCCTTTTTCTTGAATCTTCTTTTATCATTATTTTCACATCAGCTGATAAGATTACAAGTTCTTATCCTCTCAAAGCACGTGATTAGTACCCCCTCTTGTAAACTACAGTAATATAAGCAGTTTGCAGAGGGAGTACTAATTATCTTCTGAAGAGTTACAGCCCCCTTGGTACACTGCAATTTGGTCAGCCTGCCATTATCAAAATTTAAACACCAGATACTTACAGCAATGGTTCAGAAAGAAACAGGGGAGAACACCTGTACCATCTCTTCTGAAATGGGGAAAGGCACACATTCATACGGTAGCAGACCTGATGTCCCACATCACAATTCTGTGAATTTCCAAAAACACCTGGATTGGACTGAAACATTTTTTGTTTCGGCATTAGTGAACTGTTCTCGGGAGTTGTTTGGTATACTCATGTGACGGTCGAGTCTTTTGAGGACTAAGCCTAATTGTTTTATTGAGACTAGGACTAGGAGTAAGATATGGTGAAAGCTGGTCACATGCACATGGAGTCAGTTAAGCCTTTTCTCAGCTGGAATCTAGCACCTTCATAGTTTACTCTGGTGTTCCTTCTTTCAGGCAGCTGGTCTATTATATAGAACTTCTGTACTAATACCACACCTGAAAAAAGGGAAAGGGAGTTGGGCAAAAGTTATGTTCAAACAGTAACTTTCCCCCTGCTTCTTTTAGGAAATGCTTGATTTGTTCAAATTTATCAATGAAACACAAGGCTTGTTGATAGTTACAGCAGTGGTACATTCCTACCAGGGGATCTAAGTGAAATGGAATAAGTTTGCGAGCAGATTACGACTGCATGTTAGAATACAACACACTTATGAGTTATGAGAATTCTACTAGTCCTAGCCTCCTAGGTCCTGACTTTACTCATGCTTGGATGTAGGGCGAGTTGCTGCGTGCTATGGGTGGTGTCAAAGCTTCTGCGACACTCTTAGGAGTACCCCTTGGGCACAACTCGTCTTTCTTGCAGGGGCCTGCATTTGCGCCTCCTCGCATAAGGGAGGCCATATGGTGTGGAAGCACCAACTCTAGCACAGAAGAAGGTAAACTTAATATTATCAAAGTGCTACCTTGTACGCAAGAGACATTTATCAAAGAAACAGTTATGGAGTTCATGCTATGCAGGCAAGGAATTAAATGATCCAAGGGTGCTAACTGATGTTGGCGATGTCCCCATACAAGAGATTCGTGACTGTGGTGTTGAAGATGACAGATTGATGCATGTAATCAGCGAGTCTGTCAAAACAGTGATGGACGAAGTAAGTATATATAGTGTCCCATGGCGTTTGATTCAGAAATTTTCTTTCAGAATATCCAAACATTTCAGTACTGTTTATAAAACATCAGAATCTGGTGAAGTTTGCTGGATTTTCTTATCTAAGCTGAAGCAGAATAATTTTGGAAGATCTTCACATATTTAACTATGACACATCGCTGTATAGGATCCTCTTCGTCCGTTGGTCTTAGGAGGCGATCACTCGATATCTTATCCAGTTGTTAGGGCTGTGTCTGAAAAGCTTGGCGGGCCTGTTGACATTCTTCATCTTGACGCACATCCAGATATCTATGACTGTTTTGAAGGGAACACTTACTCACATGCTTCTTCATTTGCAAGAATAATGGAAGGAGGTTATGCGAGGCGACTTCTGCAGGTAACTCTGTTTTTTCATGTCTGAGTTCTGAATCCCAAATGAAACATGTAGTGTAACTTATTCGTTGAAAAACATGTTATCAGGATTTAACATCTATAAGTTGTATCAAGGTTGAAATAATGGTTATAAGGTGTTATAAAGATTTTACCGGCTGGGAGTTTTAGAACTTTTTTGTACTGTCCCTGGACTCCTTTTGGTGCTCTATAGTCACTACTCACTAGTGTGCAAATCTGCTTCTGTGTCTTCACCTTGATTTTGATGCATTTCAGGTTGGACTTAGATCAATTACCAAAGAAGGACGCGAGCAAGGGAAGAGATTTGGCGTGGAACAGTATGAGATGCGCACCTTCTCCAGAGATCGGGAGAAGCTTGAGAATCTGGTAACTCACTAACATAAACCACATCATTTCATACTTGTCTGTCTCTGTCAGTTATTCATTTTATCACGAGGACAATTCATATCGATGTGTCCTATGGTTCAGTTCTTCCTTTTAATTTCATTTGGTATTATCTACCTCTGGTGGTATTCAAAATTCAAAAAAGACCATTCTGTGCTCATTTTAATTCAACACAACGTGCAGTAACCTTGTGTTCTTTCCTGTACTCCTTCGGTGGAATACTTTATCAGCAAATTGATACGAATTTCTTGAATGATTGTCCTTTACTACTTTTGGCAGAAACTTGGGGAAGGTGTGAAGGGGGTGTATGTCTCCGTCGACGTGGACTGCCTCGACCCCGCATTCGCTCCTGGCGTCTCTCACATCGAGCCGGGAGGCCTCTCGTTCCGGGACGTGCTCAACATCCTCCAGAATCTGCAAGGCGATGTCGTCGCCGGAGATGTGGTGGAGTTCAACCCGCAGCGCGACACGGTCGACGGGATGACGGCTATGGTCGCCGCAAAGCTGGTCCGGGAGCTGAGCGCCAAGATCTCAAAATGAGCAGCTGACGGTGAGGACAGAGGCAGCAAAGAGGATTTTCAGGCACAGTGGTCGTTGATCTTAGTTCCTGCCAATCATTCATTTGTGCCACGTTTTAGTCTTGACAATCTTCTATAAATAATAAAATCAGGCTTCAAAACGTCTTTGAATTTGGTATGTGCTATGTGGTATTTGTTGGTTCTCCCTTCACATGCACGCATCTGAGATTAAGGTCGTAGGCGCCTCGTAGTCAACGAGAACATCGTCTCTCACGCAAAGAATATGTTGAAAAATCTGAAATAAATTGAAATATCAAGGTATCACTGGTCTTGAGTGAATTGACTAGTATGGTATCTGCAAGACTTGAGATAGCTGTAGTTAAAGAGCGAATGTAACGGAAAGTAATGGAACTAGGTAACAAGAGACCACAAGTAAATAATAACGTAGGCTTTTCACGGAGAGGTTGATCTTCATCTGTGTGTCTGCATGTTGGATCATTTTGATACGTACTTCTCTTCATCGGCGACAAGTGCCGTTTAAGTGTGCTGGTCCCGCGAGGTCTCACCATGACGACTTCCTGACTGTCTATCGTAATAAGTTTAGCCCAACTCTAGTGACAGACGGGCGATGACGGTCAGCATGCTTTAGTGTTTGTAGTCGTTGTTGGGTGGTTCACGAACATGAATGTTTTTGTTATTTCTGTGTTTTTTATACTACCATGACATAATGAATTGATTGAAAGTTTCTAAAAAAAAGCAGGGTTGGGTATATAGGCGGGAGGTGATAAGATAAGAGATAGTGATAGAGATGGTTATATTGAAGCACACGCTCGTGCTCCACGAGGCCTCCCCACAATATATATCTCTCACTCCAACCCACACAAGACGCACGATCGACCTCAAACTCACATTCTCCATAGAGGCCACTGTTCATCCGGCGATCAAAATGGAGGCCGGCGGTGTGCAGATCATCTCCCGGTGCATGGTCAAGCCGGAGTACCAAAAGAGCTCACCGCCGCCGGAGCCAGAGACCGTCCACCTGACGCCATGGGACCTGCGGCGGGTCACCATGGGCTACAGCCAGAACGGCGTCCTCCTGCCCAAGCCTCCGGCCGGCGTGCACGCCGTCGAACACCTCGCGTCGTCCTTCGCGCGCGCCTTGGGCTGCTTCCACCCCCTTGCCGGCCGCTTCGCCGTCGCGCCTGCGGGCAGCGCCGACGGCCTGACGATCTCGCTCCGCTGCGGCGGCGAAGGCGCCGAGTTCGTCCACGCCGCAGCGCCCGGGGTCGCCGTCGCCGACATCTCCGGCCCGCTCCGCGTCATCCCGCGGGTTGTCTCGTCTTTCTTCCCTCTCAACGGGATGCTCAGCACGGACGCGGCCGCTGACCCCAGCCGGCCGCTCCTGGCCGTGCAGGTCACTGAGCTCGCCGATGGCGTCTTCGTCGGCATGTCGCTCAGCCACGCGGCCGCCGACTGGACGACGTTCTGGGACCTCTTCAACACGTGGTCGGAGTTCAGCCGAAACAAGAGTGACATATCCACAGCGGCGCCGCCACTCGAGAGGTGGTTCCCCGACGGCTGCCCCGTGCCGATCCCTCTTCCCTTCGCCAAGGTGCAGGACATGGCGACGCCGTTCGAGTACCCGCCGGTGCAGGAATGCTCGATCCATTTCTCCACGGAGAGCATAAAGAAGCTGAAGGCGAAGGCGAACGCCGAGATGGCCGGCACGGCCACGGCCACGGCCCCCATCTCCTCGCTGCAGGCCGTGCTCGCGCACCTATGGCGAGCGGTGTGCCGCGCCCGGGCGCTGGCGCCGGACGTGGAGGCGAAGCTCACGCTCCCCGTGGGATGCCGGACGCGGGTGAAGGGTGTTCCGCAGGCTTACATGGGCAACGCCTTGACAAGTGGAGTAGCCAGGCACCCCGTCGGCGAGATCCTGGGCGAAGGCCGGCTGGGCCGGACGGCGTGGCTGGTGAACCGCGCCGTGGCGTCGGTCGACGAGGCGAGCGTGAGGGCCGAGCTCGCGGCTTGGCCTCGAAACCCCAGCTTCAGCCGCGTGGGCGTGGGTGGCCGCGATGGGGATCCTGCGGCGGTGATGATGAGCGGCTCGCCGCGGTTCGACGTGTACGGCAACGACTTTGGGTGGGGCAGGCCGGTGGGCGTCCGGACTGGGCCGGGGGACAAGGAGGACGGGCTGATCACGGTTTTCGAGGACGGCGGAGGGGCCGGGGGCATGGAGCTAGAGGTGTGCCTCCCTGCTGATGTGCTCGCCAGGCTCGTCGCCGACGAAGAGCTGATGGGCACGTCCGTCTAGGAGCGCAGCTGAGAGATGATGGCGCCGGAGCGGAGGGGTTCCGGTGCTTTATCTTGTTTAAAATGCCGTATCTGCGCTGTAGTAAAAGTAAAACTAGTGATAATCCTGATGCCCAGCGTCAAGTTTGTTGCTGTAATAAAGTGAAATTATTTGAATCCGAATGCCTCTGCCAAGAGCTCATCACTCGATCTGTCTGCATAGTAAGAAAACAGTGAGAACAAAATGCCGGAAGAAAAAGATAAATTAGCTTTGATCCTTTTTTTTTATTTTGAGTAATAAGTACTCCCTCCGTCCGAAAATACTTGTCATCAAAATGGATAAAAGGGGATGTATTCGGACGGAGGGAGTATTTCCGGACGGAGGAAGTAGCTTTGATCCTGATGACCTGATCGTATGGAAATCTGCGAAAGACAGCAGAGAAGCCCACGAAGAAGGTCTCTTGACTTCTGCACGAACTCTGTATGGTTTCTGAAAACAAAACGAAGAAACTAACAGACTGCAGAAAAGATGGCGACAAAGCGCTGTACCGTTGCGATGCACGAACGACGATGATAGACGGCGACTACTCCCTTCGTTCCTAAATTTTTTTCTTTTTAGAGATTTTATATAGACTACTACATACGGATGTATATAGACATATTTTAGAGTGTAGATTCATTCATTTTGTTTCGTATGTAGTCATTTGTTGAAATCTTTAGAAAGACAAGTATTTAGAAACGGAGGGAGTAGTTGTTATGCGGGACCGGGATCAGGTAACATGCCTTCAGGCAGTCACGCCGTGACATGCGGCTGTACATCTACCATGCAAACAAGATCCAACGTCTCACAATGGCTCAAGTGAAAAAATGATTCAGACTTTGGATCTGTCTTCAGTCATTCGACAGTAGCAAAGGGTAAACAACAGCGATCGGTTTTCCAGAATAAAAACTACAGTCCTATACGTTGTACCAATGTGTATACATTCATTTCAGAAAATAAAATATCTATACATTAAGATCAACGGGCATCCATCAAGCATGCATCAACAAATTCCTCAATGCATCCAGCCATCATCCACCCATTAGAGAATTGAAATAAATTCCATACTTAGAGCATCTACAATCGGACGTCTCAACTGCTCCAGCATCGGCCTCGAGAATCAAGAATGTTCGACAACGGAGAGGGAAGGGAAGATCATATACATGTCGTAAGAAAGGGAGTTTATTTACCGCTCCCTTGATGTATTGTTTCCTTTGCTTGGAGATTGATTACCATTCATGAGTTAAGATAAGGTTAATGTGATTGAGCAATTTTTCTGAAAATTAATTATTTGTTTTCTAATTAATGTGCCTCCCTGCTGATGTGCTCGCCAGGCTCGTCGCCGACGAAGAGCTGATGAGCACGTCCGTCTAGGAGCGCAGCCGACTGAGAGCCTGCTGGTTCCGGTGCTTTATCTTGTTTAAAATGCTGTATCTTGTGTGCTGTAGTAAAACTAGTGATAATCACTCAGATCATTTCCAACTACTCTGTTTTTGTCTTTGAACACTCTATTTTGTTGTCTACATTTGAGCTGGGAAATACAGGGCAAAGTGGTTCTTGTGTGAGTCGCTGCCATGTTGGACAGTAGCCATCTTAGCTTTTTCTGTCAACCAATCAGTTCGAATTTAGGGGGAAATCATTGTATTTTGAGAACCGCTTCGGTACACCCCCCCTCACAAGAGGTATAAAGGGTAGTATGAACCTCTTACAAATTGTACGCACTTTTCTATGTAGAAGAACGTATACGGTGTATTCCCGTCCCTCATGGGCTCAGCCCGTTTAGCTTTTCTTTGGTTTTAGCTTCAAAAAATTAGATCTCATGCGTGTGTTTCGAACTGCAGCCCTCATGGACTACGCCTGAGTGCGCTAACCAGCTGGGATACTAATGCGATGTGCTTACTAACCTTGTTTTAGAATTCTTGTCTGAGACAGATAACGCTAAGGGAAATATACACCAACTCTTTGGTTTTACTTTGTTTATTTACTTTCTTCAAGGTTTTTCAGTTTTCTTTTTTGTTTATAAAACACAAATATTCGAATTTTAGAAAATTGCACATAAATTTTGAGAAAATATTTATGTCTTTCAAACTTGCTCAGAATTTCAAAACACAAACATTTTTAAAAATGAGCGAACAAAATTTTGAAACACGTATTTTTTTAAGAAAACAGTAAAAATGGAATTAAAAATCAGAAAATACGAACAAAATTTGAATTCTAGAAATTTTGAATTTATAAGAAATAGAAACAATAAACAAAAAAAAAGTCAAAGAAAACGAAAATGAAAAAGAAGAAACAGAAAAAACGTGGTTCACGACCTCCGAGAAGGTTCCCAAAACCAGAAAAAAATGTCTGGGAAGCAGAGGTTCCCAAAACCGAGAACCTTTTTTTTGCATTTTTTCTTAGTGAACATTGTTTTTGAAATTTTGTTAAAATTTTCAAATCCATGAATATTTTGTCAAAAATCGATAAACTTTTTTCAAATCCGCGAGCTCTTTGGCCGGCCCAACATGCGTCCGACGGGAGCGATATCGTCGCCTAGAATTATTTCATTTCTAGATCTTTCATTGTTTGTTAATTCATTTTCACCTTTTTAATACCAAAATACAAGTTTTAAGTAACTGTTTCAAATAATGATTTTAATTATTATTTTTCTGTAAAATACTTATTAAATGCTTTTTAAAAACACCACTTATTGTTTTCAGTTTTATCGCTTTGTATTTATTTTATGTTTAAAATTCAAAATAACAATTTTAAGTACCTATTCAAATTGTTATTTTAAATACTTTTTTCCTTGAAAAATACCATGGATGTCTATGATGGTCATGCCCACCGGCTGGCAAAAGTTGGAATCATTTCAAGAATGTCCAAAAAATATCATGTTCATTTTAGGGTGTCTGGGTAGGCCAGAAAGCTCTGTTTGAGAGCATGTTGTTTCTTGAAATCCCTCAAAAAAGGGCGATAAATGGTCGGATGTTTGACAACTTACATACAGTGTAGAAAATGGCTCAAGCTTAGCATGAATGCCTAGCATGGGCATGCCCATCTGCATGCAAAAGTTTGGGTCATTTCAAGGATGTCCACAAAAATTCATGTTCAACAAAAATTGTTGGAGTAAGGTGAGAAGGTTCGTCTCAGGGCATATTGTTTTTCAACATCCTTGAAATGGTCTCAATTTTTTCCATGGCCTTTGATGACCAATTCCAGGCACGATGCCAAGTTGATTTGGTTTTCAACAATTTCTACATTTTCTAGATTTTTCTCAATAAAAGAAGACCAATAAAATGCCCGGGTGTGTTGCAACTTGCATATGGTGTCGGAAATCATTCAACCCTGGCATGGATCCTTACCATGGGCGTGCCCACCTGCCTGCAAAAGTTGTGGTCATTTTTAAATGTTCAAAATTAGACCATGTTCAATGGAGTGCACCCGTATGGGCATGCCCGTGGTAGGTAAGCTTGAACAATTTCAAACACCATATGCAAGCTGCGACACTTCCGGCCATTTTATTTGCCTTTTTATAGCTGAGAAAATTCCAGAAAATGCCATATTTGTCAAAAACCAACACAACATGACATGGTGCCTTTAATTGGTTATATTAAGATCATGGAAAAAATTTATGGTCAGTTGAAAAAATAAATCACGAATGTTAAAAAGTTCACGCATTTAACAAAGAAAAAGGAAACAAAAAAGAAAAGGAAAAAAACAAACAGAAAATATTGCGCTTTGCAAGTGTTCTATTTTAAGTCTAAAAGGACATACTTAACACTTGAGGTCTCATTGTCCAGTTGGACAGTGCGGCTGTGCTAGTACGTATATGGCGGGCGTTTCTAAAGAAAAACGTATATGGCAGACCAAGAGTTTATAAAATATGACTATCATGCCCTTACTTATGAAGAGGTATGGGCTAATCTGAGCCGTCCTTGTGTTTAGGGGGGGTGTACCGAAGCAAAGTATTGTATTTTTTGTTCTTGCACAAGAGTTAAGGAGAGGAAATCCTGATAGAGAAAGTACCTTTGTTTGGTTCTTGATGTTGATAAACTAGGGATATTTACTCTGCTCAAGTACTCTCTCTGCATGCTTTGATGGCTACCCTGTAATCCTGTATAGATGCCATCTGAAGAATTTCTTGTTAGCCTTGGTCTGCTAGTATGAAGTGTGGTTTATCTTTGAGCAAGCTGCTAATAGTTTTTAGGAAAGCTTAGCCTTTTTTTAACAATCTAGCAAAGTTGCATGGTCCGGTCCATACCTTTGGCTCAATTATGACCTATGTCTCATTCGTTGCTATTTTGGTTATACGAGACTTAATAGATAGGATGAATTCATAAAAATGCTTGGAATTGAGAAGATGGTTGTCGATGATCTCCCTTTGGTTGTTGCATGTATTAGTAGTTATACTAAGGAAGGTGTTGTCGATGATGTTCCTTTCTGATGATGCAGGTTGCTTTACCAGATTTCTGATTAGTTTGTTGCACGTGACTTGTCTTGATATATATACATCTCTTCTCCATTTGTACGATTTGTCAATTAAATAAATTGTTGCTGACTTGACGCATGTTTTATGCTTAGCAGTGAAGAAATCTAGGCGAAAATTGAGAGAGAAATCAAGGCGAAAATCACGGCTGTTGAAGACCCTTCCAAGGCGAAAAATTATGCTTGGCAGTGAAGAAATCTAGGAAAAAATTGAGAAGGAAATCAAGGCGAAAATCACGGCTGTTGAAGACCCTTCCAAAGCCAGCAATTCTCCTGCAAACGATACGTTCTGCAAATTGCTTCTGGTTCATTGCTCAAGGAGAACCATGGTAGAGTGATATGTTCCCAAGTCCATGAAGGTACATTGTGTGCGTGGTCATCATTCACTCCCAAGTCCTGGACAATTTTTCTCCCTAGTTCGTGATGGCATTGCCCAAGACACGTACCCGCCGGACCTTGGATTAAAACAAGTGTTGTAACCACGTGCCGCTATATCAGTGACGGGATTTCACGATGTTAGTCAGCGTGTGGTATGTCCTTGCTGTTTATAAGCCATTTAGGCTTAGTATTCGAATAAATTAATGGTTGTGTGCAAGATATAGAAGCCAGAAGAATGGTATTTCATTGTCCAGAATGTTGTATCTAACAAGGTGCCTTGGATCATCTATTGTTACTGGAATAAAACGTAGCCTCTCCACGGAATTAAGGTGAGTGATGGGCCTTGATGATTAAACTGACATTTGGGGGGGGGGGGGGGGGGGGGGGGGGAGGGAAGCCGCCCCCTTTTGCGGCATAGTGGGCAACATCGCGTTCCTTCGTGTAGCTATGATGGCATTCGAAAGAAGAAACAACACAAGAAAAAAAAGTGGAGATTTTTGCCATCACTGAAAGCTATCTGAGTTGTAAGGCTTCAATGTAAGGGGTGGACCAAGATTATATACCCAACGATTGTGTGGGATCGAAATGGCTTGGTTGGAAGGTAAGGATAGGATGATTGGTGGTTGGTTAGGGGTCTTTCCCACATGATAGGCTTGACTCTTCCCGTCTCATAGATACACACTTCCTGCCTACCCTCATTCTACACTCAAACTGATTTCTGACTGCCTTTGCCATAAGGTTCATGCTTGAAGACAAGCAATTGACATATCAAATGTTGACATTACAGAGAGCATGGATGCCCAGGGTTGTTTGTCTATATAGACTTTAAGAAAAACAAAGAGGATAGGTAAGTTGAAATTCAAATTCGGCTCTTGGGCATATGCTCCTGCCCATAAAAAATGTTTTATGCGAATGTCGAAAATACTGAAAAAAATATTTTCATTGTCACACCAAAATGATACATGCAAATTTTAGAAAAAGATTAAGCATTTTGACCCGTGAAAAAAAAAACGCAAGTCGAATGCGAAATGTTGCACTTATTTTTGCCTTTTTCACCAACGAGGGCCAGCTACCCCGTTTCACATGAAAAATGCCAACTATGCTTGTTACACTAACAAGAACTTCTACAAGGAAAATCAGAATTTTTAAGTTCAGTTAGAATTTATTAAAGTTTTACTGTTTATCAGGGAACACGCATCGGCGGCCCAAAACTGTCATTCGACAAGTAAGCCGTATCACACACAGTTGTTAAAAGAAATAAACAAAGCTTTGCCTTTGTGAAACCACGTGACATATGTGGTAAGCAATTTAAACTAATTCAAAAGCTTTCCTTTGTGGAGTGCAGTTAAAGTTTTTAACTCTCTTTTTTTAAGAGAGAAATGAAAGTTCTGAAGTTTAGTAGGTGTTGAAAACGAAAGATAAACAGAAAATGAGTGAGGTGGCCACCGTGGCTTTGTTATCAGTGGTTGCAACTCTCAAGCTCGCAACCATGGCGGCAGCCGGCGGCAAGCCGCACGTCCTGCTGCTCCGCCCCGTGGACGCGCCCTTCGCCGCCTCACTGCGGGACCGTTTCCGCGTCCTGGACCTGTACGCGCCGGGGCAGGCGCTCCCGGCCCTGGCCTTCGTCGCCGCGGCCGCCGCCGTGCCGGAGCCCCCGCGCGCCACGGTCATCTGGGGCGGCGTGCGCGTGGACGCCTCGTTCCTCGACGCCGCCCCCTCCCTCCGCTGCGTCGTCAGCACGGCCGCGGGGCTCGACCACATCGACCTGGCCGAGTGCGCGCGCCGCGGCGTCGCCGTCGCCAACTCCGGGGAGGTCTACTCCACCGACGTCGCCGACTACGCCGTCGGCCTGCTGCTCGACGTGCTCCGGCGCGTGTCGGCGTCCGAGCGCTACGTCCGGCGCGGGTCCTGGCCGGCGCAGGGGGATTATCCTCTCGGATCTAAGGTCCGGTTCCTGCCTCCTGTTTGGCTTTCTGTAAACTGACATTATTATGTTTCTGATTCTTCAAGTTTGAGAGAAATTCAGAGCAATTGCTTGGAGAGATCAAAACAAGAATTATTTTGAGTCGGAGCAGACTGTTCACAAACTGAATTAGGGGTTCACAAACTCTCAGATCCAGTTCAATTTTGTCAATTTCTGAAGGTTAACATGATGAGTATCACAAACCCAACAGCTAGCTATCCTCTTAGACATCCTAATGTTTCCAATACCAAGCAACCCAAATCCATTGTGTCGTGCAGTCACACATAGGGAAGTTAATTTTGTGAGTGAGCAGCTTCTATCCAAATTTTGTGACGCTGAAGTGAATTATTTCAGAAGGTATATGCAGCGGCATCTTTGTCAGTTGTATAGATAGCGCCCCCGCTCGCCCACGTCCTGCATGCCCTTGCATGCCCCTGTACACGATCACCACGATCGACCTCGCACCCTCGCTATCGCTCGGCGCTCTCTCTGTACCCCCCCTATATAAACAAAGATCACACACAGCACCACCTAAGGTGGATTTGCTCATTCTTTCTCCCGCATACATGGTATCAGACGCTGGACCCCTCTCCCGTCTGTAGCCCTCTTCCGCTGCCCACTCCCTTTTCAACTGCATCACCGAGCCATGTCGATGCCACCTCCTCCCCCACGTCCTGGCGGCGCACCCCGCACGCCGGCCACGCCGGTCCGTCACCCAGCTCTCCTGACCCCCTCCGCCCTCAACCGCGGAGCGCTCTTCGTTCCCGATGCCGGCGCCTCCACCTCCACGGCACCGCCGCCTATCTCTCCATTGGCGGGCATCTTCATCAACCAGCACGTCCCAATCGTGCTGTCACTGAACCCCCCCCAATTTCTCCCACTGGCGCACCTTGTTTGAAGTGATGTTCCAGAAGCAAGTGGTCGGTGATCACCTCACCGGGCCGCCGCGGCCGCAGGACCCCCACTGGCTCCAGGACGATGCCCACATCGTCTCCTGGCTGTACAACCGCGTCACTCCAGAGGTCTTTGGCCTGATCCACCAGCGCGGCGCCACGGCCGCCGCCGTCTGGAGTTCCATCTGCAGCCTCTTCCTGGAGAATGCCGAACATCAGGTGGTGGTCCTCTCCACCGAGTTCCGGCGCATCGAGCAAGGCGGCTCCTCCATCCTCTCCTTCTTCGCGTGTCTCAAAGACTGCGCCGACCGCCTCGTCGAGCTCGGGGCCGCCGTCGACGACCGCGACCAGGTGCTCAACATGATCCGTGGGCTTCACCCCCGGTTCAGGTATGCCGTCCCAATTCTCACCATGCAGACACCCTTCCCGTCGTTCCTGCGTTGCCGTGCCTTTCTTCTTCTCGAGGAGAGCCGGCTCGCCGCCGACACCAGCACCGACACGGCTCTCCACGCCGCTCGGGCCCCCGTCAACACCAACAACCCTGGGGGGGCCCGCTGCTACTGGACAGGGCGGCGGCACCAACCGCGGACAAGGCAGTGGTCGACGCAACCGCGGGAGGGGCAACCACTCCGGCGGGGGTACCCAAGCACCTCGCCCCGCTGCTCCCCCACCCGCTCCATGGACCGGCATGGTGCATGCATGGCCTATGCCATGGCGCCCCCACGCTCCCGGCTTCGGCATCCTTGGGCCACGCCCCGGAGGGGCTGCTCCGTTCGCCGGCTCGGCCACGCACCACGCGGCCGCGCCCGGCGCCCACAACACTGCCCCGCCCACTGCATGGTACCCTGCAGTGCCTCCACACCCGCTCTACAACGCCGCGCCCGCGCCTGTTCCCCCGCCTCCGTCCTCAACCTCGGCATGGGACCAGAGCGCCCTCGTCGCCGCGCTCAACAACATGATCGTGCAGCAGCAGCAGCCGTCTCCCCCGAGCACCGACTGGTACCTGGACACGGGTGCTTCGTCCCACATGGCGTCGTCGTCAGGTATTCTCTCCTCCGCCCATCCTTGCTACTCTCATCGCATAGTAGTCGGCGACGGATCATCGCTTGCAGTAACGCACACCGGTCACACCACCATCCCTACATCCACCTCCCCGCTCCACCTCAATAACATCCTCGTCTCTCCCCATCTCATCAAAAACCTCCTCTCTGTTAAAGCTCTTGCTCGCGATAACCCAGTTAACGTGGAGTTTGATGATCTTGGCTTCTCTTTCAAGGATCGAAGAACGAGGAAGGTGATCCTCCGCTGTAACGATGCCGGCGACGAGCTCTACCCCATGCCGTACACGCCATCGACCCATGCTCATCATGCGCTCACCGCGGTCTCGCGTGATCTATGGCACCAACGCCTAGGTCATCCCGCCGTCGACTCCCTCGACCGGACCCTGCGCCCCTCCACCATCACCCCAGCACCCAGCGCCATCGGCGTGTGTCAGGCGTGTCAGCTCGGCAAAAGCACTAGACTACCTTTTAGTTCATCATCGCATGTATCTTACTTTCCGTTCCAGCTTGTACATAGTGATGTTTGGACCTCCCCCGTACCTAGCAAATCTGGTTGTCAATACTATCTACTGTTGCTCGACGACTACAGTCATTTTGCATGGACATTTCCTCTTCGCCACAAATCAGAAGTTTTCCCTACTATACGTACTTTCATCGCTTTCATCAAAAACCACTTCAATCTCCCTGTCCTCACGATCCAAACAGACAACGGTAGAGAGTTCGACAATGCGTCATCCCGTGGCCTCTTTGCCTCGCTCGGCATTGCCCTGCGCATGTCATGCCCGTACACATCTCCACAGAACGGGCGCGCCGAACGCGCACTCCGTACACTCAACGACATCGCCCGTACACTCCTAACCCATGCGCATATGCCGTTCTCCTACTGGGCAGAAGCACTGCAAACCTCCACCTTTCTGCTCAACAGACGGCCGTGCCGGCCTCGCCACGACCAGACGCCGTTCTTCCTGCTGTACGGTGCACACCCCGACTACACAGCCATGCGGGTTTTTGGGTGTCTATGCTTCCCCAACATCACAGCCACAACCCCCCCACAAACTCGCCCCGCGCTCGGCACCATGCGTCCTTCTAGGCTATGCCACTGAGCACAAGGGATATAGATGCCTCAACCCCGCTACCGAGCGAGTGATCATCTCCCGTCATGTAGTCTTCGACGAGCATCGTTTTCCCTTTCGCGACCACACCAGTACATCGCCACCCGATCACACTCCCTCCCTCGACGACGAGCTCGTGCTCCCATTCGTCCCCCGGCGGCCCCGTACTGCGCGAGCACGGCCAGCCGCTGCTCCAGACCACCCTACAGACACGGTGGTCCATCGCTCCCCTCCCGCCAACACCGCACCGCCCGCGCCTCCCTCGCCCGCAGCACCCACACCAACAGCCGATCCGGCCGCCCCTCCCGCTGAATCCAGCAGCGCGCCCACCACTGCTCCCGGCAGCACCCCTCCACCACCGCCCGCGCCGCCGCGACCACGACGCCGCGCCGCGCCCATCCCAACCCACCCCATGACTACGCGTGCTCAGGCTGGCAAGTTCCTGCCCAACCCCAAGTATGCTGACAGTCTCTCTGCCACAGTTACCGACACCGCCATCTCACCCATACCCCGATCGGTGCGTTCTGCTTTGCAAGATCCTTGTTGGCTGTCTGCTATGCAGGTGGAGTACCGCGCGCTGATGGAGAACGCAACCTGGCGGCTCGTACCACGGCCTCCCGGCGTCAACGTCGTCACCGGAAAATGGCTGTTTCGCCACAAGTTCAAGGCGGACGGGTTGCTCGAACGGTACAAAGCACGCTGGGTCCTGCGCGGGTTTTCCCAGCGACCTGGCGTGGACTTCGACGAGACGTTCTCTCCCGTCGTCAAGGCCGCCACAATCCGCGTCGTGCTCACCATCGCCACCACGCGCAACTGGCCAGTCCATCAAATGGACGTCAACAACGCCTTCCTCCACGGGCGTCTCGCCGAGCGCGTCTACTGTCAACAACCTGCGGGCTTCGTCGACAAGCACCACCCCGAGCACGTGTGCCTCCTCGACAAGTCGTTGTACGGCCTCAAACAGGCGCGCGCGCGTGGTTCGCCCGGTTCGCGGCCTTCGCGCACCAACTCGGCTTCGTCAGCTCACGCACGGATCCCTCGCTGTTCGTGCTCCACTGTAGCGCGGGCGACGCCTACCTACTCCTCTACGTCGACGACATCGTCCTCACGGCCTCGTCGACGACTCTACTCCAACACCTGCAGAGTCAGCTCTCCGGCGAGTTCTCCATGAAGGACCTCGGCCCCCTCCACTACTTCCTCGGGATTGCCGTTACACGCACGGAACATGGCTTCTTCCTCTCCCAACAGAAGTACGCTGAGGACCTGCTCGAGCGCGCCAACATGACGTCCTGCAAGCCGCTGCCCACGCCTGTTGACACGCACGGCAAGCTCTCTGCTGTCGACGGCGCGCCGGTTCCGGACCCGACCGAGTACCGAAGCATCGTGGGTGCCCTCCAGTACATGTGCATGACGCGCCCTGACATCGCTTATGCGGTGCAGCAATGCTGCCTTGTCATGCATGACCCGCGCGCACCGCACCTCGCCCTCGCCAAACGGGTGCTGCGCTACCTGCGGGGCACCACATCTCATGGTCTCCATCTCCAGCGCGCGCCGTCACTCGACCTGGTGGCCTACTCCGACGCGGACTGGGCCGGCTGCCCTGACACACGCCGCTCGACGTCCAGCTACGCCGTGTACCTCGGCGACTCCCTCGTCTCCTGGTCCTCCAAACGCCAGGCCACCGTGTCCCGCTCGAGCGCGGAGGCGGAGTACCGCGCCGTCGCCAACGCTGTTGCAGAATGCTGCTGGCTTCGACAACTCCTGGCAGAGCTCTCCATTCCCATGCCCAAAGCGAGCGTGGTGTTCTGCGACAACATTTCCTCGGTGTACATGTCCGCCAACCCAGTTCACCATCGGAGGACGAAGCACATAGAGCTGGATATCCACTTCGTCCGCGAGCAAGTGGCGCTCGGCAAGCTCCGCGTGCTCCATGTGCCAACCCAGCAGCAGTTCGCGGACGTGCTCACCAAGGGGCTCCCAACTACGGCGTTCCAAGATTTTCGTTCCAGTTTATGCATCCGTCCGCCGGATGCTTCAACTGCGGCGGGGTGTCAGTTGTATAGATAGCGCCCCCGCTCACCCACGTCCTGCATGCCCTTGCATGCCCCTGTACACGATCACCACGATCGACCTCGCGCCCTCGCTATCGCTCGGCGCTCTCTCTGTACCTCCCCTATATAAACAGAGATCACACACAGCACCACCTAAGGTGGATTTGCTCATTCTTTCTCCCGCATACAATCTTTGCTGTTTAACCGCTCCTATGATTCTAGTACCGATTAAGAAACTCAGGATGAAGATGAAATCGACGGCTGCAGATAGAGGAAGCGGGTCAGGGGAGAGGAAATGTGTGTCCTGCTTCAGTTAGCAATTTAATGCTACAAGCTTCATACGAGCAATATCGATTAGTGTATAGATTACACATACTCCTAGTGAGATATGAACCAAAGGTATGAACCGAAGATGTGGCTTACACAAGCATGGAATTAACCAGCACATTCATCCTGGTTTGCATTCTTCTGTATGTCCTCTGCTTCATCGTCGGAGGATTAGTTTATCTCTTTTTTGTGTGTTGTCTAAGATCTATTTGCGTGCTACACTGCTCTACTGCCACTTCCTCAGAAAGCCATGTATTGTGCACTTTTTTTGTGCTCTCTTCATTCAGTAATTGGCACCATGTATGTCTATGGTGCAAAGACATGTTTTTTTTCTTATTCCTTTGGCACTAAAAACTAATACAATGTTGTTGGTGTTATTTTAATGGTCTCAGCTTGGTGGTAAGCGTGTTGGCATCATCGGCTTGGGGAACATCGGCTCACGGATTGCAAAGAGACTTGAAGCCTTCGGCTGCATCATCCACTACAACTCGAGAAAACCTAAGGATTCAGTCTCTTACAAATACTTCCCAAATGTCCATGATCTTGCTGCTGAATCTGACGTGCTCGTTGTCGCGTGCGCACTGAACAAGGCGACACTGCACATCGTGAACAAGGATGTGCTGGAGGCCCTAGGAAAGGACGGTGTGGTCGTCAACATCGGCCGAGGAGCAAACATCGACGAGGCAGAACTGGTCATTGCACTCAGGGAGGGGAAGATAGCAGGCGCAGGCCTTGACGTCTTCGAGCACGAGCCAAAGGTGCCGGCAGAGCTGTTCACCATGGAGAATGTGGTTCTGTCGCGCCACGTGGCGGTGTTGACGGAGGAGTCCAGGTCGGACCTGTGTCTGCACACCATTGGCAACCTTGAAGCCTTCTTCTCCGGTCAGCCATTGCTCACTCCAGTGCATGCTGAATCTCTAGCACAGTGAGCGCAAGTTAGCAAAACTGCACCACAACTTTTGTTGGGTGCGGAGTATGTGCAGATGTGTGACACGGTGCCCGCCATTGCACATTTTTCTCACATAAACATTCAGAACACCAGAAGCAAATTTGTGCAGCATTCCGTTTGCTGGTGGAGTCATGAGCACATTATTCCTGCAGATTGCAGTTCATTCAGGCTTATTAATCACAAGAGCACAACATTTTATCCAGATCAATCAATGGTGATCTTGTTTCAGAGCTGCACAGGGCTGACCAGTGGCTTCCCTGAAAAGAAAGCATCGAGGTTGGCGGTGACTAGCTGGATCACACGGCGAATGGACTCTGGCGTGCTCACGGCCCTGTGGTGAGACAGCACGACATTGTCCATGTGCAAGAGCTCCGGCGGCACGTCCGGCTCCTTCTCGAAAACATCCAGGCCGGCGCCGCCGATGATGCCCTCCTGCAGGCATTTGACTAGCTCCGGCTCGTCGACGAGCCCCCCGCGGCCGACGTTGATCAGCACGCCGTCCTTCCCGAGCGCCTCCAACACCTCCCGGTTCACCATGTGCTTGGTCTTCTCTGTCAGCGCGCAGGAGAGCACCAGCACGTCGCTGCCGGCGGCGAGGTCCCGCACGGCCGGGACGAACGAGTATGGAGACGACGGCTTGGGCGACCTCGAGTGGTAGGATACGGCGCAGCCGAAGGCGGCGAGACGGCGCGCGACGCGGGAGCCGATGTTGCCCAGCCCCACGATCCCCACCCGCTTCCCGCTAACCTGCCATGGCAAAGACTCCCAATGAAGCGAGTATTATATATGGATGCGTTGCGGTTGCAGGGACGAGCATGATTGAAGCTGCCGCGGTTAATGCACCGGCCTTTGCACCAAGAGGGTAGTCGCCGCCGGCCCGGACGTAGGCGTCTGCTGCGGCAACGCGGCGGAGAGTGGCGATGAGTAGCCCGACGGCGTAGTCAGCAGCGTCGGCAGAGGACGCGTCACCTGCGTTGGTGACGGCGATCCCGCGGCGGCGGCAGGCGACACGATCGACGTGGTCGACGCCGACGGAAGAGGCAACTACGAGCTCCAGCGTAGGGAGCGCGCCGATGAGGTCGGCAGTTACCGCCGGGAGGTCGACGGTAAGGAGCACCCGCGCCGACGCGTCATCCTCGGCGACGGGGAGGAGACGGTAGCGAGCAGAGAGCGCCGACTTAAACTCCGGGAAGATGGGGTCGGCCAGGAGCACGAGCGGTTTGGCTTGGCTTCCCGGTGGCGCCGGCAGCGGCATCTTCTCAAGAGGCAGTGATGAGCTATCAGACCTCTGCTTTGAGGACAAGGCAGAGAGGAAGCACATAAAAAAGCAATCACAATTTTATAATCAGCGAATCATGTTCATGTGATCATGTCCTCTCCACTCGCCGGAAGTGTGCAAAGGTGTCGCACATTTGGCGTCTCTTTTAAAAGATTATTATCTCTAGTTACATGAAACAACCACAAGAATACACAGGTACGCGAATTTTCCACGTGGAAATCCCCCATTGAGAGGAGATTCCGCCGAAATTGACAATGCTATAAAAGAACTGGGGAGAGTTTTCTTATTCCTTTTGGCACTTAATAAAATTTTAAATATCATTTTTGGGGCCCTCTTCTATCCCCCCGAGCAGCCTGTGCACCTTCATGGTGGCGGCGTGGCGGCCTCGGTGCCAGGTCGAGGTGGTGGTCCATGGCAGCGGCGGCTCGACGTGGTGACGCTTGCCTCGGCGCGGAGGCGAGCTCCTCCAGTCGGAGGACGGCCTTGGTCCAGGCGGAGCTCCTTGCCGGCCGTGCCTGCTGCTCCTACTGCTCCTTGCCGTCCGTGCCAGCTGCTATTTGTTGTCGGGCGTCGTTGCTGCTACTCTTTGCCTTGCCGGCCGGCACAAAGGGGCACACCGCCGTGCACTGGCGAGAGGGGTGCTGCCGCGTGCAATGGAGAGGCGCACCGCCGCCCTGCTGGAGGTCGTGCTCCGGCCAGAGGAGGAGAGGGAGGAGTAGGGTCGGCCGGGGGGAGGAGGGCTAGCTCACGGAGAGGGGGAGAGGGAGGAGGAGGGGCGGCCGGTGCATGTCCGGCGGGCTCGCGGGGGAGAGAGAGATAAGGTAGGAGAAGAAGGAAGAGATAACTGACTTGTGGCCCCCACATGTCAGTTAACGGTCAACAAACGGTCAAATAGACGGTTTGTTTAGGTGCGGGTCCGACCTATCATAAACCGGTCTAATTTCTTAGCAACGGGTGTTTTGGGTTTTTTGAAACAGCTGACGTCGTTTTCGTTAGTTATTAGTCACAAACAAAATTTTATTAGTTTTCTGAAACCCTAACACGAATTGTGGTAGTTTTATGCTATTCACTCGTTTTCTTGTTGAGGTCTATCCTGTAGGGGTAGTCAAATTGGATCAATGCTTGATTCCTAGGTTTCATCAGAAACGTAATTGGTTACTTTCAATCATGCAAATCAATAGTTCATATATACCACAACGATCTCAACAACAAACAGGGTGTATGTAGCACAGAGGAAAGAAACGCGCCTACTCTTCTAGTACTTACAAACCTCATACAACAGAATAGAGTCCAAACTTGGGTGTAGCAGCAACAGCAGTAGATTATTTCATGACGAAGATAAATGGAGAATGAATGATCATGCGCTGGCCTAGGCAGTGATGGGGACGCTATGGAGGACGACAGTCTCCACGGTGAGACCGGGGCCGAAGCCGAAGAGAACGCCCCAGTCCATTCCCTCGCCGGTCGTCGTATGGCCATCCTCGGCGGAGCGTTTGCGCATTTCGTCCATGATGAAGAGCACGCAGGCGCTCGACATGTTGCCATATTCGGAGAGGACATGCCTGGTGGCGCGCATCCGTTCTTTGTTCAGGTTGACCTTGGCCTCCACCATGTCAAGGATTGCCGGCCCGCCAGGGTGCGCCATCCAGAAGACGGAGTTCCAGTCATCGATGCCCAATGGCTTGAAGGCGTCCTCTAGGGCGCGCTCGATGTTCTTGGAGATGAGCCCGGGCACATCCTTGAGGAGGTGGAAGGTGAGGCCGACCTCCCGGAGGTGGCCGTCGATGGCCCCCTCCGAGTCCGGGAGAATCGTCTGGCTCGCAGACACCAGCTGGAATAGGGGGCGCTCGATGGACTCGTCGGGGTCTGCACCGATGATCACCGCGGCCGCACCATCGCCGAAGAGGGCTTGGCCTACAAGCGAGTCGAGGTGGGACTCGTGCGGGCCGCGGAAGGTCACCGCGGTGATCTCGGAGCATACCACCAGCACGCGCGCGCCGCGGTTGTTCTCGGCGAGGTCCTTGGCGAGGCGAAGCACGGTGCCGCCGGCGAAGCAGCCCTGCTGGTACATCATGAGGCGCTTCACGGAGGGGCGCAGGCCGAGCATCTTGGTGAGCTGGTAATCGGCGCCCGGCATGTCGACGCCGGAGGTGGTGCAGAAGACAAGGTGGGTGATCTTGGACCGCGGCTGGCCCCACTCCTTGATGGCCTTCTGCGCCGCCGCCTTCCCGAGCTTGGGGACCTCCACGACGACGATGTCCTGGCGCGCGTCCAGGGATGGCGCCATGTAGGCGCACATGTTGGGGTTGTCCTGCAGGATCTCCTCCGTCAGGTGCATGTACCTCTTCCTGATCTGGGACTTGTCACCTGAACATGAAATGAAGCATTGCTTGTCTGTTAGGTCGCGTGTCCATCGTCCGAGAGAAGGCATAAAAGAGACGGCAAAGATGAATGGAATGGAATGGAATTGATTGAGCTTACACATCCTCTTGAACTTCTCCTTGAGGTCGGCCATGTGGTCGCTCTTGGTGATCTTGAAGTAGTAGTCCGGGTAGTCGGCCTGGTAGACGCAGTTGGCTGGCGTCGCCGTGCCGATGGCCAGCACCGTGGCCGGCCCCTCCGCCCGCTGCGCCTTCCTCACCTCCTCCACCGTCATCGTCGCCGCCATTGATCTACACGTACGTACAAGCGGCTGATCGACTAGCTAGCTCAAGAGTGGCCGGCTGGAGGCGGAGATGAGTGTGACAGATACTGGTGCTGTGTGGTGATACCGGTGTTGGGAAAGGGATATATACTCGGCGGGAAGGGTTGGTAGGGGAAACGGGGAGAAGTGATTTGGTCAGTTGGACGGGAAGATGGAGGGCCACGAATGCCGGGGCAGGAGATGCATGGATGGCGCGTGTGCCACGTACGTCTACCGTCCGGTCGAGTGGGGGTTAGTTGGGTCGCTTGGCGTTGCGCCTCCCCGGTTGCACGCACTCGTGTGCTATCATCTGTCCACACAGTTGCACGCACTCGTGCTTGATTCCCTCAGCTACTACCACAGCTATAGTAGGACTCGTGTGGCCGTCCGCATCACCAGCAGAACGACAATTGTATCCCTTGATGGCTCCACAGGATTTCAAGGTTCTACTGGTGAAGCGATCAGCAAACGGAAGGACCCATCTTTTTGCTAGCTATAAACATGGTGTTAGTCATGATTTATGTAAGGTCTGGTTCCATGTTCCTCCAGATTTTATTCTTAGCATCGTATCCTTTGAGATGCCAAACTTGGTTGAATAAATGAAGTAGAAGTTGATCCTCAAAAACAACAACAACAATAACAACAACAACAACAATTGTTCGATATTTGCTCCAGGGCTTTCTAGTCCCCGTCATGACTCTTAGTTACGGCAACTTCAATGTGGTTCACTAAATCAACCTGAAATGTTCGTACTGGGCGGTTCGAATACTTTCAGTCATCCAACACGGCTCAGCTAAATTATTCGGACCGATTCGGACATCCGAAATCCCGCAAACCGTCATCAAATTTAGAGGAGGTTTGGGGGAGTCCGAAAGTCCTCATGTTCCTCCAGATTTTATTCCTAGCATTGTATCCTCTGAGATGCCAAACTTGGATGAATAATAATAATAATAATAATAATAATAATAATGGTAGCAAGAATAATTATGCAACAAGCAGCCATGCAACATCCGTATTGGGAAAGATCAAGGAGTAAAGCTAAAACTCCTCATTCAAGACAAAACCCTTCATCCAAGTTGCATGAAGACAATACTCAGCCATGCATGGATGACCCATATCAGGGTGCATGCAAGGCGTGGAAGTATAAATCATGGCAAGAGTTGCAATGAAGACAAGAGCTTCAGTCTGGACAAAATCATCTGACAAGACAAAGATTCCAGTCAAGACAAAAGTTCCAGTCAAGACAAAATTCGCGGTCAAGACAAATATTCCAGTCTGGACAAAATTCTCAGTCTGGACAAAGTTCTCAGTCTAGACAAAAATATCAGTCTAGCATCGGAGTCACGCAAGGCTTGATGTCGCAAACATTGAGGCACTTCAGCGGTGCATAAGGCGTGTCAAGCTACGAGATACCCCGGCCTCCAGCTATGACGCAGAAGAATAAAAGAGAGGAGCATCCAGCATCCCTCGCGCACTATAAAAGGAGGAGGACTGACCGCGGACACACACAACAACAGTCTACACAACACCAGTCTCCAGAGCATCGCAAGCACCAGAGCACCACTTCCCTCACTCTCCTCAGTAGTAGTAGTAGTAGTAGTAGTAGTAGTAGTAGTAGTAGCCATCTCCAGTTTGTAATAAGCCTTTGAGGCATTGTATCATCCAGTGGTGGAGGTAGGCAGAAGGTAGTCCTCTTTTTCTCTTCGTAATCCCTTCGGGGTCTCCCGAAAGGGAAATCCGTATGTAAATTATGTTGTCGAAGTGAACTAGTTTTGGGTTTCACTTGGTTTTTATATTATGAATTTATGAAATGAGTTCTTACGCTAGGGATCCTATAGGAGAAACCTCTGCCGGTAGTTCTCTGTTTAGCCGATGTGTGGCGTTTGAATGAGAACCTTGTGGCCGTAGAGAAGTGTTCCCTTCGGGTGGAACTGCCTGGGAAGACGGTAGGAATTCATCAAATAAATTTGTAATATAAACATCAAGTGAAAGAACTTAGCTGCTTCTGAAGCAACATAGTGATGAATACGGAGAGTACCGAGTAGGATTAACACAACTGCTGCATACCCGTAGGCTGTCTCGTTGGTTTCGCCAACCCATAAAAGATCCTGCATATTAATTAAAGATTAGTTAATTAAATAATTTCAAAAAATTTAAATTACCTAAGCACTTAATAATCTCGTACTTTAAATATTGTAAGAAATTAAAAGTTTTTAATAATTTAATTTATTATATTTTGTGTGTTGGTATCTCAGCCAGAGTTTTAATCATCGAAAGACTAAAGTATTTAAATTTAGAAATTAGTACAGGTAGACTGATCTCTATCAAAGAAAATATTAGCACACGGTGCAGAATAAATCCTTCTGAAGAATATAAGTGGCATACTACTCATAGCCAACTAAATTTAATTGTCGACATCATTCATAACTTTTATATAATTTGGGGAAAAAGGCAAGATAATTTAGACCAAAAATTTGAAAGTCTGTTAAAAGAACACAATAAGTTAGTAGAAAAATACGCAGGCTTGAATAATAAAATCAATCTAGTTCTACAGAAATTAGAAGAATCGAAAGGTAGAAACCTTATAATTTGTAAGAACAACGACTATATTAAAGAAGTTTTATCCATAGGTAAGAATCTAAGTGGTGTCGTAAATAAGAATAAAGATTCATTATCAGGTGCTGAAATAAGACGTGATATACTTGAAGTCAAAAGGTTAATACTAGAAGTAAAGACTCTAGTCATATCATAACTTGAATGAGTGAATATAACCAAGCATTAAAAGAAGTAGAAAAATACTTAACACCTTATGTCGGTTTTTCAGATCACGATTCGCCAAAAGAAGATTTCAGAATAATTATTCTGCCTTATAATTCTTTTAATTTAGTCCACGGGCATGAATCAGATGTTGCAAATTCAAACATCACCTCGGTGTGGTCATCGAAATGTCGCTCGTATGCCAAAATTCGTGTCACTTTGTTAGCCTCACCCATAGAAGTTTAGATGAGCGATTCTCGAGTTAGTCTGGTGGTGTCTGAAGCTCTCGCACCATTAGCAGGAACCGAATGTCGACCGTTGACATTACTCATCCACTACTCATCTGGTCTCTTTTCCTACGGATAACTAGCACACAATCATGAGCGGAATGCACCTGAAACAATGAAGGTGAGAATAAAAAAAAAAGGAAAGCCGCAAACCAAACCACAGGCATTTGTTAATAGTTTTGCAATACGGTACGGTCGAAGTCACAATTCTTCTCCATGTCAGGAATAATTGATGCCGACCATGCATTAAGCAAGATTCGTATTTTAGCACATGGTGGAGAAGCCTGTAAATTCTTTTTTTTTTGCTGCAACTCACGGGCATTTTCGCTGGTAAAGAGAAAAGGGAAAGAAGAGTAGAAGAAAGAACAGAAGAAAATACATTGCAAAATAGTACTTACATTTTTTTTTTGTTCTTTGATGAGAGAAAAAAGGGAAGAAAAACAGAGGCCACAAACTGGACTGTCTTAGCCTTATCCACTGCAACCGGAAGGCCCATCAGGTAGGAGTATTATCTATCTATCATGCGCCGCATGGCCCACCTCATCCTCGTCCGGAACGGAGCTGATGGGCCTCAAAGCCGCCGTCTTTCTCTCCGTCCCCGCCGCCGTCACGCCGACACTCCGCCGCCACCACCTCTCCCCCTCCTCCTACAGGGGCAGCAGTGCGGCCGCCTCCAGGATTTCAGCAGCGGTGATGGCCACGGCGGTGCAGCCGGCGGTGGTGGTGGGCGGCGGCCGGGTCGGGCAGGCGCTGCTCTCCATGGGCCCCTCCTCCGGCGGGGACCTCCTCCTCCGCCGCGGCGAGGCGCTCCCACCCGCCGCGCCGGCCGGGCCCATCCTCGTGTGCACCCGCAACGACGACCTCGACGGCGTGCTCGACGCCACACCCAAATCCCGGTGGCCTGACCTCGTCTTCTTCCAGAACGGGATGCTGGACCCGTGGCTGGAGAGCAAGGGCCTCGCCGGCGCCAACCAGGTGCTCGCCTACTTCGCCGTCTCCAAGCTCGGCGAGCCCCCCGTCGACGGCATCACCGACGCCAACCCTGAGGGGCTGACCGCCGCCTTCGGAAACTGGGCACCCGCCGTCGCCGCCCGCCTCCAGAGCGGCGGCCTCACCTGCAAGGTCCTTAGTTAGCTTCCATTGGATTTTCATCAGCTTAATAAAATGTTCCAAACTTTCTGGCTTATTAGCACTGCTCATAGTCCTGACCAACATCTGAAAATATCCAATGCTCGTCTGTGGAAACAATTTCTTTCTCAGGTGCTTGACAAGGGAGCCTTCGAGAAGCAAATGCTGGAGAAGCTCATCTGGATTTCAGCCTTCATGCTCGTCGGAGCTCGCCATCCGGGGGCTACGGTTGGCGCGGTCGAGAAAGAATACCGAGCTGAGGTAATTCTCTCATGAAAAATGACTTGGATCTGTCCGAGTTCCGAGCTATTGTGTTCCATTAGTCGCCGGAAAACAGTCAAGGAGTACAGGTTTTTAGATATCTCTATTACCTTTCTGAATTTTTTTACATCAGATCATGCCTTCGTTTTACTTCAGCAATGCAATTTCTTACATAATGCTCCAGGATTAAGCTTAACAATACTACTCCCTCCGTTCCAAAATAGATGACCCAACTTTGTACTAAAGTTAGTACAAAGTTGGGTCATCTATTTTGGAACGGAGGGAGTATATTTGTCCAAGACAAACAACAGTCACTCTTCCAACAGAATATAGGTTTGTGTTTTTCTTTTCGCAGGTATCCAGCCTCATAGCTGAACTAGCATCTGCCGCGGCTGCAGAGCGGGGGCTTACTTTCGATGAGGGCATGGAAGAGAGGCTCTGCGCCTACTCCAGAGCAGTGGCGCACTTCCCGACCGCTGTGAAAGAGGCAAGTCCCACTGCTGCCAATATATGCAATAGAACCTGCACTTGTAGTGGCCATTGTCTTTCAAAATTAACATGTAAGCATTTCGACGTCGCAGTTCAAGTGGAGGAACGGTTGGTTCTACTCTCTCACTGAGAAGGCCCTCGCGGATGGGAAGCCAGATCCATGCCCACTCCACACATCTTGGCTTAAGGAGATTAAGGTCATATAGAGAGTGAATTTTTATTTCATGTCCACACAACGCGGTGCGTTCTTGGGTTAAAAGCTTGGAGCGGTTAACTGTTGATGTTATGTATAGACTACAGAGTATGTAAGCCTGTCGTAAATAACCTTATGTATGTGAAAGATAAGTGTTGTGTAATTTATATTATTGGCAGCAAGGTTTTATGCGGTGGAGAAAACAACTAACAGTGTTGCTGCATGGAGAGACAGGCTATTTGTTGTTTACATCCTTCAGTTGCAGTGTTTATGACTGGTGTTTTTGGCCAAATTCGATTGTAGCAGCTGTTAGTGTTAAGCGTGTTCTGAATATGTCATCATAATGTGTCTGCTGTTGCTATTTGGAGAAGAACAGAGATGATAATACATCTAGAGTGTTTGTGACAGTTCAAATGATCAAGGTGTACTGCATGTTGCATACAAAGTGATTGACAGGTAGGAACAGGGTGCGCCGGTTAGAAGATGAGGATGGCGTCAGGGTGAGGGATATACCACCGAAGCACTTGTTAGCCTGCAGATTGTTGGGACCTGAAGCTGGAGGTAACTTTGGTCAAGTGTTTAATTTGTTATAGTCAGGTTGCTCTGCTCTCAGTCACTTAGTAGTTTTATGGATGTTCTCGTGTTGATTCCGTCTTCTGTCTGGCTCAGAGGATGAAGATATGGAACACAAAGCAGAGCTAGTAGATCAGACCATCCTCACTGCATCATCCGGTATCATTTTTCCTACTACATTTTAAGTTTCACTGCGGTAATTGTTACGGTTAGCACGATTTGTCGTGTCGTGATTCCCAAGTAAGTTGGCAGCGCAGCCCAGAACAGCGCAGCCATGGCATAAGTCGGCAGGGCGCCCAGAACAGCGTTGATCAGCACCAGACGCGCAGCTGGTGAGAGTAGGCGCGCCGCCCAGCCCGCAAGGTATTTATCAACTTTCGCGATCATTGGCAAGAAATCTTCCAACCTCAATTTCTCCCAGGACAGAGGCAGACCCAGGTATGTTTGGGGGAAGGATCCAACAGCGCAGCCCAACGCCCGGACCACCATCTCTTGGACCATGGGATCGACATGAATCGGGACCAGGGTGCTTTTGGTGAAATTGATTCTCAGACCAGTCGCCTCCGCAAACATATCCAGAATCATTCGAAGTTAAGTGTAGATAATGACGAGATGTGATGGTGGCAATGAGCTGCATCCATTCACACTAGAAATGTGTGATCTGTTTACCGGATCTAGAGAATATTGTGATAAGAAGACAGAGTTAAAAACATGTTAAGCAGATTTGCTCTCCAACACCAGATCTGCTTTTTTATTTTCACTTTCCTGGTGCACAACATGATTGAGTTGAATGTCCTCCTGATGTGAAGGAGAAGGAGGACATCGCGTCCATCTCAAAGGTTGGTGAGGTAATTCGATCGAGTTTAATATTCGTCTTCTCTAATTACACTTAGCGCTAATTAAGTCATGCATCTTGCTTGTGTCTTCCTTGTCCCACCTGCTTAAGTTTCACCTTTTCTTTATTATCACAGCAAGTTATACAATACAATAGCGATGGTAGTTGTTGCTACTTGGGGGACTTGTTTTGTAACCATTTGAATTGCAAATACAACAAATTGTTACGTTTATTTAATATGCGAAATATATAAGTCTTGAAGTGTCAACCGGCCCAGCGCGCGCCGCTGTCATTTGGCGTGCGCATGAGGCAAAAGCATATCTTGGCATCAAGGAAAAGCTCAGCTGCCCTGTGGCCATAAAAAAAAATATCAATGCCCTCTTCTGTTCAGCTCAGCTGCTTTGCTTTGTCAAATAATCTACTCCTCCATGGAAAAGGAAAAGAAGCTGCTTTGCTTTGCTTGCTCCATCGATGGGAATGGGATGCTCCGCTTCTCTCCGCCTGATGCTTTACCCACCTCCGGCTGCCAACGAGTACCCTGTGGCTGTGGCATTACTTCCCAAATCCCAATCCCTCCAGGCTCCAGATCTTACCCAGCACCGCCATTGTTCCCGCCGCCGCCGCCGTCCGCTGGTATTTGTCGCCGCCGACTGCTGTGCCGTGCAGTGCATCCCATCAATCTCAAAGGTTGGAGAGGTAGTGCTGTGCTCGAGGTAGTTAGTTAGTGTCCAAGTTTTATTTCCTTGTCTCTGTCTGCTACTTAAAACTCACTTTAATTGTCTCTAATTGTAATCACAGCGGAAGGCCAGCAAGTTGACCAATGGCGATGGTGCTGGATGCATTTGCATCCTACATCGTGGACTACCTCAAGCAGGTGGTACAGGATGAGGTCGGAACGATGTTGGGCGTCTCTGGTGAGATCGACAAGTTGGGCGACAAGCTTCTGGACCTTAAGAACTTCCTTGCCGACGCCGATCGGAGGAACATCACCGACGAGACTGTCAAAGTCTGGGTGGGGCAGCTCAAGCGCGCCATGTACGAAGCTGCTGACATCCTCGACCTCTGCCAGCTCAAGGCCATGGAGAAGTATGGGTCATCCTCCTCAGATGCAGGGTGTTGCAATCCCTTGCTTTTCTGCATGAGGAATCCCTTCCATGCTCGTGAGATCGGCACTCGCATCAAGGCACTTAACCAGAGGCTTGATTCCATCAAGCAGCGGAGTGCTGCTTTTAACTTCATCAATCTTGGGTCCTACGAGGAACATAGCAGCTCTCGTCATGGTAATCCCAACCGTGAGACGTCAGGGGAGCTCGACAGGTCAGGTGTGGTTGGGGATAAGATCGAAGAAGACACAAGAGCACTGGTGGCCCAGATCACACGCTCTGGAAATGAGGTCAGCAACAACATTATGGTGGTCGCTATCGTAGGTGTTGGTGGGATTGGCAAGACCACCCTTGCCCAGAAGGTCTTTAATGACGAGGCCATCCAAGGTGACTTCAGCAAAAAGATATGGTTGAGTGTCAACCAGAACTTTAGTGAGGTTGAGCTGCTGAGAAGAGCCATCATTGAAGTCAGAGGAGACGCTCAGCCAGTTGGAAATGCAAAGGCCACGCTTCAACCAACCCTCAAGGAAGCCTTGATTGGCCACAAGACCTTCTTGATATTGGATGATGTTTGGAACTATAGAGCATGGGAGGATGTGCTCAAAACACCGTTAGTCAATGCTGCTGCTCCAGGCAGCCGCGTCCTCATCACCACTAGAGATGAAGGTGTAGCCCGAGGGGTGTCAGCTATATGGCCATACCACCATGTCGACACATTAGCACACGACGATGCTTGGTTATTGCTCAAGACGCAGGTCAGTATGGAATTAAACAGCAATATCTTTATCAAGCAAATAATCTATCTACATCTACTTATCAATAGTATAAAGTAGTTCTTTTAGAGAAATGTTAGGATGCTTCCAAATTAATCAGGTGTGGTTTCAATGGCTTAAGAGGCTGTCAAAAATTTCACAGGGCTAATATTACTTTGCTAGTCCCAACAAAGCACTGTGCTAAACAAGGAAATATATCACTACATAATTTTGTCAACAATGTTTGATCTAGTACGTACTATGCATTTTTGGTGACGAGGAGATGGATAACTTCACGTGACTGTAAAATAAGGAAGATAATAAATAATATATGATTGTACTAAATCTGAGTGCAAGTTTCTATAACAGTACTGCAAAAATATATTTCTAGCAATACATTCATTTTTGTGAAAAATAGGAAAGGAATAATTGTTTTCTAGGTATGAAGTAAAGTTTTAAAAGTGCTAGGCGTTGATTATGTGTTTGGCCACTGTCTTACTCTTTTATGACCAAATCACACGTGCAATTATGCGCACATTAAGCATTAGGTATTTTGCTATCACTTCGAGCTCACGCCTTTTTCTAACAATGGTGCAAAATATGTATTTTATATATGGAATTCATATCGCAAATATTCATGTGTAGGAGCAAGATAGGTAAATGCATTTATGCATTTTTTTTGAAATGTACTTCTGTGATTTGAATATTTACATTGTCAAACCTACCTTGATAAATGGACAGATAAATCAATTAGTACTCTTGTCTGTTAGGAGGTAAATTTGAGTGCCTTAAAGGAGCTTGGTACATAATTAATTAATTGTAGCGGTCCCTTGTATTGCATGGATGTAGGTACTCTCAAGTGAGATAAATGAAGGCCACATAAAAACGCTAAAGGATATTGGACTCAAAATTATACAAAAATGTGGTTATTTACCACTTGCCGTCATAGTAATGGGAGGACTCTTGCGTGAAAGAGGAGGGCTACGTCGCGACTGGCAACATGTTTTGGATGATTCCAAATGGTCAAGAACTAAAATGCCTGATGAGCTTAACTATGCAGTATACTTAAGCTATGAATATATGCCTTCTTACCTGAAGCAGTGCTTTCTCTACCACTCTCTTCTTCCTAAAAGTAGAGAATTTACTATGGATCAAGTTGTTGCAATGTGGATGAGCGAAGGACTTATTCATGGAAACTCTAGTGATTTGGAAGAATTGGGAATAAATTACTACAAGGAGTTGGTATCTAGGAACCTGATAGAGCCAGATAAATCATTTGCTAATTTATGGGTTTGCAACATGCATGATGTTGTTCGCTCATTTGCTCAATATATGACTAAAGATGAAGCACTCATAGCTCAAGACGGAGATAATGATATTCTTGCTAAACTTGGTTCACAAAAGTTTCTTCGATTGTCCATAGAAACTAACCGATCACAATCAGGTGAACTTGATTGGAAATCTCTACAGACGCAGCAATTAGTAAATGCAGACTGAGGCATGTTCCTCCAGGCTTTGCCTCCAATGCAAGCTCTTTGGAAATATTGTTTCTAGATCATGTCAAGCAGCTCAGCTACATTGAGAGCTTTCCTTCTGTTGTTGAGCTTACAGTGAATGGATGCCCTGACCTGGAGAGGATCACCAATCTCCCCAATCTGCAGAAGCTTACCATTGATAACTGCCCAAAGTTGAAGGTGCTGGAGCATATCGCTTCACTCGAGAGGCTGGTCCTGAAGGATTACACTATGGAAAAACTCCCAGAATACATGCGAGACATAAAGGCATGGCATTTGCAGTTATTCTGCAGGCTATGGTTGCTCTCTGCGGTAGCCGCGGGACAATCTGGCACGGAGTGGGACAAGTTCAGCCATATGGAGCATGTCAAGGCATATGCCGGTGATGGAGACAACCAAAGAAAATGGTACGTTTTGTACACGAGAGGAGAGAGCTGCAAGCTGGATTCAAATATTTGCAGCTCTACCATATTTGAAGGTACAGATAATCAAACATACGCACATGCTTTGTCTTAATTTGTTTGAACACTCTGATTCTGCCCTTCTATATATACAGCATGATGACCGGATATATTCTGTACCTGCTAGTGCATATTGCTAAGTATCATGTAACCATTTTGTATTTTTGTTGGCCGTATGCATCGTTCTGATGCAGAGGCCGGGGATCTCCCCCTTTTCTATTTTTTTTTATTTTTGTTGCCCTGCAGAAACCTTATCATCTTGTATGGTGAACCAACAAGGATTTGAGTCTCTGTACAGAATGAGAAGAAGCACCTTCAGTTATATCTGCAGCTTGGTGAATATCCCATTTTTTGAAGATATGATGACAAGGGATCACACCTTTGTTGATGGAAAAATGATGTCTTTACAAGATGGAGTAGCCATTGCACTGAGGGTACTGAACTCTGGTGAGCCATCACAGATCGTAGGATCCTCTCTTGGTGTCAATGAGTCAACTGTCTCGCTGGTAACTCAAAGGTTTGTTGAGGCTATGTGGGAGCGAGCATATTACCACATCAGTTGGCCTGGCTCCACTAAAATGAAGAATATCAAGCGTAAGTTTGACAAGATCCACGGTCTGCCAAACTGCTGCGGTGTTGTACATACAACCCACATCGCCTTTGGATCAAGTTTGGAGAGTGACAGCCGGCCAATGCAAATTGTCGTCGATTCAAATCTGAGATTCAGCGAAATTTGGGTGGAGTGGCCAGGTATGAACCAATCAAGTATTTTGCACGAGTCTTGGCTCTTCAGATCATGCGAGGAGGGTACTCAGCTGAATGGCAGTAACCTGAAGTTATCAGAAGGCTCGTATGTTGGAGAATACATAATTGGTGATGCAGGATACCCTCTTCTCCCCTGGCTCCTCACACCTTACCACCTGGAAGACAAGGACCCCCTCTCTGCAGATCTTCCTCCTTGGCAAGCCGAGTTCAACAGGAGACATTCTTCAGCATCAACCCTCACGCATGTAGCACTCGGGAGGTTGAAAGACACATGGAATATCCTGGACAGAGCGCTCGGTTCATGTCCACCTTTGAAAACAATCTATGCGTGCTGCATACTGCATAATATAGTGATAGACATGGAGGAGGGGGAGGAGGATGAGGAGGAAATTGCAGGGCTGGAGGAGGAGGAGGAGGAGGAGGAGGAGGAGGTGCGACAGTTAGTGGACAAGGACGCCATCAGGGTGAGGGACGTAGTGGCCAAGCACTTGATTGAATCTAGAGGTAAATCAGCACAGCTGTTAATGTATTTGTTCGCACTCTAGCTTTGCGTCTCTTTGAATCTAGAGGTGAAACTGCTAGGTGAGATTTGGTACAAGTCACAGTTGTGTTCTCAGTTCATTGTTTTGCTATTTCCCTTGGTGATTTGTTAAGTTACTTGCTCGGAAAGATAGTAGTGAGCTGATAATACACCTGTTGGATTATCAATACACCTGGCTAGCAATGTGCTAAGCAAAACACATTGCATTGTAACTGACCGGCTGTAATAACTTTTGAGTGTTGAGTATGCATGCACTGCACAGTCATATATTTATACTAGTATCTCATCCACTTTAAATGTTTATGTGAGCAGGCGGAAGGGGGACTAGCTTGTACTAGATGGATCATCATCTTGCTGCTTGGTTACAAGTAAATCAAATCGCCGACAGCGGAAGGGACGCGGCTACAGCATCAATTGAAAGGCTACAAGCAAATTATTTCTTTGTCGTCCATATAGTGTGCTTTCATGAGAAAACAGTGAATGTTGTAGCTGCAATTAGACAGAGTACGTAGTTTGTTTTGTTTGTTGGTTGCTGTAATCTCAAGGAAGAACTTTTAAACTGAAGAATTCGCAGGTTAGTCTTGTCTTCGTGTTTATGTACCGTTTGGGGCTTGGCCCGACGGCCTCCTCCAGCGGCGGCGGAGGGGAGGGGGAAGATGGAGGCGCCCGGCGGCGGTGGGGGCTAGGGTTTCCACCCGAGCCGCCCGGTCGAGGGGCGACACGGGGGCTAGGGCTTCCACACTCTGCCTCAACTGATGCTTGCGATCTGACTCTGCATTAAGCAAATTCGCTGGCATGAGGAATGACCGAACAAACTTTGATATGTGGGATATGCAAGAGCTTCAGAATCAACCTTTAAGAGCATTTTGCAGGATGCGGAACGATATGGAAAATGCAACATTCAGCACACGAGACTCTGGATCCATCAACCAACGTATCTTCAGTTCTACTGATCAGCTTGATCTGTTTGTTCAAGTAGTAGTACATTCCATCTCACATTTTCGTACTGCTTGAGTGAAACTGAATCTGGTATTCCCCCCTTTTCTACCACATACTTGTTCAGTTTCATTGTCGGCAGTTTCTACTGACTGCTACTGGCAAGATGTTCATAGAGTTTTGATTCCCTGAATTTCCCTGCATATCAAACTCCGTTCCTCCATTCTCAAAAGGAAAGTTTCTTCTTTTGATATATGCCGAAAAAGGCTTTCGCCCCACTTTATATATAAAGCACCGACCAACAAGCACCCAGTATAAACGGACGCCACCACAACACACGCACACACCCAAGGCAGGATACATAGGCGCTGAGCGCAGCAACACCACCCCTAGCACACCACCACGAAGAGATGAAGCTACATATGACGAACCATGTGCTCCAAGGCGGCGCCTTCAGGAAGGGTACGACACCGGAGCGCCGCCACCACCCGATCCAAGGATCAGAGTTTCCCCTGGAGCTGCATGACAGGCAATGTGAGCCGCGACAACGCCTTCAAGAAGGGAACGATCTTCGCCGCCGCCGGTCCGTCCGAGAATAGAACATGTTTTCACCTCAGCCAACACTCATGCCACCGAACGCCATACCCCGGCAACCACGCCACCCACACGGCCATGGTGACAGGGCAGCGCCAAGGCACGGGCTCTGCCCAAGAGCACCGCGCTACCACCACCAGGGCCACCGCCCCGACATCCAAGACCTTGCCACCACCTCACCCGAGACCCGCCGCAACCCGAACGAAAGAGATGAGTGGAAAGGTCCCACCTTTCGCACCCCTGGGCGGCCCCCAGCCTCGAGACCCAATAGGCTGGCCAGAACTGGCATCCACCGACCTGTCCTGCTGCCCCGAGTGCGAGACGAGCTCGGTCCTGCAGCACCGAGAGGGGGACGAGGTTAGTCCTGCTGCACCGTGCGCGAGACGAGCACAGTCCTGCTACACCGTGCACGAGACGAGCTCGATCCTGCAGCACTGGGCGCGAGACGAGCGGTGGACCGCAACTGGGAGAGGACCATCCCTTTGATGGGAGTAGCGCCAAGGCGGCGAGGAGATGGGGCGAAGGCCGAAACGGTCCGAACGCAGACGAGCCGATGCCGGAGAAGCCGGCCGCTGCCGCCGGCAGATCCGTTGAGCCACCGTGAAGCCGCCACGACACCGGGAGGCCACCACCGCCGGACCTTCCCACGCCGCCGCACACGGCCAGTGCAGTGGCCACGCCTGGCAGCTGCCCTACCTGCGTCGCCTGGTGAGCTCCAAGCGCCGGAGCCGCTGGGCATGCACCACCAGATCAGCCCCGCGCCATTGCCGGTCCGGGCAGATCTGAGCCAGCCCCGAAGTAGCAGGCCGCACCACCTAGACCCGTGCGCACCACCACCACCATCCGGGAGGATGGACCCACGCTGCCCTCGGCCCGCTCCCGCGACAGGAGAACGCCTGACGGATCTTGCTGATGCCTAGCCACCGCCGCCGCCACCGCCACCTCCACACGCACCACCACCCACCGCGCCGCCCGATGCCCAACAGTGCCCGCCACCGCAGCAGAGGGCCGCCACGCCGTGCCGCCCGTCGCCTGCGCCTTGCCCATTTCGAAGGAAGCAGCCACGCACCAGCCCCCACCTGCGAGGGATCGAGATTTCCCTGCCGCCGCCCGCTCCGGGCGGGCTTTTCCCGGCCGAGCCCCGTGGCGGCGGCGGGGAGGGGGGAGGAGGGTCGGGGGGTGCTGGCGGCGGCGGGCTAGGGTTTCCTCCCGGCCGCCGCGCGGGGGCGACACGGGAGGGAGAGGAGGGCACCTCGATTTCAAATTTGCTAGCTCCAACCAGGCTGCTCGGCCTCTTCTTTTGATATATGGCACTGGTAAGAACCATACTGTTATTTGTTCAGACAGTAGTTAAGCTCAAACACCTACTACTTATATTAACAAGGTGGTAAGCACAACATCATTTCTGTGCAAGCAAGGACTGGAGAGATGACAGTACATACTACGTCTATAGTTGTGCTGCTACAAGTTTCCCTGTAGCTGGAGGTGATTGCAATGCATCTACTTCCTTCGTCCGGAAGTAGTTACCGCTGAAACCGATGTACCTAGGTGTATTTTAGTGCTAGATATATCCGTTAGAGCGATAATTAATTCCGAACGAAGGCCTATCGATTGTGATTTCTGTACATCCTTTCAGTTGGAATGAAGGATATTATATGTAGGGAAGAAGAGAGAAGGGGACGGCACAAGCAAAGTTAACGGGATCCACGAGCTAGGGGCTCCCGCGACCCGCGCTAGGGTTCCTCCCCGCCGCCGCCGGCTGCCCTCGCCCCCTCCCGCCGGCGCCGGCTGCCTCGCGCATGCGCCCTGCCCCCTGCCCCTCCTCCTCCCCCTCCCCCGGCGCTCACTACTAGAAAAATTCTTATAGGTAGACATTTAGCAGCAGCGTTGGCTAAAGACCCCATGCTACTGCTATTTAGCAGTAGCGCCTGACAACACCAGCGCTGCAAGCGCACGTTAGCAGTAGCGCGGGATATCCCGGCCAGCGCTGCTGTTGATGGGCCACGCTCTCGGCCCACTGTTGCAGCTTTAGCTATAGCGCTGGGCCTCCTCCCTCGCGCTGCCGCCAAGCCCACCTCTGCTTTCCCCGCGCCGGCCCGCGCGACCCTCCCCTCTCACTCACTCACACTCACACGCTCACATTCACAGATCGAATCCTTCAATCCCCCGATCCAGCCGCCGCCTGTCCTACTCTGGCCGCCCTCCCTCGCACGGGCCCTCTTCCCCCGTCGGCCGCCCTCCCCGCGCCGGGCCTCCTCCCCTGCCGGCCGCCCCCCTCACCGGCCATCCCACCCGCCGGTCCCCCCCCCCCCCCCGCGCCGGCCCTCCTCCACCGAGAGGTACTCCTCCCTCCTTTCTCCTCCTCCCTCCCTCCCTCCCTAGTTATAGTTATTAGTGAGTAGTTATTCTGAATCCTATATAGTTGAAAAAATGTAGGTTCTTAGAATAATGTAGGTTATGATTGAACCCTAGCTAGGACAGATTAGGTATGAACCCTAGATTTTTAAATTTAGCTAGGTTTTAAAGTTAGGACAGAAATTTAGCTAGGTTTTTAATTAGGTGTAGTTAATAGAATTTAGGTGTTTTAGGTGTATTTAACAGAATTTTAGGTGTTTTAGTTGTTTTAGGTGTAGTTAATAGAATTTTAGGTGTTTTAGTTGTTTAAGGTGTAGTTAACAGAATTCTAGGTATTTTTTTAGTTAAAGCAATTATTGTTATTTTTTTAGTTAAAGCAATTTTTCTTGTTACATGCAAATATGTAGTGGACATGTCATATTTTGAACATGTCACATTTTGGACATGTCATGTTTTTCCGAGTGGCCTATGTTTTGCCAGAAATGTCGATTCGTTTACGTTCTGACAAATTTCAGGCACTCGATATGTGATGCTTTTAGCAAAGGTCATGCCGAACTTTGCTAAGTGTTTATTAATTTTGTTTTCATAATTAAGCATTTTGTTATCGACGTCGTCGACTCGGCGGAGGACTTCTGCTTGAGCCGAGGGGCCATGTACGGAACTGGGCTCCGCCGGGCTGGTACTGGGTTGTGCTACCTTCTGGTGAGCGCAGCTTAGTGAGGAGCCAGCCCGTCGTCGACCCGGAGCTTCTTTGGTGGGGGTCACGTGGGCCTGCATCGGTGCAGAGGCTTGAGTCCCCCGCGCAGGTGGTACAACACCGTGCCACAGAGGAGAACGCACACGTCCACCGCTACTTGGTTTCGTTGGCGAACGGCAGGTTCTCCAATACCTGGCAGATTCTTTGGGGATCTCACCAAAGCTATGATCCTGTGATGGTTCCTTCTCTTTGGGTGTCCACCGCGGCCCACTAAACCTAGAGGAACTATTATTCGAGATGTATTAGTGATATTATATGATGATCTTTGCTACAAACTACTATATATGTATTCGATGATGGATTATTAATTACCTATTAGTTATTTGCTTATTGAATGCAAAAGATGAGTGTGGTTTGTGCTACAAACTACTATATATGTATTCGATGATGGATTATATGATGATCTTTGCTACAAACTAGGTTCGATGATGATCTTTGCTACAAACTACTACAAACTACAAATTTTAGGTGTTCTAGTTGTTATATGATGATCTTTGCTACAAACTACTATATATGTATTCGATGGTGGATTATTAATTATCTATTAGAAAATATCCGACGACGAAAGGGAATTCGCTATGTGCGATTACTGCGAAGATGAGCGCGGTCTGTGCGACAGGCCTCACCTGGTAGAAGGTCGGCGCTTCAGCATCAAGCTCCAAGAGATCTTCGATGTTGATACGGTACGCAACGATGACAAGTGTTTTTTGTTATTTTTGCATGACTTGTCTGCTTCTTCAACGTGTAATTTCCGTCTTTTACAATTTGACTAGCTTATCCCATGTCATGCAAGACGCTATGTCTTGGAGAAGATGGGTTTTGAAGATCATGAAAGCATGGAGACAAAGATAATTCAACTAAGGACCCATCATGGTTATGATTTTGCTGTAAAACTATACAATTCTGTGAACTCATCCAATTTTGGTTGCCCGAATTGGGAAGCCCTTTGCAAGGCGTATGATTTTCATGAGGGTATGCTTCTCACCTTCGATCTTGGTGATCATCGACGAAAAGAATATGACCATTTGGGTCCTTGTTGACACGCTTCCAGTTCTACCGCTTTGTGAGTTTCTCAAACATATTTATTAAGTAATTTATATTGTTTATTTCAAAATATTTGACAGCTTATTTCCATTGACAGCTTATTTTCATTCTTCAAAAAATGTACAGAAGATGGTAGACAGAACCTACTACTACAATGATGAAGCACAATTAACTTATAAGGAGAAAGATGGTCTTATCGCATTTTTTACTGATCTTGAGAATTACAATAGCTATTATCGAATTCCTCAAAATTATGGTCAATATGTGCCACTAGTGCACGCGGTGTGCTACGGTAACATCAATGGAGATAGTATGGTAAGATTTTCTACTATTACGACATCCGTGCATCTTTTGCATAATTTTTTCTAAAACTAAACTACATTGCTAACTACATAGTTATTACTATGTTTTTGAACAGAAAATCCCGATGGATTGTGTGCCTCATCTGATGTTGCAAAGAGGTCGCGTTGATGTTATGAGCTTACGGCCACCACGGCCAGATCAGTCGCAGTATCCACATCACTCCCGTCCATACCGGATTTCTAAAAGCGAGAAAGCCATGATAATAAATGATTGGAAAAAATGTTTCGGCCATCGTAGAGAGCTACTTGGAAGCAACATTGTGCGTAGGCCAAGACTTGGAGACAGGATGATATCCGTTCTTCATTATGGAGAGTCCGGTTTCCTTAATGAAGAGTCAATGCCTATCTTGTTTTATGATATTTTACCTAAGAGAGGGTACAGTAGGTCCTATGAGAGGAGTAGGTCCTAGGTAGAATGTGTTATTATGTGCTACAATGTGTTAGCTAGAGTTGATGAGGAGGATGAGGAGTTGTGATTATGACTAGTGACCAACTTGTTATATATATGATATCTCATTGACGAACATTGTTTGGTGGTGATGGCTAGTAGTAATGAATATGCTATTTAAACAGACTAGTTCATGATGAGTTGCTATTGTATAAAAGATATATCTGTTTAAACATGTACAACGCCAAAATATGAAAAAAAAACATAAACTTTAGCAGTGGCGCGGGCCAAAATATTACTGAGGGAGTCCTGGATTAGGGGGTGTCCGGATAGCCGAACTATCATCATCAGCCGGACTCCAAGACTATGAAGATACAAGATTGAAGACTTCGTCCCGTGTCCGGATGGGACTTTCCTTGGCGTGGAAGGTAAGCTTGGCGATACGGATATGTAGATCTCCTACCATTGTAACCGACTTTGTGTAACCCTAGCCCTCTCCGGTCTCTATATAAACCGGATGGTTTTAGTCTATAGGACGAACAACAATCATACCATAGGCTAGCTTCTAGGGTTTAGCCTCCTTGATTTCGCGGTAGATCTACTCTTATAATACCCACATCATCAATATTAATCAAGCAGTACGTAGGGTTTTACCTCCATCAAGAGGGCCTGAACCTGGGTAAAACATCGTGTCCCTTGTCTCCTGTTACCATCCGCCTAGACGCACAGTTCGGGACCCCCTACCCGAGATCCGCCGGTTTTGACACCGACATTGGTGCTTTCATTGAGAGTTCCTCTGTGTCGTCACCGATAGGCTCGATGGCTCCTTTGATCATCAACAACGACGCGGTCCAGGGTGAGACTTTTCTCCCCGGACAGATCTTCATATTCGACGGCTTTGCACTGCGGGCCAATTCATTTGGCCATCTGGAGCAGATCGAAAGCTACGCCCCTGGCCGTCAGGTCAGATTTGGGAGTCTGAACTTCACGGCTGACATCCGCGGAGACTTGATCTTCGATGGATTCGAGCCACAGCCGAGCGCGCCGCACTGTCACGATGGGCATGATTTAGCTCTGCTGCCAGACAGTGCCCTGGAGGCCGCACACGAGTCCGCTCCGACCCTCAATTCGGAGCCGGCTGTGCAGATCGAGGACGGGTGGTTAGACACCGCCTCGGGGGCTGCAACCTCTATGGCGATAGAGCCGAATACTGACCTTGTCCCTTGTGAAGCTCGTGACTCCGAGGTGCCGAACTCCTTGCCAGACTCCGAACCTCCTACGCCCCCTCCAATCAAATCCGATTGGGCGCCGATCATGGAGTTCACCGCTGCAGACATCTTTCAGCACTCACCTTTCGGCGACATCCTGAGTTCGCTAAAGTATCTCTCGTTATCAGGAGAGCCCTGGCCGGACTGCGGTCAGGACGGTTGGGATGCGGACGACGAAGAAATTCAAGGCCCACCCACCACCCACTTAGTAGCCACTGTCGACGATCTAACCGACATGCTAGACTTCGACTCCGAAGACATCGAAGGTATGACCGACGATGCCGGAGATGACCAAGAACCAGCGCCTACTGGGCACTGGAAAGCCACCTCGTCATATGACATATACATGGTGGATATCCCAAAGGATGGGAATGACGAGGGAACAGCGGAGGAAGACCCCTCCAAGAAACAGCCCAAGCGCCGGCGTCAGCGGCGCCGCTCTAAATCCCGCCACAGTAAGAATGGAGATTCTGGCACCGGAGATAATAATACCCCAGACAGTGCCGAAGAAAACCTCCTCCAGCAGGATTTAGCACAGGAGGACGGAGAAGCGAGCCCTCATGAGAGAGCGGCAGACGAAGAGGTAGAGGATGATAATTACATGCCTCCCTCCGGAGACGAGGCAAGCCTCGACGACGACGAATTTGTCGTGCCTGAGGATCCCGTCGAACAAGAGCGTTTTAAACGCAGGCTTATGGCCACGGCAAACAGCCTAAAGAAAAAACAGCAACAACTTAGAGCTGATCAAGATCTGCTAGCCGACAAATGGACTGAAGTCCTTGCGGCCGAAGAGCATGAGCTCGAACGCCCCTCCAAAAGCTACCCCAAACGCAAGTTGCTCCCCCGATTAGAGGAGGAGGCATATAAACCTGCATCACCAGCGCACAATACGGCTGACCGACCACCTCGTGGCCGCGACAGCGAGGCCTCTAGGCCCTCCACTAGAACCGTACCCCGGTATCGCTCGAAAAGCACAAGGCCACATGGGAACGCTCCGGACTTGCGACATATATTGGAGGATAAGGCAAGACAATCAAGATCGATCTACGGATCGCGTGGGCGCCCCATGATACGTGACGACAACCGTCGCGCCGGACACAGCAAGTCCGGCCGGGCCGAACACAGTAGACAAAGCTCGTTTGAGCTCCGTCGTGATATAGCCCAATATAGAGGCGCCGCACACCCACTATGCTTCACAGATGAAGTAATGGATCATCAAATCCCCGAAGGTTTTAAACCCGTGAATATTGAATCCTATGATGGCACAACAGACCCCGCAGTTTAGATCGAAGACTATCTCCTTCATATCCACATGGCCCGCGGTGACAATCCTCACGCCATCAAATACCTCCCACTCAAGCTTAAAGGACCAGCTTGGCATTGGCTTAACGGCTTGCCAGCAGAATCAATTGGGTGTTGGGAGGACCTGGAAGCCGCATTCCTTGATAACTTCCAGGGCACGTATGTGCGACCACCAGACGTTGACGACCTAAGCCACATAATTTAGCAGCCAGACGAATCGGCCAGACAATTCTGGACACGGTTCTTAACTAAGAAAAATCAAATCATCGACTGTCCAGATGCGGAGGCCGTCGCGGCCTTCAAACATAACATCCGCGATGAGTGGCTTGCCCGGCACCTGGGACAGGAAAAGCCGAAATCCATGGCAGCCCTCACATCACTCATGACCCGCTTCTGCGCGGGAGAGGACAGCTGGCTAGCCCGCAGCAACAACCTCAGCAAAAATTCTGGCAGTCCGGATACAAAGGACCGCAATGGCAGGTCGTGTCGCAACAAGAACAAACGCCGCATTAACGGCGACAATAATGAGGATACGACAATCAATGCTGGATTCAGAGGCTCCAAACCCGGTCAGCGGAAAAAGTCATTCAAAAGAACTACTCCGGGTCCGTCCAATTTGGACCAAATACTCGATCGCTCGTGCCAGATACACGGCACCCCCGAAAAGCCAGCCAACCACACCAACAGGGACTGTTGGGTATTCAAGCAGGCAGCAAGCTAATTGCCGAAAACAATGGCAAGGGGCTGCATAGCGATGACGAAGAAGAGACCCGACCGCCGAACAATAGAGGACAGAAGGGTTTCCCCCCACAAGTGCAGACGGTGAACATGATATACGCAACCCACATACCCAAGAGGGAGCGGAAGCGTGCACTCAGGGACGTATACGCGATGGAGCCAGTCGCCCCGAAGTTCAACCCATGGTCCTCCTGCCCGATCACTTTTGATCGAAGGGACCACCCCACCAGCATCCGCCACGGCGGATTCGCCGCATTGGTTTTAGACCCAATCGTCGATGGATTTCACCTCACCAGAGTCCTGATGGACGGCGGCAGCAGCCTGAACCTGCTTTATCAGGACACAGTGCGCAAGATGGGCATAGACCCCTCAAGGATTAAACCCACAAAGACGACCTTCAAAGGTGTCATACAAGGTGTAGAGGCCAATTGTACAGGCTCAGTTACACTGGAAGTGGTCTTCGGATCCCTGGATAACTTCCGAAGCGAGGAGTTAATCTTCGACATAGTTCCGTTCCGCAGCGGCTATCATGCTCTGCTCGTACGGACCGCGTTTGCAAAGTTCAACGCGGTACCGCACTACGCATACCTCAAGCTCAAGATGCCAGGCCCTCGAGGAGTCATCACGATCAACGGAAACACTGAACGCTCCCTCCGAACGGAGGAACATACAGCGGCTCTCGCGGCAGAAGTACAATGCAGCCTCTTAAGGCAATTCTCGAGTCCGGCCGTTAAGCGACCGGACACGGCTAAACGCGCCCGGAGTAACCTACGACAAGACCACCTGGCACGTTCTGAGCACGCGTAGCAATGCGGCCCCAACCCCAGCCCTCGCAAAATTGCAAGACTGGTCCTTCACGTACATCATTACACTCTGGAGATACCATGGGCATAGGGGGAGGGGCACGACCACGATAGGCCCAGAATGCGGCTTAACCACACTAGAGGCTCCCAAGTGTGTCATTCTTTTTTTTTCTTTTTCTTTCTTACCCACAGGACTCCGTTCACCAGAGGCCCTGTCCGGCAGTAGACCGGCCGAACTCACGATGCAACAGCCAGGGAAGGAGAAAGGCTACGACGAATATCCAGGTGGTCTCCATTACGAGCATTAAATCTGTTTTATACACCATTCCGCAGCCTACCCCTAGAGGGGGACATGTTTAATAGTCCCATCCCTTGCTTACTGCACTATTTGTATCGTTCTGCATTCATGGCAGTATTTCTTGAATAAACAATGCAGCACCTTTTTGCTTATAATTGCATTCCTTTCTTATACATATGTTCATTTATGACATGTCGCATCCGTACACTTTGGTACGGCTAAATACACCAGGGGCTTAAGTTCCCCACATTATGGTGTGATAAGTCCGAACACTTTCACAAGTGCGGCACCCTGAACTTATAGCATTATATGCATCGGCTCCGAATCATGTCTTGGGTCAATAGTTGGGTTTGCCCGGCTCCCATGTTTTGGTACCTTACATTCCGTTGTATCGACTAAGGTAGCACTGGGAGAACCACTGCGATTGCGCCCCAGTTGAGCTGGGCGAGTGCCTCAGTGGAGAAAGCTAAAACTGATCGTCATGATGAGGCGAGAGCCGGTCGCTGTTCGAGAGGTTTTTTCGAGTCCCTAAAGACTTATGCCGCTTAGAGCGAGGAACCGGCTTTGTCCGGCCCAGGCGTGGATAGCGCCCCGAATTCGGCTTTCCGAACACTAGGGGCTTCGCCGAAATTTAAAATTATAGAATTCTATGGCTAAGTGAGAGTGTTCAAGCATTATAAGTCCGGTTGCCTCGTTCGTTGTGTTGAGCGCCTCCCTAGATGGACCCAAATATGGGAACAAGAGTGCTCAAATTTATCCCGAACACCCCAGCACTCGTGGCATGGGGGCTGAAGCCGACGACTTGCCATCTCTCAGATTTGATAAACAGCCGCACAGAAGGTAATATTTTAAATCAACAAGCGTTGCTTAGCGCATATGAACAAAGTTTTCAGCGCACAGGATAACAAAATGCGAGTCTACTCAAATATTACATTTTTGGAGCACTCACCCGCAATAATGCGGGCACCCTTCAGGACACCCTTATAATACATCTCGGGCGTGCGATACTCCTTGCCCGGTGGTGACGCGTCCGTCACAAGCTTCTCAACATCCATCTTGCCCCAGTGCACCTTAGCATGGGCAAGGGCCCGACGGACACCTTCAATACAGGCGGATTGCTTGATGACCTCAACCCATGGACAAGCATCCACCAGCCGCCGCACCAGGCCGAAGTAGCTCCCAGGCATGGCCTCCTTGGGCCACAGCCGAACTATGAGGCCCTTCATGGCCTGTTCGGCCACCTTGTGGAGCTCGACCAGCTGCTTCAGCTGGTCGCTAAGGGGCACCGGATGTCCGGCCTCAGCATACTGAGACCAGAAGACCTTCTCCGTCGAGCTCCCCTCTTCGGCCCTGTAGAAAGCGGTAGCATCGGACACGCTGCGGGGCAGATCTGCGAACGCTCCTGGAGAGCTCCGAATTCGGGTAAGTAACAGGTAATTCACATTCACATGCTTGCTTTGCATGAAAAATGCCTTACCCGCCGCTATTTTCTTCAACGCCTCGATTTCCTGAAGGGCCTTGTGGGCTTCGGCCTTAGCGGCTTTGGCACTCTCAAGAGCCGATGCAAGCTCGAACTCTCGAGTCTTCGAGTCGCGCTCCAAACTCTCATGCTTTTCCATGAGAGCCTGGAGCTCTTGCTGTACCTCCGCCACCCACGCCTCCTGCTTCTCTCGCCCAGCACGCTCCATGGTCGCATTACGTTCGGCCGCGGACACCGCCTCCTTCAGGGTCGCCACCTCGTTCGTGGCCCCTGAAGTACCCACGTTATCCTTGTCATTTCTCTTGCAACCAAATCCTTTTCTATAAGGTACAACTTTAATAAGGTGTTACTCACCTTCCTTGTCCTCGAGCTGCTTCTTGGCACGGCCGAGCTCGTTCTCGGACCGCTCGAGGCTTTGCTTCAAAGCATCGACCTCCGCAGTCAGTGCGGCAGAGGTCAGCAGCGCAACCTGCAATCCCATATTGACATATTTTTTAAGACTCCTGCGTATATCTTTTTAGATCCTCAGTCCGGCTTTTCTTTCTGAACACCGAACCGAGCATCAGGGGCTACTGTCTATGCGGTACTATTTTACATATATTAATATTCTTACCTCAAAGCCTGTTAGAAGGCTGCTGCAGGCTTCGGTCAGCCCGCTTTTGGCGAGCTGAACCTTCTGAATCACCGCACTCATGACAGTGCGGTGTTCCTCCTTGATGGAAGCGCCGTTGAGCGCCTCCAGCAAGTTATCCGGCGCCTCCGGTTGGACGGAAGCCACTGGCGTCATGGTCTTGCCCTTCTTACGAAGGGGCCGCCTGCCGGACTCCGGAACCACTGCAGGTTCCGGTGCGGAGTCCGGTACGAAGTCCGGGAGGTTGCCCTGTGGCACCTCCGGGTGGGTCCCTCTCTGGGATCCCACCTCGGTGTCGTCGGCGTCACGGGGGGTGGAGGCGGTTGGAAGTGAAGTACTATCCACATCCAACGTACCCAAGGACCCGCTCGACGAAGCGGGAAGATCGTCCTTGGGCGGACTGCAGGATTGTATGCGGCATTAGAAAGACACCGTGTGGCGAAAAGAAAAATCATGAAATTATTCGGGAGTTCGGATACTTACGATCTTGCCAGGGGCTTGGCCCTTGAAGGCCAATCCTCGTCGTCGTCACCGGCGTTGGCGGAACAGTCCGGGGGAAGAGTCCTTCCCTTCTTGGACCCTTCGGCCTCCCTTGTTGGGGAGGCCTTCCTTTTCTTCCCTCCCCCCGCTGGGGGAGAGGCCTCTTTTTTCTCCTCCTCATCCTCGTGGGAGGAGTCCGCCTCGGAGTCATCGTACGATGAGTCCGATAACACCTGAAGACGGGAACTCTTTCGAGTGCCCGTGGCCTTCTTCTTGGCCTTCTTCTCTGGCACCACGTGGGGTGCCGGAACCAGCAGCCCCGTTAAGCGGGTGTCCGCTGGGTCTTTTGGCAAAGGGGCCGGACAGTTAGTCCGCTCGGCCTTCTTCCGCCAGTCCTGTCAAAGGAGAGGGAGTTTAGATCCCGCATAGAGTCAAACTATGGAAAACAAGTGTCTCGTAAAGGGTAGAATTGCTTACCTCGCTAGCCTGGCGCTGCGAGCTGCATCCGCGATCTTCGGTAGCGGATGCGGGAGCCTCGGCGCCCTTAAACAGCACCTTCCAGGCATCTTCGTACGTAGTGTCGAAGAGCCTGCTCAAGGTTCGGTGCTGGGCTGGATCAAACTCCCACAATTTGAAGGCCCGTTGTTGGCACGGGAGAATCCGGCGGATAAGCATGACCTGGACTACGTTGACAAGCTTGAGCTTCTTGTTCACTAGCTTTTGGACGCAGGCTTGGAGTCCGGTAAGCTCCTCCGAATCGCCCCAGGTCAGGCCACTCTCTTTCCAAGAGGTGAGCCGTGTGGGGATGCCAGATCTGAATTCGGGGGCCGCTGCCCATTCAGGGTCACGCGGCTCGGTGATGTAGAACCACCCCGATTGCCACCCCTTGATGGTTTCCACGAAGGCGCCCTCGAGCCAAGTAACATTGGGCATCTTGCCCACCATGGCGCCTCCGCACTCCGCTTGGCTGCCCTTCACAACCTTCGGCTTGACATTGAAGGTCTTGAGCCACAAGCCGAAGTGGGGCTGGATGCAGAGGAAGGCCTCGCACACGACGATAAACGCTGAGATGTTGAGGATGAAATTCGGGGCCAGATCATGGAAATCCAGGCCGTAGTAGAACATGAGCCCCCGGACAAAGGGGTGGAGTGGGAAGCCCAGTCCGCGGAGGAAATGTGGAAGGAATACCACCCTCTCATGGGGCCCGGGGGTGGGGATGAGCTGCCCCTCGTCGGGGAGCTGGTGCGCGATGTCGCTGGACAGATATCCGGCGCTGCGCAGCTTCTTGATGTGCCCCTCCGTAACGGAGGAGGCCATCCACTTGCCTCCCGCTCCGGACATAGTTGGAGAAGGTTGAGGTGAGATGTGCGGACTTGGGCACTGGAGCTCGAGTGTGCGGAGATGGATAAGCAAAGGAGGAAGAAGGCGCAGGTAAAAAGGTGGATCCTTATCCCCTTATATATGGGCGGACGAAACTATGCGTCCCCATCGGCCTGGTAAAACTCGCTTTTCTTCCAAGCGCCGCAATCAATGGCCAGTTGGGTTACCCACGTCCGTATTGATGGGAATCCCGGAATAAGGGGAACACGATCTCTACTTCGACAAGACGTGCCAAGGAAACCGCTTCGCTAAACGCGCTGAGGTGGTATAACAAAAACGATTCAAGTAAAGGCTTGGTTGTGGTGTGACATCACGCCATGAAATACGTCAGCAGATTGAACTTGTGTAAATATTATTCTCTCTACGGTGGAATGTGGAATTTATTTTGCAGAGCCGGACACTATCCTGGTGTTCACAATCTTCTATAAATTATTCGGAGGAGGAACCCGCCTTGCAATGCCGAAGACAATATGCACGCCGGACTCGTCGTCATTGAAGCCTGATTCAGGGGCTACTGAGGGAGTCCTGGACTAGGGAGTGTCCGGATAGCCAAACTATCATCATCGGCCGGACTCCAAGACTATGAAGATACAAGATTGAAGACTTCGTCCCATGTCCGGATGGGACTTTCCTTGGCGTGGAAGGCAAGCTTGGCGATACGGATATGTAGATCTCCTACCATTGTAACCGACTCTGTGTAACCCTAGCCCTCTCCGGTGTCTATATAAACCGGATGGTTTTAGTCTATAGGACGAACAACAATCATACCATAGGCTAGCTTCTAGGGTTTAGCCTCCTTGATCTTGCGGTAGATCTACTCTTGTAATACCCACATCATCAATATTAATCAAGCAGGACGTAGGGTTTTACTCCATCAAGAGGGCCCGAACCTGGGTAAAACATCGTGTCCCTTGTCTCCTGTTACCATCCGCCTAGACGCACAGTTCGGGACCCCCTACCCGAGATCCGCCGGTTTTGACACCGACAATTACCAACAGCGCTCATTTACCAGTAGCGCGGGCAAAAACAAGCGCTACTGCTAGAAAATAGCAGTAGTGCGCCTATCCGCGCTACTAATAGCAAAAAAAACTAGCGCTACTGGTAAGGGTTTTCCTAGTAGTGGCTCCTGCCGCCCTCCTGCCCTCCTCCCCGTCTCGGCCCTCCTCCTCCTTCATCCCGCTTCGCCGCCACCGGCAGCGACCTCCGGCGTGCCCGGGTGGCGCCGGTGGCGGCGGACGTCCCTTCCCCGCTCGCCGGGAGGGGGAGTCAGGGCTCCCTCCTGCCCGGCGGCGGTGAGGCTCGGTGGCGGCATTCTACGGGCCTCAGGTGCCCTCGACGCGGCAGCGTGGCCGTTGCTGCGGGGCGGCGGCGCCCGCTCGGCCCGGATCTGGGCCCTTTCGGGCCCCATTTGGGCTTGGGCGGGCCTGCGGTCCGGTGCACGATGACGTGGCTCCCTGTTGGTGAGACAAGGGGGCCATGGCTGCGGTGGTGGTGGCTCTGGCGGCCGACATGCTGCAGTGTGGCTGCAGGGACTGTCCAGACCCGTTGGGGTCCGGTCGGGCCGGTGGTGGCCTGGCATGTCCCTGTCGCCATGTCCGGTCGGCTCCGTGCAGCGGTGGAGGTTGTTCCCTCCCGTCGGTTGTGGTGCGGTTGCCTCCGAGCCCGGTGTCTTCTCGTTCTACCTCCAGGTATCGTGTTGGTGGCCTCAGTGAAACGGTGAAGATGGTGCGGTATCCATGGTGGCACAGGCTGGTGGGCGGCATGTTGGGCGGTGCGCTTCCGATTGTCTGAGGTGGCGGTGGTGGTTTCGGGGCGGGAGAAATCTTTGGCGGCTCGTTCTGCGCCCGTGGGCGTTGCCGGACCCTCCTGAGGGGCGTCGGTGATACCCCCTTCCCCACTGCCATCCGCGTACCGGGGGAACCTAGGACTTGTCCGGGCAGCAGCGGCGTCGTCGTCGCATTTCTTCCTGAAGATGTTGCTTGGTATGCGAGGCTTTAGATTGCTTGGCGGGCGGTGGTTCTTCTCCGGTGGGTGCAGCGGGTGTCGGTCATCTTTGTTTAGTTGAGCTGCCGGTGTCGGCATTTGTTTTATTTGTTTATTTGTTTCTTTTTTCTTTCTCTCCTTTTTCGTTTGGGCTTGTTTGTGCTGCGGCACCAGCAAGCTGGTTGTATCGGTTGGACGTAAGCTGGGAAACCCTTTTTCTTAAGAAGAGAGAAGAGTGCATTAAGCTGGGAAGGCGTGGGTTGTCTTGGTGAGAGCCTCCTGCCTGCCAAGATGAGCTACAGTAATTCAGGCTAGTGATCCAACATCAGAATAGAACCAAAGGCTTCGGGTTTGATGCAGTTACAGTATGGTTGGCTTTTGTGACATCCATCCTGCTTACCATATGCTGGTCGTTGCGTTTGCATTAAAGTTAGTTTACCAAAGGAAGGTTTCAGTCATTCTATTTTTCACGACGCTTGTTTTGCAGTAGCGTGCAAAACTAATTTATCTGGTTTCCATATAATTTTGCAGCAGATTTAAGGACAGTATAACCGAGCCTAATGCGAGCCCTCACAGCGATTTGCGTTTTAGGCCGTTCGTTTTATTGATTTGATCGTTTCTGGCTGTTAGATATGCTGTCCTTAGGGGCTGCTGCTCGGCAGAAAAAAACCGAGCCCTCTGGTAAACTGGGCCGAACAACCCATTTATCTAACATAGCACACACAGCCCAGTAGGGTCCTCGCTGCACTCTCGCGTCTCCAGAAAGGGAAACGCTTCCAGAGAGGAACGGATCGGGGCTGTGCGGCCGACGCGCCGTCTCGTCTTCCGAATGGATCCTGAGCCAAGGCGAGCGAGATCCTTCCCTTCCCTTTACGCCGGCAAGGCAACCACGGAGACGGCAAAGAGGTTGGTGAGGACGGAGAGATCCGCATCTCGTCGTCTTTCCTCGACCCCTTCCCCACCCCCTCGCGCTCCATCGCAGCGAACATGGCGCGCCACGGCGGCCTATTTCTACTCGTGCTCCTCGCCGCCGCGGTGGTCGGAAAGGCACACGGAATGACTGAGTATGCCGCCCAACTGCTGCCACGACACCTACCCATTGTCGACCTGCTGACAGCAGAGATCGACAACCCAGGCAGACGCCGGCCATGTGCTCCTCCGCCAAGCACAGCCCTTGGCCTCACTGTCGAGTGAAGGTTCCCACCCCACCACGAGCTCGCCCCCTCCCAGCAGGTTCTTCCCTTCCTCTCTCCTGCTCTGTTGCTTACTTGCTTGAATTATTGCTGCTCGCCATTGTTTTCATGTGAATGTGTGACTGTGCGGATGATGTTGCTGTGTGTGTGTGTGCATGTGGATCTCAGGCAAAATTGGTTCCAGGTACTCTGCTCAGACCTGAAATAGCTCGTGAGGCTACTGATATGTACCATGTTGGTGTGTATTTCACTATTTCATGCATCTCACTTCTAATTAATAGTAGCAATTGACACTAGGAATGGAGCAATTTTCTTACAGTTTATGTTTAAGAATCACAGTACAGTTTATGTTTAAGAATCACAGTATGCTAATAATATTAACTTGAGCATGAAAATATGCAAGTCCCCTTTTCACCCGATATTCATCTCCCATGCAATCTGACCTCTTCAGTACAATTAGCTTGGCTATTTACATTGTTTTGGAGACCATATTGGTTCAATTTAGGAATAACCCTCCCCACTTTACCAGGTTTAAAAATGCGAGTACTCTCTCAAATTCAACGTTCCCTGTTCTTCTTGGCTTCAGGATGTTCTGGTGGGAAGCATCATGTCCTGTGTTGAATCTCCCTCTTAATTGGTCTCTTAATAGTGGAGGTGGGTTACTTTCTCTTAATTTCCTCCATTTTCTATATGCTTTGCATTGGCTTTATTTGCACCTTGCTTGCATTGCGCTTGGCTCCTTTTTCTTTAGGCGGTCTTATACTCATGGTGATGGTGGACGTGAGGCGACACCTCCAGTTCCAGCAATGTTCAGACCTCTCCCCCATCTAGGCGCGCCATCACAATCTGTAGAACGAAGCCCATCCCAAACACCAGTTGTAGGATGAAGGGATTGTTCAGGGAATGGATCGTGTTGCGCTACAGAGGATTGTTCATCTTCCTTCAGTGGAGGAACTTCTATCTGGTTAGTGTTTGAGCCAGTTAGTTTAATTTAATTTTCTTTTCTAATCCAATCTTCTTTGTGTCCTTTATACTAGGGAGGTCACCTTCCTATTGAAGGATACCGAGCAGATTTTTTTTCTTCAGGGAGAAGGATACCGAGGAGATATTTGATTCCAATTGGTGTTAAACATTGTTGCCAGTGTTCCCCCTCATGACAACTCCCGCATTTTTTATGAGTTAAGCCTTGGCCATCCATCTTGAGGTTTTATCCCGCATGTAATAATCTTTCTGATTTTGGGTTCATGGCGAGATAGTATCACTCTCATTCATATATCTACTTAGTTAGTGAATATCTACTTAGTGAATAGTGTGCAGGGAGGAAAAAATCTCAAAGCACATATTTTTCTTTTTTTGCATTTTATGGATAGAGGAAAGATGATATGCCAAACAGGTCTTAGAAATTATTTAACCAGCCACTGTGTCTTTTGGTATCACTGAAACTTGGTGGCGAGGGTATATGCTTTAATTGGAAACCAAATGTTTACCTTCAGGCCGAGACTTGTTTTATGTAACTCAACAACTAATTTACCAAAAACTAAAGAGAATGCCCACACCATGTACAGTGGACTAAATCAGCTCAAAAAATTACTAATACAATATATACATATGAGTTCATGGCAATTTTAAAATAAACTAAATCTCAACATATATTAGTACCAATCCATAACATTGAAGTGCACAAATAGATGGGCGCAGCAATGCGCGCCATTAACAATCTAGTGTATATATGATTGGGGTGCCCAAGGAGAGCTTGCGCGCCATCAGGTTACTTTCTCTGGTCGGCCTTGGCCTTGGTTAGGTTACGGCATATGCCTGTTTCACCACTATATATATATGCACGGATGATATTTGGTTTTAAATGAACTTGTGTAATGCTGTGAAAGTTGGCATCTTGCTTCTCTGCAAGTCTTAGGTTTGTACATACATGCTGTTTGATCACACGGATGGAGACTGAATGTATGTTCAGTTTACACACACGGGGAACTGGATTCTCAAGAAAAAGAACACTCGTCCATGAGGCCTTAACTATGTAATGCTCCCTGAGACTGATGGCGCCAACCTTGGCTTCGCCGGTCGGATGCATGAAGCAAACTCAGTGGCATGCATGAAGCATCCCCCTTGCTTCGCTGATGGTCCTGCGATCGAATTCACAAGAAGGAATAAGGCAGAGTTGAGGTGGCCTGTTTGATTGTAGCTACGCCCATGCCCATGCCTAAGTGTTTTTTCTTTTGCGATAAAAAAGAGAAGCGTTTGTGCGATGGCGGAAAGCGTCGTACCTCAACTCGAGGGGACGCCGTACGTGTTTATAAGCAGGGGCGCACCTCCCTGATAGCGCATACAGTTTAGATTACATCTTGAAGAGGAAGCTAGATAGAGATAAGATTACAAAGGAAAGATAGACTCTAGCTAACTACCTAAACGAACTACCAAGATATGCATAGCAAGATATGGTGCGGCAGCCCCTTGTCACATACTCGTACAAAACAATATGATGTTTGACACCCTCCCTTAATCACAACTTCATCAAGTTGAGATTATACTTGAAGTTCTCGAAACTGCGTATGGGCAAGGCTTTGGTAAATCCATCTGCAATCTGGTCGTTGAAATGTATGAACCGAATGTCTAGAAGTTTACTAGCAACTCTTTCTCTGACAAAATGAAAATCTATCTCAATATGTTTTGTTCTTGCATGAAAAACTGGATTTGCTGAGAGATAGGTTGCACCCAAATTGTCACACCACAGACATGGAGCTCGAGTAGTTCTTACACCAAGCTCCTTAAGAATGGATTGTACCCATATAATCTCTGCAGTAGCATTAGCCAGTGCCTTATACTCTGCCTATGTGCTGGACCTGGAAACAATAGCTTGTTTTCTGGCACACCAGGAGATCAGATTAGATCCAAGAAACACTGCAAAACCACCAGTGGAGTGTCTATCATCCAAACATCCTGCCCAATCCGAGTCAGAGAATGCACTAACAAGAGTGGAAGATGACTTGCTACAATTAAGGCCAATGCTCATAGTATCTTTCACATATCTGACTATACGTTTTGCAGCAGTCAAATGAATTGTGGTTGGTGCATGAAGGAATTGACACACCTTGTTGACAGCAAAAGAAATATCAGGTCGTGTGAGAGTTAAATATTGAAGTGCACCCATTAGACTTCTGTATTTTGTGCTGTCTTCTGAGCTCAAAGGTGTTCCTTCTGTGAGAGACCATTTTTCTGTACTAGACAAAGGAGTAGTGGTAGGTTTACAACCTTGCAACCCAACTTTTCTTACCAAATCATTTGCATATTTTTCCTGGGAGAGATGAAGTCCATCCTTGTGCTTCCTTACTTCAATCCCTAGGAAATAGTGCAAGTCCCCAAGATCCTTTAGAGCAAACTCAACACTTAAGTCCTTCAACAGTCTTGTTATTGCCTCATCAGATGAACTTGTGACAATAATATCATCAACATATATAAGAACAAATATTGATGTATTCGACTTATTGTAAATAAACAATGAAGTGTCAGACTTTGAAGGAACAAAGCCAAGCATTTGCATCTTTTTGCTGAGACGAGAATACCATGCTCTAGGGGCGGCTTCAATCCATACAATGTTTTATCAAGCCTGCATACATGAGAGGGTGCATGTTTGTTTTCAAACCCAGGAGGTTGTTTCATGTAAACCTCCTCTTCCAGAACACCATGAAGAAACGCGTTCTGTACGTCTAGCTGTCGAAGACTCCATCCCCTGGAAACAGCAATAAATAGGACAAGACGAATGGTTGTAGCTTTTACAACTAGACTAAAGGTGTCCTCATAGTCTATGCCATATCTTTGTTTAAAGCCTTTAGCAACTAGCCTTGCCTTGTAACGATCAACTGTTTCATCAGACTTTCGTTTGATTCTAAAAACCCATTTGCAATCAATAAGATTTTTACCTTGCCTTGGAGGAACTAAATGCCACGTTTTATTTTTCTGTAGTGCCAAATATTCCTCATCATTGCCTTTCTCCACTTCTCATCACCAAGGGCCTCCTCAAGTGTGTAGGGCTCACCTGGTTCACATGTAGAACAGATCATACCATACTTTGTTATGTGCTTGTAATCAACTGGCTTAGTTACCCCCGACTGCAGTCGTGTACGGCGCTGTGATGCAACGGGGTTGTTCTACGCCATAGATGATCTGGTGGATGAGTCCTCCTGCGCCAGATCCGAGGTGGATCTACCTGCACCAGCAGTTTTGGCAGGTTCCGCGGCTGGGTGATCTTCTGTGGCTCACGACTGAGGCGTTGGAGAGGAATCCGGCGCAGAAGATCCCACCCGACCAGCGGCCACGGGCTAGCAGAGATCAGCACCTGATCCTGCGCCAGTCGATGGGCCCGCGCCAGTTGATCGCCCCGCGTCGCGCCTCTTGTAGACAACCGGCTGGCTGCCGAAGCGCGAGCTGGTTGGGCCAGTGGGAGCCGGGCGCGTGGCAGCCGCTGATTCGCGCAGACTGGTGGAGTCGCCACCACCAACCACAGCCGGCCGCATGGCCAGAGCGGAGCCGGTCGCTGCTGGCGTGCCGGATGTTGTCGCGCCAGGATCCGAGGCGGATCCACCTGCCGCCGCTGACGCGCTGGATCCCGAGGCGGATTCGCCTGCCGCAGCTGGCGCGCTGGATCCCGAGGCGGATTCGCCTGCCGCAGCTGGCGCGCCGGATGCCGAGGCAGATCTGCTCCCTCCGCCGTGACACATGTGATATGGGCAGTGTGTTGCACTGTTTTCTTCATTTTCTTCACTGTTTTCACCGCTATGATCTCCTGTGGCATCACAAAACTCATGCAAACGGTTATGAGGATTAGTCAACAAATGATCATCGCAGTTATCGGCCCGCATCAGAGTTTGTGGTGGGTCGAAGCCCCAAGGACCTGCTTGTAATTTCCATTTTCTTTGGGGTGCCCGTACCATTGGTGTTCTTTAATACATGATCTGGGGTCTTCTCCACAAAAAAAAGGTGCTATCTATCATTTGTAATGCATTGCACACTATAAAGTAATATGTTGGTGTACCACTTTCATTATTTTGTGCATTAGATCTGATAGTATACATCGTCGAATACCTTTTTTAAAACCATTGAAAGGGGTTTTAATTATTTGCTGTGGGTATTTTTTCTATACATATGGAATTTGACATGCCTTATGCTTATATGTGCAACCGGTAATTTTTTTTTAAAATGCCCGTGGCAATGCACGGACAGTCTACTAGTATAAAGATATTTTAGAGTGTATATTCACTCCTCTAGCTCCTTATGTAGTCTCTTATTGAAATCTTTTAAAAGACTTATATTTAGAAACAGATGGAGTACCATTGATATTTTTTCAGTTGAAATCCAACAATATAAGTTTGTGCCAAATAAATGATTTATTTGTTAGTGAATTCTAGGGTCAAAATTTGACACAGAGTAGTACGAAGAGCACCAATAGACCCAGACGAAGGTAACGCAAATTCCACGGTAGCGTGTGGATCGAGTCTGAACAGTGCGTGTAGTAGCTAGTACGTACGTCTCAATGCCTTTTTATTGGAGTGGAGTCGACAAGTGATCAAGTGACACCAACTTCTAAAATAATTAACATCTTTTTTCGACGAGATAAGTATATTTTTCATCCTTCAATTCTTTCAAAAGTATAGAAATCGTTCCTCAATTATGAAACCAGTAAAACTCAGCCTCTGAATTATTCAAACCGGATAATTTTCGTCCGTTTGCTACAGTGCGTGGCGGTCAAACCAGGCCACGTGGCCAGTGCTAGTCAAAACCAGGTCCACATCATACTCAAACCACCGGAAGTGTTATTAGGGACGAAAATTATCCGGTTTGATTAGTTCTGGGACTGAGTTTTACTGGTTTCGTAATTTAGGGACGATTTCTATACTTTCGAGAGAATTTAAAGACGAAAAATATACTTATCCCTTTTTCGACAAAGAGAACAATTAACATCCGGTGACGAAATTACTGTCATCAATCTCAAAAGGAACAAAACCATAACCTGCTAGGATTAACAACTTAATTGCTTGCACCGGTTCCTTGGAGATTTCATTCAATTCTGTTCAGCTGTGTTCATATAAACCGACAATAATCTGTAGTCTATCTATTTGTCTTGTGAAACCAACAAGAAAAGAAGGGTGAGGATTTAACACTTGAATGCTACGTTACATATATCAATGGTGTGGATCAATCAACTAACCATTATACGTACAGTCCAGAGATTTGGCGTAGCCTGCCAAACAAGTCCAGAGATTACACTTTGCACCAACAGAAACGTGTTATACAGTTCAAATAACCACGAACATAATCACAGAACCCTACGTGACGATGTCCGCCTCCAAATCCATATCGGCTCCTCCGTCCAACGACCAGATCGACGCCCTAATGATCTGCCACCACCACAGTTTCTTGGCGGCGGCGCTGGAAGATGACGACATGCTTGCAGAGATCCTCATCCGTCTCCCGCCCCAGCCATCCTCCCTTCCGCGCGCCTCCGCCGTCTGCAAGCGCTGGTGAGGCCTCGTCACCGGCCTCAGATTCCTCCGCAGCTTCTATGAACACCACCAGGAGCCGCCCCTCCTCGGCGTCTTCTTCAATCACGATGATAAGCTCAAGTACACTCCCATCCTGCCCGCTCCTGACCGCGTCCTTCCTGCACACCCCAACATGGGGGGCCGACTGCTCGGGTGCCACCACGGCCTTGTCCTCATCTTCTATCGGCCGCGCTCTAAGGTTCTCGTGTGCGACCCCATCACCGGCAGCCAGCACCGGGTGCCAATTCCACCCGAGTTCAAGATGGGCTACGTCAGCGGGGCAGTGCTCTGCGCTGCACGCGACAAGGGCCACGTGCACGGCGGTTGCCACTCCGCCCCCTTCAAGGTCATCTTGCTGATTATGCACGCTAAGGATAGTCAACCCCTCGCCTCTGTTTATTCCTCCGAGACCGAGACATGGGGCGGTCTCATCTCAACACAGGTTCCAGGTCCAGACCATTCTTGAGCTTATATTAGCACCCTTGTTGGTAATGTCCTTTACTGGTCGTTTCTGTACATGAAGGAGGGTATACTAGGCTTTGATTTGGAGATTTGCTCGAGGGGCCTCCCGATATGGATCTATCCCACAGCCACTAGATCATCGAGGGAGAGGACGGCACTGTTGCTCTCATCATGTTGTGTCACCATTACCAAAAAATTCAAATGTGGCACAGGAAGGTCAATCACCTCGGTGTTGCTACATGGGTGCCGCGGAAGACCGTTGAAACAGATAATATTCTTGGAATCCCTCCTCGGATTGGAGGAGAGGAGCCATGGCTGAAAATTATAGTAGGACATGTTGAGGATACTGATGGGATATTTTTATATGTGAACAACAGTGTCTATATGGTTCAACTTAACACGTTGCAATCTAGAAAACATTTTGAAGCCCACAATAGATATACTTACTATCATTCTTTCAAGAGTTTCTATGCCCCAGGTGATTGTTCATCCCTAGTGCTCATATTGTGGGAGTAACCTAATCTTCTTGTGTTCTGTTCGTGGATGCTTGAATACCTTTGCTAGATAGATAACTATATATATCCTTGTTGTTTAGATATGTTCTCATTCTATATAGCTAGATATACATGTGTAAGTTATGACCATTTTTTAATCATAATGTCATTAGCACTTCATTGTTGGTTTCCTAGATTAAAGAGTTTATAGCATGTCTCATTTTTTGTGTGTGTTATTGTTAGTTATCAACATCCTCGGAAGATTGAAAGATCAGAATCAAATATCAATGTGTAATAGTGGAAAATCAAATTTTAAATGGTTAACTCAATCGTACTTTCCTTTATCGAAAAAACTCAATCTTACTTTTAACGCTACTACTCGGAAACCATTTATACCCTTGGTGAATGTGTTAGGTTACTTGGAAAAAGAAACAAAGCTGACTGATATACCTATTAATGATATGCTGATTTTACCTATTTAGTATTGACTGACTGTGCAATGATTGCTTTGGTTGTTCATTCATCCGATGACATGCGTGATTTGGACAATAAAGCTTAGCTGTTCTACACTAGGATATAGTTGACGACATTTGTGAACTTGATACGGGCTAAAACCCCGTTCAACTGTATGCATGCATAGTTTACGGAGGGAGTACTTACGCAAGACGAGAGCAGAGCAGAGTGTTTTGTGAGAGTTGAAAATTAACTGTTCAAATGCCTTTATATATTCCCTCATGTTGATTTCAACTTCGACTAATGCAGTGGATTTCGGCATTCCCTTTTTCTGCTACTAATCATGTGTTCAATTTCATTTTTGGTAGTTGGCATTTTCTTCAAGATTGAACTTCTTCTTTTTGAGAAAACGCAAAGACTTTGCATTTTTTTTTCATTGAAAAGATACGGAAAAAGTTACATGCCTCCTAGGAGATGGTTTAAAGATAGCATTGCAAAGGTTTTAATGGACGTCCCAGGTGGCCCAGAGGGCGGCTTCTGCTCTAATTTTTCTCTTTCTCTGTCAAGAGGGGGGGACAGAGGGTCGAACTCCATCGAAGATGCATCTGTTGCGCTGCTTCCAGACCATCCATCCTGTCAACAGCGCTACGGTGGCGAGTCCCTTTCGGAGTGGTTTGGGGGTCGTCTCCTTGGCATCGAGCCACCATTCATTGAGGGAGTTGTCATGGTCAGGTGGTCTGCAAGTCATCCTTAACCAGGAGAGTGTGTCATGCCAAACCGCCCGCCCAGAGAAAGTGCAAGAGACAAGCAGGTGTTGCATTGTCTCAAGCTCTTGGTCGCAAAGATGGCTAGCCAAATGGCGTCGACCTTGGCATCTTCGATCTGACACTGCATTCAGAAGTGCCCCCTTCCTTTGACCATGGCCCTGTGATTGAATTCGCAGCGAAACACTTCGTCCATTCAGAAGAATTGACATTGGCACGATCTCGCAAGAAAGAGGAGAGCAGAGTTGGCGTTGCATGTTTACATGCAGCTACACTTACACACAAGTTGTTGTTCTTCGCAAAATTAATCAGGGATTCAGTTGAGAGGAAAAAGAGTGTCGATCGATCCAATGATACGTCAATCCTACAACCACAAGTTTTAGTTAATTCAGCGATGCGAGATTAGCGAGTTCGTGTCTAAATTGGCTCTGCTCTGTAGTCTGCACAACACTAATTATTGTCAGAAGATCCATGTTTGTAATTGCGACTTACCAAGTCCAGCGGCTCTGTAAGCTTTAACTTTGCCGAATAAATGTGTTTTTTTATTGTATTTTGTTGGTTGTAAGCTGTTATGAGTTATGAGACTAAAGACTATTAGTGATTTCTACAGAGCTGAATTGAACATCCACGATGCATGCATGCATGTGCATCAAGCTGAATTGATTCCATCTTTGTTTAATATAATTATTAGAAAATCAAAATCAACGTTGCATGCACATGAAACCGAGTCGATTTCGTATGCATGAAACCGAGTCAAACTCAAACTCTGCCTTTCCTTACTTGATTGCTTGTATGGCGCGATCAAAGGCAGCCGGATATTTTATGGTATGGCAGCGGATCCCCTTCTCCACACGAATTCAATTCGGTTTGATGATGCAAAGTTTTTACGGGGTTGGCAGCCCAAGACAACATAGAGTTCCAATATATAGCTAGCTAGCTACACCTAGCGAGGGCGCCCAGCTCAAACACATACACGCAATTAATGCCACCGATGGCGCCACGCAAACGCCGACGAAACAACACATCGGTGCCCGAGACAGCGACACCACCTACGCTCCCGGACGATCTCCTGCTCGAGATCATGGCGCGCATTGACTTTTTTACCCTCATCCGCTGCACCGCCGTCTGCAAGCACCTCCGTCGTGACATCCTAAGCCCGCCGTTTGTCCACGAGTCACCCAGAAGGCGCCCCCCTACATTCTCGCCTACCTCTCCACCTATGATGATTGGTCTGTCAGTTTGGTGCACCCGCTCATGCCCACCGCTATGTCTTTATGGCACGACCACCTCTCGCCCTTCATTTCACGCCATGCTACCGACCTCGTTGGTGAATACTATTATGAGACGTCCCGTGGCGGCCTCGCCGTCCTTCGCCGCCATGTTGGGGACTCTTATGACCTGTGCGTGTTCGACCCTATGACGGGCGACCTCATCTTTCTCTCAAAACCACCTGATGTTCAGATTAGCATTTGCAATGTTCACGAGTACGTCTTGCTCACTGCAGCAGCGGATGACATCGACTGCTCCTTCATGCTGCTCTCCATCGTTTTCAACCGGTCAAGCATTAAAGTACATACCATTACATCCTCCTCTAGTACATGGGGGCCTATCACTTGTGCGAGCCACTTCACGTCTTGGTCGATCAGCCACCAAAACGACCCTGTTGTCCTCCGCGGCTGCATCATCCACTGGCTAAGATGCACCGGCGACCAAATCGTCACGTACGAGGTGCGCACAAGGACACCGGGAATTGTGAATCTCCCGGTCACTGGTCGCAGGGCAACCCAACTCCACTTGGCGACGTCACCAGACGAGAACCTACTGAAACTGCTGGCTATAGACGGGTTCATGGTATCTGTGTGGCTACAAACAGATAGTGGTGGTTGGGCGCTAGAAAATATGATCGACATAGAGGATGGACTATGGTCATTGTGCCCACGCATCCCTGCTCGCACTCGCCCTAATGTACTAGTTGAGTTCCAGAGCTCTGGGAAGAAGAACGGCGATGTGGTGCTGCTAGAGGTATAACATATGCGAGGTGGCATAGTTCTGGATTTGGAGATGAAGGAGATGCATACCCATACTGGGAGGTCCTTGTTGATGGAAATCGACCTAGCATCTCGCCTACAAACAATGAAAGTTTTCTCCTAGTTATAAAAATGGAGCCGAGCCGTGAGGTAGGATTTCATGTAGAAACCGAGCCGTGAAAAAGCAGCAACATGAAAAATGTAGAGAAAAAACAAAGAAAAATTGTGTAAGTTGGACTTGCCAGAATTGAGCCGGCTTATTTATTCCCGATTGAGGAAAAGCATCATCTACTTGAGCCTAACACATGCTGACGGCCCATGCGCACAGGTGTCCACAAATTCGTGTGTGCTCTTATATGACGCTCACTGCATTATACGGGGCGTGAAACGATCAGGGCACGTAATAGCTTCCATGTAGCGTCCTTTTTTCCTTGCCGAGCGCTCCTACAGTTTTGTCTTGGCAAATGTTTCTTTGGTTTACACAGTTTGGCTTAGTTTCAAATCGGTTTTATATTTCGTACATATTACAAATTTTCAGATTTAAAATGTGAAAAATAATAATAGTTCAGCAAATATCCTTTATTCTTTTTAGAACTACATGAACATTTCTTTTAAAAAATGATTTTTTTAAAATACGAATATTTTAAAAATATTAATATTTAAAATATATGAATATTTAAAAGGGTATGAGAACTTTCACATAAAAATGCATGCACACTTTTGTAAAAATATGTTCAGCGTGCATTTCAAAATGCTTATCATGTACTAAGAAAATGTCCACCATGTTTTAATGAATCTTGGTAGGCTTAAAAGCATGTTCATGGTGTACCAAAAAAATTCCGATGAGTTTAAAAAAATGTTCACCATGTATTAGAAAATATTCACCAGGATTAAATAAATGTTCATCATGTCGTAAAAAAAATGCTCAGCATGTATTGTCCATCATCTACAAAATATGCCGACTGCATTGATTTCAGAGGACCAAGTGGTCCGTCCCCGGCGTCGGCGATGACTGAATCCTTCCACGAGCCACCAAGCACCCGATCACTTTTCTTGTTCTCTCTTAGGGTGTTTTTCATAAGATTTAGTAGCTTGTTTGCTATTTTCAGTCTATTTGAGGGTCTTGGTTGTATGTGTATTACTGCTCTTCACATTTATTAATGCAGTGTCGGGTCTCTTTTGGACCTTTTTCTTGTTAAAAAATAGACAATAAGTCGCCGAGCAGCAGCACCCGACATGTGCATCAGCAGGCCGGGCCCAACGCCCTTTGTTCGCTGGTACAACCCGCATTTATAATTGGTGATGGGGCCTACTTCATTATTGCTCGCTCAGGCCATGTGAACTGACGTGTCTGAGCAACTAGACATGCAACCCTAATTATTAGGATCACTGTTATTTTTCCTCAAGAAAAAGGTCAGTGATATTTTTTTTATTATGCAAATTGTTTAGGTTTAGTAGTAGAATTAAGACTTATAAAATAGAAAAACATTGTTTTAGATGAACCCTATAAACTAGAAAGGATGTAGTATTTATTTTTCTTAATATGTACTCCCTTCGTAAACTAATATAAGAACATTTAGATTACTAAAATAGTGTTCTAAATGCTCTTATATTAGTTTACAGAGGGAGTAACTGTTTAGGTTCAGTCTGGTTTGATTTGGATGAAAGCGTTACAGACTAAATTGATATCTTCCACAAGCCACTTTTACTCGTGTTGCATGACTTGCATCGCACACCCATTTGCAATCATTCTTCAACCTTTTTAAAATGTTAGCATATGTCGACCTCCTTTTCCTAGCAATAGAGTCGATCACCACCCGTGGTCGGTGTCGCTGGCACGATCACCTTACTCATCCCGCTATACCTCTTTTCTCCCACATCATCGACTCACCTAACAGCTCTACTGCCTTCTCTGAAGAAACTAACATTAATTATTTATCACATGATAAGTCTAAAATAATAGGGTAACTAACATGAATTACCGCATAGAAGATCTTACTAGACTCGGTAAAACCAACGATAATGCTACCCTGCAGGCGTTATCTGAGACAGCGGTGGCAGGCGAACGTCATTTTGATGGTAGTTTTATTTGTAAAGAGAGATCAAACAGCTAAAGTTTTAAAACGAGAAATGCCTTCTCCGAAGAAACTGCCATGTCGTTGCCATCAGATTTTCAAAAATGTTGTCAAACCTAAGAACATCTACAGCCGGGCGCCCCAAACCGACCTCAAACACCCGGACGGTCTGCCCGGTAATTTACGGGGCACAAAAATATAACCTAGACGGGTGTCTCAAACGGGTTTCAAACGTCCGGGCCGACCGACATTCCTCATATCCAGCCCAAATATGGGGCGGATATGGGGGCGCCCAGACGCGCCGGCAGTGACGACAGGGTCCCACGTGGAAACGCCGGGAAACCCGTCGGTTTGAAGCTCGTCTCCTCCGTCGGACCGATGTTGCTGTGTGGCGCCGTTCCGGCGGGCCGTGTAGTGCCTAGCCGACTATTTAAGTCAACCACCGGCACCGAAACCCTACCATCCACATTTTCCTCCGCCTGCCCGCTGCTGTCGCCACTTTCCACTCCCCGTCTGCCTAGTAGCCATGTTCCCACGCCGCCGGGTGAGGAGCTAGCCATTAATAAGGCCGGAGCGTCGGCTTGAGCTCCTTGAGCAGATCCAGGCAAGGAGAAGCCCTAATCTGGGGGGGGGGGGGGGGTACCTTCGGATGCGGTAGATCCGGAGGAGTTGGAGGATGAGGAGGAGGATGCGGGGGACGGTGACGACGCGAACCTGCAGGCGGAGCAGCAGGCCATGCTCGATTCCCTCCGCTCGGGGTCGGTTGCGAAGGCCAGACGCCGTCACCGGTAGGAGGTGGAGTCCGCGGAGGAGGCGGAGATGCTCGCCTATATAGATGAGGTCGAGCAGGAGGAGGATGAGCTGGAGCCCTCCTACGCGCCCGTCTAGCTGGCAATACGTAGTCGACATCTCCGATGGTGAATATTAGCTAGGGCAGTACGTATGATTTATTTTACATGCTTTATATGAATTTAGGGGTTAAAATATGAGAGACTTGGATGCAGAGTGGCTAATTTGAAACGTGATCGGTCACTGTCCGTAGACATGCCCGGTCGCGTAAGGCCCGGATTTGCAAAGCCCGGCTGTAGATAGATGCTCTAAAAATGCCAAATTCTCAAAAGTGCCATTTAGTACGTGAGCTCCAAAAACAAAGACCGACGAGGCGACGACCTCAGGAAGAAAGTATCCAAAGACCTCGCTCACTCACCAACGCTCCCCAGCCCCAGCTGCTGCGACGCGCCGCCGCCGGAGAAGACTCACCTGCTCTGCCTCCTGCGGATCTGCTTCTGCTGCGCGCGCGGTGGCGACGCGACAGAGGAGGAGCTGAGCTGTCGTGCGCGGCCGGACGAGGAGCTCAAATGCCGCTCCCGTAGCCGACGCGCCGGAGTATGGGAGGTGGAGCTGAGCTGCTGCCAGATCGATCTTCTCCTCCGTCGCCGTACATATAGGCAAAGCTGCATCGGAGGTCTTCACTCACCATGATTGAGCAGGGGTGCTCTCTCTTCAGATCTGACTGAACAGTGCATCTCAAAAGGTTTGTTTTTTCTTTCTTTCTTTCTTGTTCCTCCTTCCTTGAGTAATTAATTGGAAAGGGGATTATATTAGCGAGACTGCTACCTCATTCTTGTAGCTAAGATCAAAGCATCAGCGCCAGTGTTCAGTAGATAATACTCTAAGATTAGTTTTCGCCGGAAATGCTAATTAACTTGTAAACCGTCCGGGTAATTTCCCAAAATACGTCAATAGTAAATGTAACTGCAAACTAAACCGCTGTATATTTCTTCAGTTGGTGAGGTAGCTCAACATTTCTGTCTCCTACTTGAATTTCACCTCGCCCCTTTTGCTCTACATTTCTTCACCATGATTCAGCTGCTCTCTCTCTCTCTCTCCAGACCTGAATGAACAGGGCATCCACCCATCTCAAAGCTTTATTTATTATATGTAGAAACCCTTGTAGCTATTCAGCTAACTGCTGACAAAAAAAATGTGCCATGTAAATCTGATTGATGAAAAAGGCTGTTTTGGCCATCAGAAGCGTGTTTGTTTGTCTCAATTCTTAAGCCATATGCACATGTTTACATGTGCAGATAAATAAGATTAAAGAGTGAAGGTCAGTGTTCAGTAGATAATAATAAGATTAACGCATCAGGGCAAGTTTCCAATACTTCAATGGTAAATGTAACTGAAAACTGAACTGCTGTATATTTCTTCAGTTGGTGAGGCACTTCAAGATTAATCTGTGTCCTTTCCTGTACATTTATTCACCATGATTGATTCAGATCTGAATGAACTAGCCAATTAAGCTTCTTATTTTTTTTTTGTTTTTTACCTTTTTCTTGTCCCCCCTTCAGTAATTGGAAAGCAGATTGTTGACTGCTAGCTGAATATTCTACTTGTTGTATTTGTTATTGGTGCGCATCCCGTTTGAAATTCTTAAGCTTTATGCAGATGAGTAGACGGACAATTCAGGGGGGTGTTAAGATTAAAGCGTGAGGGTCCGTATTCAGTAGATAAGGTTAAACCGTTAAAGGCTAAAGCGTCAAGGTAAAGTGTCCAAAGGTGAAATTTAAATGTCGATTAAACTGCTATATATTTCTTTGGTTGCTGAGGCAGTTAAAGATTAATAATGCTTCTTGCTCGTTCTCGTGTTCTCTCTTCTACCACTTGAATTTCACCTCACTTTTACTATTGCAGCAACAGCCAGCAAGTGCAATGGTGCTGGTGCTGGATGCATTTGCGTCCTACGTGGGACACATGCTCGCGCAGCTAGCAGCAGATGGTGTGGTGACGATGCTGGGCGTCTCCTGCGAGATCGACAAGATGGGCGACAAGCTCCGGGACCTCAAAAACTTCTTGGCTGATGCTGATAGGAGGAACATCACCGATGAGACTGTTCAAGAGTGGGTGGGGCAGCTCAAGCGTGCCATGTATGAAGCTACCGACATCCTCGACCTCTGTCAGCTCACGGCCATGGAGTGTGGATCATCTACTACTCTAGACGCAGGGTGTTTCAACCCATTGCTCTTCTGCATGCGGAATCCCTCCCATGCTCATGAGATCGGCACCCGCATCAAGGCCCTCAACAAGAGGCTTGACTACATCAAGGAGCGAAGTGCTGCTTTCAACTTCGTCAATCTTGGGTCCTACGAGGATCATAGCAGCAATGTTTGCATTTCTCATCATGGTAATCCTAGCCGGGAGACGGTAGGGGACTTTGACCGGTCGGCTATTGTTGGAGACAAGATTGAAGAAGACACAAGAGCACTGGTAGCCCAAATCATGCGGACGGGAAAGGATGTCAACAATGGCATCATGGTGGTTGCTATCGTAGGTGTTGGTGGGATCGGCAAGACCACCCTCGCCCAGAAGGTCTTCAATGACGAGGCAATCCAAGGTGAATTCAGCAAAAAGATATGGTTGAGCGTCAACCAAAACTTCAGTGATGTTGATCTGCTGAGAAGGGCCATCATCGAAGCCGGAGGAGATGCCCAACCACCTGAAAGTGCAAAGACCAGCCTTCACGAAACCCTCAAGAACACATTGATTGACCACAAGACCTTTCTTGTAATGGATGATGTATGGAACCATAGAGCATGGGATGACGTGCTGAAAATACCCTTAGTCAATGCTGCTGCTTCAGGCAGCCGTGTCCTCATCACAACTAGAGATGAACGTGTCGCCCAAGGGGTGACAGCTATACGTCCCTACCACCACGTCGACACATTAGCGCCTGATGATGCCTGGTCATTGCTCAAGAAGCAGGTATGTACTTAATTAAATGCTAAATCTCTTTCATTATCTCCATCTACTTACTAACAGTACTATATGTAGCTAATTAAGAGAAATGTTAGAATTCTCCCAAGTTAATATGAGACATTAAGTAAGTGTAAGTGACGTGTAGTGTTAAGATTACTTTGCTAGTGTCAACAAAGCATGGTGCTAAACAAGGAAATATGCCACACAGAGACACGTTGAGAGACACGATTTTGTTTAATCGAGCTTGAGCAATAATTGGAAATTTGGATAATTATATATGTATCGTTTCTACCTGTGAAGAGATATGGGTCGTTTATTCATGCAGCAACTTTTTGTAACTTATGGATGAAGATTTCGGTGAACAGACATGGAAATACAACAAAATAATATTCAAATTTCGGTGAACAATTTCGGTGAACCCCTGGAAAATACAACAAAATAATATAACGCAAATCCCTGCCAGTGAAAAGACATGGGTCGTATATTATGTATTTCGGCGCTTGAGAGATGAGATAAATTCACGTGACCATAAAAAATATTTTCTACGTAGTATGTTCCATTGCACAAATCCTCTTTATGAAGGGGAAAGATAAGCAAGTGCATTTACTAACATTTTTTGTGTGGAAGTAATAACATTTATTTTTGACATTTACTTTCTGTACTTTGAGTACGAAAATAGTCAATCATACCTTTATAAATGGACAGATACATCAACTAGTCCTCTTAAGAGGTAATACTAAGCGCCTTAGAGGATCTTGGTACATAGTTAATTAACTGTATCGGTCCCTTCTACTGTATGTTCGCAGGTATGCTCAAGTGAGATAGATGAAGACCACCTCAATACGCTAAAGGATATCGGACTAAAAATTGTACAAAAATGCGGTTGTTTACCAATTGCTGTTAAAGTAATGGGAGGACTCTTGCGTGAAAGAGGGGGGCTATGTCGTGACTGGCAGCAGGTTTTGGATGATTCTAAATGGTCAACGACTAAAATGCCCGATGAGCTCAACCACACAGTATACTTAAGCTATGAATATATGCCTTCTTACCTGAAGCAGTGCTTTCTCTACTACTCTCTTCTTCCTAAAAGTAGAAAATTTGCCATTGAAACAGTTGTTGCAATGTGGATGAGCGAAGGACTTATTCATGGAAACTCTAATGATTTAGAAGAATTGGGAGAAAATTACTACAAGGAGTTGGTATCTAGGAAACCTGATAGAACCATATAAATCGTATGTTGATCTATGGGTTTGCAGCATGCATGATGTTGTTCGCTCATTTGCTCAGTATATGACTAAAGATGAAGCACTCGTAGCTCAAGACGGAGACAATGATGTTCTTGCTAAACTTGGTTCACAAAAGTTTCTTCGGTTGTCCATAGAAACAAACTAATCACAATCAGGTGAATTTGATTGGACATCACTACAGGCGCAGCAATCAGTGAGAACATTGATCTCAACTATCCAGATTAAGATTGTGCCTGGTGATTCACTGGTTACTTTTTCTAGTTTGCGGACTCTGCATATAGAATATGCAGATGTGGCTACATTGGTTGAATCATTGCATCAACTCAAGCACCTGAGGTATCTAGCACTAATAAATGCTGATATATCTGTACTTCCATGGAACATTGGCAAGATGAAACTGTCGCAATTCCTTGACCTTCGTGGATGTACAAGATTGGTGAATCTTCCTGATAGCATTGTGAAGCTTGGCCAGTTGAGGTTACTTTCACTTCCTGAAGCAATTATGGTACCTAGAGGGTTTAGTGGTCTCACAAATATGAGGAGACTAACTATGTTTCGAGCCCACATGGATGGTGATTGGTGCAGTTTGGACGAGTTGGGGCCTCTTTCCCAGCTCAGATTTCTTGCATTAGCTGAATTAGAGAATGTATTTGCTGCCTCGTATGCTGCTAATGCTAGGCTCGGCGAGAAGATGCATCTTATCGGTCTAGTCATGCGCTGCACCAGTAAACTGGGAGATGATGGGTTGGTCAAAGAGAAGGAGGATGTCTCTGAGGAAGAGCATCAACGAATTGAGAAGGTTCATGATAAGCTCAGCTCTCCACCTGGTGTAGAATATCTTCAAATCAAGGGGTATTTTGGCCGGCAACTCCCGAGATGGATGATGTCCGCATCGATGGTGTCCCTCAACAACTTGAAGACTTTATTTTTTGATGACCTGGCTTGTTGCACACAACTTCCCAATGGGTTGTGCCAGCTCCCCAATCTGCAGTTCCTACAGGTCTCTCGTGCTCCATGCATCAGACATGTTGGGACTGGATTCTTGCAGGCGGCAGCAGCTTCATTTCCAAGGTTAAACGAATTGAAATTGTTCGACATGGTGGAATGGGGGGAGTGGGAGTGGGAGGAGCAAGTACAAGCCATGCCCCGTTTGAGAAGGATTGAGCTCAATAATTGCAAACTGAGGCATGTTCCTCCAGGCCTTGCCTCCAATGCAAGCTCTTTGAAAATATTAGGTCTACAATATGTCAAGCACCTCAGCTACATTGAGAGCTTTCCTTCTGTTGTTGAGCTTATAGTGGATGGATGCCCCGACCTGGAGAGGATCACCAATCTCCCCAATGTGCAGAAGCTTACCATCGTCAACTGCCCAAAGTTGAAGGTGCTGGAGCGTATCGCTTCACTTGAGAGGCTGCTCCTGCGGGATTACAACATGGAAAAACTCCCAGAATACATGCGAGACATAAAGGCAAGGCATCTGCAGTTATTCTGCAGGCTATGGTTGCTCTCTGCAGTAGCCGCGGGACAATCCGGTATTGAGTGGGACAAGTTCAGCCACGTGGAGCATGTCAAGGCATATGCAGGTGATGTAGACAACCAAAGAAAATGGTACGTTTTGTACACGAGAGGAGACAACTGCAAGTTGGATTCAAATATTAGCAGCTCTACCATATTTGAAGGTACAGAAATCAAACATACAAGCTTTGTCTTAATTTGTTTGAGCAATCTGATTCTGCCCGTTTATATGGTAGTTTGATTTTATCTCCTGCTTTTCGTCCATATATACTGCACAATGACCGGATATATTCTGTACCTTCTAGGTTTTCTTGAGTTTAACATATCTAGAGTATCGTGTAACGATTTTGTATTTTTGTTGCCCTGCAGAAACCTTATCATCTTGTATGGTGGACCAACAAGGATTTGAGTCTCTGTACAGAATGAGAAGAAGCACCTTCAGTTACGTCTGCAGCTTCGTGAGGATCCCATTTTTCGAAGATATGATGGCAAGGGAGCCCACCTTTGTTGATGGGGGAGTGTTGTCTTTGCAAGACAGAGTGGCTGTCGCTCTGAGAATGCTGAACTCTGGTGACTCTCCGGTTACCGTAGGATCCTCTCTTGGTGTGAGCGAGTCAACCGCCTTTCTGGTAACTAAGTTTTTTCTTAAGGCCATGCATAATCCAACAGCGCACCACTTCAAATGGCCAGGCTCCTATCAAATGGAGAAAATCAAGCGCAAGTTTGACAAGATACACGGCCTGCCAAACTGCTGCGGTGTTGTACATACAGCCCAAATCACGTTTGGATCACAAGATCGTGACGGTGAGGAGAATGGTTCTGTGCTAATGCGAGCCATCGTTGATCCCGATATGAGGTTCATACAGGTTTGGTTGGCCTCTGATCTCTTGGAGTTGGACTCTGATCTCTTGAAGTACTATGAGGAGGATGCTGCGGTGAATGGCAGTAAGCTGAAGTTATCAGATGGCTCGGAAGTCGGAGAATACATAACTGGTGATGCAGGATACCCTCTTCGTCCCTGGATCCTCACACCTTACCTCTTGGAGGATGGTCTCTCACTCAGACGCCAAAGTCGAGTTCAACAGGAGACATTCTGCAGTGACAGCTGTTGCGCTGAGGGCGCTAGCAAAGTTAAAAGACACATGGAAGTGCCTCCAGGGAGAAGGGTGGCATCCAGATAATAATGGCATACGGGATTTGACAATCTGGGTATGCTGCATGTTGCATAACATAATGATAGACATGGAGGAGGAGGAGAAGGACGAGGATCAGGAGAAGTACGTCGGGCAACTCTTTATGTCGGATGAGGATCAGGAGGAATTGTGGCAGGTAGCAGATGTTGATGCTGTCGGGGTGAGGGATGCCCCGTCCCAGCACTTGATCAAGTCTATAGGTAAATTAACACAACTCTTTATGTGTATTGGTTCGAAGACTTTGTCAATTTATTTTACTTTGTTTCTCCCTATTGATTCCATCTTTCACCTGCCGCAGAGGAGGAACAAGGAGCAGAAGACACATCTCGAGGAAAGGAGAAAGTGCATGATATCTAGGTAGGCAGATCAGACCAAACCACCATCTCCACTAAATCATTTTGGTACTATTTACTACTCCCTTCGTCCCATAATGTAAGACGTTTTTTGACACTACACTAGTGCTTTTCTATTATTTGAGCCTCAAGTCGCAGTGCTCTTCTTAATTCAGTCGTTTGATATGGCGCTAATTGGTTAACTAATGTGAGCGGAAATCATTTAATTCCCTTTCTGATTTGGTAAAACTATACCGGGGAAGAAACTAAGATGATGGATACATGTACCTATTATGACAGCAGTGTGCTAAACAAAAGAGTACATATTAAGGCTGGCTCTCATGTACTTTTCTGTGCAGGCCCTGTCTGGCAATGGAGGCAGAGTGATGCTGCGGCATGAACCAAAAGTTGGATCGGCAAAGAAGAGCGCCGTGCATTGTGCTTTATCGGCAGACTATTTGTATTGTGATTTGTATTTGCTCTTTTATGCGGTTGAGAGAACCAAGTTATTAATAATGTAGCTGCACAGAGGCTAAAGACTACTTGTGATTTCTATATATTCCTGAAGGTAAGAATCTGCAAGCAAAATAGCAGTGAGCAAGTCCTGCATGATATGTGTTTGGTCATGATTCGTTTGGCTGTAGCATATCTAGTGTTAAGCGCGTCGTGGATATGTCATTGTGGTATATGTTTGCTGTCGCAATTTACAGAAGAAGAGGGATGACAGTGATAGGAGTTGTTTGTGGAAGTTCAAGTTTCAAATGGGCTGGCAGACCAATTTACAGAAGAAGAGGGATGAGCACTGGACCTTGTCAAGTGGTTTCAAAGGAGGATGGAGAGTGGTTTCTGTGGTTTCTAAGTTGTTCATTCTAGACCTTCAAAAAAAGTTGTTCATCCTCTGCAGCATATATACATAATGACCATGAGTCCTGTATGTTTATATACGACTCATCGCCGTGTTTGATTCAGTTGTAAATTGGGGCTGTTTGTGCTTTACATTTGAATTTGCTAAGTGATCAGGTTGCTCTGTTTGAGGCTGGAGTATGTTCAGTTTCATTTTCTGTAGCTGGCATTTTCTTGTACTAGCACTGGCAAGATTAATGTTCCTAAAGAGTTGTCATTCCCAAGTTCCCTGCATCCTACATATCCAAGCCATGCTCAAATACGTCGACATACATCCATTTCTGCTTGTGGCTTGGCAGCATGCCGTGTAACACAATGTAATCCCAACACCAACCTCGTCTCACAAAGCAAAAGAAAACAAAAAGGTATGCTGTTTGTTAGCTTATTTTTCCACATCAACAACATTCAAGGCAAGACTATACATGAAATTCATAAAAAAATATTCTAATTAGAAATATAAAGAGACTCTTCTTTTTTTGTGGGCGTCGCAACTTGCAACCTCTTTTTTCTAGTAGAATGTCGCAAGTTCTTTATTTTCTGCTTTTCCTATTCCGCACTGCATACCATGCAAACGCGGTACCCCCTTGGCGCTCGTCGGACAACCCCACAATGGGTTATTGTTCTGTTTTTTTTTCTCCTGCGGGGTTTCCCACCATTTTACTTCCGGTTTTTCACGTTTATTTTCTGTTTTTCCTTTTTCTATTTTAATTTTTAGATATTATGTATCTTTCCTCTTTAAAATAATACTCCCTCCGTCTCATAATATAAGAACGTTATTTACGCTAGTGTAGTGTCGAAAACGTTCTTATATTATGGGACGGAGGGAGTATTATTTTTATAAAATTCATGAATATTTGTTCAAATCTATATTTTTTACAATCACAATCGTTTTTTATGTATTTGTGCATGTTTTTTATGTTTTGAGTTTTTTATCTCCCTAGTTCTTATTTATTTATCTTTCATTTCGTTTTATGGGTTTTTTCTTCTAGATCAGGGTTTTCTGTTGTTTTCTTACAATTTTTTTATAGTTTTTATCCTATAAACATTTTTTAATATAATATGAACATTTTTTAAATGCACATTGAAGATTTATCTGTTATATGGTAAACTTATTATACATAGTGAGCTTTTATTAATTTACGGTAAGCTTTTCATATACGATTAAACCTTTTTTAAATGTAAGGTGAACTTTTCTTAATATACGATTTATTTTCTAAAATATAGAATAAAATATTATAAACACATACGAAATATTTTTTTCAATTTATTTTCGATTTTTTAATCTCCCTCCATTCATAAATATAAGATGTTCTAACTTTTTCTGAATCGGATGTATATAGACATGTTTTATGTGTTTGTTTAGTCATTTCAGTCCGTATAAAGCCCATATTATTACCATATTTATGAATGGAGGGAGTATGTTTTCAATTATTTAGCTCTTTAAAAAATCCCACAGTTTTTTTGAGGGGATAAAGCCCACAGTTTGTTTTGTGAAAAATTTATATATATAATCGGCACATGCTGACGGCCCATGCGCACAGGTCTCCATAAAATCTTGAGTGCTCTTATATGATGCTCACTGCGTTATATGGGGCGCTCAACGATCAGGGCACGTTAATGGGTCTATTTTGCGGAGCGCCCTGTTTTAGCAAAGGTTGCTTTGGTTTACACAGTTTAGCTTAGTTTTAACTCGTATTTCATCTCGTACAAAAACATGATTTTTTTTAAATATAGAAATAATAATAGTTCCGCAAACAATTTTTTTAAAAAACTATATTAACATTTCTAAAAAATACGGATATTTTAAAAATATGCGAACATTCACATAAAAATGCATGCACACTTTTCTGAAAATATGTTCAGCGTGTATTTCAAGATGTTTATCATGTACTAAAAAAATGTCCATCATGTTTAAAACAATGTTCACCATGTTTTAATCTTGGTAGGCTTAAAAGCATGTTTATGGTGTACCAAAAAAGTCCGGCGAGTTTTAAAACAAATGTTTACCATGTATTAGCAAATATTCACGAGTGTCCAGCGCCGCCACCCAAAAAGCCTCTCCACCGTTCCCTCCTCGCCGCCGCCCAAAAAGCCATGTTTTAACTCGCTGTTAGGGTGAGGGATGCACTGTCCCGGCACTTGACCGGATCTAGAGGTAAAATAACACATCTCTTAGTGAGTTAAATTAAGGCAGCTCTTAGTGTGGTATTTATATTTGGTTTATTTGTTTCCTCGTATTGATCTATCTGTATGTACTGTATTGGCTAAATATTTTCTTCGACTACTCATTCAGTTGGTTGAAAGGTTTCGTAAAGTGTCTTAACTCCCGTAACATGGGAGCCCACATGTATTTGTATTAATATTGGCGAGGCCAGCTCTCGCAGAGGCATACATCGATAGATTACATCGTTGGTTGAAACAACCTAAGAGATAAGAGGAGGATTACATCAAGAGATAAACAAGTACTAACAAACTAGATCCTCCTAACTACTCTATGTGACGCCCAAGTCATGTGTAACGTGACATGTTTAACACTCCCCCATAATCACAACTGTATCAAATTGAGATTACGCTTAAACTCTTCAAAACTTCTGGTAGGCAATGCTTTTGTGAATCCATCTGCAACCTGATCTTTGGAGGGTATAAATCTGATCTCAAGCTGTTTGTTGGCAACACGTTCTCTTACAAAATGAAAGTATATTTCAATATGTTTTGTTCTAGCATGGAAAACTGGATTGGCAGACAAATAGGTAGCACCAAGATTATCACACCACAAGCAAGCAGATTTATCTTGTGCTATTCCAAGTTCTTTGAGCATGGACTGAACCCAAAGGACTTATGCTGTTGCATTTGCTAATGCCTTATATTCTGCTTCTGTGCTTGACCTGGAAACAGTAGCTTGTTTTCTTGCACACCATGATATCAAATTAGACCCATAAAAGATAGCAAAACCACCTGTTGACCTTCTGTCATCTAGACAACCAGCCCAGTCTGCATCTGAGAAGGCACTGACAAGTGTGGAAGAAGACTTACTAAATGTAAGACCTATGGTTATAGTATTCCTTATATACCTTAGGATCCGTTTTGTTGTGCCCAGTGAGCTGTGGTAGGTGCATGAAGAAACTGACACACCTTGTTAACTGCAAAGGAGATGTCAGGTCGAGTAAGAGTCAGGTATTGTAGACCACCAACTGAACTTCAGTTAACCAGTAATGTCCTCTTGGTTCAGTGGCTCGCTTTCTGTCAGAGATAGTGATTCTGAACTAGACAGTGGTGTTGGAGAAGGTTTACAGTTTTGCATGCCAATTCTACTTAACAGTTCAGCGACATACTTTGCTTGAGATAGATGAATACCATTACCATGTTTCTTAACTTCAATACCCAAGAAGAAATGCAGATCTCCGATGGATGCGGAGATGCTCGCCTATATGGATGAGGTCGAGCAGGAGGAGGAGGAGCTGGAGAGGAGCTGGAGCCCTCCTACGCGCCCGTCTAGCCGGCGCCGGGCACCTACGTCGTCGACATCCCTCGCGTCCGCCGCGTGCCTCCAGTCCTTCCTCTTGGCCGACTCATTTGCCCGCTGTTCGGGCGTCAGCACCTTCTTCGTCTTCGGCGCGGCGGCTTGCGGGGGGCGTGCGGCTTGCCTTTGCTAGACGAGGCGAGGGAGGCGAGGTCGGCGGCGGCGTCGAGGTCAAGGTCGTCGTCCATGGCGGGTGTGGGGCGGGAGCGCGCGCGGGCGGGAGGGTTTCGGGGGGAAATGTTGGTGGCTGCCACCAACCGACGGGCCCGGGGAGAGGAGTAGGCGTGCGCGCATCCGTCTCGTGTCCGCGCCGATGCAAATCCGGCTCAAAATTGGGCCGGAAATGCGTCGGCAGGCGGGCGCCAAGCGGATGCACATCCGGTTGGGTCGGCGCATTGGGCCGACCTATACAGACGCCAGCGGACGAAATGGATCGCCCCGTTGAAGTTGCTCTAACAGTACTTTATATCCTAACAATACTACTTTATGGACCCGAAATCCAGCGCACATCAGATTTTTAGCATTTCCATACTTTACTGATCTACAGGTTCTCCTACCCTGGAGGTAGATTTGGTCAAGTGCTCCTACAATTTTTATTTTTTCAAGTCAGGTTGCTCTATTCAATTAGTAGTATGTTTCATAAATTTCTTCCTTCTGATTTCATCTTCAAGTCAGGTTGCTCTGTTCGCATTCTTTTTATATGGCACCGTTGTTGGTGAGAATAATTTTTTCAAACTCATTCAGAAAGCAATTACGCCGATAGACCCAGCTATTAGTAATGTGGTACGCAACACATTTTGTAGTACCTATTTGCAATACGCCCACCTCGCATGCATGATTTGGACAAATAAAGTTACCAGCTCACGTGTAGTATATACATGGGATGTGGAAAATGTTGATAAGTTAAACCCAGGTGAATGGGAATAAGACTCGAGGTCGCCTTTTGTTGTCTCATGTCAGTGTCCTAGTGTACCTGAAGTTTGGCACAAGCTCTTGTGAAGATCCAATTTAAAGTTAATTTCTTGAATTGGGCTTTGCACCTCTTCACAACACCCTTCTCCAACAATCCTGAATTCATGCTTGTTAGTTATGGGCCCCACCCCTGCGTCGCCAGCCCTAGGCGACACGGGGGGCGATCGAGCCGCGGGCCCTAGGCTCCCTCCCCTCATTTCCTCCGTCCTGCCACCGTCTGAGGTCTCACCGGCGAAGCCTGGCCTATGACGGTGGCGGCAGGGCCTTCTCTCTCATGCGGCGATGGCGAGATCTCCTAGCGTCGGCGGGGCCTTCTCTCTCATGCGACGGTGGCGAGATCTCCTGGTGGCGGCGCATGGTACATCGGTGAACCGGCGGCAAGGAGCGGCGGGATCCCAACGGCGTGCGTGATGGCCGCGACAGGGAAGGCGCCCCTGTGGCGGCGGCCTGGATCGCGGGTCTCGCCTTGCCCAAATGGGCTTGGCCAGGCCGACTGTTCTGGAGAGCGTCTATATGCGAGCGTGGTGGGCCTGATGGCGCCGGCTGCTTAGCCACCGTGGTGGTGCCGCGGCCGGTCAGGCAGCGGTGGTTTGGATCCGGTAGAGATGGTGGCAAAATAATTATTCTGAAATCTTCTTTTGGCGAATCGTGATCTGAAAAACCGACATAAGGTGTTAAGTATTTTTCTACTTCTTTTAATGCTTGGTTATATTCACTCATTCAAGTTATGATATGACTAGAGTCTTTACTTCTAGTATTAACCTTTTGACTTCAAGTATATCGCGTCTTATTTCAGCACCTGATAATGAATCTTTATTCTTATTTACGACTGGTGGTTTAGACTTATATATTTTGCATATTAAATAAACGTAACAATTTGTTGTATTTGCAACATCTAGAAGTAAAGACTGGTGTTGTGTAGACTGTTGTTGTGTGTGTCCGCGCTCAGTCCTCCTCCTTTTATAGTGCGCGGGGGATGCTGGATGCTCCCCTCTTTTATTCTTCTGCGTCATAGCTGGATGCCGGGGTATCTCGTAGCTTGACACGCCTTATGCACCGCTGAAGTGCCTCAGTGTTTGCGACATCAAGCCTTGCGTGACTCTGATGCTAGACTGATATTTTTGTCTAGACTGAGAACTTTGTCTAGACTGAGAATTTTGTCCAGACTGGAATATTTGTCTTGACCACGAATTTTGTCTTGACTGGAACTTTTGTCTTGACTGGAATCTTTGTCTTGACAGATGATTTTGTCCAGACTGAATCTCTTGTCTTCATTGCAACTCTTGCCTTGATTTATACTTCCACGCCTTGCATGCACCCTGATATGGGTCATCCATGCATGGCTGAATATTGTCTTCATGCAACTTGGATGAAGGGTCTTGTCTTGAATGATGAGTTTTAGCTTAACTCCTTGATCTTTCCCGAAACAGATGTTGCATGGCTGCTTGTTGCATAACTATTCTTGCTACCATTATTATTATTATTATTATTATTATTATTATTATTATTATTATTATTATTATTATTATTATTATTATTATTATTATTATTATTATTATTATTATTATTATTATTATTTATGGGTATGGGTCTACCCCACCCATATTATTGATAATACCTTATCAATATTTCAAATTCTATCAATATTCGGGTATAGGTCCTCCGCGCCCGAATAATTGATATTCATATCAATTCATATTCGAGTATATTTGATTATTACTTTCCTTCTTTTATTCAATTGGTTGCCCGTGCCCGACAATATCCATATGGTCTGCCTCAGAAATAGTGAAATCGTATTTTTGATCATATTCTTTCTTTAGCTCTTCAAAATTTTCATTCATTTCTGATCGTAATTCTTCTTCGTTCAATTCTGCCTTCATTGTCTTTGCAACTTCTTCAAGTTTTTCATCTATCTTCAATTCTATGTATTCTCCGTCCAAAGGATCAACTCCTTTGATAAGACATTCTTTGTATGTCTCATATTTAGGGGATTCTTCTTCTTTAGCCTTCTGGGAGCTTGATGCTTCTCCCTTTGTATATTTAGGAAGTGATAGAGTGGTTATATTGCTACTTATGCCTCTTCGTCTTTCGATATATTCTTTGGCTTTTGGGTCTATATAATAATCTTGCGCAATTAGGTCTCTTGCCCATTTTAGGGCCTCATTGTAATCATCATATTTTTCCATGTTAAGTCTTCTTTCTTTCGTCTTGCCTCAAATTTCTCTTTTACAATATCTTCATAGCTCATATATATTCCTCGCTTATTTCCATCAAATATTATATATAGAGTCTTTTCTTTTTGCATCTCCTTTGGTGGCGCTTTGGGGTGCCTTGATTAAATTCATTAAAGTATTCAGGTAGGCTATTAAGGATTGCTAGCATGTAACCTTGGTCTTCTCTTTTATTGGTGCATTGAAACCAGACATTGTCCAGTATGCACCTCTGGGTGTCATTAATTTTGATATGACTTTTAGGCTTGAAGTTGAAAGTGCTTGGTGCAAATACTTTGAGCTTATTCATTTCTCCAAATATGTATGCTTCATGTCCTCCAGGAAGTGATCCTTTCTTCATTGTTGTCAAATTGAGGAGCGAGAGAATATGTCAGGCAAACTATTATCTTTACCTTTGATATGTTCAAATATTACTTTATATCCATTCCCTGCTATAGTATCTACAAATAATACCCATCTTCTACTTGAAATTTTCTTGCTATTAATCTGATTATAATATCTACATATTGCTTCACAGTCTGTTCGTGCTATAAATTCCTTAAATTCTAAATATAATCTAAAAGCATTAATTGCGTGAACTACCGCAAGAATTTCTCTATCAATATTATTTATCGTCTTTAATTTGTAACTTCCTGAAGCATATCTACATATTTTCTCCTCAGTTTTGGGAGAATATTTGTTGGGTTTTTGCTTTAATATAGCTCCCCAACCTACTTTTGAGGCATCAGTTTCAATTATAAAGTAATAGTCTTCTAATGGTAATTCTAAAGGTTTCAAATTCTTGACCTTGTCTTCAATGGTCCTTACTAGTTTTATATCTTCTAAGTTAAAATATCTTTGATCATTCTTTCTTAATTTAGCATATAAAGGTCCAGCAAGCTTTGCTAGGTTATTTATATAATTCCTTGCATAATTTATAATTCCTAAGAATTGTTGCAATATCTTTTTATCATTCATGTTATCAGGGAACTGCAAAACTTTCTTTGCAATATGTTCTTGTAAATATATTTTTCCTTCTCCTATTTCATGAACAAGGAAATTTATTTTCTCTCTACAAATTTCCATTTTATTTTTAGATAGTATGGTTCCATTTTGTTCTACCTTTCTAAAGAAGACTTCAAGATGAGCTATATCCTCTTTATATGATTTTGAGAAGACCAGCAAATCATCTACGTATACCAATATGAATGCTTGATTCTCATTGAATATGTTCTGCATTTTTCTTTGAAATAATGCAGGTGCATTCTTTAGACCCAATGGCATTACTAGCCATTCATAATGGCCTAGTGGACAAGTGAAAGTTGTCCAAGGAATAGATTCCTCTGCCATCTTTACTTGCCAGAATCCTGATTTTAAGTCAAACTTTGAAAAATATTTGCTCCCTTGGATTCTATTGATCCATTCTTGTTTATTAGGTATATTGTAGGCATCATCTATCGTATTATCATTAAGTCTTTTAAAATTAATTACCATCTTAGACTTACCCTAGCTTCTTCAGCATTATTTCTATTTCATCTGTTTCTATAATGGAGTACATTGACTCATCATCTTTTATTTCATCTTCACATACTAATATATTCTCATTAACACTATCTATAATTAATACTCTCTCTTGCTCTTCATATTTACTAGAGTACCTTTTCTGATCTTTATTAGGGAAAGTTTTACTTAAATGATCAGGTGAATTGCATATGAAACATCTACATGTTTTATCATATGATTTTCTAGGATTATATCTTCTAACATTTCTTTTATGCAAGAATGGGGCTCTATTATCCGATCTTCGTAAGAAATATCTTTTCTTTGTTCTAAAATTTCTATTATCTCTTTGTGGTTTATAATATTTCTTACTCTTGTGTCTTTCTTTGCCATATGTTAGTGGTATTTGGACATTTAATTGCAGAAATTATAATCGGATTTCTTCATAGACCTCTGGGCCTGTATACTTGTACATACCTTTCTAAGATGTTTAAACACAAAAGTTATAGCTTGAGATATATTTATGTCTATGCCCGCAGTATCTTTTTTATATTCTTCAAATATTATTGATCCTAATGGATCTGGTAACTTATTAAAATACCTTTCAACCACACCTTTATTGTAGCCTTGCTTAGCTGTGGTAGCATAGTATAAATAATGTTGAGAAAATTCCTTTATACCTTTCCAACTTGTTCAGGTTAATTTTTCTATTTCTCTCAACCTTTCATTTTGCAATGTGGTATGACCCAATTCTGGATCTTCTGCTATGACCATATTTGATATGACATTGGCAAAGTTATTAGGATTACTCCCAGCTCTTTTTAGTTCTTCGTATTGGTCTGGATATGTCTCTACCCATTGTTCCCATAATATTTTTACTGATTCTCCCAAAAATGTTTCAAGATATGTTATCATATCTTCCACCTTATTCCCTATATTATATTGATTTTGCATATATATTTTTGGACTATTAATCCTTTCCACACACTAATTATATTCGGCCAATCTACAGGGTCAGGGGCTGCTAAATTCAGAATTGCTCCATCATTCCTAGAGTTTTGGAACTGCACTACTTTTTCAAAACCTCTTCTTTTAGAACCCATAAATGTATATTGTCCAGGGATATATGTAGGTTGATAATCATCTTTTTCAGGAGGCCATTTTCCAGCTGATCGAGTAGGTCTCTCTCTTTCTCCTTCTCTTTTTACAAAAGACTCGCCATATCCTCTTCTTCTTTTATGACCACCTAAATCTACTTCCATGGCTTCCATCGCGTTTTCTAAATTATGCAGACTTTCGTCATCTAATGAGTTTATAAAATCAGCATTTTGCTCAGAATTAATATAATTTTTATCTTCATATTCATCCCATGGTTCTTCTTCTTCTTCATAACTTTCTAATAATAGCTTGTTATTGATATCCCATTGATCTTCCTCACTTATTGCTTTCTCCTTATGACTTTCGGTTTTATTCTTAGTATCGGTATTTTATTCGCGTTTAATATTATTCTTTGGCACCATTGGGTTACTAATGACTGTTTTTTTATCCTTTATTAATCTTTTTATTCTAGAAATTTCTCTAATAAAGAATAGTTCTCTTTCTCTTATTTTAGGCCAATCTCATGTGATTGAATTATTATATTCCCAGTTTATGCGTTTTAATTTTTCTTCCCAATGTTTTAATTCATCTTCTAAATCTGCCTTTTCCATGCATTCTTTTACTCCTTTATTTCTACTATCACTACTCTCTGCTTCTGACAAAAGAGGTTCTATTTCGTCTACGGCTGCGGATTTATAGTTCAAGAATCTAATGCCACTACTTCCTTCGCTATTTTGGTAGCTTATATAATTTTGTGGCTGCTTCAACTCTTTATTTTCTATTAATTCGCTTATATTCCATTCTTCTCCTGCTCTCTCTTTAGAACCAATTTTAAGAGGGCTCATAAATTTTATGCCTTTAGATCGGATGCTCTCTATTATGTCATTTACGTTTACTTTGTATCTAGAGATGCCATTATTCGTGAGTCTTCCTATGAATTCAGTGCTTACTAACAAATTTGTTCCTTTAAAATCTTCATATCCTTTGGTTTGAAACCCAAAGCTCATTTTCTCAATAAATTCTTTTATAGGCGTCATTAAGTCTGGAGCTATATATGTTATTAATCTATTTCCATTCATATCTCCTTCCATAAAGCCTAATGATGCTTTGTCTACCGACTCCCATCTTTTATCAAGTAATGTAATTAATACCTTCGTTCCTAATTTCTTTCTTGTCATTCCTTTTACTCCTATAATATACATCCCTTGGTGAATATATTTGTACCCTGAATATTTAAGTTCATTCTCAATATTTTTGCTAAAAATTCTTAAATCAACCGGATGAGTTAACACACTTAATTCTACTTCTCTAGATATTCTGTATAATCCGCTTTTACTTTCATATATGCCCATGTGATATACCTATTGCGGTCTTATTTTTCTTAACGTGTCTCTCTGATATCTTTCTAATTCGCATTCCATGTCTATAACCTCTTCTAAATTATCTATGTCGTCATTTCTGCATGATATCCTATTCATCATGGTTAGGGGCCTAGAATCTTGCCTTATTAACTGGATGGTCTTGTCTCTTCTAGAGAGGCTTTTAGATAGTTCCATTTTTCAGAATTAATATTTTTAGAGGATGAGACTATTCCGGATAAAGATAATATCAACTCGTTGTTACCTCGTTTAGTATTTATCGTTTCCAAAATCTGGACTAGTAGTTGTAGAATTGTGTTATTCTGCCTTATAATTATTCTAGAATCTTCTTTTGGCGAATCGTGATCTGAAAATCCGACAGAAGGTGTTAAGTATTTTTCTACTTCTTTTAATGCTTGGTTATATTCACTCATTCAAGTTATGATACGACTAGAGTCTTTACTTCTTGTATTAACCTTTTAACTTCAAGTATATCGCGTCTTATTTCAGCACCTGATAATGGATCTTTATTCTTATTTACGACACCACTTAGATTCTTACCTTTGGATAAAGCTTCTTCTTTAATATAGTCGTTGTACTTACAAATTATAAGGTTCCTACCTTTCGATTCTTCTAATTTCTGTAGAACTAGACCGATTTTATTATTCAAGCCTGCGTATTTTTCTACTAACTTATTGTGTTCTTTTAACAGACTTTCAAATTTTTGGTCTAAATTATCTTGCCTTTTTCCCCAGGTTATATAAAAGTTATGAATGAGGTCGACAATTAAATTTAGTTGGCTGTGAGTAGTATGCCACGCATGTTCTTCAGAAGGATTTATTCCGCACCGTATGTTAATATTTTCTTTGGTAGAGATCAGTCTACCTGTACTAATTTCTTAATTTAAATACTTTAGTCTTTCAATGATTAAAACTCTGGCTAAGATACCAACACACAAAATATAATAAATTAAATTATTAAAAACTTTTAACTTGTTCCAATATTTTAAGTACGAGATTATTAAGTGCTTAGGTAATTTATTTATTTTTGAAATTATTTAATTAACTAATCTTTAATTAATATGCAGGATCTTTTACGGGTTGGCGAAACCAACGAGACAGCCTATGGGTATGCAACAGTTGTGTTAATCCTACTCGGTACTCTCCTTATTCATCACTATGTTGCTTCAGAAGCAGCTAAGTTCTTTCACTTGATGTTTATATTACAAATTTATTTGATGAATTCCTACCGTCTTCCCAGGCAGTTCCACCCGAAGGGAACACTTCTCTACGGCCACAAGGTTCTCATTCAAACGCCACACATCGGCTAAACAGAGAACTACCGGCAGAGGTTTCTCCTATAGGATCCCTAGCGTAAGAACTCATTAAATAAATTCATAATATAAAAACCAAGTGAAACTCGAAACTACTTCACTTTGACAACATAATTTACATACGGATTTCCCTTTCGGGAGACCCCGAAGAGATTACAAAGAGAAAAGGAGGACTACCTTCTGCCTACCTCCACCACTGGATGATACAATGCCTCAAAGGCTTATTACAAACTGGAGATGGCTACTATTACTAGTACTACTACTGAGGAGAGTGAGGGCGGTGGTGCTTTGGTGCTTGCGATGCTCTGGAGACTGGTGTTGTGTAGACTGCTGTTGTGTGTGTGTGTCCGCGCTCAGTCCTCCTCCTTTTATAGTGCGCGAGGGATGCTGGATGCTCCCCTCTTTTATTCTTCTGCGTCATAGCTGGAGGCTGGGGTATCTCGTAGCTTGACATGCCTTATGCACCGCTGAAGTGCCTCAGTGTTTGCGACATCAAGCCTTGCGTGACTCCGATGCTAGACTGATATTTTTGTCTAGACTGAGAACTTTGTCCAGACTGAGAATTTTGTCCAGACTGGAATATTTGTCTTGGCCGCGAATTTTGTCTTGACTGGAATCTTTGTCTTGACAGATGATTTTGTCCAGACTGAAGCTCTTGTCTTCATTGCAACTCTTGCCATGATTTGTACTTCCACGCCTTGCATGCACCCTGATATGGGTCATCCATGCATGGCTGAATATTGTCTTCATGCAACTTGGATGAAGGGTCTTGTCTTGAATGAGGAGTTTTAGCTTAACTCCTTGATCTTTCCCGACACGGATGTTGCATGGCTGCTTGTTGCATAATTATTCTTGCTACCATTATTATAATTATTTATTATTATTATTATTATTATTATTATTATTATTATTATTATTATTATTATTATTATTATTATTATTATTATTTGTATGGGTCAACCCCGCCCATATTATTGATAATACCCTATCAATATTTCGAATTCTATCAATATTCGGGTATAGGTCCTCCGCGCCCAAATAATTGATATTCATATCAATTCATATTCGAGTATATTTGATTATTACTTTCCTTCTTTTATTCAATTGGTTGCCCGTGCCCGGCAATATCCATATGGTTTGCCTCAGAAATAGTAAAATCGTAATTTTGATCATATTCTTTCTTTAGCTCTTCAAAAATTTCGTCCATTTCTGATCATAATTCTTTTAAAATTTCTTCCTTCAATTCTGCCTTGATTGTCTTTGCAACTTCTTTAAATTTTTCATCTATCTTCAATTCTATGTATTCTCCGTCCAAAGGATCAATTCCTTTGATAAAGCATTCTTTGTATGTCTCATATTTAGGGGATTCTTCTTCTTTAGCCTTCTGGGAGCTTGATGCTTGTCCCTTTGTATATTTAGGAAGTGATAGAGTGGTTATATTGCTACTTATGCCTCTTCGTCTTTCGATATTCTTTGGCTTTTGGGTCTATATAATAATCTTGCCCAATTAGGTCTCTTGCCCATTTTAGGGCCTCATTGTAATCATCATATTTTTTCCATGTTAAGTCTTCTTTCTTCCGTCTTGCCTCAAATTTCTCTTTTACAATATCTTCATAGCTCATATATATTCCTGGCTTATTTCCATCAAATATTATATACAGAGTCTTTTCTTTTTACATCTCCTTTGGTGGCGCTTTGGGGTGCCTTGATTTAATTCATTAAAGTATTCATCTAGGCTATTAAGGATTGCTAGCATGTAACCTTGGTCTTCTCTTTTATTGGTGTATTGAAACCAGAAATTGTCCAGTATGCACCTCTTGGTGTCATTAATTTTGATATGACTTTTAGGCTTGAAGTTGAAAGTGCTTGGTGCAAATACTTTGAGCTTATTCGTTTCTCCAAATATGTATGCTTCATGTCGTCCAGGAAGTGATCCTTTCTTCATTGCTATAAAATTGAGGAGCGAGAGAATAAGTCAGGCAAACTATTATCTTTACCTTTGATATGTTCAAATATTACTTTATATCCATTCCCTGCTATAGTATCTTCGAATAATACCCATCTTCTAGTTGAACTTTTCTTGCTATTAATCTAATTATAATATCTACATATTGCTTCACAGTCTGTTCGTACTGTAAATTCCTTAAATCCTAAATATAATCTAAAAGCATTAATTGCGTGAACTACCACAAGAATTTCTCTATCAATATTATTTACCGTCTTTAATTTGTAACTTCCTGAAGCATATCTACATATTTTCTCCTCAGTTTTGGGAGAATATTTGTTGGGTTTTTGCTTTAATATAGCTCCCCAACCTACTTTAGAGGCATCGGTTTCAATTATAAAGTAATAGTCTTCTAATGGTAATTCTAAAGGTTTCAAATTCTTGACCTTGTCTTTAATGGTCCTTACTAGTTTTATATCTTCTGAGTTAAAATATCTTTGACCATTATTTCTTAATTTAGCATATAAAGGTCCAGCAAGTTTTGCTAGGTTATCTATATAATTCCTTGCATAATTTACAATTCCTAAGAATTGTTGCAATATCTTTTTATCATTCATGTTATCAGGGAACTGCAAAACTTTCTTTGCAATATGTTCTTGTAAATATATTTTTCCTTCTCCTATTTCATGACCAAGGAACACTACTAGGGAAAACCTTATACACAGAAATTTAGCAACAACGCGGGTCAAAAAAGAGCGCTGGTGCTAAATAGCAGTAGCGATTGGCGGAAAACAGCGTTACAGATACAACTTTAGCAGTAGCACGTGTAGTGACAAAATCGCTACTACTAATATTCACATTGCTAGAATGATAGGGTACGCATAGCAGTAGCGGGCTTGGAGGAAACGCGATGCCGCTACGTCATAAGTAGCAGCGCGTTTCCTAAGAAGATCGCTACTACTAACGGAAATAAAATAAGATGAAAAACAAATAGAAAAGTAAATGAAAATGAAAGAAATAGAAAAAGGAAAAAGGAAAAAATTAAATGTAAAGCAAAATAAATGAAAAAGTGAAAAAACGGAGGAAGGCATAGCAGCAGCGTGTGTTTGTAAGAGGCGCTATAGCTAACGTAGCTGCAGCGCGTGTCCTAGACCCCCGCTATAGAAACAGAAAAGGAAATTAAAAAATGGAAGAAAATTACATAGCTATAGCAGCAGCGCGTTTTTCTAAAACCGCTATAGCTATCTTAGCTATAGAGCGTTTTACCAAACGCGCTACCGCTAAGTTTGACTTAACCAAAAAACTGTTTCCCCCCGGCCACCACTTCTCCCCCAAATCCCTCAACCCACCCCGCGCGCCGCCGTCTCCCCGATTCGCCGTTGCCCCACTTCGCCGCCGTCTCCTCCCGACGTCAACGCCACCAGAGCCATGCGCCGTCGACGCCACCGGAGCCGCCACCGGAGCCGCCCCCAACGCTACGGAGCCGCGCGGTCTCGTCAACGCCACCGGAGCCGCCGTCGACGCCACCGGATCCTTCCTCGCCACAACTGCCTCCCTCGCCGTCACCGGAGACGCCCTTGCCTCCCTCGCCACCACTGCCTCCGGCGCCACCACCGGAGCCATCCTCTATAAGCCCTCACCCCTCCTCTCTCTCTAATGCATAGGTTAGCTAGTTTAATTAGGTTAATTATCTAGGTTAGGGAAAAAATTTAGTTAGGGCTTTGACAGAGAAGTAGTTAGGTTAACTAGTTTAATTAAGTTAATTATCTAGGTTAGTGCAAAAATTTAGTTAGGGCTTTGACAAAGAACTAGTCAGGTTAACTAGTTTAATTAGGTTAATTATGTAGGTTAATTAGTGCAAAAATTTATTTTGGGATTTGATAGAGAAATAGCTGCATTAACTAGGTTAATTAGTGCAAAATTTAAGTGGCCATGTTATATCTTTTCATTGAAGTTGTTCGATTGTGCCCAAGTGGATTTGTTGTTTCCAGGGAATGATGTTGAGTGACCTATGTTTTGCCGGAATGTTGATTCATTTCTGTTCCGGCAAATTTCAGGTTCTCAATTTGTCCAGTTTTTAGCAAAGGTCATGCCGAAATTTTCCGTGAATTTCGGCATGACTTGTGCTACAAACTAGGACATATCGAGTGCCCGGGATTTGCCGCACCAGGAAGGAGTCAACATTCCTGCAAAACAATAGTCCTTTTTTATGTCATTATTCATTTTATTTGGTCTAGAATTAATTGACTAGATTTAATCATAGGAAACATGGCTAGCAACGATGAAGGACAGGGTTCTGGTGATTGCGACGACGTCTACCGGGCGGCAGACGAATTTTTTAGCCTTACCGACGATCAACCGATGTTGTTGCTGGGCCCACTGGTGGCATCGGGGACTGAGACCGACACGCAGACTGGTGCTAAGACTGAGACCGACGCTGAGATTCAGACCGGCATCGAGACCGGCACTGAGACCGACGTTGAGACCGGTGCTGCCTCGGGGAGCGGAGCCGGTGTAGAACCGAAAGCAAAGAGGCAACGGGTTCCTAAATAACTCAGGACTACTAGACTGGTGGTCATGGAGGTGGACGACGGCAATTTTGAGCCAAAGGCGCCCGAGGAAGCGCGCGCGTGCTACGGCAATCAAATAGGCTGCATCATACGGACAACCGCCACCATCAACGATGAGAACTAAAGAAGATAAAAAATATGAGGAGCTCCCTCCTAAAGAAGTTTCACCAGATATTCTTGTTCCTGGGCCGGAATGAGAAGGATTATGAAGATCCAGACGAGGACCCGGCAATGAAGAAGATAAACAAACACGCCATGACCAAGTTTAGCGACGCGTTGGCCGCCTGGAAAAATCGAGTGAAAGCAAAGATCAACGACGGGGAACCCTACTACGAGATTGTAAAGGATAATCCGACAATCACGGAAGAGCAGTTTCAAATATTCAAGGAGGCTTGCGAGGCCGAAGCTGCCAAAAAAAAGTCTAAGTACATGAAGGGGCTTCAAAAGAGGAACATTGGGAGCCACCACCTCGGAAGCCGTGGTTACGGCGGAAAGAGGTCCAAATGGGCCAAGGAGGACGCGGAAGCCACGAGTCTGGGCATCACAGACCCCTTAGCGGATTTCACCGTCCCGCAGGAGCGTGACGTCCTGAGGGCCCGGCACCGTTGGGACCCAGTGAAGAAGGTTTACGAGACAACACCGGTCATTACGGAGTTTGTGAGACTGCTGGTAATTTTAGTTTCTGACCAATTCGACTGCACACGTTAGTCATATTTGTAAACGATCCTTGTGCCTTTTGCAGAGAGAGCAGCACCGGATTGTGGCCGAAAGCGACTCGCCGTCTGAGGCATTGGCGAGGCCCAAGTGGGACACTCCATTCAACCGGATGTTGAACATATTGAAACAACAACCGATGGATACTCGACCGTCGTATGGACGCGTGCACGGTGTCGGAGACGGCGCCACGTGGAAGAAGTACTACCGTGAGACCACGGAGGAGAGAAAGGAAAGACGGAGGTTAACTGAAGAAAACATCGACAAGAAGGTTGAGATTGCGGTTGAGAAGAAATCATCTCAGACAGTCGCAACAGCGGTAGCTGCCGCAAAACAGGCGATTGCAGATATATCTACTTCCTTGGTGACGGGCGTTTTCACTTGGACAAGGCAAAATCCAGAAAAAAATAGAGAGGACTTTCCCATTGCTGACTTCTTGGGAGCACCTGCTCCCGCACTGGCTCCCGTACCTGCTCCCGCACCGGCTCCCGCACCGGACGTGCTCGGTGGTGCCTCCTCTTTGGCTGAGCTCGACGCCCTCACGGTATCTGTCACACCGACCCCCTTCAATATAAATGTATAATCTCCCGTTTTCGTTGCCTTTCGGATGTCTCACGTCGCAGACTTTTCTTTGCAGGCCAACGAAACTCCATGCACCATATTGTACACCATCGGTGAACAGAAGGTGGACGTGGGGAAGGCGACGATAATGGAGCCGAAGGAACCATTGTTCCACAGCCGGCCGATCCCCCCGAACGTCTTCAAGGTTTCCGTGGCCAGTGTCAAACCCGGCCACGAGAATTTGCCTCCTCTAGTACTAGTAGGGGATGACGATGAGACCCCGCGGCGGCTTGGTGATTGTTGCAATGGGTGGGTCCTGTTGTGGCCAAAGAGTCTGCTTCGTCTGGAGGCGGCCGGGAGCACACCCACCACGAGCACGCAGCCACAGCAAGGTATGAACATCAACACCCCACCTACCCAATTAGCGTCGGGTGTCGGGTTGGGTGATAGCGGACGGGGTAAGCAGGTGGCTCCATTAGTCGCTGATGATGTCGCCATGGATGAGGATGAGGATGACGATGGCGCTGAACAGTATGTCTATACTGGCACCTCCTCAGGGTTTGAGCATCATGAGTCGGTGCCTGAATTACCGTCTCAACGTATTATTGACGACCTTCTGGTAGTAAAGAAGTCTAGGAAGAGAGCGAGGAAAGGCAAAAAAGTTGATTCTATGATCCAGCCGCCTCAGCAGCCTCGGCTTCAGGACCGTGTAGATATCCCGATGCGGATAAATGGCATATCCCCGGTCAACCAATCCTACCTGAAACAGCACTACAGGCCAGATTCGGCGATCTAAGGAGACTTCATGACGATGTGTTGTGGGTAGAGAAAGGCCTCATCGCCTCGAAAGATCCAGGATACCCACTCTACGTGGTTAACGTTCCGCGGCAAATGTCGTACGTCGACAGCTTCCCCGCGGATAAGTTCTTCCTCCAATTCGATTACATATTCGACATGTTTCACGTGAAGAAGCTGGATTTTACGTTTGTCCGCCTTTATGCCTTGCACATGAACTACATCATTGGGGTTGAGCAGATACGTCATATCTGTGTCGCTGACCAATACTACATGCACGAGGGCTTCTTGGGAGTCTGTGCAGAGTAGCGTGAATACGCGAGGGATTACATCGTCAGTTTCATGCTCGCCAATAAGGACAAGGAGGCGATTCTCATGCCTTATCATCCCGTGTAAGTCATCCGTGCTGCTATCCTTCCTTCGATTTCAATAATTCATTTGCATGGTGTAGGCTAATTAATTTGAGGTGTACTTATTTTGCGCAGCGGCGGGCGCGCCGTCCTCATCATCCTCTATCCCCGATTCTCCCACGCTCTTTACTTGGACTCGTCGAAGAACATTCACAAAAAGGATTACACCCACATCAAAGATGTTCTCGACAGTGCTATGTTTTACTACCAAGCAAGGGGTGGAGAGGTTAGGGACAAGAAGAGAAGGGGCGGCAGGGCCGCCTTCAGCCATAAGACCGACTTCTGCTGCATCTAGCAACCAAACGATTCTCTTAATGATGGATTCTATGTCCTACACCACATGCTGGAGTACAGACGGGATCACCAGAACCTTCACATGTCACCTAGATCTGGCGATGCCCATATTCTGCAATGGTCAAAGGACAAAGGAGATATCGAGGATCATCGACTTCGAGCTGAGTTCTATAACATCCAGCGTGAACTTGCCCAAATCATCATGAATGAGGTCGTCGGAAAAATAGGGATGTTCTACGCAGAAGGACAAATGTCGCGGGAAGACGTCCGAACATGGATAGCCTCTCAGCGTCTCGACATGAAGCCTTTCACTAAGCTCGGGGACTATCTCCTTGACCTCGATGGATGGCACGTCATGTTGGAGTGATTGTCAATATATGACAATGTGTCTGTTTAGTCCATACTTTTTGTATGACAAAACTTTGAGTTATGCGCAGTGAAACTTTATTTGTGATGTAATTAAACCATCCTCCTCCTCGACTAGCGAAGATCACTCTAGTTAGGGCATTTTGGGTACGATGAACTTTGTTATTTATGCTTATGATATGTTGTTTCTATTTTTGTCAAGTCTGTCTCTTTCTGTTGCTAAACTATATATGTTGCATATCATCGACTCATGTGATGATGCAGGTGCATAGATCATAGATGGCGAAGAAGTGCTACACCAGGAGTATATATACGACAAGTGGCCGGAGTGTCAGGCCCAGGTGTACCGGTTTTCGGTTTCCGAGCGACACGCAGTAGTTAGTTTAGGTTCACGCTAATGCGAGAGAGGGATACGAACTCATGTACTCAAAGTGATAGCTATTCTCGCGTATATCATTGTTTAGATGGATGACGATGTATTTGCAAGTAATCGAGACTTGTATCGCTATTTTCGAGATTGATGACGAGAGACCACTTTGTGTTGGATGATGATTATGATGATGACATGATTTGATGAGACTAATTGTATGTATATGCTATGATTACATTTGTATGTGGATGATATGCTAAAGATTATTATATAAAGCCTATTCAAATACAAAACAAATATGCAGGAAAAAAAACTAATAAAACTAGTAGTAGCGAGGGGGGGGGGAATTTAGCAGTAGCGCCGCCTTACTAGTAGCGCTTTCCTGTAAACAGCGCTGCAGATAATATCAGTAGCGCCCTTTTCTAAAGAGCGCTGCAGCTATTCATGTATAGCAGTAGCGCTGGTCAACAGGCGCTACTGCTATACGTTAGCTGTAGCACCTTATTAGTAGCGCCGGTACCCGCGCTACTGAGAGGGACAAAAGCCGCGCTGCTGCTAGGCTTTTCCCTAGTAGTGGAAAATTATTTTCTCTCTACAAAATTCCATTTTCTTTTTAGATAGTATGAGTCCATTTTGTTCTACCTTTCTAAAGAAGACTTCAAGATGAGCTATATGCTCTTTATATGATTTTGAGAAGACCAGCAAATCGTCTACGTATACCAATATGAATGCTTGATTCTCATTGAATATATTCTGCATTTTTCTTTGAAATAATGCAGGTGCATTCTTTAGACCCAATGGCATTACTAGCCATTCATAATGGCCTAGTGGACAAGTGAAAGCTGTCCAAGGAATAGATTCCTCTGCCATCTTTACTTGCCGGAATCCTTCTTTTAAGTCAAACTTTGAAAAATATTTGCTCCCTTGCACTACTAGGAAAAAGGCTACTAGCAGCGCGGGTAAAATGGCTACTAGCAGCACGGGTACCCGCGCTACTAGTATCGCACTACAGCTAATAGTTAGTAGTAGCGTGGGAGGAACCCGCGCTACTACTAACTTTTTTAGTAGTAGCGTGTGCCACCCACGCTACTACTATTACAGACTCGCGCTACTACTAATGAAGTAGTAGTAGCGTGCCTACAATACCAGCGCTACTAGTATCCTAAATACTAGTAGGGCACTTTTTTCCCAACGCTACTAGTAGCAAATTAGGAATTAAAAAAATAAAAATAGATGTAGTATTCATGAATGGAGATCAGAGACACGTCCAGTGCAAAATAAATTTTACTGAACCATCTTAACACTTGCAATGTTCATGGATGCAACATTCAACATCTCAACTCAAAGAGATCACGAGGACACACACAACCATCATCAAAAGGTTGGTACCTTCCCTAGCGTTTCACCACCAACCTAACCAGACCACTTCTCTAGATGTATGTACAAAGCGTCGATGTCCTCCACCATGAGGAACTCCGGACGGTGCTGACCTCTGGACGGTGGCGTCGAGGTCCTCCACCTCGGGGACCTCCTTTGTCGCAATCACCTAGACGATAATCTGTATGACGCGGTCGCGGGGCTTCACGGTGAAGTCTGCCTCCGAGTAGTTGAAGAGCACGACTCCCATCGGGCCGCAGTAGTCCTTGTCGATCACCCTGCACCCAGTCGAGAAAGTGAAAACTTGTTAATTAGCTCCTGCTTGCGAAGGGTTCGCGGAAGGGTCCGGCCACTTCCAAAGATGATAATAAGATACAATAACTATGTCCAGGCTTGGAAGATTGAAAATAAATTAAAAGAGAAATGTATTCAAGATAATAACACGCAACAATTAGATTGAAAACAAAGAAAGCACCTGCGCACGCTGCCCTTACCCTGGTCACCGGCTATATCCCAGTCTCGCACGTCCTCAGCTAGGATTTCATGGTTGTTGAACCTTTTTGCTCTGCAGGGAAGCATTATGGACAAGATCAAAGACGGTTTAAGAGAGAGACCATAATCCTAGTTTGCTACAGGATATCATTTTAGCATTAAATTACTGAAAATATCTTAATACAGGCGAACATGTGTTCACCTTTCTGATCTGCAGCAGCTTCACCTGCATCATATTTGGTTACGCCTTCTGCCTCAGCCACATCGTTGAAAACATCATGACGCTGTCATTTGCAGGTGCAAGAAACCCATCAGATGGATCACAGTATGTACAGTATGGGCAGTGCAAAATAGAAACATCTCTTGTCCTAATTTACCAGTTAGCATCATGGTACAAGTGAGAGTTGATTGCAACAGTCACAGGGATCAAAAGGAACAAGAGGATAATTAAAACAGCAAAGCATAAAACATATGGACACACAGAACTGAACAAGCAAGGCTGTTCATTCAGGTTCAGAGGCAATCAACAAGATTACTAGTGATTAAGGAATTTAATACATCCAAGGCATCATTAGAGCTAAAAACTTGAAGCAATTCAGGACAAAGTAGCTAAAATTGGCAAAAAAAAATCACGAATCGGGATAATCAAATGCACCAATTCGTGCATCAAATTCAATGACAGGCTCACACCAAAAGGCACAGATCCGAGAACAGAATGCAACATTTTCATTTAAATTACTAATGACAGCAAGATGGTGACATCACATCAGGCACACTACATCCACCATGGCACAAACAAACACTAGTAGACACATTTCCACCGATTAACACAACTGGCTAAGACGACGACGCGCACAGAGCAGCCTAGGCCCTCTCGCCACGGATGCGGCGTGCGAGCTGCAGAACAAAGTCTTGGTACTGTGCATATTCACTGAAGGTTAAACTTTTTTTTACTGAAACCCTAGCTGCAGAACAAAGAAAGCACCTACTGCTGGTAGCAAAACCAATATAGAAATACTTAGAGCTAGCTGTGGAAGCAGAGCACGAGGCATGGCAGTGTCCAGTCACTGGCTACTCAGGCCGCGTGTGCTCTTCAGCCAAGAAGCATAGCCATGGCTCAGTCGCGAGTTCGCAAATCTAGCAGTTGTCGATTCGTAATTGGGATCCCCCCTAGATAAATGACATGTAAATACAGCGGTTAAGTCACAAGAAGATACTGCTGAGAACCAGAGAAAGCAGCAGTTGCATATTGCAGGTTAATGTGGTTACCAACCTTGATCCAGCACACGTCAAAGATGGCATTGTTGTGAGCAACCCAATTGGACAGCCTTGTTTCAGCTACAAAGGGGCAAGATTTTAGATTGGGACCAATTTTAGCAAAAAAATACCCAAAATATCAGGCAGCTGGCACGCTGCTACTACTACTAGATTGCCAGGGGGGCGCCGAAGCTAACCTGACTTCTCTATGGACGAGGATCTGGAGGGGAGGCGGCGGTGGGTGTCGTAGATGGCAACATACCCGTCCTCGTCGGCAACCGCCAGAAGGCGAGAGATCTACAGGACCTGGAGGGAGGAAGGGGACGACGGATCAGCGCGCCGTCGCCGTCAGCCTCGCCAATTCTAACTGAAACAAGATTACACGAACCTTGCAGAAGGAGACGACGAAGGGGATGGCGGGGTCGCCGGAGTGCTCGACGGAGATGACGCCGCACCCGCGGTCGCCGGGGTCGGAGGAGAGGTCGGAGAGGTATGGCAGCCGCGCCGCGGAGGCGCGGGCGGAGCCCCTGCCACCGCTGAGCTCCCGCGCCCGGAGGCCGCCGAAGAAGGATGGCGACCGCGTCGCCATCAGGGAGCAGGGGGGTGAGGGGATAAGACGTCGGGTGCGAATTGGGGTGGAGGAGATGGGCGCTGGGGTCTCACCTTGGGCAGCCGACGACGGCGGCGGCGGCGGCGGCGAGGGGAATGGGGAGAATAGCGGGAGAAGAGAGGGAGGGGTCGGGACGCCAACCACTGCGAAAGGGTGGGTGGTGGAGGTGGCGGGGAGAGGAGCCAGGGTGGGGTGGACCGAGGAACATGTGAGTTCGTGGTGGGGTGGACACGCTTAGTAGTAGCGTGTGGGTCTTACCTGCGCTACTACTACTTACTTAGTAGTAGTGCCGGTTTTATATCCCTCGCTACTACTATGGCCTATCCCGGGGGCATTATTGGAGACCACTTAGTGGCAGCGCGGGTTTATACCACTTGCTACTACTATCAACTTAGTAGTAGCGCGGTTTTTATACCCCTCGCTACTACTAATTAGCAGTAGCGCCCACTTTTAAGCCGCGCTACTGATAAACTTCTGTGTATAAGGTTTTTCCTAGTAGTGTTGGATTCTATTGATCCATTCTTGTTTATTAGGTATATTGTAGGCATCATCTACCGAATTATCATTAAGTCTTTTAAAATTAATTACCATCCTAGACTTACCCCTAGCTTCTTCAGCATGATTTGTAACTATAAATGCAGCTGAACAGTGAGGACTTTTGCTCTCTCTGATTGCTCTTAATTTTAAAAATTCTTCAATATGCATCTTAAATTCCTCTATATCTTTTGGTGTAGCCTCTACTGGGCCTGATTTGATTATATAATCTAGGTTTATGATGTTTCATTGGTATTTCTCCTATAATTTGTATATCTTCTAACCTTTGCACAATCTTGTCTATATCCTATTTGGACTTTATATCTCTATACCAATTTGGTGCAAATGATTGTAGTCCTATGCACTCTGTGGAAGTATTTTCTATATGATATTCTTCTATAGCTTCACTAAGATCTTCTTCATTGCAGGTTTTAGGGGATTCTGCTGTAGTCTCATATTCATCTTTCGAGTTGGATATTTCAGCTAGTTGTACAACCTTTCTTTGTTTTCGTACTTCAGATATGTATGGGACATTATCTTGATACGGGAGAAATGTAACACCTTCTTCATGTATAATAGTGGTTTGGAGAGAATGTTGTAAAAATCTTAATCCTAATATCATGTCATCATTTATTACTGATAAATCTCTAATTGTGATTTCGTCTATTATATGTTTTGTACCGTTAATATATGTTTCTATGTTATATGCTAACTGGTCATGGATTTTCTTTCTACCCGACATATCTATAGATACCTCAGCTTTATTATCATTTATAGTTTTTACTATTTCAGGACACTTAACGAAATACTTGTCATGAATGACATTTTTTGTGCACCCTGTATCTAATAAGGCTAAAATCTTATAGGAAATATTTGGTTTTATACTATTCTAACCGTAATCCTTATTCCTAGAACTTCTTTAAATGGCAATCTCACTATATATTTATTTCCAAAGTTGGTTATGGCATCTCTTAATTGAATTAATCTATCTCCATTGTTATCTCTTACTGTTATCATTTGCTCTTTCATTTCAGTGCCTTCAACTACAATGTTCTCTTCCTCTGTATTTGCTTTATTTTCTAAGTTAGATTTTAGATCTTCTAGTTCTGCCTCTAACTTATTTAGTCTATTTTCTAGATTTCTAACTCTGCTAGATAATATTCTATCTTCAGGTTCATATTCTATTTCTTGTCTCCACCTTTGATTCCTAGATTTTAGGCATGAGTTACAAACTTGTCTTAAGCATAAACTACATGTATACCTATTCTCTTGGCTGGGGTAATATATGCAAAAGGCACATTTTATATTATAACCACCTTTTCCCCTAATCCAATCATGTTCACAATCTACCTGGTTCATCATCTCTACTTTTAATCCTGATAGATCATCTATTAAATCTAGTTCATCTTCACTAGACTCTTCTTCTAGCTCTTCATTTTCTATTTGATCTGTTTCTATAATGGAGTATATTGACTCATCATCTTTTATTTCATCATCACATACTATTATATTCTCATTAACACTATCTATAATTAATACTCTCTCTTGCTCTTCATATTTACTAGAGTACCTTTTATGATCTTTACTTGGGCAAGTTTTACTTAATGATCAGGCGAATTGCATATGAAACATCTACATGTTTTATCATATGATTTTCTAGGATTATATCTTCTAACATTTCTTTTATGCAAGAATGGGGCTCCATTACCTGATCTTCGTAAGAAATATCTTTTCTTTATTCTAAAATTTCTGTTACCTCTTTGTGGTTTATAATATTTCTTACTCTTGTGTCTTTCTTCGCCATATGTTAGTGGTATTTGGACAATTTTATTGCAGAAATTATAATCGGATTTCTTCATAGACCTCTGGGCCTGTATACTTGTACATACCTTTCTAAGATGTTTAAACACGAAAGTTATAGCTTGGGATATATTTATGTCTATGCCCGCAGTATCTTTCTTATATTCTTCAAATATTATTGATCCTAATGGATCTGGTAACTTATTAAAAATACCTTTCAACCACACCTTTATTGTAGCCTTGCTTAGCTGTGGTAGCATTGTATAAATAATGTTGAGAAAATTCCTTTATACCTTTCCAACTTGTTCAAGTTAATTTTTCTATTTCTCTCAACCTTTCATTTTGCAATGTGGTATGACCCAATTCTAGATCTTCTGCTATGACCATATTTTATATGACATTGGCAAAGTTATTAGGATTACTCCCAACTCTTTTTAGTTCTTCGTATTGGTCTGGATATGTCTCTAACCATTGTTCCCATAATATTTTTACTGATTCTCCCAAAAATGTTTCAAGATATGTTATCATATCTTCCACCTTATTCCCTATATTATATTGATTTTGTATATATTTTTGGACTATTAATCCTTTCCACACACTAATTATATTCGGCCAATCTACAGGGTCATGGGCTGCTAAATTCAGAATTGCACCATCATTCCTAGAGTTTTGGAACTGCACTACTTTTTCAAAACCTCTTCTTTTAGAACCCATAAATGTATATTGTCGAGGGATATATGTAGGTTGATAACCATCTTTTTCAGGAGGCCATTTTCTAGCTGATCGAGTAGGTCTCTCTCTTTCTCCTTCTCTTTTTACAGAAGACTCGCCATATCCTCTTCTTCTTTTATGACCACCTAAATTTACTTCCATGGCTTCCATCGCGTTTTCTAAATTATGCAGACTTTCGTCATCTAACAAGTTTATAGAATCAGCATTTTGCTCAGAATCAATATAATTTTTATCTTCATATTCATCCCATGGTTCTTCTTCTTCTTCATAACTTTCTAATAATAGCTTATTATTGATATCCCATTGATCTTCTTCACTTATGGCTTTCTCCTTATGACTTTCGGTTTTATTCTTAATATCGGTATTTTCTTCGTGTTTAATATTATTCTTTGGCACCACTGGGTTACTAATGACTGGTTTTTTATCCTTTATTAATCTTTTTATTCTCAAAATTTCTCTAATAAAGAATATTTCTCTTTCTCTTATTTTAGGCCAATCTAATGTCATTGAATTATTATATTCCCAGTTTATGCGTTTTAATTATTCTTCCCAATGTTTTAATTCATCTTCTAAGTCTGCCTTTTCCATGCATTCTTTTACTCCTTTATTCCTACTATCACTACTCTCTATTTCTGACAAAAGAGGTTCTATTTCGTCTACGGCTACGGATTTATAGTTCAAGAATCTAATGCTACTACTTCCTTCGCTATTTTGGTAGCTTATATAATTTTCTGGCTGCTTCAACTCTTTCTTTTCTATTAATTCGCTTATATTCCATTCTTCTCCTGCTCTCTCTTCAGAGGGCTCATAAATTTTATGCCTTTAGATTGCATGCTCTCTATTACGTCCTTTATGTTTACTTTGTATCTAGAGTTGCTTTTATTCGTGAGTCTTCTTATGAATTCAATGCTTACTAACAAATTTGTTCCTTTAAAATCTTCATATCCTTTTGTTTGAAACCCAAAGCTCATTTTCTCAATAAATTCTTTTACAGGCATCATTAAGTCTGGAGCTATATATGTTATTAATCTATTTTCATTCATATCTCCTTCCATAACGCCTAATGATGCTTTGTCTACTGACTCCCATCTTTTATCAAGTAATGTAATCAATACCTTCGTTCCTAATTTCTTTCTTGTCATTCCTTTTACTCCTATAATATACATCACTTGGTGAATATATTTGTACCTGAATATTTAAGTTCATTCTCAATATTTTTTCTAACAATTCTTAAATCAACCGGATGCGTTAACACACTTAATTCTACTTCTCTAGATATTCTGTATAATCCGCTTTTACATTCAAATATGCCCATGTGATATACCTGTTGCAGTCTTATTTTTCTTACCGTGTCTCTCTGATATCTTTCTAATTCGCGTTCCATGTCTATAACCTCTTCTAAATTATCTATGTCGTCACTTCTGCATGATATCCTATTCATCATGGTTAGCGGCCTAGAATCTTGCCTTATTAACTGGATGGTCTTGTCTCTTCTAGAGAGGCTTTTAAATAGTTCCATTTTTCAGAATTAATATTTTTAGAGGATGAGACTATTCCGGATGAACATAATATCAACTCGTTGTTACCTCGTTTAGTATTTAGCTTTTCCAAAATCTGGACTAGTAGTTGTAGAATTGTGTTATTCTGCCTTATAATTATTCTGGAATCTTCTTTTGGCGAATTGTGATCTGAAAATCCAACAAAAGGTGTTAAGTATTTTCTACTTCTTTTAATGCTTGGTTATATTCACTCATTCAAGTTATGATACGACTAGAGTCTTTACTTCTTGTATTAACCTTTTAACTTCAAGTATATCGTGTCTTATTTCAGCACCTAATAATGAATCTTTATTCTTATTTACAACACCACTTAGATTCTTACCTATGGATAAAACTTCTTCTTTAATATAGTCGTTGTTCTTACAAATTATAAGGTTTATACATTTCGATTTTTCTAATTTTTGTAGAACTAGATCGATTTTATTATTCAAGCCTGCCTATTTTTCTACTAACTTATTGTGTTCTTTTAACAGACTTTCAATTTTTGGTCTAAATTATCTTGCTTTTTTCCCCAAGTTATATAAAAGTTATGAATGAGGTCGACAATTAAATTTAGTTGGCTATGAGTAGTATGCCACGTATGTTCATCAGAAGGATTTATTCTGCACCGTATGCTAATATTTTCTTTGGTAGAGATCAGTCTACCTGTACTAATTTCTAAATTTAAATACTTTAGTCTTTCAATGATTAAAACTCTGGCTGAGATACCAACACACAAAATATAATAAATTAAATTATTAAAAACTTTTAATTTCTTATAATATTTAAAATACGAGATTATTAAGTGCTTAGGTAATTTAAATTTTTTGAAATTATTTAATTAACTAATCTTTAATTAATATGCAAGATCTTTTACGGGTTGTCGAAACCAATGAGACAGCCTACAGGTATGCAGCAGTTGTGTTAATCCTACTCGGTACTCTCTATATTCATCACTATGTTGCTTCAGAAACAGCTAAGTTCTTTCACTTGATGTTTATATTACAAATTTATTTGATGAATTCCTACCATCTTCCCAGGCAGTTCCACCCGAAGGGAACACTTCTCTACGACCACAAGGTTCTCATTCAAACGCCACACATCGGCTAAACAGAGAACTACCGGCAGAGGTTTCTCTTATAGGATCCCTAGCGTAAGAACTCATTTCATAAATTCATAATATAAAAACCAAGTGAAACCCGAAACTAATTCACTTCGACAACATAATTTACATACAAATTTCCCTTTCGGGAGACCCCGAAGGGATTACAAAGAGAAAAAGAGGACTACCTTCTGCCTACCTCCACCACTGGATGATACAATGCCTCAAAGGCTTATTACAAACTAGAGATGACTACTACTACTACTACTACTAAGGAGAGTGAGGGAAGTGGTGCTCTGGTGCTTGCGATGCTCTGGAGATTGGTGTTGTGTAGACTGCTGTTCTGTGTGTCCGCGCTCAGTCCTCCTCTTTTTATAGTGCGCGAGGGATGCTGGATGCTCCCCTCTTTTATTCTTCTGCGTCATAGCTGGAGGCCGGGGTATCTCGTAGCTTGACACGCCTTATGCACCGCTGAAGTGCCTCAGTGTTTGCGACATCAAGCCTTGCGTGACTCCGATGCTAGACTGATATTTTTTTCTAGACTGAGAACTTTGTCCAGACTGGAATATTTGTCTTGACCGCGAATTTTTTCTTGACTGGAATCTTTGTCTTGACAGATGATTTTGTCCAGACTGAAGCTCTTGTCTTCATTGCAACTCTTGCCATAATTTATACTTCCACGCCTTGCATGCACCCTGATATGGGTCATGCATGCATGGCTGAATATTGTCTTCATGCAACTTGGATGAAGGGTCTTGTCTTGAATGAGGAGTTTTAGCTTAACTCCTTGATCTTTCCCGATACGGATGTTGCATGGCTGCTTGTTGCATAATTATTCCATCTACCATTATTATTATAATTATTATTTATTATTATTATTATTATTATTATTATTATATTTTTTATGGGTATGGGTCTACCCCACCCATATTATTGATAATACCTTATCAATATTTCGAATTCTATCATATATTTATATATATAGAGAGAGAGAGAGAGAGGGAGAGACATACACACACATACACACTTATAAGGACATGGTTGCATAACCAAATTAAACATCCAATTACATAGGTGGCGACTACAACCATGGCATTTGCACACACCAAAGTAAATTATTACATGCATAATTTCATAGGTGGCTACTACACATGTGACACTTCCACACACCAATAAAGTAAACTATATATTACATGCATGATTATTAGCATAAATGATTATCTGATCATCATCTACTTCTTGTGACGCTTGCTTTGCTTGTGGCTCGATCCGGACTCGTTGATTTGGGTAACGAGGCACTTCCTCATGTCAATGATCCGCCTGTGCATCTCGTAGGATATGTACACGCTCTTGGCCGCGACTTGAGGTGAGGTTCATCCAGTCACCGCATCCAAGCCCTGTGCCAGGATACGACACTTGTTCTTTGGGTATCCTACTTCATCTTTTCATAGTAGGGGTCGATGATGGCCGATGCGAGTTTGACCAGGGAGTCTTTCTTCATGCTGCCCCAGACCCTGTAGTGGTCACAGATTTCGACAAGGTTCTGGCAGGCCAAGCCCGTAACACTGAGCGCTTTTACATCGTCGGTGGTTTCCATCGTGCCGTACTTGTAGTCGGTGCTATTGACAAACCTGTTGAAACGGTCGCAAGGCTCTCTGGCCATGCGGTAGTGGTAGATGAGGACATGATGGTGCACGCACAACTGGGCGACGTCAACCTTCTAATCTATGCCCGGACTACCGGCGGTGTACTGGAGGTCGACGCCGACCACCTTATACTTGTCTCCAGCAAGCAACTGCTCAATGGTGTTGATGTAGTCGTCCACCACGGCCGGGTCGATGGTGTACACCACCGAGAGATCCGTGTCCCTCGTGTGCGTCTCCACTTTATGCTCGCCGAACTCCATTGGAGCGCTGCTAGACATCCCCTCTCTACGTGTCGTCGTGTCTGTGCTTAATATGGGAATGTTGTACTCTGATGTATTTCAATTATGAAATCATGCTTCCTTAATATGGGAATGAAATATATTATGTGTTTAATATGAATGTCAATTAGATTAATAAATGAATTAATAATAATAGGGCAATTAGTTTGCTAATTGGTTTTTGCTATTGCAAACGATTAGTGAGAAAATACCGTGGGCGATGACCTAAGGCAATGCACACAATTTCTAGAAATAAACCGTGTTGGATCGATGAGCAATCACACACAACATTCTCTTCAAAACTGTTTGCGTTAGGCCACCTTGCGCAAACGTTTACCGCATAACAGTTGTGTGTGATGGATAGACTTTGCCACACAGTTTCTTCTATACGCACCATGTGTGATGCATTCAATAACGCAAATAATAAAATTATTAATATTGTGTGCGATGGGAAGGCCGTCACAAACGATTTAATGGGGAAAATTGTGTGTGATGTACCTACGAACGAAAACGTTTTCTTTGCAGTGACTATGTGGGATGTATATACGAACGGAAACGTTTCACAGGGATTGACTGTGTGGGATGAACTTACAACCAGAAATGATTTCGCATATATACTTGTATTTTTTTTTGAGCAGTACTATACGTATAACCGTATTTGTTTGCTCGCCGGTCGCACACGACCTCATTTTGCCGACCATGTGTGCCAGGAGGTCATATCCCCGACGATTTCTGGGTCGTGTGGGAAGGACCCCCCTATCGCCCATACTCACTAGGTGATGATTCCGAATGCCGTCGCGGAAAGGGGTTAAAAACCATTTGTATAGCACCGATGTGTACCAGTGAGTGCACACTAATGCTAAGGCAAGTTGTTGTAAAATGTTAGTAAAATTCTGTAACATACCACTTGTCAAACCCTAGTCTTGTTATTGCTACTATGTAAGCTAGGAACTTTTTTCACATGGAATAAAATAAGTGATTGAACAATTTATTTTATCTTTTGCATTTTCTTCTCTTGGGTCAAGTTCATTGAAAGTGCACTAGTATTTGAGCTAGGGGTTACTTGGACTCCTATCTACCTTCTACTCGAAATCAAGCCCCCTTATCATTTTTTTCCCTCTACCGATGATCCAAACTCACTTTAAGTTTCATCCAGGCTCAAGCCCAACGACCCAAGGCTAGACAAATATCTTTATCTCTGCTCCAACACGTTTTCTTGGCTCAGGAAGTTTCATTTGGGCGACCAAATACAAACCAGCTTATGTCAAACTCAGATTGCAGCATTGTTTTGAGTACAAGAAAGAAACTCGACATCTATCCAATTCTAGTTGACCTAGGGCCGCCCCAACCGACTTAGAACCCTTATAAATACCTCTCCTACACCCCAAGGCTCAACACCCACGAAACCATAACTCACGAGCCACCCCAAACTCGCCACAAAGTCGATCGCATGGAATCCGCGAGACAGCAGGAAACTGTCTTGTAATCCATTTATTCCCGGGGTACTTGAACATCTTCTTGAAGATCCAACGGTGAAAATGTTGTGGCAGAGAGTCTGCTCCAAGCCTGTAAAATTTGAGGGCAATCAAATGATGCAAACTCCCGTGTCGTCCAATCTACAGAGACCATGTGCAGGCATGATTCTCTGCGATGTCAAACCTTCGGTTTGTAATCTACTACTATCCCTTGGTTTCACGTTTTGTAACATCATGAAATCTTTATAATTTGACTCATAGGATGTCATCATATTTTCCCTAAAATTTCTACCAAATCCATGCAGCCAATCTCCGTCACCAAGGTCATCTCCGAGCCGCTATCCCTGAGGAGGGAATCTGTCCAGATTTGGTTTTGCGAGCAGCCCAGCGATCGACTCGGTATGCCAAACCTAAACCCTTTTTTCATAATATATACCTAGATGTCTACTTTCTAGTCTAGTTTATTGATCTCAATTCCGCTCTACGAGCTAGTCACACCAATCACATCTTTAGAGGATGTTCTCAAAACGTTTCTCTGTTTTGTGAGGGATTGACAACCCCTCTCTTACGTCGGGTTGCAAGTTATTTTTTCCTTTGTGTGCAGGAGCTGTTTATGTGGTGTTGCGTGGTTCTCCTACTGGTTCGATAACCTTGGTCTCATCATTGAGGGAAATACCTGTCGTTGTCGTGCTGCATTATCCCTTCCTCTTTGAGGAAATATCGACGTAGTTCAAGCAAACATCACACCCTTCCCCTTGGGGTTTCCTATAAATAGAAGTGGAGATGCACTCTCCATACTCACTCTTTCTCACATACAAGTGCCATTGCAATGATTTGGCTTCTCTCTCCCTTCCCTCGAAATAGTTTCATAGAGCCGAAAGGCTGTCTGGGTTCCGGTGGGAACTAGTTCTGGACGGCGAAGCCCTGCCTGATAGATGATACTGTATGTGTGCAACTCTATAGAGAGATTATAGTTTCGGTGTTAGTTCGAGAGTGCCTCCTGAAGGGCCATCCGTGTGACTGTCCAAGTTTCGAAGGTCCTCCCGAAGGGCTGTCCGTGACACCGTCCAAGGGACTTTCCGACCGCCTCCCGGAGGGCTGTCCGAGGGGCAGACGAGGGTATACATCCTCGCGGTTGGGAGATTGTAAATCCTAGCTGCGGGGATCCGCACCGCCGATCGTCATCGACTCTACTTCCACTGCGCTACGAGTCGGTAACGAAAAGATCAAACCTTGTATGATGTCTCCCTAGTGGTCCTGGGCTGGTGCGTAGGTTAGAATTTTTTTGTTTTCTGCCGCGTTCTCCTACATGAAATCACAAAGTATCTTGCCTGAACAGGGTCTTGGTAGATTGGATAGCAGAGTTTTCACCATTGGATCACCCTCAAATTTTACAGCAACTATTTCACCGTTGGATCTTCAAGAAGATGTTCGAGTCGCCTGGAATAGATGGATTACGGGACAGTTTCCTGCTGTCTAGCGGATTCCGCGTGAAAAACTTTGTGGCGACTTTGGGTGGCTCATGAGCTATGGTTTCGTTGGTTTTGAGCCTTTGTGTGCAGGAGAAGTATTTATAAGGGCCTAGGTCTGTTGGGGCTTCCCTAGGTCGACTAGAATTGGATAGAGATTGAGTTTGTTTCTTGTATTCAAAGACAATGCTGGAATCCGGGTTTGACACAGATTGGTTCATATTTGGTCACCCAAAGGATGCTCCTGGAGCCAAGAGAACATGTTAGAGCAGAGGTAACGATATTTGGCTAGCCTTGGGTCGTTGGTCTTGAGCCCGGATGAAACTTAAGGTGAGTTTGTATCGTCGGTTTAGAGGAAAAGATTGATAAGTGAGATTGATTTCGAGTAGAAGGTGGATAGGAGTCCAAGTAACCCCAAGCTCAAATACTAGTGCACTTTCCATGAACTTGTCTAAGAGAAGGAAATGCAAAAGATAAAATAAATTGTTCAAACTTTTATTTTAATCCACGTGAAAAAAAATCCTAGCTTACCTAAGCTTATCCATCTTCTGCCGACAACTGTGACTGCGCACCATTCACAATCCCCCCACCCCCCACATGCGTGTGATGTCGGCTACAGTTGAGGTCGGGCATAGCGAGAAGAGGGCCTCTTCGACCGTATAACTGGTAGAGTATGTCTTGTCCGCTCATGATGTCCAATGGCGGCAGCGGGTATATGGCACGAGACCTCATCTTCGACGTCATAAGCGTCAACTAGATGAGGCTTTGCAGAGGTTATGTGTTCTAGGTTGCCAACCCACTTTGGCAAAGCATGACACGCTCTGTTGATCAATTATCTTTTATTTGCCTTTTGTTTCTTTGGTCTTTTCAGTTTGTTTTCTTCCAAAAAATTGGTTGTTTGAAATTTTTCTAGGACTATATATATAAGAACCTATGAAAAATAAAATATTTTAAAACTCAACATTTATTAAAAAAACATGTTCAGTACATGTTTAAAAAATGTTATGTCTATATTTTAAAAACTTCTTTGTGCATTATAATTGCTTATAGTATAGAATCATTCAATGTATAATACAAAAATGTTCAATGTGTATAGAAAAAATGTTCAAGGTATATTAAAAAACTCATTTTTATTATAAAAGTGTTCATAGAATATTACAAAATATTCATCGTATAAAATTAAAAAAATTGAATTTATATTTAAAAGTTAGAAATTAGTAAAACTATAAAAAACCAGAAGTGCAAAATGAAAAAACCGAAAGAAAAACTCAAATAAAATGGTAAAAAATGGAAAAAGAAAACCCCAAAAACAAATCGACCTACACATGAAAAAAACACAGTATTAACGAACGAAACAGCAACAACCCGAGGAGAAAACCAGGAACTGGACGGGCGTAGCCACAACTAGTTGATGAGAGATTCTAAATGCCGCTCTCAACACCGGTTTAGGCTACTGGTGCTCGAAGGAGATGCCTAGACGGCCAGCCCAGCAATTCTTTGATCGCAAACGTGACGCTCGACGGTCAACTGATAGATCCAACTATCTAAAAAAAACTGATTGATCGAATGAAACATTTTCAAAACAGTCGTTCGCTTCTGGTTGCTTGGTTGACCAGCTGACTTTACTTTCGAAAAATCATCAATTCTGAATAAAGTTCATCGATTTAAAAAACACAAATTAAAAATTTCATCAGTTTTGAAAATAAATCATTGAAAAAATAACAAATTTTTTAAAAAATTCATCAATTCTTGGAAAGTAATCTAGGTGGAAGAGTGTCCTTAATTTTCTTGCCCCTTGACCATAGGATTCGTTAATCCTCTTTCTCTATCAAAAAAATTCATTGATTTGAAAAAACAATCATGAATTTCAAAAAAAATCACAAATTTGAAAAAAAAATCACATTTGAAAAAAAAATCATGGATTTCGGAAAACATTCAGGAAAATTTTAAAAGAGTTGTGAATTTGGAAAAAAGTTCATTTATTTTGTAGAAAAAGTTGACGAATTTGGAAAAAGAAAAGTACATCAATTTTAAAACAGAATCACAAATTTTTAGAAAGTTCACTAATTTAAGAAAATAGACAAAACCGAATAAAACCGCCCCAAAAAGGTTAAAAATAGGGCTGGCAACTCTCAGAAGCTTCCCAAAACTGGATTGGAAGCTTGCCGAAACCAAAGACTGAACTCTACAAGATACCTTTAAAATGGGCCGGTCCACAGAGAAAAATAGGATCAGGGCTAGTTGACCGGCTCTCCTATATGTCTCTTTAAGCGATCTGGCGCGTAGCATAGCGTCAAGCGAGCGTACGGTCGGCCGGCCCAAGTAGTTTTAGGTTCATTCTTTTTTTTTTCATTTTTTCACTTTTCTTTACATTTCAAAACATATTGTAAAAATATACTGAATATTTCATAAAATAATTGACTTCAAAACTTTGCTGCGCATTAAAAATTGTTACATATGGTACAAATTTTTTAGCACACCTTTAAAAAATGTTGGTACCACTAAAAAATATACCTGACATGTTAAGAAATGTTCACCTGTTTCAAAATTTTGTTCATTTTATTTTTTTAAATGGTTTACAATGTAAAAAAGAAATATTCTTGTAGTTTATACAATGTAAAAAAGAAATTATATATGACACTGAACAAAATGTTCGTGCCTTTGAAAATATATTCGTTATAGTATGTAAAAAAATGTTTGCGTAGTTTATAAAATTCATGCCATTTAAAATGTTTTCAACATGTATTTGAAAAATGTTAAAAATATCTGCTCCATTCATCCGTTTATACAGGAAAAAAACGGCCCATCGTACATGATATTTGCCTAGTTAGCTGCCCCTTGACATAGGAATTAGTATCTTTCCCTCGCATGGTGTGTGCGGCCTTTCCCATCAATTTCCTGCATGCATCAACCAATCGCTTGCATGCGAAATTTTGATGAGATCCGTTTGGCTATTTACCTTGTTGTGAGAGATTCAAAGAACAGGCCCCTCTAAAACTGGATGGGGGGAGTATTAGGAAAAATGTACACAATTTGTTTGAAAAATGTTCAACTTGTAAATGAAAAAGTTACACAAGTATATGGGAACTGTAAAATGTGTATTGAAAAAGTAGCGATGTGTAGAAGAAAGTAAAGGAAAAAAAAAGAAAGGAAAACCGAAGAAATCCAGCGCCACGGAGAAATCGAATAATTGGGCCGGGCCACCGCGGAGCGCTGCAGGCCATGACTCAGGGCCCCCGACCAGGAGCGCGCAGGTGAGAAGCACAAGTGAGTGCTAGTACGGCACCGGCGGCATGCAACCGGCAGGCAGGCAGGCGTACAAGGTGACCAGACGTAATGACGTATAGTACAAGTACTTGTACTAGGAGTAGTACGTATGTGGGCAATAGATAGGCAGGCGAGTGAATGAGGCTCTGGTGCTGAAGATTTTTTCCAACCGGGCTCACAACCCCTTTCCATTAATTTTGCAATCAACGGAAATACATCAGTCTTCTGGTGCTGAAGATAGATCAGTGATGGCTTCTGTTTGGCCGGCTGCGGCGCTGCCTGCCGCTCACAACATTAACACGCACGCCATCAACTCGATTCAATTCGATTGATGTTGGTTTGGCACTTTGCAATTCAGTGCATTCAGTGCGTCCGATTCGTGGCGCTGGCGCGAGAATATAGCTAGCTACACGCAGGCTGCTCCGGTTCCGGTCTCCCTAGTGACTAGTGACTGGATGCGTTCGCGAATCTCATCAGACTACTTACTAGTACAACGTACGTACTCTCGAGCTTAGCCAGGCCTGCAAGGCTGCAACATAGCACAGGAGTACGTACGGTGTACTTACTGTCTCTATGGTCCATCTGGCAAGGCCAGCGCACAACTGCTGCCGGGCTCTCTCTCTCTCTTTCTCTTCCTTTTCCGTCGCATGGAGGCCGACTTTGTTGCCTAGCCGGTTCCTATCTACAGTAGCCACAAAGTTCAAAAGAAAACAAAACAAGCGAGAATCGGAATATGTACTCATGCTGACATGCACACACGTGAATGCACACCGTGCACGTATGTACGTACGAGTGCACGACACACTGGATGGGGTCATGTACCATACTATCCGCGTGCATGCATCCATATCCTACCCATATCCACGCTCCATGCATCCATATCCATATGACCATATGTACGTGCCTTCTTGTCTGCGCGCATGCATCCATATCGACGCTGCCACGTACTCTTACGTACGATACGTTTGCTGCCTTTCCTGACAAAAATATTTTATGACAAAGCGTGGATGTGTGCATGCATCAAGCATGCATGTACAGGCCGCAATGCGGACTCGGATGGACGTCGTAGACACGGACACGCACGGTACTGTACGTACTACGAGTACCACATACATACGGCAGCGACTAAGCATACATAAGTATATATACGTACGTACGGTACATACGTACTACAACATGTGTACGGAGTAAATTGCAGAAAACTACCACTTTGAGGGCTAGGTTTTCAGAAAACACTAGGTTACAGTTTCTTGACAAATTGCATCATGTCTTGTGTAATCTTTTTGCAAAAACCACTGATTGGCGGATCTGGCTCGGTTAAGCGTGTTTATCACAGATGGGCCCGTATTTTGCTGATGTGGCATAGCGTTTTTATCAAAGACAACATTAGATGGGTAAAAAAGCGAAAACACCCCCAACACTTTTGCCAAAAAGCGAAAACACCCTCCCCGATATTCAGATCGGGATCTGCCTCTCCTGCGACCCTGCCTCCCGTCGACGAGCAGCACGCCGGAGCCGTTGCCCCGTCGCCGCTCCATTCCCCGCCGTCCCTGCGCGTTCCGTCGCTTCGCAGCCGCCGCGGGCCAGCGTCGCCGGCCGCCGACTTCCTCTGCTTCGCCGTGCTGTGGTGCAGGGGCTCGAGCTTGACGGCCGCGAAGGAGCCGTCGGGGAGCCAGCCGCAGGAGAAGGCGTCGCTGAGGGCGCCGTAGACGACCATGTCGTCGGCGTCGTTGGGCCGGAGCTCGCGCCACGAGGCTGCCGAAGCTCGTGCTCCGGCAGTACGCCGGCCGCACGCGCCCCTCCCGGCTGCCGCGCGCGCCCCTGCGCCGTCGCGCTCACCTCCTTCCCAGTCGCCCGCGCTCCTGTCCGGCTGCGCTCACCTCCCTGCCCGGCCACGCCCGCCTCTGCCCGGCCACCGCCGCACTGCTCCACCCATGCCATCCCGCACTGCTTCCCCCATCTCCCTAGATGGATCTCGAGCTTGGGAGGACGGCGGCCGTGGCGGGAATACGATGGGGGTGCTGGAGCTCCGCCGCTGCTGCTTGCTCTGGTGATCGGCTGCAGGCCCTCGCTGGCGGGGGAAGAGAGCGGAGGGAGGAAGGAGACGGGAAGAAGGGGAGGGAGCTGATTGCTTTTTTTCTATTTGATTTAGGGGTGTCTGTGCAAAATATATGGACTAGTTTGTAAATTTAGACTAAAATTGATCTAGCGCAAAATGTTACGCCAGGTAGACAAAAATGGGCCCATCTGTCATAATCTCTCTTAACAGAGCCAGATCCGCCGATCAGTGGTTTTTGCAAGACCATTACGCGAGATGTGGTGTTTTCTGCAGCGAAAATGTATCTTAGTGTTTTTCGCAAACCTAACCCTTAAAGTGATGGTTTTATGCAATTTACTCGTGTGTACGCCACACTTTGAAGTTTGAATGCTCGCGCCTGGTTCGCTGGCTCTCTGATGATTAATGAGTGGATTGCTGCTGGGCCGGCCGCGCACGTACAGCCCGTGAGTGCGATGTCGCCCGGAGTTATGAACATATGCACTCTACGTACTCACACGCCGGCCGCAGAAACTACCTAGCTTCACAGTAGTCACATCATCATCAACTCAAAAAACAAAGTGCTAGATGCTAGATAGTTTTTTCAGCACTTTTGTGTTTTTTTATGCTAGATAAGCAGCAAATACAACATCGAGAGGTATAAGAATGCCACCTTCATGAGGATCGTCCCTTGTCTGCTCTAGGATGCTCGGAAATCATAACACCCTCCTCCATCTCGAAAGAGGGGCCCTGCTCCAGTGCTCCCTCTCCTTAGCTCATATTGACACTTATTATTTGGCCAATGCTCATCAGAGGGCTAGGACCGTCGTCTTCATGAAAAACAAAGGAAGAGCAAACCTTAGACGTGGCGTCTCTCTCTCACACACACACGCGCGCGCTCACACACACCCCACTGCGAGAAGTAGAAACTATTCATATACTAGTAAGATGCATGTGCATTGCATGCAACACCGAAATGCATTGATCCGGGTCATCGTATGTTTAACAAATATCAATAGATTTCTTCGGATATTCATTCTTCTCTAAAGCTCACAAGCAACCGGATGAATAGTAAATGTAGGAAAAATAGATAAAAATATATCTTTTGCAAACAAAGCTTTCAAGTGTTCAACCTGCATCCAAAAGTTCATGAAGAAATAACACTTATTGTGGTTTGCAAAAAATGATCTTCAAAATATATTTTTTGATTATTGATTATGTTTATTTTTTCTAGACATCCATGAATGTAATTCAGGATGAGTTGGATGTTGGGGAACGTAGTAATTTCAAAAAAAATCCTACGCACACGCAAGGATCATGGTGATGCATAGCAACGAGAGGGGAGAGTGTTGTCCACGTACCCTCGTAGACCGTAAGCGGAAGCGTTATGGCAACGCGGTTGATGTAGTCGTACGTCTTCATGATCCGACCAATCCAAGTACCAAACGTACGGCACCTCCGAGTTCAGCACACGTTCAGCTCGATGACGATCCCCGGACTCCGATCCAGCAGGGTGTCGGGGATGAGTTCCGTCAGCACGACGGCGTTGTGACGATGATGATGTTCTACCGACGCAGGGCTTCGCCTAAGCACCACAACGATATGACCGAGGTGGAATATGGTGGAGGGGGCACCGCACACGGCTAAGGAACGATCACGAAGATCAACTTGTGTCTCTAGAGGTGCCCCACTGCCCCCGTATATAAAGGAGCAAGGGAGGAGGCCGGCCGGCCCTAGGGCGCGCCAAGGAGGGCCTCCTCCTAGTGGGAGTAGGACTCCCCTTTCCTAGTCCAACTAGGAAGAGAGGGGGGGAGGAAAGAGAGGGAGAGGGAGAGGGAAAGAGGAGCCGCGCCCCCCTCCCCTAGTCCAATTCGGACTCCTCATGGGAGGGGGCGCGCCTCCTCCTGGGCTGCTGCCCGCTCTCTCCCTCAGGCCCACTAAGGCCCAATACTTCCCCGGGGGGTTCCGATAACCCCTCCGGCACTCCGGTTTTCTCCGAAATCACCCGGAACACTTCCGGTGTCCGAATATAGTTGGCGGTGTCAAAACCGGCGGATCTCGGGTAGGGGGTCCCGAACTGTGCGTCTAGGCGGATGGTAACAGGAGACAAGGGACACGATGTTTTACCCAGGTTCGGGCCCTCTTGATGGAGGTAAAACCCTACGTCATGCTTGATTGATATTGATGATGTGGGTATTACAAGAGTAGATCTACCACGAGATCAAGGAGGCTAAACCCTAGAAGCTAGCCTATGGTATGATTGTTATTCTGTCCTACGGACTAAAACCATCTGGTTTATATAGACACCGGAGAGGGCTAGGGTTACACAGAGTCGGTTACAATGGTAGGAGATCTATATATTCGTATCGCCGAGCTTGCCTTCCACGCCAAGGAAAGTCCCATCCGGACACGGGACGAAGTCTTCAATCTTGTATCTTCATAGTCTTGGAGTCCGGCCGATGATGATAGTTCGGCTATCCGGACACCCCCTAATCCGGGACTCCCTCAGTAGCCCCCGAACCAGGCTTCAATGACGACGAGTCCGGCGCGTAAATTGTCTTCGGCGTTGCAAGGCGGGTTCTCCTTCAAATTCCATGTGCCCGCCGAATAGTGTCCGGCTTCCTTATAAATGTTGCGCTCCTTGGCTTCCACGTCCAATAATGGCCCTCTTCCACGTGTCGTATGAATGCGAAAAGCTAGGGTATTTTTGCGTTTTACCCCCTAGCCGCACGAATGGGTTGCCTATAAGAGAGGTGAGGATCTAGATCCAACTCACACCATCCTCCTTCCGCAAGTACTCATCGAAGTGCCTCTGACAAAAATCCATTCCATCATGGATAGTCGACGCGGCTCCTCCTCTCGTGCTCCCAGCCCTCAGCCAGGAGATTGGGGGAGATGTTCAGTTCCACACAGCGAGCTAGTGACGCTCCAAACCGAGGGATATCTTCCCCCAGCCTTCATGGTTCCGGTTCGAGCCGGACTGGCCACCTACAGGGGTGGAAAGCAGGCGGAGAGCGTCCCCAATCCCTCCAAAGGAGAGCGGGTATGCTTCGTCCCTTATCTAATAAGGGGACTCGGATTTCCCATACATCCGTTTCTCCGGGGGCTCCTGGAGTTCTATGGACTCCAGCTTCACCACCTTACACCTGCCTCCATTCTGCACATCGCGGGCTTTGTAGCTCTTTGCGAGCTGTTCTTGGGCGTCGAGCCCCATTTTGCACTGTGGAAGAGATTGTTTTGCCTCGTACCCCGTTCTCACGAGGGGTCGATATATCAAGTGGGCGGAGCCGAAATATGGCGCATCGCCGGGACCGGATATCTATCCGGAACCCCTAAGAAGGCGTCCGAAGACTGGCCTTCGGAATGGTTTTATATGGAGGATGCCCCTCTGCCAGATCCAGTTCGGATCGGCCTCCCGGAGTTCAGCAACGCTCCCTTGAAGAAACGCCTGAGTTGGCGCCCGCGGAGCCCTCAACGGGAAGATGATGGGAGCGTCCAATACCTGATGGGCCGGATAAGGTTACTGGCCCACTCCGGATTGACCATGATTGGAGTCATGGCCACGTGCATTATGCGAGGGGTGCAGCCGCTCCAATATAGGGGCCACCCCATGTGGGATTTCAACGGGGAGGATGACGCCACCCGTCATGGCCGCAAGGGGCCGGGATCGGCCGCCGATCTGGTGAAGATCTTGTCCGGCTTGTACAAGGGGGAGAAGGAGGACTTCCTCCGCACGAGTCCATTGAATGGACCATGAATAACCCTCGGAGCTGGGTAAGCGGACGTTTATCTGTCCGATCCATATTCCAACAGTCAAGTGTCTCACTTTGTGATTCTGACGCAGGAGCTGCGTCGGGACGTGGAGGGCATACAAAGCCTGACTCCACAGCCGGAGGACCCGGGACGATCCCTTGATCCGGCCTCCGAAGAGGATCCGGACATAAAGGTGGAGCTGATTGACGGGGTGTTCCACCAACTTAGCATGGACAATGCTCTAGTCGCCATTACGGCTGACTACCCCGGTTTATCTCCGGCTTCCCAGGTGACTACGACCGGAGTCCTGACACCATCATTTGATACATGCTCATTTCTGACCATCGTATACCAATGGTGCATCGCAGGAGGCGCCTTTAAGGCGGGAAGCCGAACCCACGGCGGCTGACTAACAAGGGTCAGTTCGGCCTAGCAGGCGGAAGAGGAGTGCGATGCGAATCGAAACGTCGCCGCAATGGTACGGCGCACCACTGTTTTTAAGGGAAAGATCCCTAGGAGGTATATTAATGCTCATGATTTTCCCAGGAGGAAGAGCGCTCACCGGACAGTGTCCGGAGAGGTTGCCAATCAAGCCTCCGCCAGCCATGCTCCAACGCGTGGTCCGGAAGGGGAGGCGAACACAAGGCATGAGTCGGATGCTCCTCCAACGGAGGATACCGACAGGCTGTCCGCCACCAGGTCTGAGGTGGAGAGCGCCATGAATCACAGGCGCCGCCAGACGGTTCTTTGTGATGCGTGTTTCTCTCCGGAGGCACTGAATGCCTTTAATGCGGGAGACGCGCACCTCCGTGCCGCTCGAGATGGTCTAACCAGAGCCACGGAGCAGTATGTGAAAGACATACGGGTGAGGAATTTTAATAGTTATATATGCCAGTAGCCCCCGAGACTTAAAATAGTTAGAATAACTGATTTAAGGATCATTTGTTTATGCAGGATCTTACGGAGAAGAATATCTGTCTGACCCAGGAGCTTCAAGAGTGCAAGGCCCAACTTGAGACCGCACTAGCCGCCGCAGGGGGAGCCGCAGAGACCCCCTCTGGTAATACATACTTCGAAAAGATAAGTAGTTTATGAAGTGCGGCGTGTGCGTAAGTCTGACAATTAAATTGTAGAGGGTGCTGGACTGGAACCGGACAAGCGACATCTGCTACGCCAGCTGAAGGCCGGTGAGAAGGTGCTTATGAGGGTGCAGCAGGAGAGGAACAAACTCCAAGATGCCAACACCCGGCTGGGCGAAGAACTAAAAGATGTTCGGGTCCAGCTGTCTGACTCCGTAAAGGAGAATCGGCGGCTTCGTCGCGGCATTTACTGTAAGTGCTTGAGCAAACTCTTTTGAAAAGAAGAGTTCGGCAAGGAAGTCGATTGAGAGAAATGTGTCTGTAGGTGTGCTCATGGGTCGTCCGGCGGAGGAAATGCCTGCTTCCACGGGTGACCTTCTTGCCGAGCTGCTGCAACTGCACGAACGTATTCGGCAGGCGATGAGCGGCGTCGTCCAGGCCTTATGGCCGTCCGTCTCCCTACCCGAGGGTCTTGGAGGGCTTGCTGACAAGCTTCAGGGAGTACGGCAGCGCTTCCGTCTGTGGAAGATATCGGCCTGCCGTCAAGGCGCCAGAGAAGCCTGGGCCATGGTGAAGACGCGGTACACGAAGGCTGATCCAAACCACATGGCCAAGGTCGGACCTGTGGGGCCCGATGGGAAGGAGATCCCTGTGAGCTTAATGTACGACCAAGTAGAGTTGGCCGCGAAATATTCCCAATGGGACTGTAAACTAGACAGCTTGTTAGATGGGATTGAAGAGGAGTTCAATCAGTCGATTTGACGATATAATTTTAAAATGACATGTAAAATGCCTTCTAGCCGGATTGTAGATCATTTGTCTTGGCGGACCTTTTCGCTTCAACCTCGGGACCCAACAGTCCGGAGTGTGTCCGAATACCCTAACGGTTATAGAAACCGTGGCATGCATGGAGACCAGGCGTAGGGGTCATTAGTGCTTTATCAGACAAGTGCCCCACTAGTTATGTTATATTACATGGTTAGTAAGAAACATCTTCCAGGGAGAATAGTTCCATTAGGGGTTCCTTTCCCTAGGAGGCATGCCCTAAGGTGCATGTCCGTACTGTGAAGAGAGCAGAAAAAGCATCTAGGGGCAGATAAAGAAATAAGTAATAAATCATCTTTTAAGTCACCGACCGAATATTCCCTTAAGAACGCTAGCTTTCGGCTTCACCCAGTCTGAGGTACACATCCGACTGACCCAGCAGTAACAATCGCAGAGGTGCTCCCTTTACCTCCTAGCCGAACAATCGGGAACATAGGGGTAAGCACAGGAGCCAGGCAACCCAGCTTGGCCAAAACTTAAGTCATGTCGATGCATATAATGGTGAATAAAAGGTACATGCGGAAGTATAACACATGTGTTGGGCATGAAGCCCGTATAAATAAGCTTCTGTTAAAGAAGCCCCCAGGTATAATGAGTGCGAGTAGCACATCAAGTGTGTGCGAACAATGCGCAGATCAGCCCTCAAAGGCTTTTAATAAAAATAAAAAAAGGGGGTGAAGAAGGAGGGGAACAAGAGACTGCGAAAATATAAAAGGTGGACGGAGGAGGGGGACGAACTCTGAGTCCGGCGCTAGGCGTAGAATCTTCGGAGACGGGCTGCGTTCCATGGGTTTGGCTCGAGTCGGTTGTCAGATGCGTCACGCAGACGGTATGCTCCGCCGGTCAGGACCTGGTCGATGATGAAGGGACCTTCCCATTTGGGCTTAGTTTGTCCTTTTTCTTGTCCGGCAGGCGTAGGACAAGTTCGCCAACATTGTAAGTTTTGGCTCGTACTTCTCTTCTTTGATATCTTCGAGCCTGCTGCTGATAGAATGCGGAACGAGCTTTTGCCACGTCCCGCTCCTCCTCTAAGGCGTCCAAACTGTCCTGCCGATCCAACTCGGCTTCTCTTTCTTCGTACATGCCCACACGAGGTGAGTCATGAATTATATCGCAGGGCAAAACTGCCTCTGCGCCGTACACCATAAAAAATGGTGTGAATCCGGTAGTGCGGTTCGGCGTGGTCCGCAGCCCCCAGAGTACGGAGTCGAGCTCCTCTATCCAGTGCGTGTTAGATTCCGTGAGGGACCGCACTAATCTGGGTTTGATGCCGCTCATGATTAGACCATTTGCTCATTCGACTTGACCGTTAGTTTGGGGGTGATAGACCGAAGCGTAGTCGAGCCTGATGCCCATTTTTTTGCACCAAAGTTTAACCTCGTCGGCCGTGAAATTTGTGCCGCTATCAGTGATGATGCTGTGGGGGACACCATAAAGGTGTACTACCCCGGATATGAAGTCTATCACGGGTCCGGATTCGGCCGATTTAACTGGCTTGGCCTCTATCCATTTGGTGAATTTGTCCACCATGACCAATAGGTATTTTTGCTTGTGGGTTCCCCCTTTAAGGGGTCCAACCATATCAAGCCCCCAGACCGCGAACGGCCAGGTGATGGGTATAGTTTTGAGGGCGATGGGTGGCATGTGGCTTTGATTAGCAAAGAGCTGGCAACCGACGCATCGTTGGACTAAGTCCTGAGCATCTGCCCGGGCAGTCAGCCAATAAAATCCTGTACGGAAGGCCTTGCCTACAAGGGCCCGGGCTGCGGCGTGGTGCCCGCCGAGTCCGGCGTGAATTTCAGCCAGGAGATTTCGCCGTTCCTCTTCGGAGATGCACCTTTGAAGGACTCCGATTGTGCTTTTCTTATAAAGTTCTCCCTCATGGACCTTGTAGGCTTTAGATCACTGAACTATGCAGCGGGCCTCATTTTGGTCTTCAGGGAGTTCCTGCCTAGTTAAGTAGGCTAGGAATGGTTCCGTCCATGGGGCAATTACTGCCATTATTTCGTGGGCTGAGGGTGTTATTTCATTGGCTGAGCCACCGACTGTGTCAGAATGTTCCGTGTTGGGTGGCGCGGTTGGTTCCGGGTTGCTATTTCCGGACTCCTCTTCCCATAGTACGGATGGCTTAAAGAGCCGCTCCAGGAAGATGTTTGGAGGGACGGCGTCGCGTTTTGCGCTGATGCGTGCCAACACGTCGGCTGCCTGGTTATTATCCCGGGCTACATGGTGGAATTTGAGTCCTTCGAACTGAGCTGACATTTTTAAGACGGCGTTACAATAGGCTGCCATTTTCGGATCCTTGGCGTCAAAGTCTCCATTTACTTGGGATATTGCGAGGTTTGAATCCCCGCGCACCTCTAGGCGTTGAATACCCATGGAGATTGCCATCCGGAGACCATGTAGAAGGGCCTCGTATTCGGCTGCATTGTTGGAGTCCGTGTACATTATCTGAAGTACGTATTGGACTGTGTCTCCGGTTGGGGACGTTAGTACGACGCCAGCCCCCAAGCCAGCCAACATTTTGGAGCCGTCGAAATGCATGATCCAATTGGAGTATGCGTCGTACTCTTTAGGGAGTTCAGCTTCGGTCCATTCGGCGATGAAGTCAGCCAAAACTTGCGACTTTATAGCTCGCCTTGGTTTGTAGGTTATGTGAAATGGTAAGAGCTCAATGGCCCATTTTGCAATCCCGCCCGTCGTGTCGCGGTTGTTTATAATGTCGTTGAGGGGTACTTCGGAGGCCACTGTTATCGAGCACTCTTCAAAGTAGTGTCGCAGCTTCCGGGATGCCATGAACATCGCGTACACTATCTTTTGATAATGTGGATACCGGGACTTGCATGGGGTTAAGATAGTGGACACGTAGTACACTGGTCTTTGAAGAGAGAATTGTGTCCTTCTGTTTCTCGTTCAACGACGAGCGCTGCGCTGACAACTTGATGTGTTGCCGCGATATATAATAACATTGGCTCGCCTAGGTTGGGCGCGGCCAGGACCAGATTTGTTGCTAATATGGCCTTTATTTCTTCGAGTCCGGCCGTGGCAGCATCCGTCCACTCGAAGTGTTCGGTGCGCCGGAGGAGGCAGTAGAGAGGCAATGCCTTTTCTCCCAAACGGGAGATGAAGTGGCTTAGAGCCGCCACGCATCCAGTCAGTTTTTGTATTTGTTTGAGGTCTTTTGGGATATCCGGTTGTGACAGAGCTTGGATCTTTGCTTCAGTTCCTCTACCGGATACAATGAAGCTCAAGAGCTTTCCGGCTGGTACGCCGAAAACGCATTTTTCCGGGTTGATCTTAATGTCATATGCTCGGAGGTTGTCGAATGTGAGCCTCAAATCGTCTACTAGAGTTTCGACGTGTTTAGTCTTAACGACCACATCGTCTACGTATGCCTCCACTATTTTGCCGATCTGGGTAGCCAGACATGTCTGAATCATGCGCTGATATATTGCGCCGGCGTTTTTAAGTCCGAAGGGCATTGTGTTGAAGCAGAATGGTCCGTATGGAGTAATGAATGCCGTTGCGGCCTGGTCTGTTTCCGCCATCTTGATTTGATGGTATCCGGAGTATGCGTCGAGGAAACACAATGAATCATGCCCCGCGGTAGCATCGATGATTTGGTCGATGTGGGGGAGAGGGAAAGGATCCTTTGGACAGGCCTTATTAAGGTCTTTAAAATCCACACAAAGGCGCCAGGATTTGTCCTTTTTTGGTACCATTACCAGGTTCGCTAGCCAGTCCGGATGTTTTATATCTCTGATGAATCCGGCTTCTAATAGTTTGGCTTGCTCCTCTCCCATTGCCTGTCTTTTGGGTTCGAAAAATCGTCGAAGAGCCTGTTTGACTGGCTTGAATCCTTTTAGGATATTTAGGCTGTGCTCTGCCAGCCTGCATGGGATTCCTGGCATATCTGAAGGGTGCCAGGCAAAAATGTCCCAATTTTCCCGAAGGAATTCTCGTAGTGCGGCTTCTACATCAGGGTTTAATTGTGCCCCAATGGAGGCCGTCTTTGTGGGGTCCGTTGGATGGACCTGGAATTTGACTATTTCGTCTGCTGGTTTAAAAGAGGTGGACTTAGATCTCTTATCGAGTATCACATCATCCTTATTCACCGTGGAGCGTAGTGCAGTGAGTTCTTCTGCCGCTAGGGCTTCGGATAGTGCCTCTAGGGCTAGTGCGGCTGTCTTATTTTCAGCGCAGAGTGCTATATCCGGATCACTGACTAGAGTGATGATTCCATTGGGCCCAGGCATTTTGAGCTTCATGTACCCATAATGGGGTACGGCTTGGAAAATTGTGAATGCCTCTCGCCCTAATAGAGCGTGATATCCGCTGCTGAACGGGGCCACCTGGAACGCGACTTCTTCGGACCTGTAGTTGTCCGGCGAGCCGAACACCACATCTAGTGTGATTTTTCCTTTGCAGCGTACTTCCCGACTAGGGATTATTCCTCTAAAGGTTGTGCTGCTTCGCTCAATGCGGCTCCAGTCTATTTCCATTTTTTGGAGGGAGGGTTTCCTCGTAGATGAGGTTTAATCCACTGCCGCCATCCATGAGTACCTTGGTAAGACAAAGCCGTCCACTATTGGACTGAGGACCAATGCGGCTGGTGCTCGGGCTGTTCGGAATTTAGGTTCGTCGCTGGCATTGAAGGTGATAGCCGTGTCGCTCCATGGATTTGTTGTTGCTCCTTGGTAGACTTCGGCGAGGCTGTGGATTGTTCGTTTCCGCATATATTTGATGCGTAAGTCTCGAAGACTGTTAATACCGTACTGGTACTGTTGGGCTGGTTCTCCGGGGCTAGAAGCCCTTCGCCACTTTTGGCCACCTGCCGTAGTATCCAACATGCTCGGAGGCTATGTGTTGGAGTGGCGCCTTCTGCATTATGGATTTTGCAGGGTCCGCTGAGCCATCCCTCCAGTGCGGTTCCGTACCCTTTAGGGGGTTTTTGCTTTTTGGTTTTTGACCCAGGTGCTTGAGCATGGTGCACCCTTTTATTCCGGACTAAGGTTGTGTTCAGGGCCGGATTGTCCCAAAATCTAGTTTCGGTTTTCCAGGCACTCTCCATCGCACAGTATTTTCGTACTATGGTCACCAGGTCGGCGAAGCACGTGACCTCGCGACGACTTATGTCGTTCATGATTCCCTTGTCCGTGCAATTGTTGCAGAAAATAGAGATTGCGCTTTCCTCATGGCAGTCCTTTATCCTGTCCATAACCAGGAGGAATCTGGCCCAGTAATGATGTACTGTTTCATCGGGCTCTTGCCGTATTTGAGATAGATCGCTTGTGTTTGGGTGGGCGGGTGGAACTAAATTCGGAACCCCGCCCAATCTGAGGCTCAAAGGCCGAGGAGTTTACGGATTTGGAAGCTTGGATTGCTGGAGGTCGTCCAACGAATCTAGTCCGCTGTCTGACTTTAGGTTCAGTACTCGATTGACGTCCGTCCCTCCGCGGGAAACCGGCATGGAGGGATCGGGAATCCGGACATAACTGATTTTTAACATAGAAGAAGAGTCACCGCGTTGTTCTTCTACCACAGCAACATGGTGGGTAGCCTGGAGAGAGATCTCAGATCGGTTTTAAGCCCAATCTGATCGTAGTCTGTAGCGACTCCCAGGGCGGCGATGCGATCCAAGAGCTCGTTTACGGAAGAGAGCTCCATCGGATCAAGCTGCTCGGCGAATTCCGAGTTGATGCAAAGATCGCTTTTGATGACTCGAGAGGTCATCGTCGAAGCGGTGGCCGAACAAGCGGTCATAAGAAAACCACCTAGCTAGATAGCTTGACCGGCGACCAAACCTCCTTTGGCAATGGTACCGTCTTTAAATACGGGAAGAGGCATCCTTGCTGATTGCGACGGCACAGAGGAACTCTCAATGAAAGCACCAATGTCGGTGTCAAAACCGGCGGATCTCGGGTAGGGGGTCCCGAACTATGCGTCTAGGCGGATGGTAACAGGAGACAAGGGACACGATGTTTTACCCAGGTTCGGGCCCTCTTGATGGAGGTAAAACCCTATGTCCTGCTTGATTGATATTGATGATGTGGGTATTACAAGAGTAGATCTACCACGAGATCAAGGAGGCTAAACCCTAGAAGCTAGCCTATGGTATGATTGTTATTCTGTCCTACGGACTAAAACCATCCGGTTTATATAGACACCGGAGAGGGCTAGGGTTACACGGAGTCGGTTACAATGGTAGGAGATCTATATATCCGGATCACCGAGCTTGCCTTCCACGCCAAGGAAAGTCCCATCCGGACACGGGACGAAGTCTTCAATCTTGTATCTTCATAGTCTTGGAGTCCGGCCGATGATGATAGTTCGGCTATCCAGACACCCCCTAATCCGGGACTCCCTCAATAGTCGTCCAATATATCAATCTTTATGTCTCAACCATTTCGAGACTCCTCGTCATGTCTGTGATCACATCCGGGACTTCAAACAACTTTCGGTACATCAAAACTTATAAACTCATAATAAAACTGTAATCGTAACGTTAAGCGTGCGGACCCTATGGGTTCGCGAACTATGTAGACATGACCGAGACTCGTTTCCGGTCAATAACCAATAGTGGAACCTGGATGCTCATATTGGCTCCTACATATTCTACGAAGATCTTTATCGGTCAAACCGCATAACAACATACGTTGTTCTCTTTGTCATCGGTATGTTACTTGCCCGAGATTCGATCGTCGGTATCCAATACCTAGTTCAATCTCGTTACCGGCAAGTCTCTTTACTCGTTACGTAATGCATCATTCCGTAACTAACTCATTAGCTACATTGCTTGCAAGGCTTATAGTTATGTGCATTGCTGAGAGGGCCCAGAGATACCTCTCCGACAATCGGAGTGACAAAACCTAATCTTGAAATACGTAAACTCAACATGTACCTTTGGAGACACCTGTAGAGCTCCTTTATAATCACCCAGTTACGTTGTGACGTTTGGTAGCACACAAAGTGTTCCTCCGGTAAACGGGAGTTGCATAATCTCATAGTTGTAGGAACTTTGTATAAGTCATGAAGTAAGCAATAGCAACATTCTAAACGATCAAGTGCTAGGCTAACGGAATGGGTCAAGTCAATCACATCATTCTCCTAATGATGTGATCCCACTAATCAAATGACAACACATGTCTATGGTTAGGAAACATAACCATCATTGATTAATGAGCTAGTCAAGTAGAGGCATACTAGTGACATTAAGTTTGTCTCTGTATTCACACATGTATCATGTTTCCGGTTAATACAATTCTAGCATGAATAATAAACATTTATCATGATATGAGAAATAAATAATAACTTTATTATTGCCTCTAGGGCATATTTCCTTCAGTCTCCCACTTGCAGTAGAGTCAATAATCTAGTTCACATCGCCATGTGATTTAACACCAATATTCATATCTGTATATGATTAACACCCATAGTTCACACCGTCATGTGACCAACACCCAAAGGGTTTACTAGAGTCAATAATCTAGTTCACGTTGCTATGTGATTAACACCCAAAGAGTACTAAGGTGTGATCATGTTTTGCTCGTGAGAGAAGCTTAGTCAATGGGTCTGTCATATTCAGAGCCGTATGTATTTTGCAAATATTCTATGTCTACAATGCTCTGCCCGAAGCTACTCTAGCTAATTGCTCCCACTTTCAATATGTATCTAGATTGGGACTTAGAGTCATCTGGATTGGTGTAAAAGCTTGCATCTATGTAACTCTTTACGACGGGCTCTTTTATCACCTCCATAATCGAGAAATATTTCCTTAGTCCTCACTAAGGATATTCTTGACCAATGTCCAGTGATCTACTCCTAGATCACTATTGTACTCCCTTGCCAAATTCCGAGCAAGGTATACAATAGGTCTGGTACATAGCATAGCATACTTTATAGAACCTATGACTGAGGCATAGGGAATGACTTTCATTCTCTTTTCTATTTTCTGCCGTGGTCGGGATTTGAGTCTTACTCAATTTCACACCTTTGCAACACAGGCAAGAACTCTTTCTTTGACTGTTCCATTTTGAACTATTTCAAAATCTTGACAAGGTATGTACTTATTGAAAAACTTATCAAGCGTTTTGATCTATCTCGATAGATCTTGATGCTCGATATGTAAGTAGCTTTAGTGAGGTCTTTTCTTTTAAAGAACTCCTTTCAAATACTCCTTTATGCTTTCCAGAAAAATTCTACATCATTTCTGATCAACAATATGTTACTCACATATATTTATCAGAAAGGCGGTAGTGCTCCCACTCACTTTATTGTACATACAGGCTTCACCGCAAGACTGTATAAAACTATATGCTTTGATCAACTTATCAAAGCGTATATTCCAACTCTGAGATGCTTCCACCAGTCCATAGATGGATCGCTGGAGCTTGCACATTTTGTTAGCACCTTTAGGATTGACAAAACCTTCTGGTTGCATCATATACAACTCTTCTTTAAGAAAACCATTCAGGAATGCAGTTTTGACATCCATTTGCCAGATTTCATAAAATGTGGCAATTGCTAACATGATTCGGACAGACTTAAGCATCGCTACAGTTGAGAAAATCTCATTGTAGTCAACACCTTGAACTTGTCGAAAACATTTTTGCGACAAGTCGAGCTTTGTAGATAGTAACACTACTATCAGCATCTGTCTTCCTCTTGAAGATCCATTTATTCTCGATCGCTTGCCGATCATCGGGCAAGTCAACCAAAGTCCATACTTTGTTCTCATACATGGATCCCATCTCGGATTTCATGGCTTTAAGCCATTTTGAGGAATCTGGGCTTGTCATCGCTTCCTCATAGTTCGTAGGTTCATCATGGTCTAGTAACATGACTTCCAGAACAGGATTACTGTACCACTCTGGTGTGGACTGTACTTTGGAAGACCTACGAGGTTTTGTAGTAACTTGATCTGAAGTTTCATGATCATCATCATTAGCTTCCTCACTAATTGGTGTAGGAATCACTAGAACTAATTTATGTGATGAACTACTTTTCAATTCGGGAGAAGGTACAAATTACCATATCAAGCTCTACTTTCCTCCCACTCACTTCTTTCGAGAGAAACTCCTTCTCTAGAAAGGATCCATTCTTAGCAACGAATGTTTTGCCTTCGGATCTGTGATAGAAGGTGTACCCAACAGTTTCCTTTGGGTATTCTATGAAGACACACTTCTCCGATTTGGGTTCGAGCTTATCAGGTTGAAAACCTTTTCACATAAGAATCGCAACTCCAAACTTTAAGAAATGACAGCTTAGGTTTACTACTAAACCATAGTTCATACGGTGTCGTCTCAACGGATTTAGATGGTGCCCTATTAAACGTGAATGCAGCTATCTCTAATGCATAACCCCAAAACGATAGTGGTAAACTAATAAGAGACATCATAGATCGCACCATATCTAGTAAAGTACGATTACGACGTTTGGACACACCATTACATTGTGGTGTTCCAGGTGGCGTGAGTTGTGAAACTATTTCACATTGTTTCAAATGAAGACCAAACTCGTAACTCAAATATTCGTCTCCACGATCAGATCGTAGAAACTTTATTTTTCTTGTTACGATGATTTTCCACTTCACTTTAAAATTCTTTGAACTTTTCAAATGTTTCAGACTTATGTTTCATCAAGTAGATATACCCATATCTGCTCAAATCATCTGTGAAGGTCAGAAAATAATGATACCCGCCGCGAGCCTTAACACTCATCGGATCGCATACATCGGTACGTATTATTTCCAATAAGTCAGTAGACGTTCCATTGTTCCGGAGAACGGAGTTTTACTCATCTTGCCCAAAAGGCACGGTTCATAAGCATCAAATGATTCATAACCAAGTGATTCCGAAAATCCATCTTTATGGCGTTTCTTCATGCGCTTTACACCGATATGACCCAAACGGCAGTGCCACAAATAAGTTGCACTATCATTATTAACTTTGCATCTTTTGGCATCAATATTATGAATATGTGTATCACTACGATCGAGATCCAACAAACTATTTTCATTGGGTGTATGACCATTTGAAGGTTTTATTCATGTAAACAGAACAACAATTATTCTCTGACTTTAAATGAATAACTGTATTGCAATAAACATGATCAAATCATATTCATGCTCAACGCAAACGCCAAATAACATTTATTTAGGTTTAACACTAATCCTGAAAGTATAGGGGGTGTGCGATGATGATCATATCAATCTTGGAACTACTTCCAACACTCATCGTCACTTCCCCTTCAACTAGTCTCTGTTTATTCTGTAACTCCTGTTTCGAGTTACTAATCTTAGCAACCGAACAAGTATCAAATACTCAGGGGCTACTATAAACACTAATAAGGCACACATCAATAACCTGTATATCAAATATACCCTTGTTCACTTTGCCATCCTTCTTATCCACCAAATATTCAGGGCATTTCCGCTTCCAGTGACCATTTCCTTTGCAGCGTAAGCACTCAGTTTCAGGCTTTGGTCCAGCTTTGGTCTTCTTCACGGGAGTGACAACTTGTTTGCCATTCTACTTGAAGTTTCCCTTTCTTTCCCTTTGCCCTTTACTTGAAACTAGTGGTCTTGTCAATCATCAACACTTGATGCTCTTTCTTGATTTCTACCTTCGTCGATTTCAACATCACGAAGAGCTCGGGAATCGTTTTTGTCATCCCTTGCATACTATAGTTCATCACGAAGTTCTAGTAACTTAGTGATGGTGACTAGAGAATTCTGTCAATCACTATCTTATCTGGAAGATTAACTCCCACTTGATTCAAGCGATTGAAGTACCCAGACAATCTGAGCACATGCTCACTAGTTGAGCGATTATCCTCCATCATTTAGCTATAGAACTTGTTGGAGACTTCATATCTCTCAACTCGGGTATTTGCTGGAAATATTAACTTCAACTCCTGGAACATCTCATATGATCCATGACGTTCAAAACGTCTTTGAAGTGCCGATTCTAAGCCGTTTAAGCATGGTGCACTAAACTATCAAGTAGTCATCATTTTGAGCTAGCCAAACGTTCATAACGTCTGCATCTGCTCCTGCAATAGGTTTGTCACCTAGCGGTGCATCAAGGACATAATTCTTCTGTGCAGCAATGAGGATAAACCTCAGATCACGGATCCAATCCGCATCATTGCTACTAACATCTTTCAACACAATTTTCTCTAGGAACATATCAAAATAAACATACAAAAGCGACAACGCGAGCTATTGATCTACAACATAATTTGCAAAATACTACCAGGACTAAGTTCATGATAAATTTAAGTTCAATTAATCATATTACTTAAGAACTCCCACTTAGACAGACATCTCTCTAGTCATCTAAGTGATCACGTGATCCAAATCAACTAAACCATGTCCGATCATCACGTGAGATGGAGTAGTTTTCAATGGTGAACATCACTATGTTGATCATATCTACTATATGATTCACGTTCGACCTTTCAGTCTCCGTGTTCCGAGGCCATATCTATATATGCTAGGCTCGTCAAGTTTAACCTGAGTATTCCGCAAGTGCAACTGTTTTGCACCCGTTGTATTTGAACGTAGAGCCTATCACACCCGATCATCATGTGGTGTCTCAGCACGAAGAACTTTCGCAATGGTGCATACTCAGGGAGAACACTTCTTGATAATTAGTGAGAGATCATCTTAAAATGCTACTGTCAATCAAAGCAAAATAAGATGTATAAAAGATAAACATCATATGCAATCAAAATATGTGACATGATATGGCCATGATCATCTTGCGCCTTTGATCTCCATCTGCAAAGTACTGTCATGATCTCTATCGTCACCGGCACGACACCATGATCTCCATCATCTTGATCTATATCGATGTGTCGTCACATGGTCGTCTCGCCAACTATTGCTCTTGCAACTATTGCTATCGCATAGCGATAAAGTAAAGCAATTATTTGGCGCTTGCATCTTATGCAAAAAAGAGACAACCATAAGGCTTCTGCCAGTTGCCGATAACTTCAACAAAACATGATCATCTCATACAACAATTTATATCTCATCACGTCTTGACCATATCACATCACAACAAGCCCTGCAAAAACAAGTTAGACGTCCTCTACTTTGTTGTTGCAAATTTTACATGGCTGCTACGGGCTGAACAAGAACCGTTCTTACCTACGCATCAAAACCACAACGATAGTTCGTCAAGTTAGTGTTGTTTTAACCTTCACAAGGACCGGGCGTAGCCACACTCGGTTCAACTAAAGTTGGAGAAACAGACACCCGCCAGCCACCTGTGTGCAAAGCACGTCGGTAGAACCAGTCTCGGGTAAGCGTACGCGTAATGTCGGTCCAGGCCGCTTCATCCAACAATACCGCCAAACCAAAGTATGACATGCTGGTAAGCAGTATGACTTGTATCGCCCACAACTCACTAGTGTTCTACTCGTGCATATAACATCTACGCATAAAACCTGGCTCGGATGCCACTGTTGGGGAACGTAGTAATTTTTAAAAAAATTCTACGCACACGCAAGGATCATGGTGATGCATAGCAACGAGAGGGGAGAGTGTTGTCCACGTACCCTCGTAGACCGTAAGCGGAAGCGTTATGACAACGCGGTTGATGTAGTCGTACGTCTTCACGATCCGACCGATCCAAGTACCGAACATACGGGGATGAGTTCCATCAGCACGACAGCGTTGTGATGATGATGATGTTCTACCGACGCAGGGCTTCGCCTAAGCACCGCAACGATATGACCGGGGTGGAATATGGTGGAAGGGGGCACCGCACACGGCTAAGGAACGATCACGAAGATCAACTTGTGTGTCTAGAGGTGCCCCCTGCCCCCGTATATAAAGGAGCAAGGGGGGAGGCCGGCCGGCCCTAGGGCGCGCCAAGGAGGGGGGAGTCCTCCTCCTAGTGGGAGTAGGACTCCCCTTTCCTAGTCCAACTAGGAAGAGAGGGGGGGGGGAAGGAAAGAGAGGGAGAGGGAGAGGGAAAGAGGGGCTGCGCCCCCTTTCCCTAGTCCAATTCGGACTCCTCATGGGAGGGGGCGCGCCACCTCCTGGGCTACTGCCCTCTCTCTCCCCTCAGGCCCACTAAGGCCCAATACTTCCCCGGGGGGTTCCGGTAACCCCTCCGGCACTCCGGTTTTCTCCGAAATCACCCGGAACACTTTCGGTGTCCGAATATAATCTTCCAATATACCAATCTTTATGTCTCGACCATTTCAAGACTCCTCGTCATGTCCGTGATCACATCCGGGACTCCGAACAACTTTCGGTACATCAAAACTTATAAACTCATAATAAAACTGTCATCGTAACGATAAGCGTGCGGATCCTACGGGTTCGAGAACTATGTAGACATGACCGAGACTCGTTTCCGGTCAATAACCAATAGCGGAACCTGGATGCTCATATTGGCTCCTACATATTCTACGAAGATCTTTATCGGTCAAACCGCATAACAACATATGTTGTTCCCTTTGTCATCGGTATGTTACTTGCCCGAGATTCGATCGTCGGTATCCAATACCTAGTTCAATCTCGTTACCGGCAAGTCTCTTTACTCGTAACGTAATGCATCATTCCGTAACTAACTCATTAGCTACATTGCTTGCAAGGCTTATAGTGATGTGCATTATCGAGAGGGCCCAGAGATACCTCTCCGACAATCGGAGTGACAAAACCTAATCTTGAAATACGCCAACTCAACATGTACCTTTGGAGACACCTATAGAGCTCCTTTATAATCACCCAGTTACGTTGTGACGTTTGGTAGCACACAAAGTGTTCCTCCGGTAAACAGGAGTTGCATAATCTCATAGTTGTAGGAACTTTGTATAAGTCATGAAGAAAGCAATAGCAACATACTAAATGATCAAGTGCTAGGCTAACGGAATGGGTCAAGTCAATCACATCATTCTCCTAATGATGTGATCCCGTTAATCAAATGACAACACATGTCTATGGTTAGGAAACATAATCATCATTGATTAATGAGCTAGTCAAGTAGAGGCATACTAGTGACATTAAGTTTGTCTATGTATTCACACATGTATCATGTTTCCGGTTAATACAATTCTAGCATGAATAATAAATATTTATCATGATATGAGGAAATAAATAATAACTTTATTATTGCCTCTAGGGCATATTTCCTTCATTGGAAGGGGGCAGAGGAGACGGCGAGGAGGGGGGCAGAGGAGATGGCGAGGAAGAGGGGGTCGTGATGGTGGTCGGCAATATGGCCTAAGAGAAGGCACGAGAGGCGTTGGCGGCAGACGACACCAAGAGCAGCGACCTCTCCAGATCCTTCTTATTTTTTCATGAGATGGCTAGATGAGGTGAGAGGCAGGGAATTATCTACAAACAAGGAGTGGAGTGTGGGGGTCTTTTTGTAAAATTGACATAGTTTGTCTCAGATGTGTTGGATGTAAATCGAACGATTCTAAATGGCGGATGACAGACAGACCATCATCACCAACTCAGCTTTTTTTACAGGAGTAGAGAAGTATTATCATTTTTCATTTTTTAAGCTTTGCAACCCCGGATGGCCCAATCTCAGGGTGGGCTGTGGCCCAGCCAACCACCCCCTAGCTCCGCCATTGTACTCCCTCCGTTTCTTTTTAGTTTGCATATAAAATTTGATTAAAATCGAAATTTATAAAGTTTGACTAACTTCATAAAAAGGAAATATCAACATCTACAACACAAAAGTTATTATGAAAATTAATTTCAACATGCATCCAATAATATTGATTCCATAGTGTGAGTGTTGATATTTTTTTCCTACAAAACTAGTAAGTTTGACTTTGACGAAACATCAATGCCGATGCCACAGCTCGGACAACAGCACAGCGTCGCCGCCGCCACACGCCCACGCGCGCCACAACACCACTCGACCATACAGATATTCAGCAAGTAATAGAATACGTGATAGTAGTAGCTATAGTAAAGCATTAGCGCATATGCATCCGTTCGATATACCCAGTGGTCTCAGCTGTGACCACGCACAAGATTAAGTAATCGGCCAATGGACACACCAAAACCGTACCCCATGTGCAGACGCATCCAGTGGTCGCATGCATTTCGATTCTCGAACCACGCTCCCCGATTCAAATCCTAACGTATACCTGGCACAAACAAATTGCCCTACACGGCCCCGGACGGACAGACCGATAGATCTAATCTACCAACATTGATTAATCTGCCCCCAGCACAGTCGCTAGTACTACCCCTAGTTCGAATAACTAAATTCACCGACACTTGTTGCATGCGTTTTCTTTTTCTTTTCCTTTGCGATCGATGGAAACGGCACCCATTGTGATTTTTACAGCCAGAATCTTTTTGAATAATGGAAAGAAAACGAAACGGTAAAATGTAAAGTTATTACCGTGAAATGGATAAGGAAGAAGATGAGGATTCACCCTGCTGTGGTCACGGCGGCAGCATGCGGCCACCACTGGGGGCTTGGGCTGGGAGCATCATGTCAGGAAGATTCGGGCAGTGCATCTATTTCAGCGCGCCCAATGGGGGCTCAAAACGTCCCCGTGATTCCCTATCCGCTCCTGGTAATCACCTCGGTTAACGTGGATTAGCAGCAATTAATTACTGGAGTAGTTACACCGTCTGTCGACGACCGACTGGCGCGCATATGGCATGTGCCCGCATCGCATTGACATGGGGATTAATTACCGCATTAACTATGGTAGTAGCAGTACTACACTGTGGGAGGATTTAATCTTGATAGTACAGTAAATAATAAGAGATGCATGTAGAGTAGTATCAGTGGACGGCATGCATGCCTGGAGATGTACGTACATGTGAGCCCCATTTGGTTTGGCTTGCTCCTTGGCAGTTTCGTCGTCCGGTCGTTCATCGTGCCGTCATCTTCTTCCTCGAAAATGCAAAGTGCTTTCATCAAGAAAGTAAAAGGAGATGCAAATGAAAATACTACGCTGCGCAGGAGCAAAGGGTGGATGATTCCCTCCTTTCCGACTCCCAAAGCGAGGCTTATGGGAGAGTCCGAAAGAGTTCAGATAAAGAGACAAACATGGACTATCATCATAATCCTTTCCTTCTCCCTAGTTCTATGCCTGGCCGACTTTTGGTAGTACTACTAATTTTCACTCACATGCATGCACGTATGGGCCGGTGCAAGTGCTCCAAGCACGCTGCTAGTGTATGGTTTTGCTATTTATCAGTCGCTTGGCACTGCAAATTGTTTAGTTGATTTCTGTGAAGCACCAAGGCCGAAGGCGGTAATGTCGCGGCGAGGACAAAGGCGCGAGGAAGTTGTCGAGGCCTCGGACAGGAGTGACCCAGAGCCAGGGACGATGCGAGGCCTCGATCGGCACTGCACGCACGCACAAATGAATTAACTGAAGAGATTTGGCAAGTTCGTCACGGTAGTATTTCTAGCTCTATAAGCTGATTAAAGGGAAAGAAAAAAAAACTGTGCAGCAGAGTTACAACTGGGCATTTCGAAACGAGTGGGTGATCCTCATATACGTATGTTCAGTGCAAATAGGATGGACAAGTTGATACCAGATCTGCCGCAAAAAAAAAAAAAGTTGATACCAGATCGAGGGGTGTTTAAACAAACAGTACTTGGGGCCCACTTATTTGAAAAACAAACGGTATAGTAATGCGGAGAGTGACAGTCGAGCATTGGTGCGTGCATGTGGATGCGGTGCTGCTGGCAAGAAGAATCGCCATCACCCTCCCTGCATGCTAACAACTTTCTCCTGTTACATTGTCTCTCCGACCAAAAGCTCGATGTCCATCACACATCCACCTCAACCCCATCACCCAATGCTTACAATCTACAGTAACTCTGTTCTCTGCTCTCAAGTCGGAAGAAACCGGTTTCCCGGTCGCACTCACTCTTCTGTGGTTTGGCAGAGATCGCTCTCACCTGACAGAGATCGCTCTCTCCAGCACCGTCTCAAACTTTCAAAACCCGGCAGCAGCGGCAAGCAACAGCTCCTTGCACTCACGAGCGTACTGGCTAGGCATCAACTCAGTCCCTTTCCATCAATCAATCAAGATAGATCGATCGGAATGAAGTGGTACTGGCGGAGCCGCTCCGTGCTGGCCACGCCCAGGGGCCAGGGACGCCGGACGCCATCGCCGGCAACCCCGGCCCCGGGTGCCTCTCTATGGTGCACTGCCTCATGGTCGCCCCCGGCGCCGGCGTGCCGGAGAATGAAGCTACTACTGCATACGCGTCTCAAGCCTACAGGAGTGCAGGCACTGCCGAAATGAACCCCCGAGCTAAAGCTCGCCGGACCGCATGCAATGCAACACACGTACAAGTGCACGCCATGCATGGTCGATCTGGCACTGCCATGCACGCACGTCCTGCGCTACGTAGGGTCCAGGAGGCTCCATTCGATTGGATCCTCTGGCTCTGGCAGGGGCGGCGCTAGGGGTATTTTGGGTCTTCATGTGAATACCCATGATTTTTATAAAATATTGTTGATTTTGGCAAAAGAGTGACAATTTTCGAAAAACAACAATGATTTCGAAAAAATGAATACACATGAATATCCGGTTGCAAATTTCTGGAGCCGCCACTGTCCTCAGGCGATGGAGGTGGACATTTTGAATTCGTATTCGGCATGATGATCAAGTCAAGTGGATATGAGGAGTATGGTATGGCTCGCTCGATCGGCCCGGTCCGTACCTACTAGGTGGGTTTCTCCTCCGTCGTTTTCGCTGGCCGGCCGGCTTCCCGACATGGCGGTAGCCCAGCCACATTGTGCTTGTCAGAGAGAGGTACACGTCCTGGGCAGGACTGGCCGGGAGTCCGGGACCAGTGCTGCATGCATGCATTTTACTACGGCTGCATGCCAATGCCCAATGCCATGCACCTTCTATCTATCTATCCTCACAGGCTCACACGCACTGCTCGTTCTAGTGTGTGTCCTACAGACGAATCATGATTTACCGGCCCGGCCCCGGCGGGGCAGGTCCGTTACTTCCATTCATTCACCTTGCTGTACATCCGTCGGTGGATCGACCGTGCGCATCTCCGCTAATGCAATGTCCATTCATGCGCGGGCCCCAAAAATAAAACGGTGACATGTGGCGGGTCAGTGGTAACGTCGAGCATGTACCACCCGGCCGTCTTCCTCGGTCTTCACTCCAGAAGTCCACCCCTTTTTTACCCAGCAAAGAAATGAAAATGAACTCCACCTCTCTCGCCACCTTCCTCCTTCTGCCTGGCGGATCCTCTCCTTGTTTGTCGTTCGTAGATAAGCCTGATGTAGATGTAGATGTGCGTTGCCGTGCTTGGTCCAGGTGTTTCAGCTGCAATGCGGTACGAGTATGTCGGTGCCCTAGCTAGCAGGAGTGCCCAGTTGACTCGGGCCGGATGCATGCCAATGACGTGCGCATGTAGGAGTACGTAGAGTAGCGTGGCATTGGTGTGGCACTGGCAGCATGCCAACGATGTCGTGACTTGCATGGGAGGCCGGCCAGGGCCAGGTCGAAAAGGAAGGGAGGAAGCTAACCAGGAATGGAAGCCCAGGCACATGCATGCATGCAGCCATGGCGCTCCTCAAAACTTCACGAGCAGCGCAGGCACGGCCGGTCCTCCATCCATCCATCGCTTCGTCGTCCTTCTTCAGCTCACGGCACGGGTGGCCACGTTTGTAGCCTAGCTGTCCATACATGCATCGACTGAAATTGGTTGAAGGAGAGAGAGAGAGAGAGAAACAAAAGGAAGGGAGTAGCTCGGAACGAAAGGCCTACCCAAGTGTGGCTCGCTCAAAAAGCCGTCCAAGCAGCCACGGCGTACTACTACTCCCTCCTTCCATCTATATAGGGCCTAATGTGTTTTTTAAGGCTAACTTTGACCAAATATTAGAGCTATAATATATGACATGCAACTTACACAAAGCACACCGTTAAATTCATGTGTGAAAGGAGCTTCCAATGATATAATTTTCACATTGTGCATGTCATGTATTATTAATCATGTCAATAGTCAAAGACGGTCTTAAAAAATGCATTAAGCCTTATATAGATGGAAGGAGGGAGTACGTCGTTTTGGCTTGTCCCTCCGCATCGACCGACCCGGCCCGGCCGTCTATCACGAGTCGCGGTCAGCGCACTATTAATTGCCGGGGTTCAATCCGTTCCGTCGACGTTTCTTTTTCTCTCGCACGGGCATGCACTTTCCCGCCTACCTAGTCCCTGTTCAAATTTCAAAAACCGAACAAAGCGAGATTCAAAAAACATTTGTACGTACTACGTACGCATGAGTGCACGACAGACGCACGCATGCACGTAGGTGTACGTAGCTAACACATGCGTACGGCTGCGGCCACGCATGTAAATGTACGTATGTGACGACACACCTACATGTTTGAATAGTTCGAGCCTAGCTCGATCGATTGGCTCCTGCGATGATTAAAGGGTCGATGGGGGAAATGCCGTATCCACGAGTACGTAGTTGCTAGAGTGAAGAACAAAATAATGTACTGTATGCATTCACCCGATCGATGTACTATATATGTCTGTGCAGTCTCACTCTCACCACGCCTAAAATCAAGTAATCGGCCAATGGATCCACCGAAACCGTGCGACACGTGCAGACGCGTCCACTGGTCGCATGCATTTCGATTTTGAAATCACGCACTCCGATTCAAATACGCAGCGTATACCTGACACACACAAATCTACTAGCTAGCTCCCGGACGAACGGACATATATCTAGTCTATAACCACTTTGATTAATCTGCCGCCGTACAGTCGCTACTCGGTATTACTAATAGGAGTACTACTTGGAGTGTATGCACGCATTAGATTTCGGAGCAAATCTACTATCTCTTGTTTTCAATTTCCTTCGCGGTCGACGAGAACAGATCAACAAAACATCATTTATTTATTTTTTTGGTTTCGCAACTAGAATCTTTTCAAGAATGAAGAAAAGAAAATGGTGGTAGAAATGTACGACACGTATTACTGTGAAGAGGATAAGGAAGAAGAGGGATTCCAGTGCTGAGTGGTCGCGGCGGCAGCGTGCAGCCACCGGGGGTGGGGCTCCGCGGGCGCATCATGTCAGGAAGATTCGGACATTGCATCAATTTCGGTGCGGCCAATGGGGGCTCAAAACGTCACCATGATGCTATATCCGCTGGTGTAGTAATAATCACCTCGGCAGCAGCAGTTAATTACTGGCCCCGTCTCCGGTAATTAAACCGTCTGTCGATCCAGACCGACTGGCGTGCATGTGGCATATGCACGCAGCATCACATGGCATGGGGATTAATTACCGCATTAACTATGGCAGGGTTTCTGAAGGATCTAATCTTGGTAAAAAATAGATAATGCATGGATGAGTGGACAGCATGCGTGCATGCATGTGTAGTACTCCCTCCGTTCCTAAATACTATAAGTCTTTATAGAGATTTCACTATGGACTACATACGGATGTATATAGACGTAGTTTAGAGTGTAGATTCACTCATTTTACTCTGTATGTAGTCTTTTATTGAAATCTCTAAAAAGACTTATATTTAGGAACGGAGGGAGTACGTGTACATGTGAGCGCCATTTCATTTGGCCTGGCCTTCGGTGGTATTGTCCGTCGGTCATGCCGTCGTCTTCTTCCTACGAAATGAGGAGTGCTTTCGTGAAAGAAAAAGGAGACGTGGCACGTACGTACGTACTCCCTCTGTTCGGAATTACTTGTTGTAGAAATGGATGTATCTAAATGTATTTTAGTTCTAAATACATGTGTAGGGGATATGATTCCCTCCTTTCCGACTCCCAAAGCGAGCCTTATGGGGGTGTCCGAAAGAGTTCGGGTAAAGAGACAAACTTGGACTATCATCTAACCCCTTTCCTTCTCTCTTAACAGCATGCCTGGCCAACTTTTAGATGGGTGTGATAATTTTTACTCACATGCATGCATGCATGCACGTATGGGCCGGTGGAACCACTACTTCAAGTACGCATGCATGTTTGGTACTATTCATTATCGAATTATCTTTTCAACGCCTCCCAGCTGAGTTTCATTTCAAGCTTGAAATTTTGCATGCTCATATATAGAGCATCACCTGTCCAACGTGTTCTCCAGCCTTTCATTATCCGTACAAACTTTGAAACACAATTTGCACTTGGTTCTCACTGGTTTCCACTGGATATATAATAGTATGACTCGTTTATATCGAAAGTATATACTACCGTGCATCTATTATATTCACACTAATTTCCATTTCGATTGGCACCTTCTTCCCCGACCGACACAAAGGGAGTAAAAATCCAGCCAAATTATGAGAGAAAACCATATTTAGATTTTTTTTTATAACGTATACTGTACTTATTCCCTTACACATTCCGGCCAGATTAATATGCTTGAATCCAAAATTTAACTGCCTGGGGTGTACGTCGTGCACCGGCCGAGGCAGACACAAAAAGAGACAGAAGCATGACACCAAATGGGGCGTGTACTATGTGGGACAGAAACAAACAGTTTGAAGCGGTGCAGTACACATTGCCACAAGTCCCTAGCTAAACCAAACCATCCAAATCAGGGAAAAGACATTCCATGGAAAAAGTACAAATGATTCAGCATCAGCAAGCAAACTAAGCAAGAAACAATATCTCTCTGCTTTTCACAGTCCTTGAGTTTGCTATCTGCACATTTTATAACCAGGGCTAACACCACTTCCCCACAAAGATGCTGATCCCTTGCAACTCTCTCTCTCTCCATTTCAGTTTGAAACGATATAAAAATGATGCTGCAAGTGCAGGTACTGATGGGATAGTTAATATACTGCTGCTGAGATTACCGGTGAGATTTGAAAGCAAGCATGCATGCATGCTGATCCAGGACTAGTCCATCTGTACTACTACTAATGTTGATACTCCTACTTGATACCCCCTGCCTCTTTTGTCCCTACCACCACAAGGTACCACTGCTGCTGCCCACATTATGATGTCCAATGCTGGCCATTGAGATCTACATTCAAAACTCCAATTGCATGCATGCATGCATGCAGGGATGGATCTAGCATATGCATCAGCAGATTGTGTCGGCATCGATCCTAGGCGATGCTACTCCAACATCATCAATCCGATACTCCCTAGGGTACTTTCTTTCAAGCTGCAGTTTGAGTTCTTGGATCAACATGAAATCTTCATTTGAGCATACCCAGCTCATTCCATGCGGGATAAACATTCTTGTGGTTGTGGTGACATTTTCGCAAAGTTGCGCATTCTTCACACGACGATTTTCGGCTCGTAGACGCGCAAGTGTGGGGGTGGCCATTATCGGCGATGCTCCGTAGAAAAGGAAATTGAGAGAAGGGAATGTATCATCGTGCTGTTGATTGAAATTACAACATGTGATCGATGGTTCATTATGTACATCTCAAATCTCAAATTTAAAAGAGATAGAAAAAAGAATAACTATGGTAACTCATGCAGAGCTAGTAGTACTACCAGGAGTAGTAAAACCCATGCGCACGCACACCAAGGCGGAGCCACCCGTCGTCATCGCGGCCGTCGAACAGTGATCTGAGGGAGCCACAGCGGCGGTCGGTTGGTACGGCCGCCCTGCCGCGGAGCGTACGCCCGCCCGCCCGCCCGCCGCATGGGTGTCAGCGCCCGCCCGCCCCCCGCTGATTCCGTTGGGATCCGGCGACGTCACCCGGCGTCACGCCTTGCCCCAACGGCTAGCTACCTCGGCGCACGTGCCGGCGACCGCGACCGGGACGGAGGGAGAGATTCCCTGAGGAGCGCGTCCAGGACCAGCTCGGCCACGTCCTCCGCCACGTCGCCGGCCTCCTCCGCCACCGCCGGGTGCCGCGCCAGCCCGCGCACGCTCGCCGAGTCCAGGTCCAGTGCCACCAGCGCGTCGATGTCGCCCACCACCCTGCAGTCCGCCGCCGGGAACGCCTTCACCGTGCTCCATAACTTGGATAGCAGCGCCGGCCCGTGCGGTCTTGTTGCGGAGGAGGCGCCGTTGTCGTCGCGGTGGAGGAGGTCGGCGAGGATCTCTTGCGTGAGGTGGAAGAGGAGCTTCCGGTTCCACCGGTGCCGGAGAGGGCCTTGGCGACGGTCGTCGGAGTAGTCCGCGGGGCGGTCCAGCTCCAGGAGGTGGAACACGATCGGGTCCACCGGGGATGACATGGAGTGGCCCTTGAACGGCCGGCTCGGCGGCGGCACTGCGCGCATGAACCCGCCGCGCTCCAGCACCGTCCGCAGGTAGCCGTATTCAGGGTCGTCCTCCAGCGATGACGACGACGACGACGATGTGGACGCCACGGCGGGAAGAAGTAATCTGCGGCGGTGGTGCTGGTCGACGACGCGCGCGTGCGAGCTCGCCGCCGTCGCGGTGGCTCCTGCGACTGCGGAGGGAGACGACGGTGGTGCCGCCTTTTCAATCGTTGTCTCGGCCGGCGGCTTCTTGACCCGCGTCGCGAAGCGCTCGCACCCGTCCGGCGGTCGCTTGCACTGGACGGCCTGCGGCGATAGCGGCGCCGCTCTGGCCGGCGTTGTTGGAATTGGATGATCCGGTGGCGGCGGCGGAGGAGGCGGGCGCGTTGGCTTCGCGCGCATAGGCGGCGGGGGCGGTGGGAGCCTCGGGGCGTGTGGCTGCTGCTGATCGGCTTGTGCTTTCGCCTGCGGCGTCGGCGGCGCGGTCGGTGCAACGATGAAAGCTGCCGGTGCTGGAGCTTGGACCACCACCATCTTCTTGTCCTCCACCGCAAACGGAATCGCGTTCTCCTTGCCGTTGCATCCCGCGCTCGCCGCCGTCGGCTTCTGCTTGCCGCCGGACTTGCGGTTGGTGACGGTCTCCTTGGCCTGCCTGACGATCTCGCGCGCGTGCTCCTTGGCGTCCCTCCGGCGGTGCCCCACGGCGTCCCCGTCCCTCCTATCCTTCTTCTTCTTGGCCGACGTCGGCGAGGTCGGCATGGACATGTACTGCGCCGCCCTGTCGAGCACGTTCTCCTTGAGCACCTGCAACGACAGCCGCGGGCGGTCCACCACGTCCCACGCGGAGGCCGTCCTGGCCGAGGACGCGGACGCGCGCGGCGTGTCCGGGAGCGACCTGGCGTCGCCGGCGCCGACGTTGCAGCTGAGGCTGCGCAGCGGCTGCCGGTTCATGGACTCGGGGATGACCCGCTTCTTCTTCTCCTTGACGGCCGCCGCCGCCGCCGCTTTGGGATTGCTGGTGCCCTTCTTGAGGCCCGGCGAGGGCGAGCAGGCGTCGTCGGGGAGGCCGTCGATGCCCATGAGGCGCGCGACGAGGCTGGGCGTGCGCGGCGTCCCGGCCTCGGACGGCGGCGCCGTGGCCCTGCTGCCGGTGCTCCGCCTCCCGGCCACCGCCAGCGCATCGAAGGCCGGCTCGACCTGCACGCCGATCTGGATGTCCCGCAGCTGGTCCGCGTCCAGCTCCAGGCTGTTCCTCGGCGCCTCCAGGCCTGCATTTGCGAATCGATCGGATATGTCAAACGGAACCACTTTCTACGGCCTAGTAGCTCGCAATTGCAATTGCTGCAGTGGCTAATTACCTTTCTGGTGGGAGGTGGGAGAAGGAGAGCTGAGCTTGTGGGAGCTGGAAACGACGGCGGTGGCGGCAACGGCGGAACCGTCGGAGGAGGAGGAGGGAGGGCGGCCGACGCAGCCGGCGCCGGGGGCGAAGATGAGGTAGTGCACCATGGACATGCAGCCGGGGCCGGGGTTGCCGGCGATGGCGTCGGCCGGGAGGCCCCTGGGCGTGGCCGGCACGGAGCGGCTCCGCGAGTACCACTTCATGCCTCCCGATCTAGCTTTGATTGATCGATGGAAAGGGTGCAACGAGCTGTTGCCTTGCTTGGCGCTGGTGGTGGGAGGGAACAGAGCCGAGTTTGAAACTTTGAGACGGACCTACGGGAGAGAGCGATGCCTGTCAGGCGGTAGTTAAGGCGAGCTACGGGAGAGAGTGATGCTGCTGGCTACTAGTAGTAGTACGTCCCAGGAGGGGGAGCGAGTGAGTGAGGCCGGCCGGGAAACCCGGAGGCCCGGGATTTCAGAGCGGCGGGAGGTGAAATCGTTCTCAGAGCAGAGCACAGCAGCGGCTGCTGCAGACGGGATGAGCTCGGAGCGCTACAGCAGAGATTAGACTACCAGGCGCGGAGAGCGAGGAGCTCGGAGTGTTGGAGATGGATTCTGGTGGTGGTGGTGCATTGGGGGATGGGGTTGAGGTGGATGGGTGGTTGTTTGCTGGCCGGAGAAGACAGTGTAACAGGAGAAAGTTGTTATCATGCAGAGAGGCTGATGGCGATCCTTCCTGCTGCACGCCTATGCTGGACTGTCACTCTCTGCATTGCTATGCCGTTTGTTTTTCAAAAAATGGGTCTCCTGCTCCGTGGGCCCCGTGGGCATTTTGTTTAAACGCACCACTTGATCTGTCAACTTGTCCGTCCCGCGGACACATCAGCATCAGCATCACTCGGCCATCTTCATCGACGACCCACAAATTTAGTGCCGCATCCGGGCAGGCAGTCCAACCCGCGGACACGGATGCGGGACACCGCCACCGCATACATTTCAAGCCAGATTTCGACTTAGCGGACGAAATTCATGCAGACCGGCTCATATTCATTAGAGTTCGAAAAGGAAATAGCACAAGTCATTCGTCCATAGCAATGCAAATAAGTCTAATGTCTCAAATTCTACGCCAACAACTTTTTCACTAGATCATGTCGTCCCACACGTACTGCCCCTTCAGCTTTATTCAATGTGTGTACGAACCCAAATGGCCGTCCCTCTGCCTTGTGGTATATCACGACAGCGCGTACGGGCTACACAACGTGTAGAGCAACATTGAGTGAATGAATGGTTTCAGCAACAAGATGGGGAAGAAGAAGCAAAACTTATGATCTACTCCTCTGCCGCGTGCAATGGCCACCTTGCCTTCAGCTGAGCAACTACATGGCAAAACTTGGTGACGATGGTCTCAATGGTGTGCCATCGATACGAAACGACTTCACATTGCGATCATGGACGACGTGCATGTCGTAGGGCGCAATATGCTTTCGTGCGTGAAACGATTCATGTTGTCCCCCCTCTGCTCCTGCCTACGAAATCCGTGAATACGGCCAACCACGCATCGCACAACAACTCATCCTCCATGGTTGAGTACCCCGCCATCCTTCTTACTCTGAAAAAATGACATGATGTCCTAACATAAGCACAATAGCATTTCAACGAACACCTGCCGGGCGTGTTGGCCGTCGTGGAGGTCGTATACGGGGTGGCCGAGTGTACCTCGGTATAAACTACTCCAAAGTGGACAGTGCCGTCGTAAAAGGTGAGCGGGCGCGTCGGTGCTGGTTGCGAACATCCGACAATGCATGTGTGGCGGGCGGAGAGGTACAACAGCGGCGGTGGAGGTGGAGGTTGCAGATGCAAAGTAAGGGGGAGAAGTGGCGAACTAGAAGAAAATGGGACCGACAAGACAGATTTAGTGGGGCTTGGGCGGAGTGGAGAGGAGCGATGTGGAGTTGAGTGGATTGTCTATGGTTTGGTCCATGGATGGGGACCAATATATGTGGGGTTGGGGTGGACAAGCATAGACCAGGTCCGAGGTGGCGGATGCTACCGGGCGCGTTTGGTCGTCCCCATATCCTCCCGAGATACGGGCCCCAAATATGGGCTGGATATATGAGAGGTGCCGGTCAGCCCGGACATATAGAGCCGGTATGAGGCGTATGGGCAGGTCATGATTTTGTGAACCTTCATTGACAAGATTGTTTGTCCGAACATATGTGAAGCGTTTTAGAAGTCCAGCTGTAGATGCTCTTGTTGGAAATATGCCCCAGAACTCATTGAGTCTTAATCACATGATGATGTGAACTAGTTTAATGACACTAGTAAACTCTTTGGATGTTGGTCACATGGTGATGTGACCTGTGAGTGTTAATCACATGGCGATGTGAACTAGATTATTGACTCTAGTGCAAGTGGGAGACTGTTGGAAATATGCCCTAGAGACAATAATACATTAGTTATTATTATATTTCCTTGTTCATGATAATCGTTTATTACCCATGCTATAATTGTATTGATAGGAAACTCAGATACATGTGTGGGCACATAGACAACACCATGTCCCTAGTAAGCCTCTAGTTGACTAGCTCGTTGATCAACAGATGGTTACGGTTTCCTGACCATGGACATTGGATGTCGTTGATAACGGGATCACATCATTAGAAGAATGATGTGATGGACAAGACCCAATCCTAAGCCTAGCACAAAGATCGTAGTTCGTATGCTAAAGCTTTTCTAATGTCAAGTATCTTTTCCTTAGACCATGAGATTGTGCAACTCCCGGATACCGTAGGAATGCTTTGGGTGTACCAAACGTCACAACGTAACTGGGTGGCTATAAAGGTGCACTACAGGTATCTCCGAAAGTGTCTGTTGGGTTGGCACGAATCGAGACTGGGATTTTTTCACTCCGTGTGACGGAGAGGTATCTCTTGGCCCACTCGGTAGGACATCATCATAATGTGCACAATGTGACCAATGGGTTGATCACAGGATGATGTGTTACGGAACGAGTAAAGAGACTTACTGGTAACGAGATTGAACAAGGTATCGGCATACCGACGATCGAATCTCGGGCAAGTACAATACCGCTAGACAAAGGGAATTGTATATGGGATTGATTGAGTCCTTGACATCGTGGTTCATTCGATGAGATCATCGTGGAACATGTGGGAGCCAACATGGGTATCCAGATCCCGCTGTTGGTTATTGACTGGAGAACATCTCGGTCATGTCTGCATGGTTCCCGAACCCGTAGGGTCTACACACTTAAGGTTCGATGACGCTAGGGTTATAAAGGAAGTTTGTATGTGGTTACCGAATGTTGTTCGGAGTCCCGGATGAGATCCCGGACGTCACGAGGAGTTCCGGAATGGTCCGGAGGTAAAGATTTATATATGGAAAGTTGTTGTTCGGGTTCCGGAAAAAGTTCGGGTTTTTTCGGTATTGTACCGGGAAGCTTCCAGAAGGTTCGGGAGGATTCCGGAGGGGTCCGGAGGTCCGGAAATTGTTCCACCACGTCCAATACAGCAGCATGGGCTGTAGGGGGGCGCCCTAGCCTTAATGGGCCAGGGGCACCAGCCCCCCCAAGGCCCATGCGCATGGGAAGGGGGAAACCCTAAGGGGGAGGGCCTCCACTTGACTTGGGAGGCACTCCTCCCCCCTTGGCCGCCGCCCCCTCCTCAGATTGGATCTGAGGTGGCCGCACCACAAGTTCTGGCGCAGCCCTATCCCTCTCCCAAGTACTCCTCCTCTCCGCGGTGCTTGGCGAAGCCCTGCAGGATTGCCACGCTCCTCCATCACCATCACGTCGTTGTGCTGCTGCTGGATGGAGTCTTCCTCAACCTCTCCCTCTCTCCTTGCTGGATCAAGGCATGGGAGACGTCACCGGGCTGTACGTGTGTTGAACGCGGAGGTGCCGTTCGTTCGGCACTAGGATCTCCGGTGATTTGGATCACGACGAGTACGACTCCTTCAACCCCGTTCTCTTGAACGCTTCCGCTTAGCGATCTACAAGGGTATGTAGATGCACTCTCCTTCCCCTCCTTGCTGGTTTCTCCATAGATAGATCTTGGTGACACGTAGGAAAATTTTGAATTTTTGCTACGTTCCCCAAAAGTGGCATCATGAGCTAGGTCTATTGCGTAGATTCTTTGCACGAGTAGAACACAAAGTAGTTGTAGGCGTTGATTTTGTTCAATATGCTTACCGTTACTAGTCCAATCTTGTTTTGACGGTATTGTGGGATGAAGCGGCCCGGACCGACCTTACACGTACTCTTACGTGAGACAGGTTCCACCGACTGACATGCACTTGGTGCATAAGGTGGCTAGCGGGTGCCAGTCTCTCCCACTTTAGTCGGAACGGATTCGATGAAAAGGGTCCTTATGAAGGGTAAATAGCAATTGGCATATCACGTTGTGGTTTTTGCGTAGGTAAGAAACGTTCTTGCTAGAAACCCATAGCAGCCACATAAAACATGCAAACAACAATTAGAGGACGTCTAACTTGTTTTTGCAGGGTATGCTATATGATGTGATATGGCCAAGAAGAATGTGATGAATGATATGTGATGTATGAGATTGATCATGTTCTTGTAATAGGAATCACGACTTGCATGTCGATGAGTATGACAACCGGCAGGAGCCATAGGAGTTGTCTTAATTTATGTATGACCTGCGTGTCATTAAACAACGCCATGTAATTACTTTACTTTATTGCTAACCGGTAGCCATAGTAGTAGAAGTAATAGTTGGCGAAACAACTTCATGAAGACAAGATGATGGAGATCACGATGATGGAGATCATGATGATGGAGATCATGGTGTCATGCCGGTGACGATGATGATCATGGAGCCCCGAAGATGGAGATCAAAAGGAGCAAAATGATATTGGCCATATCATGTCACTATTTGATTGCATGATGTTTATCATGTTTATGCATCTTATTTGCTTAGAACGACGGTAGTAAATAAGATGATCCCTCATTAAAATTTCAAGAAAGTGTTCCCCCTAACTGTGCACCGTTGCGAAAGTTCGTCGTTTCGAAGCACCACGTGATGATCGGGTGTGATAGATTCTTACGTTCACATACAACGGGTGTAAGACAGATTTACACACGCGAAACACTTAGGTTGACTTGACGAGCCTAGCATGTACAGACATGGCTTCGGAACACAAGAGACCGAAAGGTCGAGCATGAGTCGTATAGTAGATACGATCAACATGAAGATGTTCACCGATGATGACTAGTCCGTCTCACGTGATGATCGGACACGGCCTATTGACTCGGATCATGTAATCACTTAGATGACTAGAGGGATGTCTATCTGAGTGGGAGTTCATAAGATGAACTTAATTATCCTGAACATAGTCAAAAGATCTTTGCAAATTATGTCGTAAGCTCGCGCTTTAGTTCCACTGTTTAGATATGTTCCTAGAGAAAATATAGTTGAAAGTTGACAGTAGCGATTATGCGGACAGTAGAAAGCTTATGTCCTTAATGCACCGCTCAGTGAGCTGAACCCCAAACGTTGTTTGTGGATGTTGCGAACATCGGACATACACGTTTTGATAACTACGTGATAGTTCAGTTAAACGGTTTAGAGTTGAGGCACCAAAGACGTTTTTCGAAACGTCGCGGAACATAGGAGATGTTTCAAGGGCTGAAATTGGGGATTTCAGGCTCGTGCCCACGTCAAAGAGGTATAAGACCTGCGATGATTTTCTTATCCTGCAAACTCAGGGAGAAAAGCTCAATCGTTGAGCTTGTGCTCAGATTGTCTGAGTGCAACAATCACTTGAATTGAGTGGGATTTGATCTTCCAGATGAGATAGTGATGTTTCTCCAAAGTCATTGCCACCAAGCTGCAAGAGCTTCGTGATGAACTATAACATATCAAGGATAGAGATGATGATCCTTGAGGTATTCGCGTTGTTTGACATCGCGAAAGTAGAAATCAAGAAGGAGCATCAATTGTTGATGGTTGGTGAAACCACTAGTTTCAAGAAGGGCAAGGGCAAGAAGGGATACTTCATGAAACGGCAAATCAGCTGCTGCTCTAAGTGCTTCTGTAATAAGGGGAACAACCACTGGAGCAGAATTACCCTAGATACTTGGTAGATGAGAAGGCTGGCAAAGTCGATAGAAGTATATTGGATATACATTATGTTAATGTGTACTTTACTAGTACTCCTAGTAGCACCAGGGTATTAAGATACCGGTTCAGTTGCTAAGTGTTAGTAACTCGAAATAAAAGAGCTACGGAATAAACGGATACTAGCTAAAGGGGAGCTGACGATATGTGTTGGAAGTGTTTCCAAGTTTGATGTGATCAAACATCGCACGCTCCCTCTACCATCAAGATTAGTATTAAACCCGAATAATTGTCATTTGGTGTTTGCGTTGAGCATAGACATGATTTGATTATGTCTATCGCAATACGGTTATTCATTTAAGGAGAATAATGGTTACTCTATTTATTTGAATAATACCTTTAATGGTCTTGCACCTAAAGGAATGGTTTATTGAATGTCGATCGTAATGATACACATTTTCATGCCAAAAGATATAAGATAGTAATGATAGTACCACTTACTTGTGGCACTTCCATGTAAGTCATATTGGTATAAAAACGCATGAAGAAGCTCCATGTTGATGGATCTTTGGACTCACTCGTTTTTGAAAAGTTTGAGACATGCGAACCATGTCTATTGGTGTATATGCATGAAGAAACTCCATGCAGATGGATCGTTTGGACTCACTTGATTTTGAATCACTTGAGATATGCAAATCTTACCACATGGGCAAGATGACTGAAAAGCCTCGTTTTCAGTAAGATGGAACGAGATAGCAACTTGTTGGAAGTAACACATTTTTGATGTGTGCAGTCCAATGAGTGCTGAGGCATGCAGTGAATATCGTTATGTTCTTACTTCACAGATGATTCGAGTAGATGTTGAGTATATTTACTTGATGAAACACAAGTCTAAATTATTGAATGGTTCAAGTAATTTCAGAGTGAAGTTGAAGATCATCGTGACAAGAGGATAAAATGTCTATGATATGATCATAGAGATGAGTATCTGAGTTACAAGCTTTGGCATGCAATTAAGACATTGTGGAAATTGTTTCACAATTAATACCGCCTGGAACACCATAGTGTGATGGTGTGTCCGAACATCATAGTTGCAACCTATTGGATATGGCGCGTACCATGATGTCTCTTATCGAACTACCACCATCGTTCATGGGTTAGGCATTAGAGACAACCGCACTCACTTTATAGGGCACCACATAATTCCGTTGAGACGACACCATTTGAACTATGGTTTGAAGAAACCTAAGTTGTCGCTTCTTAAAAGTTTGGGGCTGCGATGCTTATGTGAAATTTTTTCAAGTTGATAAGCTCGAACCCAAAGCGGATAAAATGCATCTTCATAGGACACCCAAAATAGTTGGGTATACCTCCTAATTCAGATCCGAAAGCAATAGGGATTGTTTCTTGAATCGGGTCCTTTCTCGAGGAAAGGTTTCTCTCGAAAGAATTGAGTGGGAGGATGGTGGAGACTTGATGAGGTTACTGAACCGTCACTTCAACAAGTGTGTAGCAGGGCACAGGAAGTTGTTCCTGTGGCACCTACAGCAATTGAAGTGGAAGCTTATGGTAGTGATCATGAAGCTTCGGATCAAGTCACTACCGAACCACGTAGGACGACAAGGACGTGTACTGCTTCGGAGTGGTACGGTGATCCTGTCTTGAAGGTCATGTTGCTAGACAACAATGAACCTACGAGCTATGGAGAAGCGATGGTGGGCCCATATTCCGACAAATGGTTAGAAGCCATGAAATCCGAGATAGGATCCATGTATCAGAACAAAACATGGACTTTGGTGGACTTGCCCAATGATCGGCAAGCCATTGAGATAAATGGATCTATAAGAAGAAGACGGACGTGGACGGTAATGTCACCGTCTGTGAAGCTCGACTTGTGGCGAAGAGTTTTTCACAAGTTCAAGAAAGTTGACTACGATGAGATTTTCTCATCCGTAGCGATGCTTAAGTCCGTCGGAATCATGATAGCATTAGCTACATTTTTGAAATCTGGCAGATGGATGTCAAAACGAGTTTTCTTACCAGTTTTCGTAAGGAAAGGTTGGATGTGATACAATCAGAAAGGTTTTGTCGATCCTAAGGATGCTAAAAGGTATGCTAGCTCCAGCGATCCTTCCATGGACTGGAGTAAGCATCTCGGAGTTGGAATATGCACTTTGATAAAGATGATCAAAGATTTTGGGTTTATACAAAGTTTATGAGAAACTTGTATTTCCAAAGAAGTGAGTGGGAGCACTATAGAATTTCTGACGAGTATATGTTGTTGACATATTGATGATCAGAAATGATGAAGAATTTCTAGAAAGCATATAGGGTTATTTGAAAGGTGTTTTTCAATAGAAAACCTGGATTAAGCTACTTGAACATTGAGCATCAAGATCTATGAGGATAGATCAAAAACGCTTAGTGGTACTTTCAAATGAGCATATACCTTGACATGATCTTGAAGGTGTTCAAGATGGATCAGTCAAAGAAGGAGTTCTAGCCTGAGATGTAAGGTATGAAGTTAAGACTTAAAGCTCGACCACAGCAGAAAAGAGAGAAAGGACGAAGGTCGTCCCCTATGCTTTAGACGTAGGCTCTGCAGTATGCTATGCTGAGTACCGCACCTGATGTGTGCCTAGCCACATGTCTGGCAAGAGGGTACAAAGGTGATCAAGGAGTGGATCACCAGATAGCGTTCAAAATTATCCTTAGAGGAATAAGGATATGTTTCTCGATTATGGAGGTGATAAAGAGTTCGACGTAAAGGGTTACGTCGATGCAAGATTTAACACCAATCCGAATGACTCTAAGTAGCAAACAGGATACGTATAGTGGAACAACCATTTGGAATAGCTCCAAGTGGAGCGTGGAAGCAGCATTTACAATATGACATAGAGATTTGCGAAGTACAAACGGATCTGAATGTTGCAGTGTTGGGGAACGTAGTAATTTCAAAAAAAATCCTACGCACACGCAAGATCATGGTGATGGTATAGCAACGAGAGGGGAGAGTGTATGTCCACGTACCATCGTAGACCGTAAGCGGAAGCGTTATGACAACGCGGTTGATGTAGTCGTACGTCTTCACGATCCGACCGATCCAAGTACCGAACGTACGGCACCTCCGAGTTCAGCACACGTTCAGCTCGATGACGATCCTCGGACTCCGATCCAGCAAAGTGTCAGGGATGAGTTCCGTCAGCACGACGGCGTGGTGACGATGATGATGTTCTACCGGCGCAGGGCTTCGCCTAAACTCCGCGACGATATGAGCGAGGTGGAATATGGTGGAGGGGGGCACCGCACACGGCTAAGGAACTATCCGTAGATCAACTTGTGTCTATGGGGTGCCCCCGCCCCCGTATATAAAGGAGGGAGGGGGGAGGTGCGGCCGGCCCCCTAGGGGTGCGCCTGGAGGAGTCCTACTCCCAATGGGAGTAGGACTCCCCCCTCTTGCCTTGGTGGAGAAGGAAAGGGGGGAGGGGAAAGAGGAAAGGGGGACGCCGCCCCCCCCCCCCCTTCCTTGTCCTATTCAGACTAAGGGGGGAGGGGGCGCGCGGCCTGCCCTGGCCGGCCCTCCTCCTCTCCCTCATGGCCCACTAAGGCCCATTAACCCCCGGGAGGGTTCCGGTAACCCCCCGGTGCTCCGGTAAAATCCCGATTTCACCCGGAACCATTCCGATGTCCAAACATAGGCTTCCAATATATCAATCTTTATGTCTCGACCATTTCGAGACTCCTCGTCATGTCCATGATCACATCCGGGACTCCGAAAAAACTTCGGTACATCAAAATTTATAAACTCATAATAAAACTGTCATCGTAACGTTAAGCGTGCGGACCCTACGGGTTCGAGAACTATGTAGACATGACCTAGAACTATTCTCGGTCAATAACCAATAGCGGGACCTGGATGCCCATATTGGTTCCTACATATTCTACGAAGATCTTTATCGGTCAAACCGCATAACAACATACGTTGTTCCCTTTGTCATCGATATGTTACTTGCCCGAGATTTGATCGTCGGTATCCAATACCTAGTTCAATCTCGTTACCTGCAAGTCTTTTTACTCGTTCCGTAATGCATCATCCCGTAACCAACTCATTTGGTTACATTGCTTGCAAGGCTTATAATGATGTGCATTACCGAGAGGGCCCAGAGATACCTCTCCGACAATCGGAGTGACAAAACCTAATCTCGAAATACGCCAACTCAACATGTACCTTCGGAGACACCTGTAGTACTCCTTTATAATCACCCAGTTACGTTGTGACATTTGGTAGTACCCAAAGTGTTCCTCCGGTAAACGGGAGTTGCATAATTCTCATAGTTACAGGAACATGTATAAGTCATGAAGAAAGCAATAGCAATATACTAAACGATCATGTGCTAGGCTAACGGAATGGGTCATGTCAATCACATCATTCTTCTAATGATGTGATCCCACTAATCAAATGACAACACATGTCTATGGTCAGGAAACATAACCATATTTGATCAATGAGCTAGTCAAGTAGAGGCATACTAGTGACTATATGTTTTTGTCTATGTATTCACACATGTATCATGTTTCCGGTTAATACAATTCTGGCATGAATAATAAACATTTATCATGATATGAGGAAATAAATAATAACTTTATTATTGCGTCTAGGGCATATTTCCTTCAGTCTCCCACTTGCACTAGAGTCAATAATCTAGATTACATAGTAATGATTCTAACACCCATGGAGTCTTGGTGCCGATCATGTTTTGCTCGTGAAAGAGGCTTAGTCAACGGGTCTGCAACATTCAGATCCATATGTATCTTGCAAATCTCTATGTCTCCCACTTGGACTTGGTACCGAATGGAATTGAAGCGTCTCTTGATGTGCTTGGTCCTCTTGTGAAATCTGGATTCCTTTGCCAAGGCAATTGCACCAGTATTGTCACAGAAGATTTTCATTGGTCCCGATGCACTAGGTATGACACCTAGATCGGAAATTAACTCCTTCATCCAGACTCCTTCATTTGCTGCTTCAGAAGCAGCTATGTACTCCGCTTCACATGTAGATCCCGCCATGACGCTTTGTTTAGAACTGCACCAACTTACAGCTCCACCATTTAATAAAAACACGTATCCGGTTTGCGATTTAGAATCGTCCGGATCAGCGTCAAAGCTTGCATCGACGTAACCATTTACGACTAGCTCTTTGTCACCTCCATATACGAGAAACATCTCCTTAGTCCTTTTTAGGTATTTCAGGATGTTGTTGACCGCTGTCAAGTGATCCACTCCTGGATTACTTTGGTACCTTCCTGCCAAGCTTATTGCTAAGCATACGTCAGGTCTGGTACACAACATTGCATACATGATAGAGCCTATGGCTGAAGCATAGGGAACATCTTTTCATTTTCTCTCTATCTTCTGGTGTGGTCGGGCATTGAGTTTGACTCAACTTCACACCTTGTAGCACAGGCAAGAACCCTTTCTTTGCCTGATCCATTTTGAACTTTTTCAAAATTTTGTCAAGGTATGTGCTTTGTGAAAGTCCTATTAAGCGTCTTGATCTATCTCTATAGATCTTGATGCCCAATATGTAAGCAGCTTCACCGAGGTATTTCATTGAAAAACTTTTATTCAAGTATCCCTTTATGCTGTCCAGAAATTCTATATTATTTCCAATTAATAATATGTCATCTACATATAATATCAAAAATGCTACAGAGCTCCCACTCACTTTCTTGTAAATACAGGCTTCTCCAAAAGTCTGTATAAAACCATATGCTTTGATCACACTATCAAAACGTTTATTCCAACTCCGAGATGCTTGCACCAGTCCATAAATGGATCGCTGGAGCTTGCATACTTTGTTAGCACCTTTTGGATCAACAAAACCTTCTGGCTGCATCATATACAACTCTTCTTCCAGAAATCCATTCAAGAATGCAGTTTTGACATCCATTTGCCAAATTTCATAATCATGAAATGCAGCAATAGCTAACATGATTTGGACAGACTTAAACATCGCTACGGGTGAGAAAGTCTCATCGTAGTCAACCCCTTGAACTTGTCGAAAACCTTTCGCAACAAGTCGAGCTTTATAGACAGTTACATTACCATCAACGTCAGTCTTCTTCTTAAAGATCCATTTATTCTCAATGGCTTGCCGATCATTGGGCAAGTCAACCAAAGTCCATACTTTGTTTTCATACATGGATCCCATCTCAGATTTCATGGCCTCTAGCCATTTTGCGGAATCTGGGCTCATCATCGCTTCCTCATAGTTCGTAGGTTCATCATGGTCAAGTAACATGACTTCCAGAATAGGATTACCGTACCACTCTGGTGCGGATCTTACTCTGGTAGACCTACGAGGTTCAGTAGAAACTTGTTCTGAAGTTTCATGATCAATATCATTAGCTTCCTCACTAATTGGTGTAGTCGTCACAGGAACTGGTTCTTGTGATGAACTACTTTCCAATAAGGGAGTAGATACAGTTATCTCATCAATTTCTACTTTCCTCCCACTCACTTCTTTCGAGAGAAACTCTTTTTCTAGAAAGGATCCGATTTTAGCAACGAAAATCTTGCTCTCAGATCTGTGATAGAAGGTGTACCCAATAGTCTCTTTTGGGTATCCTATGAAGACACATTTCTCCGATTTGGGTTCGAGCTTATCTGGTTGAAGTTTCTTCACATAAGCATCGCAGCCCCAAACTTTAAGAAACGACAACTTTGGTTTCTTGCCAAAGCATAGTTCATAAGGTGTCGTCTTAACGGATTTTGATGGTGCCCTATTTAACGTGAATGTGGCCGTCTCTAAAGCATAACCCCAAAACAATAGCGGTAAATCAGTAAGAGACATCATAGATCGCACCATATCCAGTAAAGTACGATTACGACGTTCGGACACACCATTTCGTTGTGGTGTTCCGGGTGGCGTGAGTTGCGAAACTATTCCGCATTGTTTCAAGTGTAGACCAAACTCGTAACTCAAATATTCTCCTCCACGATCAGATCGTAGAAATTTTATTTTCTTGTTACGATGATTTTCTACTTCACTCTGAAATTCTTTGAACATTTCAAATGTTTCAGACTTGTGTTTCATCAAATAGATATACCCATATCTGCTCAAATCATCTGTGAAGGTGAGAAAATAACGATACCCGCCGCGAGCCTCAACATTCATTGGACCACAAACATCAGTATGTATGATTTCCAACAAATCAGTTGCTCGCTCCATAGTTCCAGAGAATTGCGTTTTAGTCATCTTGCCCATGAGGCACGGTTCGCAAGTACCAAGTGATTCATAATCAAGTGATTCCAAAAGCCCATCAGTATGGGGTTTCTTCATGTGCTTTACACCAATATGACCTAAACGGAAGTGCCACAAATAAGTTGCATTATCGTTATCAACTCTGCATCTTTTGGTTTCAACACTATGAATATGTGTATCACTACTATCGAGATTCAATAAAAATAGACCACTTTTCAAGGATGCATGACCATAAAAGATATTACTCATATAAATAGAACAACCATTATTCTCTGATTTAAATGAATAACCGTCTCGCATCAAACAAGATCCAGATATAATGTTCATGCTCAACGCTGGCACCAAATAACAATTATTTAGGTCTAAAACTAATCCTGATGGTAGATGTAGAGGTAGCGTGCCGACCGTGATCACATCGAATTTGGAACCATTTCCCACGCGCATCGTCACCTCGTCCTTAGCCAATCTTCGCTTAATTCGTAGTCCCTGTTTCGAGTTGCAAATATTAGCAACAGAACCAGTATCAAATACCCAGGTGCTACTGCGAGCATTAGTAAGGTACACATCAATAACATGTATATCACATATACCTTTGTTCACTTTGCCATCCTTCTTATCCGCCAAATACTTGGGGCAGTTCTGCTTCCAGTGTATAGTCTGCTTGCAGTAGAAGCACTCAGTTTCAGGCTTAGGTCCAGACTTGGGTTTCTTCTCTTGAGCAGCAACTTGCTTGCTGTTCTTTTTGAAGTTCCCCTTCTTTTTCCCTTTGCCCTTTTTCTTGAAACTGGTGGTCTTGTTAACCATCAACACTTGATGCTCCTTCTTGATTTCTACCTCCGCGGCTTTTAGCATCGCGAAGAGCTCGAGAATAGTCTTGTTCATCCCTTGCATATTGTAGTTCATCACAAAGCTCTTGTAGCTTGGTGGCAGTGATTGAAGAATTCTGTCAATGACACTATCATCAGGAAGATTAACTCCCAGTTGAATCAAGTGATTATTATACCCAGACATTTTGAGTATATGTTCACTGAAAGAACTATTCTCCTCCATCTTGCAGCTATAGAACTTACTGGAGACTTCATATCTCTCAATCTGGGCATTTGCTTGAAATATTAACTTCAACTCCTGGAACATCTCATATGCTCCATGACGTTCAAAACGTCGTTGAAGACCCGGTTCTAAGCCGTAAAGCATGGCACACTAAACTATCGAGTAGTCATCAGCTTTGCTCTGCCAGACGTTCTTAACGTCGTCAGTTGCATCAGCAGCAAGCCTGGCACCCAGCGGTGCTTCCAGGACGTAACTTTTCTGTGAAGCAATGAGGATAATCCTCAGGTTACGGACCCAGTCCGTGTAATTGCTACCATCATCTTTCAACTTTGCTTTCTCAAGGAACGCATTAAATTCAACGGAACAACAGCACGAGCCATCTATCTACAAACAAACATAGACAAGCAAAATACTATCAGGTACTAAGTTCATGATAAATTTAAGTTCAATTAATCATATTACTTAAGAACTCCCACTTAGACAGACATCTCTCTAGTCATCTAAGTGATCACGTGATCCAAATCAACTAAACCATGTCCGATCATCACGTGAGATCGAGTAGTTTCAATGGTGAACATCACTATGTTGATCATATCTACTATATGATTCACGCTCGACCTTTCGGTCTCCGTGTTCCGAGGCCATATCTGTATATGCTAGGCTCGTCAAGTATGACCTGAGTATTCCGCGTGTGCAACTGTTTTGCACCCGTTGTATTTGAACGTAGAGCCTATCACACCCGATCATCACGTGGTGTCTCAGCACGAAGAACTTTCGCAACGGTGCATACTCAGGGAGAACACTTCTTGATTATTAAGTGAGAGATCATCTTAAAATGCTACCATCAATCAAAGCAAGATAAGATGCATAAAGGATAAACATCACATGCAATCAATATAAGTGATATGATATGGCCATCATCATCTTGTGCTTGTGATCTCCATCTTCGAAGCACCATCGTGATCACCATCGTCACCGGCGCGACACATTGATCTCCATCGTAGCATCGTTGTCGTTACGCCATCTATTGCTTCTACGACTATCGCTACCGCTTAGTGATAAAGTAAAGCAATTACAGGGCGTTTGCATTTCATACAATAAAGCGACAACCATATGGCTCCTGCCAGTTGCCGATAACTTTGGTTACAAAACATGATCATCTCATACAATAAAATATAGCATCACGTCTTGACCATATCACATCACAACATGCCCTGCAAAAACAAGTTAGACGTCCTCTACTTTGTTGTTGCAAATTTTACGTGGCTGCTATGGGCTTTAGCAAGAACCGTTCTTACCTACGCAACAGAAAAAAAACCACAACGATAGTTCGTCAAGTTGGTGCTGTTTTAACCTTCGCAAGGACCGGGCGTAGCCACACTCGAATCAGCTAAAGTGAGAGAGACAGACACCCGCCAGCCACCTTTAAGCACGAGTGCTCGTAACGGTGAAACCAGTCTCGCGTAAGCGTACACGTAATGTCGGTCCGGGCCGCTTCATCTCACAATACCGCCAAACCAAAGTATGACATGCTGGTAAGCAGTATGACTTGTATCGCCCACAACTCACTTGTGTTCTACTCGTGCATATAACATCAACGCATAAAACCTAGGCTATGATACCACCGTTGGGGAACGTAGTAATTTCAAAAAAATTCCTACACACACGCAAGATCATGGTGATGGTATAGCAACGAGAGGGGAGAGTGTATGTCCACGTACCCTCGTAGACCGTAAGCGGAAGCGTTATGACAACGCGGTTGATGTAGTCGTACGTCTTCACGATCCGCTCGATCCAAGTACCGAACGTACGGCACCTCCGACTTCAGCACACGTTCAGCTCGATGACAATCCCCGGACTCCGATCCAGTAAAGTGTCGGGGATGAGTTCCATCAGCACGACGGCGTGGTGACGATGATGATATTCTACCGGCGCAGGGCTTTGCCTAAACTCCGCGACGATATGACCGAGGTGGAATATGGTGGAGGGGGCACCGCACACGGCTAAGGAACGATCCGTAGATCAACTTGTGTCTATGGGGTGCCCCCCCGCCCCCGTATATAAAGGAAGGAGGGGGGAGGTGTGGCCGGCCCCCTAGGGGTGTGCCTGGAGGAGTCCTACTCCCAACGGGAGTAGGACTCCCCCCTCTTGCCTTGGTGGAGAAGGAAAGGGGGGAGGGGAAAGAGGAAAGGGGGGCGCCCCCCCCCCCTCCTTGTCCTATTCGGACTAAGGGGGAAGGGGGTGCGCGGCCTGCCCTGGCCGGCCCTCCTCTTCTCCCTCATGGCCCACTAAGGCCCATTAACCCCCGGGAGGGTTCCGGTAACCCCCTGGTGCTCCGGTAAAATCCCGATTTCACCCGGAACCATTCCGATGTCCAAACATAGGCTTCCAATATATCAATCTTTATGTCTCAACCATTTCGAGACTCCTCGTCATGTCCGTGATCACATCCGGGACTCCGAACAAACTTCGATACATCAAAACTTATAAACTCATAATAAAACTGTCATCGTAACGTTAAGCGTGTGGACCCTACGGGTTCGAGAACTATGTAGACATGAACTAGAACTATTCTCGGTCAATAACCAATAGCGGGACCTGGATGCCCATATTGGTTCCTTCATATTCTACGAAGATCTTTATCGGTCAAACCGCATAACAACATACGTTGTTCCCTTTGTCATCGGTATGTTACTTGCCCGAGATTTGATCGTCGGTATCCAATACCTAGTTCAATCTCGTTACCGGCAAGTCTCTTTACTCGTTCCGTAATGCATCATCCCGTAACCAACTCATTTGGTTACATTGCTTGCAAGGCTTATAATGATGTGCATTACCGAGAGGGCCCAGAGATACCTCTCCGACAATCGGAGTGACAAAACCTAATCTCGAAATACGCCAACTCAACATGTACCTTCGGAGACACCTGTAGTACTCCATTATAATCACCCAGTTACGTTGTGACGTTTGGTAGTACCCAAAGTGTTCCTCCGGTAAACGGGAGTTGCATAATTCTCATAGTTACAGGAACATGTATAAGTCATGAAGAAAGCAATAGCAGTATACTAAACGATCATGTGCTAGGCTAACGGAATGGGTCATGTCAATCACATCATTCTTCTAATGATGTGATCCCACTAATCAAATGAAAACACATGTCTATGGTCAGGAAACATAACCATCTTTGATCAATGAGCTAGTCAAGTAGAGGCATACTAGTGACTATATGTTTTTGTCTATGTATTCACACATGTATCATGTTTCCGGTTAATACAATTCTAGCATGAATAATAAACATTTATCATGATATGAGGAAATAAATAATAACTTTATTATTGCCTCTAGGGCATATTTCCTTCATGCAGACCCGTTGACTAAAACTTCTCTCTCAAGCAAAACATGATCAAACCCCAGAACTCATTGAGTCTTAATCACATGATGATGTGAACTAGTTTAATGACACTAGTAAACTCTTTGGATGTTGGTCACATGGTGATGTGACCTGTGAGTGTTAATCACATGGCGATGTGAACTAGATAATTGACTCTAGTGCAAGTGGGAGACTGTTGGAAATATGCCCTAGAGACAATAATAAATTAGTTATTATTATATTTCCTTGTTCATGATAATTGTTTATTACCCATGCTATAATTGTATTGATAGGAAACTCAGATACATGTGTGGGCACATAGACAACACCATGTCCCTAGTAAGCCTCTAGTTGACTAGCTCGTTGATGAACACATGGTTACGGTTTCCTGACCATGGACATTGGATGTCGTTGATAACGGGATCACATCATTAGAAGAATGATGTGATGGACAAGACCCAATCCTAAGCCTAGCACAAAGATCGTAGTTCGTATGCTAAAGCTTTTCTAATGTCAAGTGTCTTTTCCTTAGACCATGAGATTGTGCAACTCCCGGATACCGTAGGAATGCTTTGGGTGTACCAAACATCACAATGTAACTGGGTGGCTATAAAGGTGCACTGCAGGTATCTCTGAAAGTGTCTGTTGGGTTGGCACGAATCGAGACTGGGATTTTGTCACTCCGTGTGACAGAGAGGTATCTCTGGGCCCACTCGGTAGGACATCATCATAATGTGCACAATGTGACCAAGGGGTTGATCACGGGATGATGTGTTACGGAACGAGTAAAGAGACTTACCGGTAACGAGATTGAACAAGGTATCAGCATACCGACGATCGAATCTCGGACAAGTACAATATCGCTAGACAAAGGGAATTGTATATGGGATTGATTGAGTCCTTGACATCGTGGTTCATCCGATGAGATCATCGTGGAACATGTGGGAGCCAACATGGGTATCCAGATCCCGCTGTTGGTTCACTAGTGCAGAACCGGGCATTAGCACCGGTTCGTAAGGCCCTGTAGTGCCGGTTACATAACCGGCACTAATTTGTGGTCACTAAAGCCCCCCCCCCCCTTTAGGACCGGTTCAGCACGAACCAGTGCTAAAGGGAAACCACGTGGCACGAGCCACCTCCGGGGGCCTGGAGCCCTTTTAGTACCGGTTGGTAACACCAACGGTACTATAAGGTTTGGTGGTTTTTTAGTTTTATGATTTCTTTTTCATTTAATTTTGTGTTTCCATTTTAATTCTTTTTCGTTTGCTGGTATTTTATGATACTACACATTGTACACGTTATGCATATTAATAGAATTTTTAGTAGATCAACCAATCATCGAGTTCAACATGATTGTCATGATATTATAAGCGTTCATATATAACACCACAAAAGCAAATCACTTAAGTTCAAAACGAAGAACACAGACATGAAAGGACAAGTACTAATTAAGAGCAGCATGAAGAACTAGCTGAATCACTCCTGCTAGCTACTCATACGATCATCATCCTCATAGTCATCGAACCCAACCCTACATAATTGTTCTTAGCACATGATCATCAGTATCAGGTAGGACCTAAACACCCTTAAGGTAAAATAGCATAAAACAATATAGACCCTGACTCTCCATTATGAAGAATGGCGATCATCCTGTCTCCAATTCTTGCCCTTCGCTGCTCATTGCTTGCAAGAAGCTCCTTACGACTGTCCATACATTTTTTCCATTCTTTGATTGTTATGTCTCCACTTCTTTTAGAAACCCGGTATGGACAGTTGAGATTCGTAGGACGACCTGGTCGTATGTTCAAAACATGAAGGCTACCATGCGTATACATCAGATGAGGCACACAATCATTTGGGATTATCTGTTGAAAAACATAGTAATAACTTCGTAGTTAGCAATGATGTACTAGTTTTAGAAGTGTGCAAAAAGATGCACGGATGTTGTAATAGTAAAAAATAATCTTACCAGGGTATCTCCGTGGTAGTTACCGTAGTTCAACACGTGCACTAGTGGCACGTATTGACCATAATGTTGAGGAGTTTGATTGTAGATATAGTAATTCTCAAGATCAGTACAAAATCCGACCAGATGATTTTTCTCCTGATAAGTTAATTCTGAGCCTTCGGTGTAGTACGTTCTGTCTACCATCTTCCGCACATTCTTTGAAGAATGAAAATAACCTGTCAATGGAGATAAGTTGTCAACTATATATTTTGAAATAAACAATATAAATTACTTAATAACTATGTTTAGCTCACACGAGGGAAGAACTGGAGGTGTATCCACAAGGACCGAAATCGAAGGTGTCTCTTGCTCGATTGTAGGATCACCAAGATCCATGGTGACAAGCATACCCTCATCAAGACCATACATCTTGCAAAATGCATCCCAATTTTTGCAACCAAAATGGGTTACACTCTGAGCATTGTACAACTTTACTTGAAAATCCACACCATGATGGGTACTTCGGATAATTTTTTTGGTTTCGAAATTTTCATGGTCTTCAAAACCCATCCTCTCCAAGACATAGCGTCTTGCAAAGCATGGGATAAGTAGTCGAATTGCAAAAGATGAAAAATACACGTTAAAATAGTTGAAGTCGTGCTTAATTACGAAAAAAAGTATTGTCGTCGTTGCGTACCGTATGAACATCGCAGGTCTCCTCGAGCTTAATGCTGAACCGCCGATCTTCGTCCAGCACAATGAACCTGTCGCACATACCTCGGTCGTCGTGGCACCAGTCGCACTCAGCCGGGCGGTTTTCGTCGTCCGATGAGTACGACATTTCCGGCCTACGTTCATAATTCAAATATTAAACTAGATCATTATTATTAATCACGGGTTGACTATCGATGATCGATGTACGTAGTAGCTCCTCTTTCATTCCCGAATGCATTATTATACCAAAAAATTCTATGAACAAAATTAATTACACAATCATTAAAATTCTATGAACAAAATTAATTACACAATCTAAATATCACCAAAAAAATCTATTAACAATAATATCACCAAACATGCATATTCAATAATAATATCACCAAAAAATCTATTAACAGAAAAAATCTATTAACAGAAAAATCTATTAATTCAAATAGTTCAACTAAGCATTTACTAAAAATAAACTAGTTATATTAATTCAACTAGTTCAACTAACTAAGCATTTACTAAAAATAAACTAGTTCTATATATTAATTCAACAAGTTCAACTAAGCATCTTCTAAAAATAATTAGTTCTATATATTAATTCAACTAGTTCAACTAAGCATTATATTTACTAAAAATAAACAAGTTATTATATTAATTCAACTAGTTCAACTAAGCATTTACTAAAAACAAACTAGTTATATATATTAATTCAACTAGTTCAACTAAGCATTTACTAAAAATAAACTAGTTATATATATTAATTCAATTAAAAATAAACATTAACACATTTCTAATTCATCGATGATAACATTTCTAACATTCTAAAAATAAACTAGATAGTTCTAATTCATCTAAACATTATATATAGAAAACAGAAAATAAGTAAAAAAATGTGTGTGTGTGTGTATATACGTGTGTGTGTATGTGTGTGTGTGTAGTACGTGTACGTGTAGTGTGTGTGTGTGTACGTGTTTGTGTGTGTCTGTGTGTATGTGTGTGTGTATGCGTGTGTGTGTGTAGTAGTGTGTGTGTATGCGTGTGTGTGTGTGTGTGTGTTTGTGTGTGTGTAGTGTGTGTGTGTGTATGCGTGTGTGTGTGTGTACGTATATATGGAGTGGGCCGCCGGGCGCGTACGGGTGGCGACGACGATGGGCGGCGGGGGCGCGCGGCGAGACGGGCCGGCGGCGGTCGGATCGATATGGCGACGAGACGGGCGGCGGGGGCGCGCGGCGGCGACGACGACGGGCGGCGGGGGCGCGCGGCGACGACGACGACGGGCGGCGGGGGCGGCGATGGCACGGCGGCGCGGCGGCGGCGCCGGAGAATAGATCGAGAGGCCGCGAGAAGTGGAACGAAGTGCGACGAGATAACTGATTTTTCGTAAGTGTAGTATATATAGGGGGAGCCTTTAGTATCGGTTGGAGCCACCAACCGGTACTAAAGGCCAATTTTGGCCAGCCGAAGCGGCGGGAAACGAGGGCCTTTAGTACCGGTTGGTGGTTCCAACCGGTACTAAAGGCCGTGCGCTGCCACCGCAGTGCGCTATGTTTAGTCCCACCTCGCCGAGCGAAGGGCAGCCGCACTGATTTATAAACCCAGCCGCGGCTGCCCTTTCGAACTCCTCTATTTAGCAGGCTTCTGGGCCTCACTAGGGGGCGCTGCCCTATGAGTCTGCTGGCCCTACTGGGCATGTATTCGCACACCCAAGGTCTGGCAGGCCCACAGGGCAGCGCCCCAACAATTTTTTTCTTTTCTGCATTATTTATTTTCTCTATTTATTTTTGAGTAATTTTATTATATAGTTATTTCTTTTCTGCTTTATTTTTTTATTCTATTTATTTATGAGTAGTTTTTTTGCCGTATTTAGTTTCTTTGTGAATATTTTTGCTTTATATAATTGTTTTACTTTTCTGCATTATTTATTTTCTTCTATTTATTTCTGAGTAATTTTTTTATATAGTTATTTCTTTTCTGCTTTATTTTTTTCTTCTATTTATTTCTGAGTAGTTTTTTTGCCGTATTTAGTTTCTTTGTGAATATTTTTGCTTTATATTAGTTTTTTTCTTTTCTGCATTATTTATTTTCTTCTATTTATTTTTGAGTAATTTTTTTATATAGTTATTTCTTTTCTGCTTTATTTTTTTCTTCTATTTATTTCTGAGTAGGTTTTTTTGCCGTATTTAGTTTCTTTGTGAATATTTTTGCTTTATATTAGTTTTTTTTCTTTTCTGCATTATTTATTTTCTTGTAATTATTTTTGAGTAATTTTTTTATATAGTTATTTCTTTTCTGCTTTATTTTCTTCTTCTTCTTCTTCTTCCCTCTTCCTCTTCTTATTCTTCTTCTCCTTCTCCTTCTGCTTCTACTTCTTCTTCTTCTTCTTCTTCTTCTTCTTCTTTCTTCTCCTTCTTCTTCCTCTTCTTATTCTTCTTCTCCTTCTTCTTCCTCTTCTCCTTCTTCTCCTTCTTCCTCCTCCTCTTCTTCTTCTTCTTCTTCTCCTCCTCCTCCTCCTCCTCCTCCTCCTCCTCCTTCTTCTTCTTCTTCTTCTTCTTCTTCTTATTATTATTATTATTATTATTATTATTATTATTATTATTATTATTATTATTATTATTATTATTATTATTATTCTCCTTCCTCTTCTTCTTCTTCCTCTTCTTCTTCTTCTTCTTCTTCTTCTTCTCCTCCTTCCTTTTGCCATAACAGAAGAAGTCCGGAGTTGTAATAAGTTATTAAAAATAAAAAAGAGGTGCAAAACAAATCATTAAATGCATGAAAAATATCAAATGAAGGCAGAAATGGTTGAAAGTTGATGGCGTCGCTTTGAATGATGCATACTGAATGCACAGAAAGTCTGGAGTTGTAATAAGTTTTAAAAAATGAAATGTCTTTGTAACAGATGAGTTTAATTTCGTCAGAAACCTGAATACTTCGAAAGAGATTGTCCAGTTTGTAAACGAAGTGCATCCAGTTTTTCCGTAACCCCTCTCTACTTTTTTGAACAATCTATGTGGGTGAAATGATGATACCATGCCAAGTTTCAACTTTTTTAGAGTTCATTTGTAGTGCTTTTCAATTTCCAGGTCATTTAGTTCTCAAAACAAATCATTGAATGCATGAAAAATAGCAAATGAAGGCAGAAATGGTTGAAAGTTGATGGCGTCGCTTTGAATGGTGCATACTGAACGCAAAAAATATAAGAGCATTTACATCATGATCTTATATTTCTTTAAAGTCTGAACTGTCAATATGATCTTATAACATCAAAAATACTTTGATCATCAATGATCTTTGTGTGTACAATCTGAATTGTCAATATGAGTTATCAACAATTTATAAACCGATGAAGACTCATATTGCGGCCACAAATTCTACACATAGAGTTCAATGAAGACCAAGTGCTTGTGATAGTTTGAGAAATAACATATTTAAGGTGGTAAAAGGCTTGTTAGGGAAGCGAGGTGGGACTAAAAACAGCTTGCCATAACCTCATTAGTACCGGTTCGTGGTACGAACCGGCACTAAATGGTGATGGTGGGGCCATAGGCTGACCGCAGGCTGACACATCACCTTTAGTACCGGTTCGTGGCATGAACCGGTACTAAAGGTTCGCCACGAACCGGTGCTATTGATCGCCGCCACGAACCGGTGCTATTGGCCACATTAGTGCCGGCTGAAATTCAAACCGGCACTATTGGGCTTCACGTTTGACCCTTTTCCTACTAGTGGCTATTGACCGGAGAACGTCTCGGTCATGTCTGCATGGTTCCCGAACCCATAGGGTCTACACACTTAAGGTTCGATGACGCTAGGGTTATAAAGGAAGTTTGTATGTGGTTACCGAATATTGTTCGGAGTCCCGGATGAGATCCCGGACGTCACGAGGAGTTCCGGAATGGTCCGGAGGTAAATATTTATATATGGAAAGTTGTTGTTCGGGTTCCGGAAAAAGTTTGGGTTTTTTCGGTATTGTACCGGGAAGCTTCCAGAAGGTTCCGGAGGATTCCAGAGGGGTCCGGAGGTCCGGAAATTGTTCCACCACGTCCAATACAGCAGCATGGGCTGTAGGGGGGTGCCCTAGCCTTAATAGGCCAGGGGCACCAGCCCCCCCAAGGCCCATGCGCATGGGAAGGGGAAAACCCTAAGGGGGAGGGCCTCCACTTGACTTGGGAGGCACTCCTCCCCCCTTGGCCGCCGCCCCCTCCTCAGATTGGATCTGAGGGGCCCCCCCTCTCCCTTGCCCCTATATATATGTGGGGGGTGGGAGGGCAGCCGTACCACAAGTTCTGGCGCAGCCCTCTCCCTCTCCCAAGTACTCCTCCTCTCCGCGGTGCTTGGCGAAGCACTGCAGGATTGCCACGCTCCTCCATCACCACCACGCCGTTGTGCTGCTGCTGGATGGAGTCTTCCTCAACCTCTCCCTCTCTCCTTGCTGGATCAAGGCATGGGAGACGTCACCGGGCTATACGTGTGTTGAACGCGGAGGTGCCATCCGTTCGGCACTAGGATCTCCGGTGATTTTGATCACGACGAGTACGACTCCTTCAACCCCGTTCCCTTGAACGCTTCTGCTTAGCGATCTATATGGGTATGTAGATGCACTCTCCTTCCCCTCGTTGCTGGTTTCTCCATAGATAGATTTGGTGACACGTAGGAAAATTTTGAATTTCTGCTACGTTCCCCAACAGCTCTAATTCCACAAACCTCACTACAAGAAATATGTCAACTACTGACCTTCTGTCAGTGACCCTAGAAGAATTGGTCATAGATCTATGACCATTTCAGACCAATTGGTCAAAAGCTGTTCGGGGGGCTCCAAACCCTAAACCATTGCGACCATTTTGGTCAGAAAGGTCGTAATTTTCTTACACGAAATGGTCACAAAGCAAACAGTGCTAGTCCGCTGCCTTATTTCTAGTTGTTAATGACCAATATAGATGGTCATAGCCTTGTAGAATATGGTGGGTTGTGATGACTAGGCGCCATCTCATCAGTTTTGCCTATGTGTCATGTCCATGTGGCAGTTTTTGCCCTAGGTTGTGAAACAACCTATACTTCTGTTATTCCAAAAATTCCCAAAAAATTCTCATAAATGTTTTGGGTCATATCTTCATCAAATATCTCAAAAACATTCCTTGCCTAGTTCAATAATAATTCAAAAATATTCATTTTCCTATCTTGTTCAGAGCAGCACTTTGTGAAGGAAGTACCACTTTGGCATGTCCAAAAGGTATCCATTTTCTACAGTGCTTTCCTATGCCCAAATAACCATCCTCCACTAAATGCCAGCTCAATCCATTCATTATTTTGAGCCCAGCTTCAACATTCGTATTTATGTCCAGTGTGGTACTTTGTAAAGCAAGTACCACCTAGGCTCCTCCTTTTGAGGTGAAAATTTGTGAAGACAGTCTTCTTAGTAACTGATCATCCTCATCCAAAACTCACACCCATTAGCCATGTGCATTTCCCGCACCGCAAATCAAACACTTGGCTGCTTATTCATGTTTGAGCATCAATCGGTCTCCTCGTGAGAATCTTATGTTGTGATTTTCTTCCTAGCACCTACCTGGGGAGTGCCCAACCCACTAGACATGCCTAGGCCGCCCATAACACATGGCAACGCCACGTTCACGCGGTGACCACGCGGCGTGCATGCGAGCTTACGCGCTCTAGAGTTGGTGCCCTCGGCCACCGTCCAAACCTCGATGTCTCGCCATCAAACCATGTATTTCTGATTAAATAGATACTTATTTACCTAGAAATGATTTTTGGAAAAAAATAAAGAGCAAACTATGAGGCAGCTGCAGTTCAAATTTGACCCGCTTCCAACTGAATCGACGGGAATTTGTCTTTTTCACCAGAGGTGGATCAAAAATTTTGACACCCAACCATTTTGTTAATTGTGCATTATATATGGCCTAGTATTTTATAAAATTGATTAGGTCCAATTTTGCAACAATTATTTGGTAGTTCCTTCACAAAAAAACCTCCTTTTGGGCACTCGGAAAATGAAAAATGAATTTTCCGTGCAAAGAAAATGAAAACTTCCTTAGGCAACATTGTTTGGAATTCCAAGATGCACCCTCGTGCACAATATGAGATCATTTGAACAAACTATGCCATGAATGTGGCCATAAGATCGATCATTTGGCTTGAAAGCCATGAATCTTCACGCATGATAGCTCATTTCTGAGAACACTTTTTTAAAATAATTTGCGTATTACAAGTTTATTATTTTTCCTGGAAACTTGGTCACATATAATGACAAAATGCGAAGGTTTTCCAATTTTTTGATTTTTTTTGAATTTTTTATGCCCGTTTCAAAATGCGGTCAAAACGGCGGGCTTGACCGTTCCTATCTATTGGTTGAATCTTGGAATTTTTTTGGTGTTTCTATGATTAAATAGATACTTATGTACCTAGAAATGATTTTTGGAAAAAAAATAAAGAGCAAACTATGAGGCAGCTACAGTTCAAATTTGACCCGTTTCCAGCTGAATCGATGGCAATTTGTCTTTTTCACCAAAGGTGGATCAAAACATTTTTCACCCAACCATTTGGTCAATTGTGCATTAAATATGGCCTAGTATTTTATAAAATTTATTTGGTCCAATTTTACAACAATTATTTGGTAGGTCCTTCGCAAAAAAACCTCCTTTTGGGCACTCGGAAAATGGAAAATGAATTTTCCGTGCAAAGAAAATGAAAACTTCCTTAGGCAACATTGTTTGGAATTCCAAGATGCACCCTTGTGCACAATATGAGATCATTTGAACAAACTATGCCATGAATGTGGCCATAAGATTGATCATTTGGCTTGAAAGCCATGAATCTTCACGCATGATAGCTCGTTTCTGAGAACACTTTTTTAAAATAATTGCCATACAAGTTTGTTATTTTTCCTGGGAACTTGTCCACATATAATGACGCAATGCGAAGTTTTTCCTTTTTTGATTTTTTTTTGAATTTTTATATGCCCATTTCAAAATGCGGTCAAAACGGTGGGAATGACCGTTCCTAGCTAGTGGTTGAGTCTTGGAATTTTTTTGGTGTTTCTCTGATTAAATAGATACTTATGTACCTAGAAATGCATTTTGAAAAAAATAAAGAGCAAACTACAAGGTAGCTACAGTTCAAATTTGACCCGCTTCCAACTAAATCGGAGAAAATTTGTCTTTTTCACCAGAGGTGGATCAAAACTTTTTACACCCAACCATTTGGTCAATTGTGCATTAAATATGGCCTAGTATTTTAGAAAAATGATTTGGTCCAATTTTGCAACAATTATTTGGTAGGTTCTTCACAAAAAAACCTCCTTTTGGGCACTCGAAAATTGGAAAATAGTTTTTTCGTCCAAAGAAAATGAAAACTTCCTTAGGCAAGATTGTTTGTCATTCCCAGATGCAACCTTCTACACATATTTTAAAATTTTTAGGGTCAATTTTGCAACTAATATTTGGCAGATTCTTCACATAAATAGAGGGAGTTAATGTATTTTTTCTGTCATATCTATTATGCTCAACTGGGCTGAAAATTATCCAGCCCAGTCTTGCGTGGCCCTTAGGACCATTGGACTGCAGCTCGAAGCACCGCCTGCTGTCCGATCTTGATCCGACGGTGCGGAGCGCCCGCGTCTGGAATAAAAGAGACGCTTCCTGCGAGACCCTAGCATCATCCCACCGAAAACCTAGCCACCTCACACCTACGCGTCCCCGATTCAGATCTCCCACCTACGCGTCCTGTCCGCCGCCGGCCCCTTCTTCCATGGCCCCGGCGCCTCTTCCACAGTAGACGTGCGCGCCGCCCGCCTCGGCCTCGTCGACGACAGACGCGCCGCCGCTATCAACGATGGCGTCACGCCCGGCGAGCCATAGCCATGGCCTCTCCCTCACCCCTGTCTAGCCCTAGCTTCCCGTCGCCGGAGGTGGCGCCCTCCTTCCTGAGCCGCCCTTCATCCTCTCCTCTCCCGCAACCCCAAACCCGTCCCCGTCGCCGATCTCCTCTCCCCCAACCCCAACCCCGCCGACGACCTCCTCCCCCACTCCTTGACTGCTCGGCGACGTCGTCTCTTTCATACCCGCCGTCGACCTCCGCCTTCAACTCCACCCTCTCCTTCTCTCCACACCGAAACCATAGATCGACGCCATGCCCACCTCACAGGTGAGGTGCGCAGGAGGAGCCCGTCCATGGCGACACCAGTGAGATCTGGTATGGATCCCCCCTTTCTTCTTCTTCTAGATTTCTTCAGCTTGCTCGAATCTCATTGCGTTTGTGTGGTTTTTTTTTGCAGATCATCTCGTCAAGGAGGACGCCATGGACAAGCCCGATGCCATGGCGACCTCGCACGCAGCATAGGAGGAAGCTAGACATGGCGACAACCGATCTGGTATGACCCCCCCCCCCCACCACCCTCTCTATGTAGGATCTTCCTCACCTCTCCTTCTCTCCCTCCCAGATCCAGCGGAGCAAGGTTACCATGGCCTTGATTGAGTAGTAGCGATGTCATGTTGTTCTGTTTGCCCAACTGCCCAACTATACTGCTGCAACTTGATTGTGGATATAATTTGTCACCCCAACTGCATGTTGTGTTGTCTGCCCTGTCGCATATATCCCAGTATTCAGTTATTCACCTATCACTTTTCTCATTAGGATGAAGATTGTTCTTCTATCTAGTTCATATGCATGATCAATTTTTTGTGAAGGCAGGTTTTAACCTTTCGAGTCAGACATGCATAAATTACCTGACACCGTTCTGTACATGACGTGTTTGATGCATCTCTTTTCATGTAAGAGATGGCTCTCACCAGAATTGGTCTTGCTGGCCTCGCCGTCATGGGGCAGAACCTTGCCCTCAACATTGCAGAGAATGGCTTCCCCATCTCTGTCTACAAGCTACATCGCGCCAAGTTAGAAAGGCTTCCGCATCTGTCTACCACATCTGTGAAAGTGTGAATCGTGCTGCTGATTTCCTGATGCGTCTTGGATACAGAGGGGATCAAATCCAGTGATAAATGCGGATACCCTATATTTTCTGCTTACTATTTGGAGGTGTATGCTGATTATTTGAGGATGCTTTATATATGTCCCAAGATGTCTTTATGCAATACTTGATATGATAACATGACCTGAATTAGGACTATTAGCTCCTTTACTTGCTCTGTTTGGTTAAGACTGATGATGCCATGGATAATCACATTACTATTAAGTTTAAAAGTTCGGTTAAAACAAGGTGTAAGCATGTTCTTTCTAGCAAATGTTTTATGCGCTGCCACACTTATATTTTAATTTTCTGTTATTTTTATTGCTGCTATGTTGGTACTCCCATTGGGAAACTTGGCTAGCTGCCCATATCAGTTGATGAGCTATATTATCCACTGCTTTTAATCAGCTGATGATGCATATTCAGTTTGGCTGATTTTGCTACATACATACATACATGGCTTTGTTTTGGTCTGGCAACTCAACTGTGATGCCATTGCTGCTGCTCTATATAACTCCTATATGTTTATTGCATGCATCCTAATTGTCTTTATAACGTGTCTAGTTAATGACCGGTATTGAGAGATTTTGGTGGTTACTTTGAGTACATTTAACTTGGAGTTCTCCATTACTCCTAGATTTGCTACTCAAACAAATTTTGAGTACTTGCACTGGAAAGGAGTGAAATACTCCTGGTACTTGCATAGGTTAAAAAAAATGACTTGCGTAGGTTTAAAAATACTACTGGTCCTTGTGATGAAACCAACAAGCAACTTGCTAACCTCTTTTAGTGTTCAATCATCTTTAATTTCTTAAATTTCAGTGTTCAATTTCAGATTATACGAACTAGAAGTGTCTGTTCTTTTTCTTTTTGAAGTAGGGAGGTTCTTGATAGCAGTGTGGTAAGCAAAACATTAACTTTGTGATGCTTCCAGTAGACCACTAGCATGCATGTTTTGGGTAATCAATTTAGCTGCTCTGCTGTGTAAATTGAAAGTGAAGAAACCTGATAAGTTAAACCCAGGTGCATGATTGTATACCTAATCTGATATGCTTTTAAACTGTACCTGGGTACTGAACCCAAGTTAAGTATACCCGAGTATTCTCACGCGTGCGCATAATATGCTGGATAGATAGCTCATGGTTTGTTCCTGTACCGTTCTTGCTAAATGGGTAGCTCGTGGTTCTGTGTAGCAGTATATGTTTAAATTTTCTAGGGTACCCTTTTTTACTCTGAATAAGCAACAGAAGTGCTCAACATCCATCATGCATAACCCTGAACATTATTTGTCTCTATTGATATGTCTTGCTGTGTACGTATAGTGCCTGTACATGCATGGTTGTGTTTTGCAGGTGTAGGGTGACTTTTACTGCACAAGTTAACTTGAGACTGGTTAAATGTTTTTGAAAGACATGCTGTCTGGAAGTGTCTGCGACAAGAGGGGAGGACTGCTTTGCAATCTCAATGTACCCTGTTCATCAGAGACAACATCTCCGTGGGCGCCTCTGTGCGCTCTTTGGGCAGCTCGGAGCCATGCTGTCAGAGCTCTTCACCAACTGGACCATCTACACCAACAAGGTGGGTGCATCTCCAACCAATTCTGCAGCGGTAGCAGCACCAGCAGTACTTTGTTTTGAAAATCCGTCGAGTTTCTGACACTGTCAACATGGATGGAATGCGTGCAGGCAGCGGCGCTGGTGACACTGCTGTTCATGATCGCGGTCAGCCTGGTGATTGGCATCCTGCCGCACATGATGCGCCCGGCGCCATGGAGTACCTCACGGGCGTGCTCGCCTCCCCCAGCATTCCGATCTCAACGAGCCTAGCAGTCGCCGTCCTTGTCCTGCTCGAGGAGCAGGAGGAGGGGCGCATCTAGCCAGCCACAAAGGGCCTGCTCTGTACCACCACATCATCGGCCTTCTGCAGCATCGAGTTCAATATGTTAGGTGACCCTTCCTATCCTGTCTGATATGATGGTCAATAGTTGCTTGTAGATGAATGATGAAGTGTTGCTGTTAATGTGAATGAGTAGCCACAAGTCTGTTTGCATCGTTGCCATAGCTAGTGAATGAGCAGCCACAAGTCTATTTGCGTCACTACCATCCATAGCTGCCAATCACTGTAGATAAATAGAATTTCCCCAAAACTATGTGGGAAATTTGGTTAACCTTGTTGAATCAGATATCATTCTGACACCTGATTAGCATATCACTTGTCTATGTTCAGTGAAGAGTATTCAGTTTAGATGCAGATTTAGTCAACACTATGGATCAGTATTCAGTTTAGATGTAGATACAGTCAACACTAGGTATCAATACATGTTTGCGAATGTGATATGCATGGTTTCTTATTAGATCTCAACTTCAGCATCTATTTTTCATTGTTAGGAGAATGTTATATGCACAACTTCACTTGATTTCCTAACTTTTTGATTTATAACCTGCAGATGCGGTGTACAACAGCCCCAGGAGAAGAATCCCGAAGAAAACCAGCACCCAACTATGTGTTTTAGCTCCCTGGAGCTGGCCATGTTAATATTAGGTGTATTTTATAGTTGAATACCTGATTTGTACTGCCATGACTGTAAAGTACTTCGCTTGGCTGTTGTTTGAAATTGTATGTGTTACTGGCTATGTTTGAATCAAGTTATTGGTTAGTTCACAAATAGTGAACTGATGTGCGGCGCCTAAACAACACCCTTGGGTCCCATTTCACTAGTGAGTCCTTTAAAATGGGAAACAAACAAAAGAAAAACCGACAAGTGGGACCTAATTGGATGATCTGACTAGTGGGACCTGGTCTAAAATGGAATGTAAAAAGGCCAAGTCTCAAACAAGAAATGCAAGCGAAAAGGCAAAAGGCCTAGAAAATAAAAGGCCAAATTGCTGGGCTAGGCCAATGTAGCTGACCAAAATTAAAAGGAAAAAAATCATAAATGGGCCGAATTGTTGGGCTAGGCCCATGTAGAAAACCGAATTGGACCGGACTGAATCTTGTGCCACATCAGCTTGCCACGCTGGATGCCTACGTGGCCTGGGGAGGTTGCTAGTGACCAAAACGCCACAGTGGACATATTTTGGTCATAAACGTCTTCGACCTTTCCAGAAGAAAGGTCGCTATAGTTAGTTTACGACCGCCAGCTTTTGACCTTCTCTTTTTGGTCACAAAAAGGTTGCAAATGAAAAACCATGACCTTTCAGTGACCAATAGTCAAGGACACAAGTTGACATATTTCTTGTAGTGCCTTTTTGTTTTTGTTTCTGTGGAAGAAAAAGATCAAACACAGGGCTTCAACCACCTGTTGATTCTTCATTTGCAAAGTTTGTGATAACATATTTGTGATTTTCAACCAGTTTATTAAGAATAGCATGATGAACACAAATTGAAAGCATTCCATTTGTACAATCAAACTTGAAGCTCCACCTTGTGAAGAGTGTTCCCGGGTGTCGTCCACCACAATTGCTAGCACATCCACCACTGCATTCCACATTCTGTAGATACAAAGCAAGATTCTTAGATATGAGCCCCAACAAGTAGCTCTCGGTCTAGCAAGGTTAGTTGCTTGATGTAAACCTATTCCAGATGATATCTTACAATTCTCCATCAATTCTATCAAGTTGTCATGATGCTTTGCAACGAATGCATTTTTTTTGCAAGATGAACCTACTTGGGTCACTATTCGGAGTTTGGTAGCCACATTGGCCCTTTGATTGTGAAATCGTCACTCAAGCCCCTAGCGATGTTGTGGTAACTAGATGGACCACCAACATGTTTCTGAAAATTTGTCAAAGCTGTTTTCCAACGGTTGTAACCACCTACTGTAAATACATCATTGCCAAATCTAGTGGCCTGTGATGGATTCTTGAAACAAAAGGCAACCTCCTTTTTCTCACTATATTCCAACCAATCGAACCTATCTTGCCATTGGGGCTGAAAAGATCTCCAAATTTTACCTTCCAATCCCATTTCAAATTTGTGCCCGCTAGCTTTGTTTCTTCCTTTCAACAAATAAGCTCTTCTCATTTCACTTCAAATTTCAGGGACATAGTCTTCTATCGGTATTCGATCAGTAGGCTCACCAAAAATCTGACTTGGGTGGAATTCTAGTATATGATTCCTTGGTGGTTGATTCATGCTCTCGTTGGTTGGGGGATTGGTACTCTCATTTGTGTGAGGGGTAGTTGTCTCATCTGTTGGGGGATTGGTAATCTTATTTGTTGTAGGAGGGGGGGGGGGGGGGGGGCAATGCTCTGATCGACACCGGTTGAGGGATTATTTCTCTCATTTGTCGGAGTTGGGTGCATTATGTTCTCAACTGGGGCTGGTTGAACAACAACATCAGTTGGGAGAGTATTGGGTTCAGGAAAAACAGGGGATGCATTTGAATTGCTTGCAAACCAACTGTGCAAAGTCCTCTTTCTCTTCATTTCTACAAACAAGAATAAAGATGGATACATGGATTAATTTTAGGATGTTAACATCCACCAACACCATCCACTGTACATCTAGCTACTATGAATCAGTAATCAAATGGTAACTAAACAATTTACTACTGTCTATAGCTAGGCAACTACCTAAGTCTAAAAATGTGAAAAACTGCATCTCAATCAAGTCAATCAACCTTCAGACTTTCAGAGCAAAGCAGCGGCAGCTGCACCGGTCGAACTACGTTGGAGCCTGCACACATTGACCTGATGTTAGTCGCCGGCGAGCAAGAGGCCGACCAAGCCCCCAAGTCCACGGCCTCGCTGTTGCCACCGGATCAGACAGGGATGCCACCGGACGTGGTGTTGGGGTGGGGATGATTAGCCGTTGGGGGTGAGCACCGTCGTTGCAGATTGTGGTTGGTTTTTATGAGCACACACTGAAGAGATTACGGCGTTCGGCGTCCAGCGACGTCTAGGGCACATGAGACATGGTGGGCAGCTCGCGAGCGTTGTCTCTGTCTCTCTCTTTGGAACGATGGGGATGGAACGAGCCTGCCTCGTGCGAGCGAACTCGTGGTGCCAGGCTCGGCTAAAGTGCAATATTTGGCTGGGCTGGGCCCTTAAGAGTAGTAGTACTAGAAAATTGCATATCGAGGGGGGGGGGGGGGGGGGCTCGATGGTCTACCCCCTAATCCATTCACAAATATAAGATGTTTTAAATATTTCAATATGAATTACATACGGACAGTAATGAGTACACAAACACATTAAAATGTGTTTGTAGACATTCAATTCAAAAAGAATATTACTATGACATTTTATTTTTCGAACGGAGGAAGTATCTACAATTCAAAAGAGAAGAAGGTTAGTGTACTTCCACCGGCCCATGCATGTGCATCAGCGCATGCATGCATGTGGATGAAAATTACTAGTACTAGTGCCAAAAGTTGGCCAGGCATGCAGTTAGTGAGAAGGAAAGGGTTATGATGATAGTCCAAGTTTGTTTCTTTACCTGAACTCTTTGGGACAACCCCACAAGGCTCGCTCCGGGACTCGGAAAGCAGGGAATCATCTACCCTACATATACAATGTACGTACGTGGCGCATGTATTTGCATTTGCATCTCCTTTCTCTTTCTTGATGAAAGCACTTTGCATATCTGAGTTGGAAGACGATGAAACCACCGAAGGGCAAGCCAAACGGAATGGTGCTCACATGCACATGTACGTGCATGCTACACCTCGTCGCCCATGCATGCGCCACTCGTCCATGCATCTCTCTAATTGTCAAAGGTTTAATCCTCTCATTTAAAAGGTCAAATCCTCCCACAGTGTAGTACTCCTTCCATAGTCAATCCGGTAATTAATCCCCATGTCGATGCGATGCGAGCATATGCCATATGCACGCCAGTCGGTCTCGACAGGCGGTTTAACTACTGCGATAATTTACCGAGGTGATTAAGTAGCGGATAGGGAATCATGGCGACGTTTTGATACCTCATTGGCCGCACTGAAATTGATGCCCAGTCCGAATCTTCCTGACATGATGCAGCCAGACCCTAGTGGTGGCTGCATGCTGCCGCCGTGACCACCACTGGGATCGCTCATCCTCTTCCCTATCCCTTCATCCACAGTAACAATTGTAGCACGTAATTTTTTTACCATCCTTTTCACCGCATTATTGTTTAGTTCGCATCAAACGGAAAAGAAAATGAAGAACAAAGTGCGTACAGTGTGGGAGATTAATTATTGGAACTAGTAGTACTAGCGACTGTGCTGGCGGCAGATTAATCAGTGTGGGTAGATCAGATCCGTCCGTCCGTGTAGCCGGGGCGATAGTAGTAGATTTGTTTGTGTCAGGTATACGTTGGGGATTTGAATCGGGGCGCGTGGTTTGAAAATTGAAATGCATGCGACCAAGTGGGTGGATGCATCCGCACATGCCGTACAATTTTGGCGGATCCATTGGCCCATCACTTAATTTATACGGGCAGTGAGACCGCAGGGTAAATCGGTCGGATGCATCTATTATAATTTAGTCCAGCTACTAGGGCCGGCACCCTAAACCTGCCTCAAACGTCGGACCCGGCCACGCTGGCGCATCCGACCTCACATGCATTTCACCCATTCGCTCGCCGGACTAAACCCTAACCAATAACCACTCCACTTCCTTACATTTCCCTCCGCCACCCGAGGTCACCTCCGACGGTAACCGGCCTTCTATGGCATGGCGGGCAACCAATCTGACTCCGATCAGTCTGGATCCGTCGACTAGGATGTCATCCCATGTAGGTTGGAGGAGGCAATGGCCGTCCACATTGCACTCCGCCGCTCCCAGGAGGACAATGCTCGGCCAATGACATCATGTATCTGGCGACACCATAGGGTTGGCTCAACGAGCCCTCGGATCCTCTAGGGCTAGGTCATCACGGTCCCAGGTGCCATCAAATATCTCCTTACCTATCACTGGTCGGGAGGAGTATGAGTCCCACCGGGACCGGTATGCCCGCCCTGGGAAGGAGAGCATAGGGGCCGCCGAATCCCGACTCACTGCTGACATGGCGGCGGCGGAGGCGGCTGATGCGGCAACGCGAGCAGCCACAGAGGAGGAAGCCATCCTCGTCCCCATTGTGAAGAAACGACAACAGAGGAACACATGCGCCCTTGACTGAGAGCAGAATCGGGTGGTCTGTGCCATGGTCGTACGGCCACCAAAGGAGGAGAAGGAGGATAACGACGGTGAGGACAGCTCCGGCGACGAGCAGATCTGGCTTGATCCTTACTATGTCTTGGACCTGTACAGTTGTACTTTCGTGAGAAGGATGGTAATGGTGCCGGGAAGGGCAAGGGGAGCCGGGGATGATCTTCTCCACCTTAGCCAAACATGCCAAATTTTGGTAGTCGGATGGCATGTTATAATGTAGTAGCCAGACGATCTGTGTAAGGCAACGTACGTAGATGCATGAGTTTGTATGGATTTAAGGTATGCTAATTCGGGTGTCTAGTTATGAGAAGGGAAAATTGTGGCTTGATCGGACGCGTCTGTGGGCGTTTGAGGGGTCGGATTTGCCAAGTCTGTCTGTAGATGCTCTTACATAGTGGTTTTTTTTACTTGCTAGCAATCATTTAGCCTGTGGGGTATGAGGGGTGTTGTGGCGTGCCGAGCCATCTGGTTGCGGCCATGGTACTGTTCTGAGCTATCGGTGTTGAGGTTCGGCGGGGTGAGCGCGCGCTTTCTGCTTCTTCTTGTTTGGGTGCTCCTTTTGTGTTGTGCACCCTATTGACATGCCACATTCGGTTTGGCACCGTTGAGTTTGGACGGGAGGGGTTAGGGATCACCTTTCCACATGCAATGGTGCGATAGGGTTGGCGAGAGCCGACACTCATTTTCTGCGGTTATTGAGCCCCATTGCCAAGCCGGTATCAACGCTAGTCTTAGCCCTTAGTCCCTTTCATCCCGTGGAGAGTGTACATTTGGCTTTAAAATTTTTCCACAAAAGAGTGTACTTCTATCTTCACAATGCACTTTAATATAGAAAAAAAAAGTTTTTTCTATCATCACACGGTAATCAAGACCAATAACATTCTATACATGCATGGTCTCCTTAATTTCTACATGCACTTAGCTCATTGAGGGTTGGGTAATTAAAGAGGAGAGATATGGTGGCTTTCATCTTTCCAATGCCTTTTTTACTCCACTTCATAATTTGTCCTAAAATTTCTATATGTACTCTTTTCACCGGGCGGAGGGAGTAGATGAGCATTGACCCATGGTCTGGGACTCTTGGAGCCATGTTGGACGGGTAGTGTCCCCATTGGAAGATGGAGAAGGATTGTGTTTCGAGATCCCAAGTTCATGGAGAAGGCCAAGGCATCCTAGTTATGTCAATATGACTCCACTATTGTTGATTTGTCGGTTTTGTTTCTTTTCCTATTGTCGGACTTTTTGGTGTTTGGCTGTGTGCATCTTAATTATGGAGAGGCCAGGTGTTACTCGTAATGCTTTTGTATCCGCTTTATGCTATTGTACTGGCTTTCTTTTGCCTCTAGATTTTGTATTTGTTTAAGTTTGGCATCTAATCGCGGATGTGCGCTTTTTGATGACTTAAAGTCGTGTTTCTTTTTTCTTTTCTGTTGTTGTATTGTGCTTGTTAGGCTCGATGCTCTTGTGCTTAAATTGAGTATAATGCTTTTCTACATTGGAAAAAACTAGTTAAACATAAGGCGGCACTACTTAATCCGGTGGAGGTGAATCCGACTACTTGTTTTTTCCCTCTTATTTTGAGAAGGAGGTTAAACCCACCGGCCTTGGCATCATTGTGATATGCACAACCATTTGAAAAAGGAGGCGAATCCGATGACTTGTGGTCACTATAGTACTACAAAGATAAGAGGATGGGAATGTGGGTTGGACGGTAGTGGTGGCATAACCTTCCCTTCGAAAGCCACCCCACACGAACAGACACCCACACAATCTCGATTTGACACAACACTTTCCGGCATGTTTTATCGGGCTGTTGGCAAGTCCACCACCAATGGGAATGGGGTTGGAGGCAGGACGACATTCCAACCGGGCTCACACCCCCTTTCCATTAATTTTGCAATCAACGGAAATACATAGGTTCAGTTTCAGCATGTCTCTAGGAACCATATCCAAAATAAGACGACCACCAGAACCCAAATAGGACTAAAAGGGGTAGAGCGAGCTGGAGCACCGCCAGAAAACCCACAACAGGAAGACCCTAGGAGGCAGGACGACATGAAGGATGAGCACCGTAGAAAGTAGTGGCTTGTGACGGAAAACATGAAAATGCCATTTTTTTTTGTGAGAAACATGAAAATGCCATTAAAGCAGCACAAATACGGACAGCTTGATAATTGGCAGCCGGTCACATTGTTATCAGTGATGATGTGACGACCGAGGAGGTAGAAAAATCAAGGTGTGTTTCGAGAAGGGTGGCAGCGAGCTAGCCAGGTAGAATCTGTGAGCAGAGTGCACATGATCATAACTCCGGCGAGGCGGCGACATCAGACTCACGGGCTGTACGTGCGCGGCCGGCCCACCAGCAATCCACTCATCAATCATCAGAGAGCCACCGAAGCAGGCGCGAACAATTCAAACTACAACAAAGTGTGGCCTCCGCGTACACGTCGTAGGTAGTACGTTTATATGCCTGACCGCGGCCGTACGCATGTGTTACTCGCCGTACGTGCCCTTGTCTACGCCGTCCATTCGTGTCCTTGTACGTGCATGCAGCATGCATGCATGCATGCACACGTATACGCTTTGTCACCAAAATAGCGGCTATTTTCTTGTCAGGAAAGACAGCAACTGTACGTGGTACTACGTGGCTGCGTGGACGCATGCGCGTACACGACGACGATGTCGATCCCACCCGGTGCGTGCGCGTGTGTCGTGCACTCGTACCGTCGTACGTACCGACGATTCCGATTCTCGCTAGCTTTGGTCGTGTTCTTTTGAACTTGAAAAAGGAGATGTAGGCAATAATGTCTACGTAGACAAAAAATGGACTTATTGACTCGTGATAGACGTGGCTGAATGCATGCACATGCATGCTTGTTGGCCTTCTGCTCTGAGCTAAATGCGCCTCTACCTTTTGTTTCTATCTCTAGCCTGCGTCCCCTTCCAAGCGATGCATGGGTGTGAGACCGTGTTGAGAGAGAGAGAGAGAGAGAAAGAGAGAGAGAGAGAGAGAGAGAGAGAGAGAGAGAGAGAGAGAGAGAGAGAGAGAGAGAGAGAGAGAGAGAGAGAGAGAGAGAGAGAGAGAGAGAGAGAGAGGCGACCAACGATGATGGATGAAGCGATGGACGGAGTACCCTGCACTTGCTCGTGATCTTCTGAGGAGCGCCATGCATGCATGCATGTGCCTGCCCTTCCATTCCTGGTTAACTTCCTACCTCCCTTTTCGACCTGGCTGGCCTCCCATGCCGACAACAAGGCTATCTGCGACGTACCTGCTCACATGCATCGCGCTCGCGGGTTATATGAGATGAGCGGCTCCAATGCATTGGCGGGGCCAGGAACATTTGAGACAACTTTTTTGAAACTATTGTCCCCCGATCGGCTGAAATTATTTTTCAAATGATAAATGCCACACATGTGGCACGAAGCACTCTGGACCTGACGTTTTTTACAACTATAATTGCCATCCAAAAAGAAAAAAGAAAACCATTCTTTTTAATCGTGCCATCTGGAAAGAAGTCGCCTTGCTTGACAACTAAAGTTGTCATCCTCGCGTCACTAAACCTGCCATTAAAAATAAAGTTCGGAGTTACCATGGGTCCGTGCCACACGTGTGGCACTTATCTGGATGCAATTATTTTGAGCTCTTATTGAATTTATCTGGACAGTTGGATAGAATTTCAAGGGCCATTCTTCATCCTCCTCCTCTAGGCTTCTCACTTCTTCCTTTCGATCATGTGCCTCCATCTGTCCTCCGCATTGAGGTCACATCATCCAGTCTATGCCGAGGTCCTGGCGAGGCCCTAGCTGGCAAAGTCGAGACTGGCCATGGTGACTCCATTGCTGGTTCAATCCTTACTCAGCCTCGCCCGAGATGCATAGCCAACCATGTCGGCCTTGTCTCTTTATTAGCGATGCCTCATCTTCTTCTCTAGAAATTGAGTGACGCGGTTGGCTTTTTTCTGGCGGCTGTCAACTAGCAAACGTGGGAATAGTTTGCAGGTAGGCTGTATCGGAAGTGGATCCTCTAACATGAAGGAGGGAAGTCACATAAGCTACAATTCCCTAACTTTCCTCCTTTACTTTCATATGATTAAGCCTACAATGACTTGAATTAATTTGCAAATTACAAATCTACTGTATACATTTACAAAAATTACATACAGACAAAACTATGGTGCAACAAAATTAATTTTAAATTTATTTATATCAACAGTAACTTTGTATAGTACCTACTTAAGTAGATAATACAGTGTTCGCTACAGTACCCGTGACTTTCCTTCTCTGTTTTGCACTAGTTTGCAGTGTAGCTTAGGTGACTTTCCTCCTTCATGTCACACACACACACACATCGAAAGAAAACCAACATCACACAGATAGAGCCGAAATTGAGCAATAAAACTGCAAAACACCTTAAACATAACTCCCAAAAATTCTAGCTGCGCCATGACCCACCCGTTGGCTCCGCCCTGCTCCGGTATACATGTGGCTTGCGGCGTCAAACGGTGGAAGAAGATGGTGAAAGAGGTGGAGTTCATCTCTGCGGTACGCTTGCTCATGCATGAACGAGCGAACCATCTGTTTCCGTTGTAGTACTAGTACACGGGAAGTGATGATCGAAGTCCCAACTGATCTGGCGCATGTCACGTTGCTGTTCGTGGGGCCGACACAGGATGCATACACCTCAGCGAAGATGCGCGCGGTCGAGCGATGGATGTACAGCGAGGTGAATGAATGGAAGTAAATGGGCCAGGCCGGTCACACTCGTGTAGTACAGCCCGCTGTACGTACTCCCTCCGTTTCTTTTTACTCCACGTATTAAATCTGGTCAAAATCAAACTACATAAAGTTTGACCAAATTTATATCAAAAAATATGAACATCTACAGTTCTAAAACTGTATAGTATGAAAATACATTTCATGGTGCATCTGATAATATTGATTTCATATTGTGAATGTTGATATTTTTTAATATAAAATTGATCAAATTTCATTAAGTTTGACTTTGACCAAACCTTATATACAGAATAAAAAAGAAACGAACGGAGTAGTACGTAATTTGTCTGTTGGAGAGCACAGCGGACCGATCGAAATGATCGATGCAGTGGGTGTGTGTCGGTGCGGGTAGATGCATGGCGTTGGCATGCTGTAGTACTACGTAGTAAAATGCAGCATGCATGCATGTATGCATTCCCGCGCAGTGCCACTGGTCCCGTCCGGAAGGCCAGTACCTCGTGTACGTGTCACTGCCATCTGGCAAGCGCAATGTGGCCCGCTGGGCTGCTCCTATGTCGCGGAGGAGATGCCGGCCGGCGGCGACAGGCGAGCGAGAACGACGGAGGAAGAACCACTGCACGTAGGGACCTGAGCAGCTGAGCGATCCAGTAGCTCACGAGGCCGGTCGAGTGGTCGGTCGAGCTACGCTCCCCATGCATATCCAGTTGGTCATCATTGCCGTTGCCGGTTACGAATTTCAGTTATTCAAATGGCCGCCTGGCGCGTCAAAGGATCGCATCAAATGGAACGGAGTGAATCTCGGCCGTACGTGCGTGCATGGAGACGATGGAGCCCAGCCCACTGCTTTGGAGTAGACGGGCACTGGAACAGTCTGCTAAATTCTCGCGCTTCCCCAAGAATCAATTCTCGTTCGTACCCTGAAATTTCAACTGTAGAGTGCCAACGAACATGAATCGAATTGATTGATGGGGCGTTAATGTGATGAACGGCAGGCAGCGCTGCACGCAGCCTGCAGGCTGGCCGGCTGCATCCAACAGAAGCAGTTAACGCTTTTAGCAGTACGGCACGCACGTGTATTTACCTACTCAAAAATCCTACTACGAAGCAAACAATGCGAAGAGTTTACCTGTTAAATACTCCCTAGAAAGTTATACTACTAGAGTTGAGACACTTATTTTGGAATAGAGGGAGTAATATTTTTTGAAGGAAAACAAAATAATAATCGAATGAATAAAGGTTTAGCTACAGCAAGTTAAACACCTATTCATTGGGATTTTAATTGCTATAAACTCTTATAATGCGTTTAACACCTCACCTAAACTCCTGTGCATTGTAACTACCTCTTGCATGACATTACATGTGGATGCTTTCAGTTGATCACCTAGTATTAGGCTGGTCATGGTGGGAAGTAACTTAGACTAGTGTCATACTACCTTCACACTGCAAAGTAACATAATAGTAGTGTCATAAATTGCTCCATTTATTAGCTTGTAGACTCATTTTTCTCGGGAAGTGCTATGTTACAGTAACATATTATGTACTCTAAACATCTATCCTCATTAAATCATGACACATAAGCAACTTTGTCTTGAAATGCACTATGTTACTATATAAATTACTACAACTATGACTAGCCTTAGCCACTAGTCGTGGCACAAGCCCAGTATGGGTTGCTGGGAGCCGGTTTTAGTAAGCTTCTATGACAGGTATTGTTCGGTCTAGAAGCTTACACGTGGTTTTTTCCTTGTGTGTTCTGTGTCAGTTTTACTTGATTTTACCTCTGGTTTTCAATTTTCATTGTAAATTCTGTTTCATCTTTTTTCTTTCATTTCTTTTCAACACATGTCTACTTTTTTAATTACACATTGTACATTTTTTCATATAAACGTGGAACTATTTTGGCACACGTTTACCATCTTTTAAATGCATGATGTGCACTTTTTGAAATACATGTTTTTAATTTTTTTCCTGAATACATGTTAAACATTTCTATATCAGGCGTTGAACTTTTTCAGCTTGCCCAAATTATATTTTTAAACTAGATTTTTTCACATTGTACACACATTATTGAAAATGGTCGCTGACATATTTTTGAAACGCCTCTTTTCTTAAATGCCACAAATATATTTTCTGAATGTTATGAAACATTTTTCTTGAATTACACAAAAAAAATTGCATTGTATTATTTTTTGTCAATTGTCGCAAACATTCTTATGAAACACATGAATATTTTTAAATGTCAGCTACTTTTTTAGAACATTTTTTTCTTGTTGGAAATATATCCTACAAGCAATAATGAAGCAAATTTTTTCTATTTACATGTTCATTGTTAAGTTTATATTTTTGTGCTATAATTGCAATGGTTCTTGAGCATAAGATTCGGAGGAAACTCAGTTGCATTTGTGAAAACATAAACCCCATAAAGAGGGCTATTCTAGCCTGTAGAACTAGGTTATGTATTGTTGATGATCATGTTTTCCTGATCATGGACATTGTCAATGTGATAAGGATGCCAACAATAATGAGAATAATGGTGTCGGATAGACCCAACTTATGAAATACAATGAGATCACATCGTCCAAATTGTTTCCGGTATTTTTATATAGTGTTAACATTTCGCATCCATAGACCATGAGAATGTCATATACTGCATATTGAATGGTTAGTTATGTCTTTTCAAACATCACACCATAATTAGGTGATCATAAAGGTAACTTGAGGGTATACCAAAAAACTATGTCACGATGCTTGATATTTGAACACATAGATTTGCTCTTTCGGCGACAGCGAGATACGCTTTGAGCTTAGTTGGTATTAGGTATCTATCATCGTCTGGTAGACACAATGATTGTGATCATAGTGATACCATACTACGAAAATGAGAAGTGTTCAAAGGGTTGATCACGGGGATACCGACTCGCCCCAAGTTATGTAATGTAATATGGAGCAAAGGGAATTGTATTCGCTAAAAGAGGTTCATTTGATAAAGATCTTCGTGAATGTGTCGGAATTGTCAAGTGTGTCCAGATCCCATAGTTAATTATTGACCGAAAGTTGTTCCGGGTCATGTCCATATATTTTCGAATCTGTAGGGTCACATGTTTAACGACTAAAGGTTTGTAGGAGAATTAGGAGATAAATAAGAATGGGAGACCGGAAGTGTCCCAGATTGTCCGAAAAGTGTTTTAGGAGATTGTGGGCGCGTTCGTGTACCCTCATCCTCCCCATATTTGAAGTGAATTCGAGTTTTTGCGGACATCCCTGGCGTATAGGGATGATATGAGGCGTCTGGTTGTGTCACTTTTTTCCTTCTTTCTTCTGTCCGGACACTGACCGGGGGCATCTGCGAACGACTGAGTAGTTTTGAGAGTCTGACTGTAGAAGTGTAGATGCTCTAATAAGCTCATATAATCAGATGATTTACATAATAATAATAACAATAATAATAATAATAATATACTTACATTAAATTCCGTAACGAGGTCTTCTATGCGTCTCCCATATGTAAGGGTATGCCTACCAGTACTGTGGTGCGGGATAGTAAGTGAGACCGGGAAACCCGGACCGCCCCTGGATTTCAGACTAGTACTCCCTCCGTCCGGGAAAAGTTGTCCGCATGGCAATTTTACAGAAAACCCCTCCCCAAACTCCCGACACAACCCACGCTCCTCGTCTTCTCCAGTTGATGCTCCGCCGCTCGGACACACGCGCATGGACGCCGGAGCTCCCCTGCGCCGCACTGCTCCCCTGCTCTCCCGCGCGTTCTCCGCCGCCGCCGCAGCTGCCTCCTGCGCCGCTCCCTTTTGCCTCGCGCAGCTCCCCTGCCTCCCTTGCCTGCCTCCCGAATCTCCCCTCTTTCACCCCAAAAATTGCTTCTTCTTCCTCCTGCCGTGTCTCTTGCTCGCGCCCACCCCCTCCCTCCTAGCGTTGATGGAAGAAGCGTAGCCAGCCCTCGGCCTGGCGGCCGGCGACGCGGCCTTGACGGCCCCGCCTTCCCCCGGCACCGCCGCTCCGACCCCCGTGGCGTGGGGCGCGGCCGCGACGGCGCGGCGGGAGACGGTGGCTAAGGTTCCGGGCGACCAACCCTAGCCGAGCGAGGCGAATCGCGAGAAGCCACGGCGTGTCGGCGGCGCCGTCCTCAGCTTCTCACCACTGGTCGCGCCGAGCTTCTGACCACTGGCCGACTCCGCCCCGTCCCTAGTTCCTCGAGGTCGACTCCTCCATGCCGGCCGCCGCCTCGCCCACACCTCCTCGCCCTCACAGCCGTACGCCGCCTCGCCCTTGCCGCCGGTTAGTTCCTCAGCTCTCTCCTCTCTTCTCGTTGATGGTAATGTTGTTGGTACTGTCAATCCTGGCTACTGAAACTGTGGCTAATGTTGTTGGAGTACTGTCAATTCTCCGTGCAAACTTCAATTTTTAGCTACAATCAGGAGTAGATAGTGGCAATTGTGGGTAATGAAACTGTATGGAGTACTCTGGTGTATCCTGTTTGTGTAAATCTTTGCTGCATCGTGGCTACTGAAACTGTATGTATCTGATGATATGTCAAGTCATCACACACACAGCTAACTGAATTTTGACTCTGAGAGGAATAAACTACTGCAGCTTACTGCAGTTTATTGCATAATTGTGCACTATTCGGAGCACAATTTAGTTTACTGCTTTTCAAACAATTTAGCACAATTTAGTTTACTATTCGGAGCACAATTTAACTTGGAGTACAGTCACATTGCTTCTGTGCTTACAAAATTCAGATTGAATTTCACTACCAAAAGAAAAGAAGTGGAGATTAAATGCTGGTGTATTTTCTGCAGAATCTATGATGGTGCCTTGGAATAATGTTGGTCTGAAAATGCACCAAAAGAGTTACACATAGGTTCTGTAGAAAATGCACCAAAAGAGTTACACACGATGATGGTGCCTTGGAATAATGTTGGTCTGAAAGTAGTCAAAATACAATGTTACATATGCCTTTTTCATAGTGGATCCATAGGTAGACTGCTCTTTTCTTGCAGCTATTCTAGAGTATGTTTGACTAAAATGGGGCCAAAAGAATACATAGGCATATGAATACATATACATCTTGATTTTCTGAAGAGAATTTACAGAAGTTAGGGAGGCTACTTGTTGTGCTTCAACTACAATCTTGGCACTATTCTTCAAACCATAACAGGGAGCTATACTATAATATTACTGCATTACATAATCTCTTTCATGTTGAACAAGCAGGACACTACTGAAGTAAACCGATGAACGGATACGTGGTAATTTTGGACTGCCATCTGTGTCACTTGAAGAAGCATGGTTGGATGCATTTGTCGTCAGATCGCTTTGCCTGCTCTTCATTGGCGAGCGACATCGATCTAGCTCCACATCCCTCTTAATTAATTGCAGTACACTAGCTCCAGCAGAATCGTCCCAGAGCTTTTTGGTGCATTTTCTGCAGAACCTATGCGTAGCTGCAGCATACAGGCCAGTTCATCAACTGCTAGGAGAAGAAAAGAAGGTGGCATTTCCTTGCCTTTAGCATACAGGCCAGTTGACTTGATGTCCTCTGGTGCTTTATTTCTGAGAACATCCAAGTTTTTACTTATCACTTTGCTAGCATCCACAAGTCTATTAAAGCATGCATGTCTTTGTGAATCTTGATGTGTACTCCAAGTAGATGGTGGATAGCCTGGTAAAAGATTTGAGACTTTGTAGATATTAAAAGTACTTCAGAGCTTCTTTAGCAAGATCACTGAATGCGGTGTACTCCACTGGAGCTTCTTTAACCTACATTGAGCTTGAGCTTGGGAGTATATTTTTATGTTTGCTCACAATGATGTACTGAAAATTGCTAGTTATGTAGTGTACTGTAAATTCAGGCTAGATTTGAGCAATATAAACTTTACTGTTATGATTGATAAAGAAAACTTTAGTGTTATTTAAATTCAGAGCAAGTAAATGAAAATTTAGTAAAATTTGTCACTGTCAAAACTGAAAACTGAAACATTGAGGATGTGGTGTTAATGTAGTGTTATGCATTTCTTTACCAATGATCCTGATGCCGTCATGTGGACATGTGGTAGCACCGAATGATGAATTTGTTTTAACACTGAATTTGTGGACATGTGGATAATGAATTTGTGTGGACATGTGGTAGCATTTTCTTTATCAATCATTGATTGATATGTTTATCTGTTGTTAGAAGAATCTTTGACTAGTTACAAGACATATCCTTGATCTGTTATTTGATCTACTGTATATTACCGAATCAATTGACAGCTACCCCTGGTTGCATAAACACGGCTGGTGCTTGCACTATTTACTAAAAATAAACCATTATTTACTGAAGATAAACCTGGTTGATCTTCATATGCATAAACCTGGTTGGTGCTCGCACTATTTACTGAAAATAAACCATTATTTACTGAAGATAAACCTGGTTCAGTATTACAGAGCAATTGACAGCCAATTGATCTGGTTGGAATTCAGACAGCAACAGTAACAGTTAACTGAACTTTTTTTTCTTTGTAACATTTCTTCAGAGGACATGATCAATTGTGCTTCAAATTAGAGCAAGCAAGATCTGGCACTGGAGATGAAAAATCAAGGAGCCCTGTACTTCTTCTCACCGACAACAGCACGAGTAGGGGACCTCCGGTGACAGCACACGAGCAGGGGGGCCTCCGGGCAGCAACACGAGCAGGGTACCAACAGCAACTTGCAGAGGAGCAGCAGAAGAAGCTCGAGCTTGATGCCTGGGACGAGCTTGAGGGAGCTCGAAGTCCAGGCGCGGCGGGAACCCGCGGTCGAGGCGCGCGCAGGTCCTGGTCGGCGGCGGCGCAGATCCTGGGTGATGGGAGGGGATATCGTCCACGCAGGCCTGGCGGCGGCGGCCCAGGTCCTGGGTGGCGGAGGAGCACGTCCTGGGCGACGGCGGAGTAAGCAATTCGGTGGCGCAGATCCTGGGCGGCGGAGGAGCACGTACTTGGCGGCGGCGGAGCAAGCAATTGGGCGGCACAGGGCCTGGGCGTTGGAGGAGCACGTCCTGGGCGGCAGCTGAGCAAGCAATTCGGCTGCGCAGGTCCTGGGCGTCGGAGGATCAAGTCCTGCGCAGCGCCGGCGCAGGTCCGGGGCGACGACTGGCCGTGACGACGCGCGCAGGCGACGGGCGGAGGAAGAAGGAAGGAAACGGCGACCTGTTTGTAACAAATTGAAAGCTATGAGGGCGTTTTTGCAAAATTCGCGGTACACTAAGCTGTGGACAACTTTTTCTGGACGGAGGGAGTATGAGGAAATTCGACTGCAGAACAGAGAAAAACAGCAGCTGCAGATGGGTTTAGACTAGACAGAGAGCGAGAAACTCGAAGTGTTAGAGATAGATTCTTGTGGTGGTGCATTGGGGCATGGGGGTGAAGTGGATGGGTGATGGGCATGGCATCGAGCTTGGGGGTCTGGGCGCGCGGTTGTTTGCTGGCCGGAGAAGACAATGTAACAGGAGAAAGTTGTTATGATGCAGCAGGCTGATGGTGATCCTTCCTGCCGCTGCACCTCCCGGAGCCCCGGCACCCCATGCACGCAGCACGCACCTATGCTGGACTGTCACTCGCTTCATTACAGTACCGTTTTATTTAAGTGGGCCCCACGTGCTGTTTGTTTAGACGCCCCTCGATCTGGCATCAGCTAGTCCGCTCATCCTATTTCCTATCCCTACTCAACGTGTAGAAGGGCTTGTTTGGTTCCAAATAAGTCACCAAGTTATAAGTCGAAAAGTGAAAAAAAGTGACTTATTTTGCCAAACAGGCCCAACTTATAAGTCACCCCAACTTATAAGTCATAAGTTGCTCCACCCCAACTTAAAACTTATAAGTCACCTTCTTTTGTGTGGGTCCCATCATCTGCATGATGTGAATTGGTGTGGAAAATTGTGTCAGATGACTTATAAGTCAGGTGACAACCAAACAGGTGTGACTTATAAAGTCACTGGTTTTAAGTTACCTGACTTATAAGTCAGGTGACTTATTGGAACCAAACAGGCCCTAACAAATTGAAAAAATAGCAAACTGTCTGTTGATCTTCCTTCCTTTTATCAGAACCGTACATGCGCAGGTTCGGGGGTCTCGGTGCGCCCCAACCCCTCATTTCCGCACATGCGGGTGGTGGTAGCGGTGCCCGCTGAGTTCTCCGGTCTACTGATCAGGAGATGGTGGACGACGGTGTGGGGACCTGCTGATCTGCCTAATAAAGGAGGTGGTCCTAGGGTTCTTCTCGCATCAAGACGGTGTACTACTTGATGCATGTCCTCATTGATCTGGCCAGTGACAAGTTCTAGAAGGCTCCGTCGGCGATCTCCATTGGGCGCCTGATGCATGTAGATTGCTGGATCGGAAGAGATTTCGTCGTGTGAACCCTTATTTCTGGTCAAGTGGCTTCAAGAGGGAGTGACGCGAGGCTTCGCTGTCTGTTGCCATCATGGGATATGTCGGTGTTTCGATTTCCATGGTGAAGATAGCGGCGGAGAATTTCATCGCGACTGTGGTCTGAGGTCTAGTAACATGGGATTAAGTCTTCGAGGTGATGAGGACTCTGCTTTGTCTTTCCTGACTTGTAGTAACGACATCGGCAAGCGGGGGCGGCAGCACAGGTGGAGTACATAGTCTTATCTTTCAAGGTAAAAATCCAAGGTCTAGCCTTAAGTGGTTGTGCCTGGCAATGGCCTTGTTGAAGGCATTGTTTTCAGAGTGCGAACTTTTTTCCGAGGTGAAAGCCTGATATATATGATCGGGCGTCAACGATGTTTGTGCACAATTTCCTTCTTGGACGCGTCGCTTGAAGAATTTGGACTCCGTCTGCTGCCTTCGCAGTGTTTTGTGTTGCAGTTACATGGTTTTGATCACCGTAGCGGGATCCTTTGTTTTCTTCTTCTCCTTCTTCCTTTTATTTGTAGGGATGTGTGCACCCGTAATGTTTGTAGGACATTTCTTTGTTGCAGAGGCTATGTGTAATTGGTATCATCGCGATATTAATATATTTTCTTTGTCGAAAAAAATTCAAATATGTCATAGTTGGATGTAGAGAAGGACAAATGATGGCTGCCCGGTCACTGCTCGCGGACGCACCCGGGCACATCTGGCTGTGGATGCTCTTACATAGTGTTCTTTTACCGGCCTAGCTAGGGTTAGTTGACAGAAAAATAAATCTACCAAGTCGATTTGTTCTGGGCTGTCGGATGCAAAATGAACGGTCATATGGCTTCCTTCAGCATCCTGATCAAAATGTTCATCTTCTTTCTGAAAGCCCACGACCACCGGTCTAACTGTACGACTCCGCCACCCATGTCTGCCGGCAATCCCGCGCCAACCTCGCCGCACCGTGCTATCCAATTCTCGTCCACTGGTGTGCTGGCACGGTCCCCGCCATCCCTTAAACCGGTGAACCTGTACCTAGTTGAATAAACTTACCAGAGGCAAAATATTCCAAGTCTATTTTTTTAATATACAAACGCAAATCTGATCAACGAAAACTCATAAAACTCAAATTTGAAGCTAGACCGCTCGAGAATTAACATAACTAATGGTTCAAAATTCTCGACGAGTAGGAAGTGTATAACCATCAAAAACATAAAATACAACAGTAGCATCACAGAGAGAAATAGTAAGATGACTTTTGTTCTATGCCCATCGTCCGGCGAGTCGGTGAGCCAGCCCATTTGGTGGCGCCGCCCCTGCCTACACACACACTCGAACCGTCAAGCTTCGGACTTGCCTCCGACGGCTCACCGCTGTCTATGGCTTGTTCCTGGCCGAAACCTTGGCTGATTCCTCGGGCCATGCTATCGCTTGCCGCGGCATCTCCCTTGGCTGGTTCATCCTGGGCCTCATCACCTGCTTCCTTCCTAACGAAATCAACTGTCCAAAATTCAATTTTCAGACAACTTACTTGCAACTAAATAAGTTTTTACTCCCTCCGTCCGGAAATACTTGTCATCAAAATGAATAAAAGGGAATGTATCTAGATGTATTTTAGTTCTAGATACATCCTTTTTCGTCCATTTTGATGACAAGTATTTTCGGACGGAGGGAGTACTTGTTAGCTATCAGTGGGGGTAAGAGGAATGTTGTGGCGTGTCGGGCGTTTGGTGGTGGTGATGGTACAGTCCGAGTGGTTCCATCAGCGCTGTTGTTCAGCGGGTAGATTGTGCTCTTCTTCTTCTTCCTGTTTTGGTGCTCCCTTCGTGTTGTGTACGCGGCCTTTGTGATGTATTAAACTTGCGTTTTTTCCTTCTTCTTTTTAGTTGTCGTGTGCTTGTTATGCTCAATGCTTTGTAAATTGTTCTTCCTGTAACCTTGAACTTTAAATTGTGCGTAATGCTTTGTAGACGGAAAGCAACTAGTAGTCGGCACTGTCGATCTACTCTGCTGGAGGTGAATCCAACGGGTTGTTCTCACTAGAGTCCCAAAGATATAAGATGAGAGCGGGGGTTCAGGGAGGGCTAGTAGCGGGCGGGGTTGTATCGGATTGTTGCCAAATCCACCATCACTGGGCATGTGGTTGGAGGCCGGGTCGACATGAATGATGAGCACCACATAAAGGAGTGGCTAGTGATGAAAAGCAGGAGAAAATGCCATCAAAGCAACACAAATCTTTGATACTCCCTCCGTTCAATAATGTAGGACATACAATTCCTTTTGAAAGCCAAACCTTGTAAGCTTTGACATTGTTTATACAGAAAACTATTTAAAATCAGAATATCAAATGGATATCAATAGAGACAGTATGAGTTATATTTTCATATTATATATATATATATATATATATCTATATATATATATATCTTTACCTCTTTACCTAATAATAAAGAGAATTGGGTTTTTGTCGTCCGTCATATAAATTGCCTCTGAAGTTGTCCCAATTTACCCACCATGCCACCGGTAAGTAAAGAAAACGATTCTTTTTTTAAAAAAAAATCACCGTCCAATTTAGTTGTTATAGGGCAGTCAATACAATTATATAACACTCGCCGGAAGCCAGCGCAGTGGCTAGAGCCAAAGCCGCCCGCACGGGAGACCAGGGTTCGAGCATACCCTTTTTCTCCCTCCCCTTTTCTGCAATATATATAGCAGGCCATAATGGGCCGGCCCGTAGTGACGCCCCTGTTTTTCTTTTGCTTTTTTCCTTTCTCATTTTTTTTTCTGTTTTTCTTTCTTTAAATTACTCTGGGATTTCCAGAAAAAAAATCAAAAAAGTTGCGAGTACTGAGAAAATATATAGATACATCATAAAATGTTTGTGAATTCAAAAAACATTTGAGAAATCATAAAAAATTCGTGATTTAAAAACAAAACTGTTCGCATATTTAAAAAAATCGTGATTTAAAAAACAATAAAATAAAAATTCATGATTTATAAAAATATGATCGTGTATTCAAAACATATTTGGGAATTTGAAAACAATGTCCATGAAATTTTAGAAAATGTTCACAAAAATTAAAACTGATTCTTAAGTAACGAACAAAACAAACCATCGCTTAGGCAGAGGTTTTATTAGGGGTTCTGTAGAGGTTTTATTAGGGGATCATAAAATGTTCATGATTAAAAAAATTGTTTGCATATTATAAAAAAATCATGATTTTAAAAACAATGAAATAAAAAATGTTCATGATTTCTAAAAATATAATCGTGTATTCAACACATATTCGGGAATTTTAAAACAATGTCGCGAGCCCAACAAAGTTGACACATCTTGCTATGGGTTACTTTTTGTAAACTATATGAAAATGACAAAATGTCCGTTTTGCCTCCGTACACAACTATTCTCGTACCAAAGTTCTACTGGTTCTGGAAAACATCACTACGCTAGGTCAATGTGAGACACATCATGCATTAGTCTAACTAAGGCAGGGGTCCAACAATGTAGTTTGCTCAACCGAAAAATTATTTCGTTGTGGCACCTTAGGAAATTAAGTCGTGATGAGACCATCACATTTTCATCATAACATCACTTGGACATAGTTTGTGAAATGACATATTGAAAATCCTTATCTCATCCTGGCATTTGATTTAGATCTTTTTATCTCTATTATATCTATATAATCTGATTGTTTTTCTCCTGGTGCGCATATTTGCTAGTATATATATATATAAGACTCCTCTTTTATACTCCCGGGAGTATGTATTCCCACCTCTCCAATTAGCACTAACCGTAACCAGCCATGCAAACCACATGCATACCTGATTGCTAGAAGTTAGGAACGACCAGATGATTGCTTACTTCTCGTTGCATGCAACCATTGCATGAGTTTTTTTTTTTGAACATGCGACAAGGCATCTGGTACACTACACTAGATAAGGTATATTTTACTTTGTTCTCACGGATGGATATTTGAAGTGCAGTACATTTGTGTATGCACATACCGAGATTTTACTTGTATACACATGCATGTACTTATAGCTAGTATATGGCATCTTTCACATTTTTTTTGAAACAACGGCATCTTTCACATTGTTTTTGTGAGAGTATATACTTCTTAACTTGTTTGAACGAGTATATACCACACTATACTGACAGGATATATACATTTTTTGTCGAGAGTATATACTACGTTTATGGAGAGTATATACAGGGTGTATAAGATACTTGCTTGCGCGCGAGTATATACCACTTTTAATTATTTTTTAGAAGGTTTACACTTCTTTTTTCGATGGAGTATATACTTTTCAATGGAGTATATCCCCACTTCTTTATGAAGTACGTACTTGTTGAGAACCACTGGAGTATATACCACCTTTTTTATGGAGTATACACACCTTTTTGTGTTGGAGCTACTACAAACGATGTATAATTTATTCAAAGAGAAGAATAAAAAGGGTATGATGCGTTAAGAAAATAAGTATATAATAAAATAAAGCACAATTCATTTTAAACTAGATTACAAGACAAATAAGAATAATAATTAATTAAAAAGAGTACACCATCAGAGTATAAGTAGTTTCAGGTTTTTTGTGCGTGTTTATTGCATGATGGGCAAATCATGTCGCGTTAATGTAGTAGTCATCGTATTTGTCGTCGGAGTAGATTGCATCATGAAGATATTTGCATGGAGCAGACGCGCCGCCGGCCGGGAACCCATCTCGCGTGCAATCGATCCAAATGAGCTGTAGATCAAACATGCATGATATCAAATTAATAGTCACAGTAGTACTACGGAAGGAATAAGGAGTGCAGGTAATATCATGAAGCATGCATGTGAATGAGCCGAAGGACGTATCTACCTTGTCGTTATCAATGCCGATTGGAAGAAGTACATGGGAGTCGCTTTGTCTTTGGCCATGTGATGGATGTCAATGGTACTGGTACAACAAGCTGTACTGCATCTTATTGTCTCCGCCGCCGCCGCCGCCATCGTCGCTGCAGTGGACGCCGCCACCGCTATCGTCACCGTCGCGGCCGCCGCCACCGTCGTCTTCTATTTTGTTTATGCGGGGATGCCGTGATAGGTTTCCTAATGCCCGTACAGCTCGGTTTCTATTCCGGCTAGATATACCGAGTCACCCAAATCCCTATTATCACGGGACATGCTAACAATTTTTGAACGGAAGTTTGCATGGGAGATTATCCTGTTGTTTCTTTTAATTAAAAACTAAAGGAATTTAAATGGTATGACGGGGCATTAAAGCAACGGACGACACATGGCATAGGAGTACATACTCCTAGGAGTACTAACCCATTTTCCTATATATATATATATATATATATATATATATATATATATATATATATATATATAGCATTGTTGATATTGATAAAAAAATTCTATAAATTCGGTAAACTTTGCTTAGTTCGAATTATCAAACTATATATGTGCACTGCATTATGGAACGGAAATGAACGGAGAGACTAACTGGCAACCGGTTACGCTGTCACGGGTAATGATGCGACGACTGAGACGGCACTGCTAGCCAAATCAACCAAGGTGTGTTTCTAGAGGGCTAGCGGCCTAGCTAGGTAGAATCTCCGGCCGGCCTGTGAGTAGAGTGCGCATGACGTGACCATAACTCCGGGCGACGTCACCCTCACGGGCTGTCCGTGCGCGCACGTTAATCCATTATAATCATCAGTTCCAGCGAAAGAGCCATTGGTATGCCTGTGCCGTATGCATGCTTGTTTGCAGCCGAGTACGTACAGTACCGTGCATGTCTATGTCTAGGACGTCCATGCATGCGTTCGCCTACACATGCATGCATGCACACACTGAGTGCTTTGTAACCGAATATTTTAGTCAGGAAAGACAGAAACCGTACGTGCGCGGTACGTGGCTGCATGCGCGCACATGAAGCTGCGGGTCCCACCCGGAGCGTGCGCGTGTGTCGTGCACTCGTACCGTCGTACATGTACATATCACTACGTGCATGCATGTGCTCGTGCATATATTCTGATTCTATCTAGCTTTGTTCGTTTTCTTTTGAACTTTAAAGAGGATTGGAGGTAGCTAGCTGGGCAACAAAGTCGGCAGGCAGTCGTGCGCTGACGGCGACTCGTGATAGACGTGGCTGCATGCTATTGCTATCTAGCCTGGGTTGCTACTTGCTACCGCACTGGACGGCCGTTCATGCCAGGGGCGGAGCCAGGATTTAAACATAGGGGGGCGAAGAGGACAATGCACGTGCAAAAAATGCGACACAAACGTCTATCAATTCTTAGATATAGTGTTGGTATCAAACAAACAATGACAATATTTGTTTTGCAATTACATAGAAATAGCTACTTTTTTATTCGCTTAGATGTATATCTACGGCTCTACGCACAACAGGTCCATCAAACCATCAAATGTCAAGCTTTGTAGTGATTTCACTCCTAAAATGTATGCATATCGCTCTGCATTCTCATAGAGTAGAATGGTTAAAAAATTGGCTTCAATTGTTAGTTATTGGCATTTTCATCTTATTCATGCTTTATGCTATTCTAGACTTCCAGTTACTATAAAAACAGATATATCATTTGTAATTGATTCTATAACTAGTAGTTTGTATAATTCAAATGTAAAATTAATAATATATCTATGTAGCATACCTTAGGTTGTGATTAGACAAACCCACAAGCCGTGCTGTGAGAGCCCAGAGGGGGAGATGTTTGCCAATTAGTAGATCAGCCAGTGGAGTTGTGGTTGACTCATACCGGCGGTGCGCGGAATCCTTCATCAGTGAGGTCGTCGCTGATGCTCATGCGACAGGTCTGCCGCTCGATTAAGCCCTAGCTCCGCGGCGGCGGCGGAGGAAACGATCGAAGATGGAGCCGAGCAAAACGGAGGGCAAAGCGATGTGTTGTGTCCCTGTATATTGGTCAAATCGATAAATGAGATACATGCTGACCAGGAGTACGTGGCATGTGGGCTATCAAGTTTTGGGCTTGGGCTGTACGTACGAGTCAGGCCTACGTGTGTTTGCTAATGGGCAGATACTAATTAGCAACAGGCGTACAACAGGGTACGTGTGTATTCAACGCTAGCCCCCGCTGGGTATGGTTGAGGGGGGCCGATCGATAGGGGGGGTCTGGCCCCCGCTCGCCCCCCCCCCCCCCCCCCTGTGGCTCCGCCACTGGTTCATGCAAACGATGTGCCTGCACTTGCTCGTGAACTTTTGATGAAAACGAAGGGCCGTCATTCGTCTTCCTCCTCTGGCCTTCTCCTCCCTTCCGATGTTGTGCGTGCCCCCGCCTCTCCTCCAGCAGCAACCTCGCTTTGTCCCCATCTCTACTCTCTAGTGTGTTCCAGGCGTGCCCTTTTCAACAACGCCACGACTAGCCATGGTGAACTTGTTTCTGGCTGGGCGCGGTCCAAACTCGGCCTCTACTAGGATGTCGCAACCCCCTATCTCTGTATCGACGACGCTTCGCCTCCTTCTCCAGGAATTGATTGGCGCGGTTTGCATTTTTAGGCGTCTACCAATTAGCAAACGCGGGAACAGTTTGTACGTAGGGTGTACCACACAAAAAAAAACGAACATCCCACAGATAGTGCAAAAATGAGCCACACAAAAAAGAGCATCACACAGACAATGCAAAATTGAGCAGCAAAATTACAAAATGCCATAATCATCTCCCTCGAAAATTCTGGTGGGCATGACCCACCCGCTGGCTCCGCCCTGCTCCAATGCATGTACAGATGAGATGACCTTGTCAGGGTGTGCCTTCGGTGTCAAACGGTGGAAGATGGTGAAGAGTTGGAGTTCATTTCTGTTTCTGCAGTACGCTTGCTCATCCATGCATGAAGGAGCGAACCATGTGGTTCCTTTGTAGGGGTAGCACTACACGGGAATTGATGGCCGGCGTCACAGCTGATCTGGCGCATGTCACATTGCTGTTTGTGGGCCCACACAGGATAGCTGAATACACATCAGCTAAGATGCGCGTGGTCGAGCGATGGATGTACAGCAAGGTGAATGAATGGAAATTGTGGACCTGACCGGTCACTCATGTACAACCTGTTGTACATGATTTGTCTGTAGGAGCACAGCGGACCGATGCATTAAGAAGAGTTGGTGTGTGTCGCGCGGTGTGGAGGAAATGCATAGCAATGGCATGCAGTAGTAAAATGCAGCATGCATGCGTTCGCTCGCAGTTGTACTGGTCCAGGAAGGACAGTACCTCGTGTGTACGTGTCTCTGACAAGCGCAACGTTGATCGGCTGCTCCCACGTCGCCAAGGGAGGCCGGCTAGCGCCGACAAGCTAGCGGAAACGACGGAGGACCAACCCACGTAGGGACCTGGAGGGTACCAGACCGATCGAGTAGCTCACGAGGCTGGTCCTCGAGTGGTCGGTCGAGCTATGCTCCTCAAATCCACTCGATCTTCATTGCCGTATACGAATACAAATTATTCAAATGTCCATCCGGCCCGTCAAAGGATCGGATCAAATGGAACGGAGTGAATCTCGATCGTTCGTGCACCGGAGACCGGAACAGTTTGCTAAATTCTCGCGCGTTCCCCAGAGTCAATTCTCGTTCGTACTCTGAGGTCTGAACTGCAGAGTGCCAACGAACATCAATTGAATTGATGGGGAGTTAATGTGATGACCGGCAGACAGCGCCACAGGCTTTGCCGGCCTCATCCAGCAGAAGCAGTTAAACGTGCTTACCAGTATGACATGTGTATTTATGCATGCCTGCCGGTTGCACTGCAGGCCGCTGGTTCAATTGGTGCTTCTCGACTGCCGTCCGAGCCGTCTTCATTCACCCTTTCCATTTTGTTTTAGATTTTAAAAATTTGTGCATTTTGTACGTTGATTTAGTATAATAATATTCGTGAAGTTGAAAAAAGATTGGTGAATTTTGAAAAAAATATAGACTGTAAAGTTTTTAAAAATATAAAAAAATCTTAATTTAAAAAATATTAAGATTTTGAAGAAATTTGCACATATTTTAAAATATTTGCAATTTTGAAAATTTTATGAGATATTAAAGATATTCATGGATTAGAATTATTCCACAAAGTTTTAAAAGGTTCATATATTTTTTAAAATATTTTTTATTCAATGAACAAACAAAAAAATAAAACTAAAAACAAAAACCTACCAAGTAAACCTTAAAAATGCAGAGAAAATGAAAAACCGAAAGGAAGCTTCCGCTAACCAAAACGTAGTAGGCTCCTTAGATGGGCTAACCCATTACAGGGAACGTTGGAGTGGGACTGCGTGCAACGTAGCACTATTTGGCGCCTAGATATCCCCCCGTCATTTTTCTTGAGTGAACTGATTTTTCACGTAGTTCGCAAGGTGTGATCGGTGTAAGGTCACCATTAGCATGTCTTCCTCCCTAGCAGTTTTTCGATCAACACAAGTGAGATGATCATCGACCCACGGCCGGTGACACTTGGAGCTCCTAGCGGCAACAGGATGGTGTTACTCCTAGATAAGGAGAGGGCATGATACCAGCTTTCTTGCACCTCCCGATGTTGTATTTGCTTCATGTATGTTATCTGATCGTAGATCTGTGCTTTTTATGACTTAAACTTGCGCTTCTTTTTTTCTTTTTCTCTTCTCGTGTGCTTGCTATGCTCGGTGCTTTGTGAGTTGTTTACCAATAACCTTTTACGTTAAATTGGTTAACAATACTTTCAACATTGAAAGAAACTAGTTGAATAAGAAGTCGCACCGCCCAATCTGGTGGAGGTGAATCCGATGGCTTGTGGTCACTAGAGTCTAGAAGATAGAGGATGAGAGAGGGAGTTGGGGCAGGGCCCGCTCTGGTGTATGGCCAGAGGGGCGGCAGCCTAGGGCCGAGGTCTTGGGGTGTGGGGCATAATCTGATAGAGTCCTGCTATGCACACGATAGAAATCGCATGATCCACGCACGATGTTGAAATCTAGCCGCACATGCATATGAATGAACAAGGCATCGGCCACTGGATTCACCCGTCGTGCAAGGGTCGTGCACTAGTATCGTGCGTGGAGTAGTTCCAAATCTGATATGCATGTATATATATAGCCCTGTAAAAAAATAGAGCACCGTAGAAAGGAGTGGCTAATGGCTAGTGATAGAAAAGAGAAAAATGCCATCAAAGCAGCAAAATTTCAGACTGCTTGGCAATTGGCAACCGGTTACATTGTCATCGGTGATTTGTGACTTGTGGGAAGGTAGCAAAATTAAGGTGTGTTTCGAGAGGGGTAGCAGCTAACTAGCCAGGTAATTCGCAAAAAAAAGGGCTAGCTAGTCCCCGGCCGGCGTCTGAGTACGTAAAGTGCACATGACGACCATAATAACTCCGGGCGACATCTCACTCACGGGCTGTACGTGCGTGCCCCGGCCTACCAGCACCAATCAATTAATCATCAGACTATCACACTAGTAAAAAAAGGTCAAATATAAAGCACATTAGTGCCGATTTGTATTAGAGCCGGCACAAATGTATACATTAGTGCCGGTTCCAACGGCTAGCCGGGCCTCTCTCATTAGTACCGGTTCGTGGCTAACCTTTAGCACCGGTTCGTGCCACGAACCGGTACTAATGAGGATGGTGGCAGGATGTTGTCAGTCTGGAACCCCTCCAGCACCTTTAGTACCGGTTCGTGGCTAACCTTTAGCACCGGTTCGTGCCACGAACCGGTACTAATGAGGATGGTGGCAGGATGTTGTCAGTCTGGAACCCCTCCAGCACCTTTAGTACGGTTCGTGCCATGAACCGGTACTATAGGTCCTCCTGCATATAAACCCTTCGTCCAGCTCGCTCTGTTCTTCTCCCTTTCCCCTCTCCTCTCCTCTCTGTTCTTCCTCTTCTTCCCTCGAGCTCATCACACATTTTGCCCAAAATTTGTCAAGATTTGAAGGGCCCCATCCATTCAAGTGATCACAAAGGTTAGCAACTTTGTCCTATCATCTCTCATTGCTAGATTAGCTTTTGCAATGCTTTATATAGTTATTAATTTGTGAGTTTAGTAATTTGGGAGGAAATATATATATGTGCTAGTATTTAATTTATATGCAATATGAGGTCAAAATAACACTTAGTTTGCATATGTAGGTGTGGTTTACTTAGTGCCTTCTAAATCTCCGTCGTAACCACCGTCGATCGCCCGCACCGTCCCGTCGCCGGCACCACCTTGTGGTGAGCCTCTTGTTCATGAAATTTTATATAAAAAATTGATGTTTGTGTGATTTGGATAAATAGTTACTCGTATAATAATTATCTTACCCGTACGTTGTTTGTTATACATAGTGTTATGGTTTTGATATCCGTCCCCGTCGGCCCTCGTCCTTGTTATGATTCGGATGTGGTATATTCTCTTTTAAAACTATTTGTTGCATTTCGTGTTTATGACAAATTATGCCCATCAAGTTGACATAGATATTTTTATCTAGGAGGTATGTGAACCGGAAATTCCAACCGACCCTATTGTCGAGAGGTTAAATTTAGTTGAAAGAGAAAACGAGTACTTGAAAGAAAAATTAAAAAGAATTGAGGGGGAAAAGATGGAATTGGAGTTGCATGTTGCCGATGTCGTCGATGATCACAAGATCAAGATGGAGAAAATGCGCTTGAAGATTAGAAAGATTAGAAAATATACCATCGATAGTGAGGCTTGGTATCATTATGTTGTTGGATCAATTGTTACCTTAGTTGCGATCTTGATCGCATTTGTTGTTGCATTTAAATGCTTTAGCTAGAGAGTTATTTGTTTGTTGCATTTAAGTGTTGTATGACCTTTATGTATGAACTTGTATTAATTTGGTCTATTTGGTGTTGTGTAATGAAGATGAGCCGGTAATGGATGTACGATGACCGATGCTCTCCCCAGTTCGTTGAGGGCGTGCATACTTTTCTGCTTGCGGCTGAGGCAAACAAGCGGGCGGATGGTTTTATGCCTTGTCCATGTGCTGGCTGTAAGAATGGTCGCAATTACTCTACGTCAAGAACCATTCACGTCCACCTGTTTGAGTCCGGTTTCATTCCCCACTATAATGTTTGGACCAAGCACGGAGAAAGAGGGGTTATGATGGAAGACAATGAAGAAGAAGAGGACGACGACAGCTATCCTGGCCATGGATTCCCTGAATACGATGATACAACAATGGGGGAAGAAGCTGAGCCGGTAATGCGGGAAGAATCTGAAGAAGAGGCATCAGATGAGCCCGTTGATGATCTAGGTCGGGCCATTGTCGATGCAAAGAGAAACTGCGCAAGTGATTTGGAGACGAAGAAGTTGCAGCGCATGTTAGAGGATCACAAAAAATTGTTGTACCCGAATTGCGTAGGTGACAAGAAAAAGCTGGGCACCACATTGGAATTGCTGCAATGGAAGGCAGAGAATGGTGTATCTGACAAGGGATTTGGAAAGTTGCTGGTAATGATAAAGGATATGCTTCTAAAGGACAACGAATTGCCCGAGAGTACGTACGAAGCAAAGAAGGCTGTCTGCCCTCTAGGGTTAGAGGTGCAGAAGATACATGCATGCCCTAATGATTGCATCCTCTACCGCGGTGAGTATGAGGATTTGAACGCTTGCCCGGTATGTGGTGCATTGCGCTATAAGATCAGCCGCGATGAGCATGGTGATGTCGAGGGCGAGCGCCCCAGGAAGAAGATTCCTGCCAAGGTGATGTGGTATTCTCCTATAATACCACGGTTGAAATGTTTGTTCCAAAACAAAGAGCATGCCAAGGCGATGCGATGGCACAGAGAAGACCGTAAGAAAGACGGAAAGTTGAGAGTACCCGCTGACGGGTCGCAGTGGAGAAAAATCGAAAGAAAGTACGGGAAGGAATTTGCAGATGACGCAAGGAGCGTATGGTTTGGTCTAAGCGCAGATGGCATTAATCCTTTTGGGGAGCAGAGCAGCAACCATAGCATCTGGCCTATGACTCTATGTTTGTATAACCTTCCTCCTTGGTTGTGCATGAAGCGGAAGTTCATTATGATGCCAGTGCTCATCCAAGGCTCTAAGAAACCCGGCAACGACATTGATGTGTACCTAAGGCCATTAGTTGAAGAACTCTTACAACTGTGGAATGGAACAGGTGTACGTGCGTGGGATGAGCACATGGGGGAAGAATTTGACCTAAAGGCGTTGCTGTTCGTGACCATCAATGATTGGCCAGCTCTCAGTAACCTATCAGGACAGACAAACAAGGGATACCGCGGATGCACGCACTGTTTGGATGATACCGACAATATATATTTGAATAGTTGTAAGAAGAATGTGTACCTGGGACATCGTCGATTTCTTCCGAGCAGGCATCCCGTAAGAAAGAAAGGCAAGCATTTCAAAGGTGAGGCGGATCACCGGACGAAGCCTCGCCACCGTACTGGTGCTGATGTACATGATATGGTCAAGGATTTGAAGGTGATATTTGGAAAGGGTCCTGGCGGACAACCTGTTCCGAAGGACGCTGACGGACGCGCACCCATGTCGAAGAAGAAATCTATATTTTGGGACCTGCCATATTGGAAAGACCTAGAGGTCCGCTCCGCAATCGACGTGATGCACGTGACGAAGAATCTTTGCGTGACCCTGCTTGGCTTCTTGGGCGTGTATGGGAAGACAAAAGATACACCTGAGGCACGGGAGGACCAGCAACGTATGCACGGAGAAGACGGCATACATCAGGGTCATGCAAGCTACGCTCTTACCAAAGAAGAGAAGGAAATCTTCTTTGAATGCCTGCTCAGTATTAAGGTACCGTCTGGCTTCTCGTCGAATATAAAGGGAATAATAAACATGGCAGAGAAAAAGTTCCAGAAGCTAAAGTCTCATGACTGCCACGTGATTATGACGCAACTGCTTTCGGTTGCATTGAGGGGGCTTCTACCGGAAAACGTTCGATTAGCCATTGTGAAGCTATGTGCATTTCTCAATGCAATCTCTCAGAAGGTAATCGATCCAGAAATCATACCAAGGTTACAGAATGATTTGGTGCAATGTCTTGTCAGTTTTGAGTTGGTGTTCCCACCATCCTTCTTCAACATCATGACGCACGTCCTAGTTCACCTATGCGAAGAGATTAACGTTTTGGGTCCTGTATTTCTACACAATATGTTCCCCTTTGAGAGGTTCATGGGAGTCTTAAAGAAATATGTTCATAACCGTGCTAGGCCAGAAGGAAGCACCTCCAAGGGCCATCAAAATGAGGAGGTCATTGAGTTTTGTATTGACTTTATTCCTGACCTTAAGCCGATTGGTGTTCCTGAATCGCGGCATAAGGGCAGACTGGATGGAAAAGGCATGCTAGGAGGGGAATAAATAATATGTATGGACGGACATTCTCTCACTGAAGCACACTACACAGTCCTACAGAATTCCGCCTTGGTGGCTCCGTATATGGATGAACACAAGAATTTGCTACGCTCCAAACACCCGGAGCGGTCTGATGACTGGATTACACGTGAACAAACCAGGAGTTTCGCCAGCTGGTTGCAGACACGTACCATGCATCACACCTCTATTGAAGATGACCTGTACTTGATGTCCCAGTTACCATCTTCGAATATAATGACTTTCGAAGGGTACGAGATAAATGGTAATACATTTTACACGATCGCCCAAGATAAGAAGAGCACCAACCAAAACAGTGGTGTCCGCTTTGATGCAGAAACCAAGACAGAAAGGAAACATATTATGGTTATATACAGGACATATGGGAACTTGACTATCGACGTGGTTTAAAGGTCCCTTTGTTTCGGTGCAAATGGGTCAATATGACACGAGGCGGGGTAATGAAAGACCCGCAGTACGGAATGACAACAGTGGATCTCAACAATCTTGCGTATGCAGACGAACCATTCGTCCTAGCCAATGATGTGGCATAGGTTTTCTATGTGAAGGACATGTCTACCAAGCCAAGAAAAAGAAAAGATAAGGAAGCGAATGCATCGTACGATGAGCCAAAGAGGCACATAGTTCTTTCTGGGAAGAGAAACATCGTGGGAGTGGATGACAAGACAGACAAGTCAGAAGATTATGAAAAGTTTGATGAAATTGCTCCATTCACAGTGAATATTGACCCGAGCATCCCGTTAAATGATGAAGATTTTCCATGGTTACCACGCAAAGGGACACACGCGAAGAAAAAGTTTCACACCCAAAGATCTGGGATGTGATCGGCTTCACTATCATCACTTTCTTCTGTGTTTCACACCCAGAGGGGAATCTCTGTAATAGTTAGGGTAGTTATGTGTTTTGGCATTTGAAACGCGAAGAAATTTTATGTGCAAACAAATTCTTTCATGCCTTTACTGATTTTTAAAGTTAAGTTATTCACAAACTAGTGATTCACACTAATTTCAAATAATTCAAAATTTAAACTATTCAAATTTGAAAACTACGGGCAGTAACAGAAAGTTTGTACCTAAAGAGGCTGTGTGAGCCTCCGGTCAAGCTATGGCCCCACCATCACCATTTAATGCCGGTTCGTACCACGAACCGGTACTAATGAGGTTGTGTCAGGTAAGGCTGGGGCCCCACGAGCACCTTTAGTACCGGTTCATGGATGAACCAGACGTAAGCTGTTTTTTAGTCCCACCTCGCGAAGTGAGAGGGACTAGGAGCGGTTTATAAGCCCTGAGTGCAGAGACGATGAAAAACTATAGCTGAAAAGAAAAAACTATAGCTGAAAAGAAAAAATAGCAGAAAAGAAGAAAAACTATAGCTGAAAAGAAAAACTATATAAAAAATATTCACACTAATTTCAAATAATTCAAAATTTAAACTATTCAAATTTGAAAACTACGGGCACTAACAGAAAGTTTGTAATTTTTTGTACCTAAAGCAAAAATATTCACAAAGAAACTCTAAATACACAAAAAAAACACAAAAAAAATAAAGCAAAAAAAATAAAATAAAAAAAGCCCGCCTACTAGGCCAAGATGCAGGCCCGCAAAGGCCAAGTGGGCCCACAGGGCAGCAAAGAACACGTAGGCCCAGTAGGCCTGCTTTGGAGAGGAGCTCGAGAGAGCGACCGCACGGGGGTTTATAAACCAGTGCGGTCGCCCCTCGGCTAGCGAGGTGGGACTAAACTTGCCGCACCGCACCTGCGCCAGCGCACCCCCTTTAGTACCGGGTCGTGGAGCAAACCGGTACTAAAGGGGGGGCCTTTAGTACCGGTTTGTGCCACCACCCGATACTAAAGGGGGTCGCTTCCCGTCGCTTGGCCTGGCCAAAACAGGCCTTTAGTACCGGTTGGTCGCTCCAACCGGTACTAAAGGTGCCTTCTATATATACAACAGCTACGAAAATTTCAGTTTCCCTCTGTTTGTTCCTCTGTTCCGTCGTCTCCGTCGCCGTTGGTCGCTCCAACCGGTACTAAAGGTGCCTTCTATATATACAACAGCTACGAAAATTTCAGTTTCCCTCTGTTTGTTCCTCTGTTCCGTCGTCTCCGTCGTCGTCGCCGCCGCCCTCGATCGTCTCCGTCGCCGCTCGTCTCCGTCGCCGCCCCCATCCCCGTCGCCGCCCCCATCCCCGTTGCCGCCCTCGTCTCTGTCGCCGCCCCGGGCCCGTCCCTGTCCCCGTCGCGCCGTCCCCGTCCCCATCGCGCCGTCGCCGCCCCGGCCATCGCCTCGCCGTCGCCTCGCCTCGCCGTCGCCGTCGCCCGCTGTGAGCCCTCCGGCCCCGAGCCCGTACACACACACACAAACATGTTTAATTAGTTTATATAATTAGACTTTAATTAGTTTAGATTATTTAGATTATTATTTTGTATATTTAATTAGTTTAGATAATTAGTGTTTAATTAGTGCACACACACACGTATTTTGTATGTTTAATTAGTTTAGATTATTTAGATTATTATTTTTTCACTATTATATATGTATGAATGCATGTTAGATGGATATAATTAGTGTTTAATTAGTATGGAAATTTTTTATATAATGTTGTTTGTCAGTTTTTTAATGGATGTATAGAAGTTGTGTTTTCTGTTTTTAGTGTTAGATGCTTAATTAGTATGAAATAGTATATTGATTTTTGACATATGCAATGATAGCATAATTAGTGTTATATAGAAATGTTAGAAATTTTAGTTATCAAAATCCAATCATTAAAAAAATGTTACTTTTTGCGGGCATATAGCTAGTATTTGTTCTCGATGATGCCCGGCTCGCATCCTCGCCGTCGACCCGTCCACGACGAGGTCCAGCCGACCCATGTCCGGGACTGGGCTCCGCTGGGCTGGCACTGGGAGGTGCTGCCTGGAGGGGCGCGCCGCTTGATGAGGAACCCGGCCCCGGGTCCCGTCGTCGACCCTGATCTCGTTTGGTGGCGTTCGCGTGGGCCAATTTCGGTGCGGAGGAACCTGGCCCCGCCGGAGGTGGTACGTCGCCGTGTCAGGGAGGAGGACGAGCACGTCCATCGCTACATGGTTGCGTTAGAGGGCGGCAGGTTCTCCAATACCTGGCAGTATCTTCGGGGATCTCACTTCAGCTATGATCCTGTGAGGGTTCCTTCTCTTTGGGTGTCCACCGCCGCGCCGCAGGAACCGCGAGTGTCCTAGATTCTTCTGTAGTATTCGATCTTTAATTAGCTACCTAGCCAATGATGTACTATTCAATATTATATATTATTTGAGACGATGTATTCAAGATTATATCTATTATTCTAGACGATGTATTCGAGATTATATCTATTATTCGAGACGATGTAATTTGAATACTAAATTGTTTTATATTTCTTTTGGATTAGTTAAATAAAAGCTATGGCAGACAATACCGATAGAGAGGGAGAACAGACCATGTTCGATATGATACGCGGGCCAGATGATGATCAGAATAAAGAAGATTATGACGGCTCCGAATTTCTTAACAACACCGGAGAGGGTGATATGATATTCGATCGCGACGACCGAATTGATGAAGTCATGAACTACGGTTATGACGATGACGAAGAACATGTTGATCCTGAAACAACAAAGACCGGCGAGGTATATATATTTATATAAGCAGGTATCTGGTGATCATCACATGTTTTAAATGACTTGCAGATATATTAACGAATCGATCTTTGTTCTTTCAGCCATCCGGATCGAGCAAATCTTCAGGCAAAAGGACGAAACGAGGCCCGAACAAAAAGTTGAAGGAGGGCGTAAAGTACAATATCGAGGCAGTCAAACCTAATGGCGAACCATTAGCGCCTAAAAAGATTGCGGACAAGTTCGTTCGTCAGTGCGGAGTTCTTGTGAAGGACCAACTCCTGATCTCCCTTCAAGAATGGAGAGAGCCAGCAAAAGACAAAAGACAAAAAGACAAAGAGGACGCTGCTCCACGTCCAGATGTTACTTTTGTCGACAAGAATCGAAAAGATCTGCTTTGGGATACTCTCATGGAACATTTCACCCTACCAGATCATTTCACAGAAGCAGATGTGCAGAAAGTCAAGGACGCTGCTCTTAGGAAGATGGCGGTTGCATTCAAGAACCACAAGAATCGTGAATGGGACAAGTACGTCAAGGGAGGAAGGAAGACTCCAGTATTCGAGGGAACACTGGAGAACCAACGTGCTCATTGGGACGATTTCGTGAAATTCAAGGATTCAGAATTAGCTAAGGAACGGTCGAGAATAAACAAGAAGAATGCCGAAAAAAGGATAAGTTCCATAAGCTGGGGCCAGGTGGCTATGCGGTGGCAATGCCTAAGTGGGATAAGTCTGAGAAAGAGATGGAGGATGCAGGTGTCACTCCGGTTACTACGAGCTGGCCCCCCAGGTGCAGGACTTGGTTCTATGCGCATGGGGGGGAGTTGGACCCGAAGACAGGCAATGTTTCGACGAAGGCAAGTTTGAAGGGAGCCGACGATGCGATACTTGTTGCAATAGAAGAGGCACGATCGGGGGTGTTCCAGCCCAACAGAGAGAACGACGAGCTTACGCGTGCCCTGGGAAATCCTGAACACCCGGGAAGAACACGAGGCATGGGCGCTATTCCGTGGTATGAGGGGTTTTCAGACTGGAACAACGACTACAGAGCCCGTGCGAGAAAGAAGATTGGGGAGGAGAAGAAGAGGAAGATGGAGGAGGAGCAGAGGAAGCGGGACTATGAACGCCTTCAATGCCTAGAAGCAAGTCAAGCGGAATTGGCAGTCAAATTCCAGCGGCAGCAGGAGCAGATCGACTCACTTACCCAGCAAAGGGGGTCTCAGCAGCTGCAGCAGCTAGCGGATGATCCAGCATTGGATAGCACCGACCCATCCATGCCGAGAAGCAGCGTGGGTTCGGCCGCCCAGGATGACGCAATGCTGGGTAGATACCCCGTGGATGACATCACGGAGAACACTAACTGTGAGCTACACGTCAAAATGAAGAACATATCCATGAAGGTGGCGGACGTCGTTGCTTTTACAAATCCCCCCGAGGCAACCTTCCATTGCAACCCGATTCCAGCGGGCTATGCTCGTGTCTTGGTTGATGAGGTGGTGGACCCACCATATTCGGAGCTACAGCTTGACATTCCTGGAGGTGACGACGAGCGCTTTCTCGGAGAGGCCAAACATCGTATCATCCTATGGAAAAAGGATTGCATCATCTTTCGAAGGCCACCGACACCGCGTCAGCCGACTCCTCGTCGAAGTCCGCCACCGAGTCAGCAGTCTCCCGCTCCTGCAAGTCCACCAAGTCCGGCAAAGTGCCAGGCCACTCCTCCTCCAAGTCCGGCAAAGTGTCAGGTCACTCCTCCTCCAAGTCCGCCACAGCGTCAGACGTCCACTCCTCCTCCAAGTCCGGCACAACCTCAGGCCACTCCTCCTCGTCCAACTCAGCCCCGTCAGCCGTCTCCGCCGCCTCAGCAATCGTCGAAGAGACACCCCGCAGCTATGGTGCGTAGCGGTACGAGTCGAGGTAGTACAGGAAGTACAGGCGGAGGCAAGCGATATAAATATGGTCCAAGCCTCACGCCTCTTCCGCAGAGGGCTTATGACAGGTCCGAGGAGGAAATCGCAGCCATATCGAAGGCTGAGGTGGAAGCCCATTTTGCACCGAAACCGCCACCGCCGCCAAGGGAGAAAGTGCCTGAGGAAACGATTGACCACTTCATTTGTATGGCTCAACCACCAGCTCCCAAGCCTGTTGACACAGACTATGAGCGCCACATCAGGAAGTTAAATCGAGCACGTCTACAAAAGGAGGCGAGCACGTCTACATCGGGATCGAGCAAACAAGAAGCAGCTGACAAAAAATGCGGGAAAACCATTCCCCAGCTAGGAGAACAGGCGGCGCAATCGATCCCCTCGCTTGTTGTTCCAACAACACATGAAAGTACGCGCGCCCAATATTATTGTGGGCAAACAGTGCACGTTCCCGAGGTGCGCAATGTGGTAATAACGGAGGAGCATATAATGCAGGCTGAAGTTCTCAACATCACTGTTGGACAACTCCTCGAGATCGAGCCCATGCCTGTGTTTAGAGAGGATGAAATAAAACGGAAATATGTCCGGGGCCAACCTTTGGTCGTGCCAGACAAGGTCAAGAACCTCCCAACGAGAATGTATGAATTGCATCAATGGTACATGAACATTACCAACATTTCAGATCGATTTTCCCTCATGGTGAATGTCAAGGAGGAGCATTACTTCCATGAGAAAGCTCTGTCCGTTGAGTATTCTGAACTGTTTCAGTTATACAATCAAGACACGCTCGACAAATCTATCGTCAGTTGCTATTGTCTGTAAGTGATTTCTTTCTGTAATATAAGTCTCAAACTAGCTGTAGTGATCCTTTTGATCAATCATTACCTATAATTATCCTCACTATATTCTTTTCTGTGGTATTATGCAGGATGAAGATGTATGAAATGAGAAAAGGTGGACGCTTTGGCATTGGGTTCATTGACCCAAACACCGTTAATGAATACACATGGCTAATGAATCCACGTCAGCAAAAGGACGTAGAGGACAACATGCTAGAGTTCTTGAAGCGCCTCAAATACAATGAAGATATACTACTTCCTTACAACTTCCAGTGAGTCACACTGTCTTGTACTACAAATTCTCTGTTTTTGCCTACTAGCTGGCTACATGTTTTTGCTTACATATGCCCGCTTAATTAAGACATGCAAACGTGTGTGCATGCAGATTTCACTGGGTCTTGTGTATCATTAAAGTTGACGACGGAACAGTTGAAATACTGGACTCACTACTCAAAGCAAAAACTGACTATAACATCTTGTTTGGGATAGTCAACAGGTAATTTAATTCAACCATTATTAACTATATATCTCGGCCTATTTAGTTCGTCATTTCATGATATGAACTATTTAATAACCCCTTTATTCATTTTCTTTGTCGGCGGGGCAGGGCTTGGGCAAGGTTCATCAAGGTCACGGAAGGCGAATGGAAACCAAAGCTTAAATGGTTTCGATCCAAGGTAAGTAATTAAGTAGTACTAGCTAGCTAGCTAGTTGCCATCTCTTTAATTATCATGCTTGATTAATTATTATCTGATCAAATTCAATTCTCGTAAAGGTCCTGAAGCAGGCGCAGGGGACTGATCTGTGTGCATTCTGCGTTTGCGAGAACATTCGCATGATGGCGTCTGAAAGGAGCAGATCTCAAAGACAGGAATGGGTACGCTTGTCAGAACACTGTTCATAATTTTTACACCATTATTGATATCTAGTCACACAAACTAATACACATACATATTGATCTCCTTCTTAACAGTTCAAAGAGGTGCGTGAGAAGCTCCTAAAAACGGAGCGCGTAGAAGCACTTCAAGAGGAAATAGCGGGATTTTTGCTCGACCAGGTCGTAAATCCGAAGGGAGAATACTATTACCCGCTACCGCCCCCATGAAAATCACTTCCAATTGTCATCGTGCTCCGAAGGCACCAATTAGGCTAATGCCACTGGCTCCGAAGGCAACATGCATATGTAGGAGAAATTGTATATAGCTATACATATGTGTATGTGTAAATTAATTAATATGGTGGTTTGTGAGACATTGATGATATATATATATATATATAGATATATATATATATATATATATATATATATATATATATATATATATATATATATATATATATGCATAACGTGTACAATGTGTGGTATCGTAAAATACCAGCGAATGAAAAAGAATTAAAATGGAAACACAAAATTAAATAAAAAAGAAATCATAAAACTAAAAACCCCAAACCTTATAGTATCGGTTGGTCTTACCAACCGGTACTAAAGGGCTCTAGGCCCCTGGAGCTGGCTCGTGCCACGTGGTTGCCCTTTAGCACCGGTTCGTGCTGAACCGGTACTAAGGGGGGGGGGGGGGGGGGGGGGCTTTAGTGACCACACTTTAGTGCCGGTTATGGAACCGGCACTAAAGGGCCTTACGAACCGGTGCTATTGCCCGGTTGTGCACTTGTGTCAGAGCCGCCAGCGAGTGAGCTCTGGGCGCGAACAATTCAAACTTCAAGGTGTGGCGTGTGCGTACGTACATACATATGCATGCGAGGTCGCAGTCGACCCATCGTGCGTGCCGTTCGTCGGTGCGTGTCTATATATACGACGTCCATGCATATGCGTTCGCCTGTGTACATATTCGCCTAGTCACTACGTGCAGGCATGTGCTTGTGCATATGTTCCGATTCTATCTAGCTTTGTTCGTTTTCTTTTGAACTTTTGAAAGGAGCTAGCTAGGCGACAATGTTGGCCTCCCTGCGATGAAAAAGGAACATATGCGCCTGACCGGCAGGCAATTGTACGCTGACCGCTACTCGTGATAGACGTGGCTGTATGCATGCTAGCTAGCCCGGATTGCTACTGCACTGGACGGCTTTTTGAGGAGAGGCTGTGCACGCGCGCGCGTGTGTGAGAGAGAGAGAGACGTGGCATCTCGTGAACTGAACAACGACAGACGAAGCGATGGAAGGAGTACCGGCCTGGCTAGCGGGCCGTTCATGTTCATGCGAACGACGTGCCTGAACTGCTCGTGAACTCTGAGAAGCGCCATGCATGCAGTGCATGTGCCTGGGCGTCCATTCCTGGTTAACTTCCTCCCTTCCTTTTCGACCTGGCCGGCCTGCCAATGCATGAACCGGCAAATGCTGACAGCAACGATAGCTTGGCTAAGACGTACCTGCGCACATGCACCGCTCACGGGTCATATGGGATGGGAGACTCCGATGCATTGGAAGAGGCAGGAACATTTGGAACCCGTCGCCTGAAATTGCTTTGAAGCTTAGAACATTTGAGCTTCCGCCGAATTTACCTCGACCGTCGGATCGAAATTCAAGGACCGCCCTTTGCCTTCCCTCCTCTAGCCTTTCTTCCTTCTTACTACTAGCACCGTCCCAAAATATTTGTCTTAAATTTGTCTAGATACAAATATGTATAACACTAAATCATGTCTAGATACATTCGTATTTAGACAAATTTAAGAAAAGTAATTTAGGGTAGACGGAGTACTTCTGATCCCATGCCCTCACCTGTCCTCGGGCAGTGACGACGTCACATGCATTGTCCCCATCTCTAGTGAGAGGTCCTGGTGGGCTCCTATCGACAACACCGCAACTGGCCATGGTGACTTGGTCTCCATCTGGGCGCGGTCCTTACTCGTCATCGTGTGGGATATCGCAACCAGCCACGTCGTGAACTGTCTCTATATCTATGGCGCCTCACCTTCTTCTCCTGGAATGGGCTGATACGTTTTCAGGGGCTGCTCATTGCAAATGCGGGAATAACTTGGAGGTAGGGTTACCACCCAAAAAAGAAAACCACGGATTTGCTATTTTTCAGGTGCTTAAATTTTTTTAAAGCGCCAGCCACTTTTTCTTAGTTCTTCCCGAGCTCGCTGGTGAAGGAGAGACCTCGCCAGAGAAGAAGTAGCCCCACTATCTATCTTATGGGGAGGCCATGGCCCATTATCTATCTTAGGGGGTGAGGGGTGCTGGGGATCATCGGAGTTGTGTGGCGGGGCTTAGAGGGATGGCTGGGGCGGCGGCCAGCATGGCAGTGGGGGAAGGTTTAGGGCAGGGCGGGGGCGGCGAGACGGCACTAGCCGCTGGCTGCGAGGGGCGGAGGCAGGTGGTTAATCCTCGGTTGGCCGGCGGCTGCGCGAGGTAGAAGAAGGCGAAGGTAGAAGATGAACAATGCCTGATCTATTTTCTGCCGTTGGATAAAGATAGGGCGACCCTGAATGAAAATGAGTGATGCAATTTGTTTTTCAGATGCCTGATCCATAGGCGGTCCCAAAAAACCAACATCACACAGATAGTAGGAAACTGATCTGACGCACGTCACGGTGTCGTTCTTGGGGCCCACACGACGTTGGGTGCATACACATCATGAAAGATGCGCGTGGTCGAGCGATGCATGTACAGCGAGGTGAATGAATGGAAATTGTGGACCTGGCTGGCCACTCATATACAACCTGTGTTGTACATGATCTGTCTGTTGGAGCGCAGCGTACCGATGCGTTAACAAGAGTGGGTGTGTGTCGGTGTAGATAAATGCATGGCAATGGCATTGGCATGCAGTAGTAGTAAAATGCAGCATGCATGCAAGCGTTCGCGTGCAGTACTACGTACCTGGTGTACGTGCATCTGACAAGCACAATGGCTCGACTGCTCCTGTGTCGTCGGCCGGCGACAAGCTAGCGAGAACGACGGAGGAGAAACCACAGCACACGTAGGGACCTCACCTCACCGATCGAGTAGCTCAAACACGACGAGTGAAGTGAACCTTGCCGTGGAGTAGTCGGGCGCCGTAGACCGGAACAGATTGCTACATTCTCGCGCGCCCGCAGAATAGTTCTCGTTCGTACGTAGTACTCCACTCTGAGCTGCGCCCAGTGCCACCGAACATCGATTCAATTGAATTGATGGTGCGTTAATGTGATTGTGTGGCAGACAGCGCCGCAGGCTGGCCGGCTGCAGCCAGCAGAAGCGATCAAGGCACTCACGTCATTCATCTTTCTGTGCGCGTGTACAGTACGACACGTGTATTTATGTATGCCTGCCGGTTGCACGGCAAGCCGCCGCTGCAATGCCCTGATCGGTGCTTCTCGCCTGCGGTCCGTCCGAGCCAGCAGCGGGCGGGGCCACCGACGTCGCCGGCCGCCGTCATGGGCTGTTGGTGGTCCACTCCATGGTTAGTTTTTAGGTGATGCTGGTGGCACTCTGTTACAAGTGGCTATGGGGATTACTCCCCAAGCGCTGGTTTTTTATATGGCTGGCCCCATTCTTTCTGCTTTCATCCAATCCGGTGTTGGGAAGGTTCTAGGACCTTTCCTGGTTTTTCTTTATTGTTCCTTCCTATTTACATTTTTGTTTTTTCGTTTTTCTTTCAACTTTCATTTTATTTTTGTGTTTTACTTTACTTATCTGATTTTTATAATCCATTTTTAATCTTTGTTTTAAATATTTGCGAAAACATTTTAAATTCGTGAACTTTTTTTAAAATTTTGAACATTTTCTTAAATTAATGAACAATTTTTTGCTCATTAGATTCAAAAAATGTTCAACAATGTAAACAAATTATTCATCAAAATCAACTTCCGCTCATTGAATCTAAAAATTATTCATCAAACTCAAAAAAAGCTCATCAAAATCACAAAAATGTTCATCAAATTCGCAAATTGTTCATCTTCTTTTGAAAAAAAATTCAACAAATTTGAAATTTGTTCATTGAATTTAGAAAAATGTTCATTGAGCGTAAAATTTGTTCATCAATTTTTCAAAAGACAACGTTCTTGAATAAAAATTTTATTCATCAAATTGAATTAGCGAACATTTTTCTCAAATTTATGAAGATTTTTTAGTTCACAAACATTTTTCAATATATTTTTTGATATCATGAACATTTGTTTTAACCACAACATTTTATGATTTCTGTAACATTTTCCCAAAATTTATTTATTTACCTTCAATATTAAACTTTTTTATATTCCCATTTTTAGAGAAAATAAACAAAAAAACATAAAATATCGAATAAATAACATGGGGGCACCCAACCTTGCTTAGGGGCCGGCCCATGAGAGGCACGCCGGAGGGGAGTGAGTGCGCGCTGGCATGTGGTAGCAACTAATTGAGGTGAGCTCGTTCGTGAGCCTCCACAAAGGTCACTTGGGGTGTGCTGAGAGTGCGCCACTAGTTGTCGCCTCGTGTCGCGTTCTGTGTGCTCCCCCCAGATTTTGTTTTTATTGCACGCGTTTATGGTTTTCTAGATGGTTTTCCACTGGTCTTTCTTAGTTTTTTGACAAAAAATATTTGAAAAAAATATTTTTGCGCAAAAAAAATGCGTTCCCTTTTTCTTTTTGGATTTTGCAAGAGGCACGGTTTTGCTTCCGCGAGAGGAATGGCCATGCCTCTCTGAAATAGGGGGATGCATTGTTTTTGCTTCAGCGAGAGGCCATGCCCCCGGAAATGGGAAAAACCTGTTTTCTACCTTCCGCGGGAGTCATGGTTTTGCTTCCGTAAGAGGCACATTCGTGCCTCTTGAAAATGGCTTTCGGAAAGGGGAAAAAACTTTCTTCCAAAGTGGTTTAGTCGTCCGTTTTTTGTTAAAAAAGTTTTTCAAAAGCTATCGCATTGTATCTAATTTTAAAGATCTCAACGCGAGAAATCCAAAGATGAAATTGGATCAAGATTTGGAAGCACGGTTTAAGAGATAAAATGTTTCTGAATAAACGGGATCTACGAAAAAAGAGAAAACTCCCAATTTACGACAAGTGGCACACTTCTCTTAACCTGGGGAGGTTGAAGTGATCTATGGAAGGAGTAATCCTCAACGAGTGAATTCGCTGGCATATTGGCCGATAGAAAGTCCCAAGTGGCTATTGGGCCGAACAAGGCTTCTCACCAGGCCCGGCTTCAACAACCCCGCCCGGTTAATTAGGCATGGGCATTGCTATACCTCGGTTAAAGCGAGAACCTTCCGATTCGCTGAAGTGCGGTGCTGTCACGCGAGCGTATGGGCGGGCCCAGTAAGCGTCAGGCCACCGCTCCTTCTTTTCATTAGAAACATTTTATTTCTAAATACTATAAATAAATATATTAAAAAACTTTACATAAACCATTCAGAAAAAATGTTGAACAAACATTTTAAAAACATTAAATGTACATAGAGAAAATGTTTCAAATATATACAAAATATATAATGTGTTTGAAAAAAATGTTAAACAAGTATTTGAAAAATGTTAGTCAATGATTTCAAAAATGTTAAATGTGTGTAAAAAAGGTTGACCACATATTATAAAAATATTAATCAAGCATTTGAAAAAGTAGTTAAATGTGTATAAAAATATTAATCTAGTGTTTGAAAAAACTATAAAATGTGTATAGACGGAATGTTGACCATGTATTAAAAAACTCTTTATCAAGCATTTGAAAAAGATTAAATGTATGTACAAAATGAAAACCTGAGTGAAAACTAAAGAAAGACCAATGAAAAAAAGTAAAAAAAAGAAAAGTGAAGAAAATTGAAGAAAAAGGTAAGTAATGAAAAAAGCTTGTGAAAATCAAAAAAGAAACCTGGTAAGAAGAGAAAAAAACAAAGAAAAGCCGATGACGAAAAACAGTAAAAAATTGGGTCTGCTTCTTTAATAAGGTCATGACCTAGTATTTTAACACGAACCGAACGGTGGTCCGGTGGCTAGCAGCGCTGCTCTCCAACCTGCTGATTCCGTGATTGATTGTAAGTATGCATGAATGGGCCAACCCTCAACTATAGACGCTTCATGTAAGACCGAAAGAAGCCTTGCTATGAGGGAGATATATCTTTTTTGTCGCCTTGCTCTGCGATATTTGCTAAAGGAAAATCCTTCCTATAGGATCTGCTTGAAAAAAAAAACTCATTGTAGCAAGAGCTCCTAACCAGCGCCTTAAGCGCTAGTTAAACAACTAGTGCCCACGTGCGCGCATGCTGGGCCGGCCCAGCTACGCCTGGTTTCGCGTGGACCTTTCATGGGTTGCCTGGAGGACTAGTTGACAGGTGGCTCAGTTGACGTTGACCAGTTGACTTTTACAAACAGTTTAATTAAAAAATAAAATTAAAAATTATGGATTTTAAATCAGTTCATAAATTCCAAAAACTTTGTGTATATGAAATTTTTTAATTTCTTAATAAATATTATGGACTCGGAAACAATGTTGAGAGATGTTGAAATGTTCATGTACTTGAAAAAGTTTGCTGCTTAAAAAAAGTTAATTGATTACAAAAAAAGTTCATGGTTTTTTAAAAGAGTTCAAAAGATTGAAAAAAGTTTGTAATTTTTTTAAAAAAATTCTTATACATTCGAAAAAGAGTGTATAGGTTTTGAATTAATTTCTAATAATCAGGTCATCGGCGAACTAAAAGCAAAGATTTATCCCAAATTACGTCTTTCATGAGTTTTTATACAATGTTTTTAAACAATAATTATTTTTAGCCAAGTATTAGAATCAAATATTATTTCAACTTTAACAATATGTTATGTTTCCAAGAATTAGCATGTACGAAACCAAATTTATTCTAGAAACTTATGTGTCTTATAATTAAAATGGCACCACATTAAAATGAATAGAGGATTTATGATTTTTGAAACATCAAATGGAAGAAAAGCCGAGAATTCAAAGATGCCAATACCTAAAAATACACAGGTTCCACCAAAAGTACGCATTCTAGGATGCCAAAAATTCGTTGCATTTTCATTATATTTCTTTTTTTGTTTTAAATGAAAAAAATGAGAACTATGCGATAATAGTCTCATGATATTTTCTCTGTAAAAAAGTGAGAATTTCATGATACTAATTCGAGGACACTAAGACAATTAGAACTAATGTATCAGACAACGAGGGTCTTGGGTGTTGCGACAACAGTAAGGCATCATCGATCCTCCCCATCGTCATGGTAGCAGACAGAGTGACACAGAGGAGGCTGGGGAAGGGAGGTTGGGGGAGAATTAGAGGAAAGAGAGATGAGCATGGAGTGGCCAATACGAATCACATACTACCACATGTTTCGCTTTTAATCAATGCCTAAGAAGGGACCATGGGACCTCATGTGATGAACACAAAAGTTTGTTCTGATATGTATCATGAGTACAATTTTTTTTGGACCCGGATATGGCGTTGACGTTCGATCTAGGTTGGAGGGTCGAGCGAACGTCTTTGTCGATATGGGAAACATCCCATCATGGAACACGCCTCAATAAACTAGTCTTTGGGCGAATCAAAACGCCAAACATAAAAAAAGAGGAAATTGGGTCTGCTAGTATGACCAACAAAGCAACGTGCCCATCTAGGTGCTATAGTGCAGGAATATGATGGCTTTACTGATATGGCTGAGTACAAACTGAACAAAGTTCCATTATGGGCCCGAATCAAGGGTTTGCCTGACGGTTTGACAGCTAAGAGAGAACTTGCAGAAAAGGTAGCAGCCAAGGTTGGAGAACCACCTTTTACAGTGTCAGTCAATGAGGGGAAAATTAACCCTTCTAGCACCTTGAGAGCACGAGTTTTTGTTGATGTTGATACACCGCTCGTGAGGTTTGTGTCGATCATGTTGCAAAAGAGGAAGAAATATCCTGTTTATTATGAGAGGCTGCCGGACTTTTGCTTTTTCTGTGGCTTGATGGGACATATAGTAGAAGAATGCGGCGATGGAGTTCATGACCCATGCACTTGTGAATGGGGAGAATGGCTCCTCTGGAGCGCCGAACAGCTGACGTACCCGTCAGGAGGAAGAGGCGGTATGGAGGGAAGGGGTAGAGGAGGTAGATCAGGAGGTTTAGGAGGGAGAAGTGGAAGAGCTGGTAGACAGGGAAGAGGCGATCGGGAGGGAGATAGGAGGGAGTTTGATGGGGATGATGGAGGATCACAGAACATGGACTACTCGCAGCAGGCTCCAGATGAGAATCCGAACGCACGTAAAAGGCTTGTTCGTGTTGACGGCACAGTCAATATGAGAGGAGGAGGCCTGCCTAATACCTCGGGCAAGGTTGCAGAAACGGTTCTGTTTCTAGAGAATGGAGGGGAGAATGCAGCCCAGGTGGCCTCTACAACGCCTGGCAAAAACCCGATTGTAAAAAGGAGGAAGCAGGATGGTAGGGCTCAGGAGGAAGTAATAGAAGATGCTGATAAGGCGGCCTCTCTCGAGGAGGACCGCCGAGCCCAATGAAGGTACTGTGATGGAACTGTCGCGGGATTGGCGACCCTGCGACAGTACGGGAGCTCTGCGATCTCGTGGAGGCAAGTGCGCTGATGGTGCTTTGCATTGTGAAGACATAACTGGCGAAGTACCGGGTGGAAGGTTTGGCAGGTAGTCTAGGGTTTTCAGGTCGTTTTGGGGTGGATAGTAGTGGAAGGAGTGGAGGTTTAAGTTTGTTCTGGAAAAACGATGTTAATATTGAAATAAAAACTTATTCCCGCTATCATATTGATTCTGTGGTGAGAATGATGGGGAAGGACCCGTGGCGTTTGTCGTGCTTCTATGGTGCGGCAGATAGGAGCATGCAGTACAAAACATGGGACACGATGAAAATTTTGAGAGGGGAGAATGCACTTCCATGGGTCTACATGGGAGATTTTAATGAGATTCTGAGGCCAGAGGAGCAAATGGGTCCGAATGAACGAGACATCGCTCAGATAGAAGGTTTAAGAGAGGCAGTTAACGTGTGTGAGTTAACTGATCTCGGGTACAAAGGACTGGATTGGACGTTTGAGAAGAGAGTTGTGGGAGGGGAGTACTGCAGGGTAAGGTTGGATCGAGCTTTGGCTACAGCAAGTTGGTCAGCTTTGTTCCCGTATGCAACAGCTGAGCACCTTACAACAGCGAAATCTGACCATAGTCCGATCTTGCTGATTAATGAGATGGAGGCAGGCAATCAACAAATAGCACTGAAAAGGCCATTCCGTTATGAATGTATGTGGGAGTGTGACACCATATTTGGAGGCACGCTTGAGCAGGCATGGGATCAGGAGCAGCCGGCGGTAACCTTGGCTGAGCTTGCGAACAAGCTAACCTCGGTTGGAACTGCTTTGAAACACTGGAATAAAATGACTTTTGGTTCGGTGAGACAAGAATTGCGCAGGCTTTGGCAGAGATTGACTGTGCTTAGAGAAGAACCGACACGTGTTGGGCCGGGAGTGGAAGAGAAGTTGGTTTTGGACCAGATCATTGAATTGTCTTACCGAGAAGAGATTATGATGAGGCAGAGATCGCGTATGGATTGGCTAGCTGCCGGTGATAGCAACACGCAATACTTCCAGAGAAAAGCGAGTGCCAGGAGGGCCAAGAACTCCATAACACAGCTCCAGAAGCCGGATGGGACAATTATGTCTGATATGGAGGAAATGGCCGACATGACAAACGAGTTTTATGGTAATATGTACAAATCCGAATGTTGTATTGGCATAGAGGAAGTTTTGTCACATATACCAGCCAGGGTTGATGGGGATACGAATGCCAGGCTGAATGCTACGTACACAAAAGAAGAAGTCAAAGAGGCACTCTTTCAAATGTTCCCAACCAAAGCACCAGGGCCTGACGGCTTCCCGGCGCATTTCTTTCAGAGAAACTGGAAGCTTTGTGGTGACGAGGTAACTGGCGTGATCATACGACTGCTCAATGGAGAGGATTCACCGGAGGATATCAACGGCACGTTCATCGTTCTTATCCCCAAGATAGCAACTCCAAAAAATTTAGGACAATTTCGGCCTATAAGCCTTTGCAACGTGATCTATAAGATTGCGTCAAAGATCATTCTCCCCGAGGTAATTTCTGAGGAGCAGTCAGCTTTTGTGCCCGGTCGTCTTATCATAGATAACTTTATAACGGCGTATGAGTGTCTACATTACATGAAGACAAGGAGAGTTAAAGCAAACCGTTTTGTGGCCCTTAAGCTAGACATGATGAAAGCTTATGATAGGCTTGAATGGCCTTATTTGAAAGCAGTGATGTTGAAGATGGGTATTAGCCCTCGCTTCACTAAGACGGTTATGAGGTGCGTGTCATCAGTAACATTTTTGGTTCTTTTTAATGGTGGAAGCTTACATGATTTCAGGTCAACAAGGGGGATGAAACAAGGGGACCCAATATCCCCATACTTTTTTTGTTAGCAGCTGAAGGTCTCTCGTGCCTCCTAAAGGCCCGAGGTTTTGGGATTCGAGGGTTGTCCGTGGCAAATTCCACCCCAGCGATCAACCATTTACTTTTTGTAGATGACAGTTTGTTGTTGTTTGAAGCTACTGTGGAGAGTGCTGCACAAGTTAATGAGGTGCTGCGAAGATATTGTGAGGCATCGGGACAATGCATTAACACCGATAAATCAGCAATCTTTTTCAGTAAGGGTGTGCCTGAGACCACACGTGAGGAGATAAAAGGTGTTCTGGATGTTCACAATGAATCATTATCAGAAAATTATTTGGGGCTACCGACGGATGTTGGGAGAAATAAGGAAGGAACTTTCAAGTATTTGAAGGATAGAATATGGAAACATATCCAAGGATGGATGGAGCAACGCCTTTCAGCTGGGGGCAAAGAAGTGCTTATAAAATCAGTGGCACAATCCATCCCGACGTACTCAATGTCTTGTTTTAAGCTGCCCCGAGGCCTAATCGAACACTTAAACAGCCTTCTCCGGAAGTTTTGGTGGGGAAGTAAAAGGGGCCAGAGAAAGCCAGCTTGGGTGTCTTGGAAGACCATGTGCAAACCGAAAACATGGGGGGAATATGATTTCAGGATATTGAGCTTTTTAACCTAGCTCTACTAGCCCGTTAAGTTTGGAGACTTTTGCAAGAGCCCGAGTCATTAAGTGCACGAGTTCTCTGAGCTCGTTATTATCTGGATAGTAGTGTGATTGAGGCCACACTCGGTGCTCATCCCTCCCAAGTCTGGCGCTTATTGATGGAGGGAAAAGAGATACTTGTTCAGGGGCTAATCAGGAGGATCGGGTCGGGCATGGATACACATATCTGGGATAACAATTGGCTTCCCCGTGATTATAAGCTTAGACCTATATGCTCTATTTCTCCTGATCCGCCGCAGTATGTCTCAGAGTTGATTGATGCAACTACACGCACATGGAACAAACAAGCACTGATCGAGCATTTTTTCAGGCCGGACGTGGACATCATTATGAATATACCCTTAAGATCCCGAGTGCAACAAGATTTCTGGGCTTGGCACTATGACAAGCGAGGGGTTTTTACTGTACGATCGGCATACAAGATGATCAGTGGGATCAAACATCAGCGTGAGGATTGGTTGGAGCAGAGAACTGGTCATTCGAATGTTGAAGCTGATTGCAAGTCATGGACTCATTTATGGAAGGTGAAAGTTCCGTCTAAAATACGAGTTTTTGTGTGGAGATTAGCACAGATGTCACTACCTACTGGTGTCCTTTGTAACGAACGCAATATGGCTACAACCCCAGCCTGCGGACTGTGCGACGAGGCAGTGGACTCATGGAGACATTCCTTGTTTGATTGCCGGATGGCAAGGTGTGTGTGGGCGCTGGGAGATGAGGAGATTTTGGAGCATGTGATATCCAACAGGAGCGACGATGCAAGGCTGTGGTTGTTCTGGCTTTTTGACACATTAAATGAACATGATCTTGCCAGGGTGTTGATCACCATGTGGGCGATTTGGTGGGCTAGAAGGAGGGCAATTCACGACGAGGAATTTCAAAGTCCACTGTCGACTATGTGCTTTGTTAACAGGTACCTGGAGGATTTGGAGATTTCCACCAAGCGTGCTTCAACGAGACCTACCAATGCAGTTTTGCTGAAGTCTCGTAAGTGGATCCCACCGGGAGAAGAAGCGATGAAGATCAATGTAGATGGTGCTATCTCACGACAAGGAGAATCTGGTGCAGTCACTGCGGTCTGTCGGGACAAGGAGGGCAACTACTTGGGAGCATCAGTTAACGCCCCAAGCTTGGAAGCTCAAGCGTGCAATGAGGCGCTTGCCTTAGCTCAAGATCTACTTGTGACACATGCGATAATAGCCTCGGACTGCATGCAGGTTATTACGGACATCAATGGAACTTCACCCTCCTCATCATATACTTTTGTAACTAAGGAGATCAAAGTTAGAGCTATGAACTTTGCTAGAGTTAGTTTTCGTTTTGAAAGGAGAGAGGCAAACTTTGAGGCTCTTGCCTTGGCAAAGGCAGCCTCGTCTCTCCCTGTTGGGCGCCATGTGTGGCTAGGGAACCTATCAGACATTATTTGTATTCCTGCAACTTTGGTTGATCAATAAAATCCCTAGTTCACCTAAAAAAAATCTAGGTGCTAAACATGTAAAAATGCAGAAAACAACTTAAAAATAGAGAATAATATTAACAATAAATATCCACACAGAAATCTAGAAATTCATATGTATTAAAAAAGAGCCGATATAATTGCGATGTTATACATGTTAAAACTACCGCACAAAAAAGGTACCTAAAGAAAGAAAAAAAATTCAATGATAGAGTACAAACTAGCAATTTTTTCATGATCTACATTTAAAAAAGTGAACAAAAGCACCTAGAAAAATTACAAAACAATTTTCTTTTCAAGTTACTTATGAAAAAATACCTACAACTTGCCATTGATCTAAAAATATAAGAAAAATTACCAATTCTACATACAAACAATACTATATGGTCTAAATAACAAAAAATACATACAAACAATACATAATGAAAATTTACAATGGTACCTACAAATGAACTACCATGGTTGCTAGGATATAAAATAAAAAATTGCCATGGTATAGATGATATAAGTGCCATGTTACCTACAAACAAACCTACCATGGTGTACCTAATAAATGTTCTCATGGTGTAAAATAACAATAAAAAATTATTGACCATGGTCTGACTAATAAGTTTGCCATAGTACAAAGAAGAAATTTTCATGCTCCAACTATAAATTTTCCATGGTCCAAATATACAATTTGCTATGGTAAAAAATAAATTTGCTTTGGTTAATTTTTTGACCATGGTTGAAAAATGTAAATTTTCCATGGTATATAATATACCATGGATTGTTCGGTAAATTTTCTTTGATCCAAAAATTGCCATGATTCATACAGTAACTTGCCATGGTCCATCAAGTTTTGCCACAACAACTTTTTTGGCTAATTTTTAATGGGCACATGGAAAAAAGATAGGGATTGTGTTTCTTTAAAAAATACGGCAAATATAGGAATTTGCCATCGAGACATGGCAAGTTTGGAAGAATCATCTCTAAAAAGATAATGTCGTTTTGGAAAATTGTTAAATGGGCACATCACAAATTAGAAGATTCATCTTTAAACAAAAAGGATGGAAATTCTTTATAAAAAATTGTCATGGACACATGGAAAAAATTAGGTTTTTGTTCTCTAAAAATATGGAAACTTTTGGAAGAAATTTAATGGACACATGCAAAATTTGTTCTTGTAAAGGATTGCAAAATTAGGAATTTGCCATGTTATATTTGATACACCCAAAAGGCTAAAACTGTCATAGTGTATAGACTATATTTTCCATAGACACATGGCAAAATTGGCATGGTACAAAAATATGATAACAATTATCATGTTATGCAAAAAATGAGACTTGCCACAATGCATAAAGTAGATTTGCCGACTTATGAAAACAAAATTTAAAATCATGGCAAAATCGCAATATTATACGCTTGCATTGCAGGACAGGGCAACACGGATAAGGGTGGAAGTTGCCATATTCTAATTAATAAACTGCCATGGTCTAATTTTTTTGACATGCTACCTAAGTTTAAACGGCCAAGCTCTTATTATATAATTGACATGGTCAAAATAAATAAAATAAATGACATAGTACCTACAATAAAACCATCATGGTATAATTAATATAAATGCCATGCTATAATTAGTAATTGAGTAGTAATTTCCATGTGGATAGTAATTAAAAATGTAGGAAAAAGGAACTTAAAATTGCACATGGAAATACCATAAAAAATTGGAATGAATTTTGTGTATAAGAAAGAAAAAAATTCCATGTGAATAGTTTATATCTAAAGAGAAGCAAGCTTAAAATTGTCATGGCATAAACATAGCTACAGGCAAAAGAACAACATAATTATTCTTTGATGCAAAGACACTACTTGCTGTGATGTTGAAAAACTACATCATGGTGACACACTAGTTTGTTTAGATTTGCCATCAAGGTAGATAAAAGAGGGTTCCGGGTTCTATTAAAGTTGCCATGGTTTTTACTCTAAAAATGCCACCCCAAAACAAATGTGTCATGATCATGAGACCATGTTTCAACTTGTAAGAAACTACCATCATTTCAATCTAATGATTTCCGAATACTTATGTGATACAACCATGCTAGATGGCAAAATGTCCATTATATGGATCTATTTTTGCATTAAAATGTCGTGGACAAAAAATACAAATAATCAACAAATTCCTACACTGTCCACTGTATTTTCACCAGCCACTGTCCACTAGATATTCATGGCAAATCCACTACATAAATTGCCATGCCTGCGAAATCCATTGCCCCCTGCATTTTCAGCCGAATGAAAACCATTATTGGGGAGGGGGGGATCGAGCAGAAACCTCACCAGCATATATGATGGCATCCGATTCGACGATGGTGCCCGTGTTCTCCTAGGTCCCCCGTACACCTTGCCTCGATTGTTGGAAGCTCGATGCCGCAAAATACTTGCCCTTGGCGGTGGCGGACGGGGCAGAGGCATAACCGGCTACCACCATAGCAGAGGCAATGGCGCTGACCCGTTAGAGGAAGCGAGGGAGGAATCCTCCTACGTCAACTAGGGTTACATCTCAACAGGGACCTTCCCCGGCAGCTCCGAGGCGGTGGTGGGTATAGAGGCACGACACCAACCCGCAGGACATGGCGGCGAAACTGCCCGGCTTCCCAGAGCCTCTCATCGTTCCGCAAGGCAGAGGGGCGTCACCGTGACGCGGAGACGGAGAATGACGCCACATAGTAGACACCCTCGTTGCGGAACGGCCGACAGGTGGATCTGTGGGGCGGCGTCGGGAGCACAAATGGCGAATTCGCGGGTGACCTCAAGCCAGTTCGCTGGGAACTGGTCGAATCCGCGGGCTAGATGCCGAGTTCACTGAAATCTGTTCGGAGGATACATCACTGGACGTGCGTTCGTTCGGTCGGTCCTGAATCGAACGATCTCAAAGTCTGGTGTGGCTATCAGATTGCTTTTAGATGCGTGCAGTGCGATCCGATGGCTAAAACAGCGTTCGATCGGAAGTCCTAAATTCGGATGTCAGATTTTAGCCTTTCCTTTTTTTATGGAAAAGGAGGATCAGACTCTCGCCTCTACACCATACCGATGCACACATCCATAATACAACTTTAAATAAACGTCTGTAATATCAATTGTATATCAACCACGTATGTCCCTGGGAAAATATTTGGAGCGCTTGTTTACTACATACATCCCGATCGTGTAAGTAACGGTAGGTTGAGACATAGTAGGTTTTCTCGGGCTCCCGTGAGCCAAGAACACCACGTCCACCTCACTATCCGCCGTCCAGAACAAATTAGCACGTACGCTCAGCTGTCGTAGGTGCGGCACTCGTCGGTCTCGGGGTTCTCCTTGCAGTAGTTCTCGAGCGGGTCGGAGTCCTTGAGCTTGTCCCGGGCGTGGCTGGCGGCGGCGCTGAGCTCCTCCACCTCGTCCCACGCCGCTGCGCACTCCCCGCTGGCGGCGTCCTCCGAGCACGTCTCCTGGGCCTCCTTGATGCTGTCCGACATCTTGTCGGAGATGCCCGACGGCGTGGCCGGCCCGCCCGCCCTGCAGGAGAGGACACCGCCGCGGCGGTACGCCGTCGGGAAGGTGACGCGGGCGGCAGCCACCTGCGGCCTTGCGAGGACGTCGCCCCTGGCCGTGGGCGCGAAGGTAGACAGGCTCACGTTGGTGAGCGCGGACGCCATTGCAGGGTGTGGTGGATCGACGGAGATTTTATGTGGTTCGGCTGTAACAAGTTGCTGCGTTTGATGCGGTAAGGTTTGTATTTATAGCTCTGCTTGGATGCTTGGGGAAGGAAGCTTTTAGGTGCACTCGTTTCCTATCACGTTTGGGCGTTTGGCAGGGGGAAGCTTTTACGTGCACTCGTTTCCTATCACGTCTGGGCCAATCGTTCTGGGCCACGTCGTCTCGTTGGAGATATTTTTCAGGCAAGCAACTGGAGGAAGATCTTTTCTACTTGTCCACGATAAGCAAGATGAGGAAGTGAGTGATTTTCATTTTGACACGAAAAACCTGTATTTGTGAACGCGTTCTTGGATTTATGTTGGTGAGAAAACCCGTGTTGGACACGAAATGTATACGAGGTTCATGTTGTGCCAGAGAACAATGGTTTGTACAGATGCGAATTGGATGTGGTTTGAAAAATATCTGAGATATGTCTGGTGATCTCCTACATCTGGTATCGGTAAGCCCTCGAATGATACTTAAAAAATATGCTGTGGAGCAGAGGTCCCAAGATGTAGGACCATGTCACTGGAAAATTTTCAAGTCAGTTGGTAGCCTATTTCCAAGCGAGTGCCAAAGAAATCCTTCTATCTAAGTGGAATTTTGAATGCCCAAAGCATTTTGGCGTTGGGACGAGCTAGTCCCTGTATCAGCTTATCGTATACCCCATCCGTTCCAAAATAAGTGACTCAACTTTATACTTGTTAATATAAAGTTGAGTCACTTATTTTGGGATGGACTTTATCGAAAAAACTTATTTTTGGACGGAGAGTTAGTATAAAATTAAGTCACTTATTTTGGGACAGAGGGAGTAGTATCAAGCAGACCAACAAGATATTTTTCTACTTTCTGTTTCCGCTTGGCAAGATGATCGAGGAAGTTGAGTGGTTTTCATTTTGTCCCCAAAAACTGTCTTTAGAACACGTTCTTGGGTGCATGTTGGCGTGAAATTCCGTGTTGGATACTAAATATATAGCGCCGGACAACAATGGTTTCCACAAATGCGAATTGGATGTGGTCTGAAAAATATCTGAGATATATACAACTATTAACCCGGCTGGTTGCTAGTGAGTGGGTGCTCCTTGTTTTTACATGCATGGTAATCAGTCAATTGTTTTTTCAGAAATGGCCATCATGGGCTTTATTATTGATGATCAATAGTTACATCGTCTGAGTTCGTCGACTAACTTCCCTAACAGGAAACTAGGATGATTATCGCCTCAAGTACAAGAAGTTTTATTATGAGAACTAAAGTTAGCTAGCTCATGAGCCACCACATTTGCTTCCCTTCAACAATGCATGAATTCCACTGCCCCAGTCATCATTGATGTGTCCACACAATCCGCATAAATAGCGACAGCGGCATTCCGCCAGCTTGCCTGCCCCGTTCACAAGTTAATAACCTCCATCAAGTCGGATTCTGCCAGTAATCTTTCTAAATCAAGTGGATACACAAAAATGGAGTCCCTCCTTCATCGCTAGAGCTTCCATTCTTGTTGCATCTGCTGCGTTGGGGTAGAAAACACATTGTGCTGCTAAACTATCCAAATGCGTCTCCCAGGATCACGCCTGTGGCTCCCGCCCCATCATCCTCATAGAAAGAGGCATCGAAATTAGGTTTTATGAACCTTACTGCATGCTTTCCATATTTTACCTATTCTCATGTTCCATGGGGAAGGCGTTCAACCCTTGAAGCATTTTCTGTAATTAATGGCAAGAACAGAAGAAGCCTAGCGGCCACAAGGTGGAATGCACTCAGCTCGAGTAGTTTGTCGCTGAAGCCACCGTACGTAGGCACCAAGCAGCCACAACTATAACTTCCGAAACACTCACACATCGAAACCATGGCATCAACTGCGTCGGTCCCTTGAGGAGAGATTCCAGCATTGCTGATTTCGAGCGTTCCACCACAATACACTAAATTTATAGTACCGAAAATCCCTAGTATGCACTATAAATCCGATGCTCGATTGCATGTGAACAGAATGTGTTGAATGCCCTCAGGCCCTTGTTGGCAAACAAGCATTGATCATCCATACCTATGTGCCTATCAGCAAGGATCACCTTATGTGGGAGGATGTCGTGGAGAGCTCTCCAACAAAAGCTTTGCATTTTGCATGGTATTTTCATCTTTCATAGAGCACTCTAGAGAGGGTTGTTCATAGATGGGCATGGTACATGCATATTGATGGCACAAACATGTTGGTGTTTATGTTCCATGTGATACATCGTATGTACTAAGAAGACACCAAGCTTGGGAAAGTGCCATGAGATGAAGTCATCGAAGGCACATAGTTCAATAAAATTAGTATGATCCTTGATGCATCCACCAAGAAAAAGATGAATCAGACCAGGGCCTCGTCCCATAGCCTGGTCGAAAGATCAACAAGGTCCTCAATCTTGGAGATAAAAACTTGTCAATGCGACATGATGATCATTCTGCTCGGGCTTGAATGGGTCCAAGGACCGGTCTAGATGTTTATGTTGTGTCCATTCCCTAATCTCCAAACATCATTGTTCTTAAAAGTTTGAATCCCAACCACCAAACTCTGCCAAATAAGTGAGGAGACCTTCTTGGGACCAACCTGAAGGATATCTCCATCCGGACAGTACTTTGCACAAAGGACCTTTGGACACAGGGAGTCTGTGTTATTGTCACAAGGCATGATACTTGCTTCGCTAATATAGCTAAGTTGAACTAGTGAAGATCGTGGAATATCCTAACTTCCAACTTTTCTAGTATAGATAATTTCCATCAAGCAATCAGATGCATTGTACTTTCTCCTCATTATCACCCCACGAAAACTCAACAATGATGTTCATTATGTCATTGCAAATTCCTTCTGGAAGTTGGAATACTCACATCGCAAGTCCCTCATTCAGTCCATCAAAATTCTTCATACATGCCAGCAAACCGCCGGGCGCAATCATCACCTTCCACTCGAACATCAATATAGTTTGTGTGTGAGAATAAGAGAGCTAACTTCATTCCCTTTCTCCAGAATAAAGCAACTCTACCTTTCCATCCATCACTAGGGTTAACTATCACAAAAAAGTTTTTGAGACGATGACGTAAAAAATATGGTGGATAGCCATCCAGGTGAGCTCCGAGAAAAACAATACCTTGGGGTTGTGTCTCCACTGGACACCCGACATAGCTTAAACTACCGAGGCGTTCCCTAGGCCCCAACAATTCTAGGATAGGGCTCTCGTTGTTCCCAGTGCTACTCCTTGAAGGACCCCGCAGTTTCTGAGAGTGTAGTTGAAATTGAGATACCACTTATCTTATGCCTCTTAGATGCCTCGTTATTATTTCTTATATCATCCTCATTAGCACCTGCATTAAGGTTTCCGTATGTCTTCAAGTCTGTGAGCATCGGGACTGTGGGAGTCAGGCCCCACATAGCCGGGTCAATGTCATCAACCTCCTCTAGAGCCTGTCACTTCTTGGCATTCTTATTCGCCTTGGCACAACCCTAGGCTTCACATGGGTGCTTGTTGTGCCATCAAGTTCCCTTGTAACATTGTTCTGATCACCCTGGTTTGTCTTGGAGCGGGTATCTCCTGGTGTAATTGGCAATCAAAGAACTCACCATGCCCTCATCCTCTACCTGCATCACCACAACATCCACTAAGACCTCTAGCATCGAATCCTCTGCCCCCTTAAGAAGGCTCCTCAACTCTAACATGTTTCACGACCAGCCTTAAGCCATGGCCCCATTTTGAGGTCCTTCGTCTCATACTCGTTTGTTCCACATGCAGAGTGTGAGTGCCCGCTTTGCCCACCTGCCTAGCAAAATCATGGAATCTTTTCATACTCCAGTTGAAAAAATTATGTTCCCTCCACAAATAATAGTAACAATTTTGTAAGGGGTTTGGACAAATTAGGCTTAACACGAGCCCACATATAATTTCCAATTCCCCTCAACTCAATTACCACCTTATCCAACTTATCAATGTGCCTACCAAGGTTTTCCTCATAGCCTTTGATTGGTAACCATCTAGGAGCATGTGGATTTGCGCCCATATTGTTATGAAATTCAGTTCAGTTGAGGTACGTGTGACTAGACCATCATATAATTTTATGATCACAATTAATCCTCTAAAGTGCCACGGACCTCCTTCGGACACCTTCAACCAACCTGCCAAGCATAAACACTAGACGGTGAACAAGTTCTCCTCTAGAGCATGAAACTTGACCTTCTAAATTTTGCTCCATTCAATCCACATGTGTCACTAGTGTTGGAAATATGCCCTAGAGGCAATAATAAATTAGTTATTATTATTATATTTCCGTGTTCATGATAATCGTTTATTATCCATGCTATAATTGTATTGATGGGAAACTCAGATACATGTGTGGATACATAGACAACACCATGTCCCTAGTAAGCCTCTAGTTGACTAGCTCGTTGATCAATAGATGGTTACGGTTTCCTGACCATGGACATTGGATGTCGTTGATAACGGGATCACATAATTAGGAGAATGATGTGATGGACAAGACCCAATCCTAAGCCTAGCACAAAGATCGTGTAGTTCGTATGCTAAAGCTTTTCTAATGTCAAGTATCATTTCCTTAGACCATGAGATTGTGCAACTCCCGGATACCGTAGGAATGCTTTGGGTGTAGCAAACGTCACAACGTAACTGGGTGGCTATAAAGGTGCACTACGGGTATCTCCGAAAGTGTCTGTTGGGTTGGCATGAATCGAGACTGGGATTTCTCACTCCGTGTGACGGAGAGGTATCTCTGGGCCCACTCGGTAGGACATCATCATAATGTGCACAATGTGACCAAGGGGTTGATCATGGGATGATGTGTTACGGAACGAGTAAAAAGACTTGCCGGTAACGAGATTGAACAAGGTATCGGGATACCGACGATCGAATATCGGGCATGTACTATACCACCAGACAAAGGGAATTGAATACGGGATTGATTGAATCCACGACATCGTGGTTCATCCGATGAGATCATCGTGGAACATGTGGGAGCCAACATGGGTATCCAGATCCCGCTGTTGGTTATTGGCCGAAGAGTTGTCTCGGTCATGTCTACGTGTCTCCCGAACCCGTAGGGTCTACACACTTAAGGTTCGATGATGCTAGGGTTATAGGGAATAGATGTACATGGTTACCGAATGTTGTTCGGAGTCCCGAATGAGATCCCGGACGTCACGAGGAGTTCCGTAATGGTCCGGAGGTAAAGATTTATATATAGAAAGTTGTTGTTCGGGTTTCGGGAAAAGTTCGGTTTTTTCCGGTATTGTACCGGGAAGCTTCCAGAAGGTTCCGGAGGGGTCCGGAGGTCCGGAAAATGTTCCACTACGTCCAATACAGAAGCATGGGCTGTAAGGGGGCGCCCTAGCCTTAATGGGCCAGGGGCACTAGCCCCCCCAAGGCCCATGCGCATGGGAGAGGGGAAACCCTAAGGGGGAGGGCCTCCACTTGACTTGGGAGGCACTCCTCCCCCCCTTGGCCGCCGCCCCCAATCGTAGATGAGATCTAGGGGGGCCGGCCCCCCTCTCTCCCCACCTATAAATAGTGGAGGGGTGGGAGGGCAGCCGCACCCAAGTTCTGGCGCAGCCCTTCCCCTCTCCCAAGTCCTCCTCCTCTCCCGCGGTGCTTGGCGAAGCCCTGCAGGATTGCCACGCTCCTCCACCACCACCACACCGTCATGCTGCTGCTGGACGGAGTCTTCCCCAACCTCTCCCTCTCTCCTTGCTGGATCAAGGCATGGGAGAAGTCACCGGGCTGCATGTGTGTTGACCGCGGAGGTGCCGTCCGTTCGGCACTAGGATCATCGGTGATTTGGACCACGACGAGTACGACTCCATCAAACCCGTTCACTTGAACGCTTCCGCTTAGCGATCTACAAGGGTATGTAGATGCACTCCCCTTTCCCTCGTTGCTAGATTACTCCATAGATTGATCTTGGTGATGTGTAGAAAATTTTGAATTTCTGCTACGTTCCCCAACGGTGGCATCATGAGCTAGGTCTATGCGTAGTTACTATGCACGAGTAGAACACAAACTTGTTGTGGGCGTAGATGTTGTCAATTTTCTTGCCACTATTAGTCTTATCTTGCTTCGGCGGTATCGTGGGATGAAGCGGCCCGGACCGACCTTACACGTACTCTTACGTGAGACAGGTTCCACCGACTGACATGCACTAGTTGCATAAGGTGGCTAGCGGGTGTCTGTCTCTCCCACTTTAGTCGGAGCGGATTCGATGAAAAGGGTCCTTATGAAGGGTAAATAGAAATCGGCATATCACGTTGTGGTTTTACGTAGGTAAGAAATGTTCTTGCTAGAAACCTATAGAAGCCACGTAAAAACATGCAACAACAATTAGAGGACGTCTAACTTGTTTTTGCAGCATATGCCTTGTGATGTGATATGGCCAAAAGATGTGATGAATGATATATGTGATGTATGAGAGATTGATCATGTTCTTGTAATAGGAATCACGACTTGCATGTCGATGAGTATGACAACCGGCAGGAGCCATAGGAGTTGTCTTTAATTTTGTATGACCTGCATGTCATTGAATAACGCCATGTAAATTACTTTACTTTATTGCTAAACACGTTAGCCATAGAAGTAGAAATGATCGTTGGCGTGACAACTTCATGAAGACACGATGATGGAGATCATGGTGTCATGTCGGTGACGACGATGATCATGGCGCCCCGAAGATGGAGATCAAAAGGAGCAAAATGATATTGGCCATATCATGTCACTATTTGATTGCATGTGATGTTTATCATGTTTTACATCTTATTTGCTTAGAACGACGGTAGCTTCAATAAGATGATCCCTCGCAGTAATTTCAAGAAAAGTGTTCCCCCTAACTGAGCACCGTTGCGAAGGTTCGTTGTTTCGAAGCACCACGTGATGATCGGGTGTGATAGATTCTAACATTCGAATACAACGGGTGTAAGCCAGATTTACACACACAATACACTTAGGTTGACTTGACGAGCCTAGCATGTACAGACATGGCCTCAGAACACGGAAGACCGAAAGGTCGAGCATGAGTCGTATAGAAGATACGATCAACATGAAGATGTTCACCGACGTTGACTAGTCCGTCTCACGTGATGATCGGACACGGCCTAGTTGACTCGGATCATGTAATCACTTAGATGACTAGAGGGATGTCTATCTGAGTGGGAGTTCATAAGATGAACTTAATTATCCTAAACATAGTCAAAAGGTCTTTGCAAATTATGTCGTAAGCTCGTGCTTTAGTTCTACTGTTTAGATATGTTCCTAGAGAAAATTTAGTTGAAAGTTGGTAGTAACGATTATGCGGACTAGGTCCGTAAACTGAGAATTGTCCTCATTGCTTCATAGAAGGCTTATGTCCTTAATGCACCGCTCAGTGAGCTGAACCTCGAACGTCGTCTGTGGATGTTACGAACATCTGACATACACGTTTTTGATAACTACGTGATAGTTCAGTTAAATGGCTTAGAGTTGAGGCACCAAAGACGATTTCGAAATGTCGCGGAACATTTGAGATGTTTCGAGGGCTGAAATTAGGATTTCAGGCTCGTGCCCACGTCAAGAGGTATAAGACCTCCGACGATTTTCTTAGCCTGCAAACTAAGGGAGAAAAGCTCAATCATTGAGCTTGTGCTCAGATTGTCTGAGTACAACAATCACTTGAATTGAGTGGGAGTTGATTTTCCAGATGAGATAGTGATGTTTCTCCAAAGTCATTGCCACCAAGCTGCTAGAGCTTCGTGATGAACTATAACATATCAGGGATAGATATGATGATCCTTGAGAGATTCGCGATGTTTGACACCGCGAAAGTAGAAATCAAGAAGGAGCATCAATTGTTGATGGTTGGTGAAACCACTAGTTTCAAGAAGGGCAAGGGCAAGAAGGGATACTTCATGAAACGGCAAATCAGCAGCTGCTCTAGTGAAGAAACCTAAGGTTGAACCCAAACCTGAGACTAAGTGCTTCTGTAATAAGGGGAACAGCCACTGGAGCAGAATTACCCTAGATACTTGGTAGATGAGAAGGCTGGCAAGGTCGATAGAAGTATATTGGATATACATTATGTTAATGTGTACTTTACTAGTACTCCTAGTAGCACCAGGGTATTAGATACCGGTTCGGTTGCTAAGTGTTAGTAACTCGAAATAAAAGGTTGCGGAGTAGACGGAGACTAGCTAAAGGTGAGCTAGCGATATGTGTTGGAAGTTTTCCAAGCTTGATGTGATCAAGCATCGCACGCTCCCTCTACCATCGAGATTGGTGTTAAACCTAAATAATTGTTATTTGGTGTTTGCGTTGATCATAGACATGATTGGATTATGTCTATCGCAATATGGTTATTCATTTAAGGAGAATAATGATTTCTCTGTTTATTTGAATAATACCTTCAATGGTCTTGCACCTAAAATGAATGGTTTATTGAATCTCGATCGTAGTGATACAGATGTTCATGCCAAAAGATATAAGATAGTAATGATAGTACCACCTACTTGTGGCACTACCATGTAAGTCATATTGGTATAAAACGCATGAAGAAGCTCCATGTTGATGGATCTTTGGACTCACTCGTTTTTGAAAAGTTTGAGACATGCGAACCATGTCTATTGGTGTATATGCATGAAGAAACTCCATGCAAATGGACCGTTTGGACTCACTTGATTTTGAATCACTTGAGACATGCAAATCATACCACATGGGCAAGATGACTGAAAGCCTCGTTTTCAGTAAAATGGAACAAGAAAGCAACTTGTTGGAAGTAATACATTTTGATGTGTGCAGTCCAATGAGTGCTGAGGCACGCAGTGGATATTGTTATGTCCTTACTTCACGGATGATTTGAGTAGATACTGAGTATATTTACTTGATGAAACATAAGTCTGAATTATTGAATGGTTCAAGTAATTTCAGAGTGAAGTTGAAGATCATCGTGACAAGAGGATAAAATGTCTATGATATGATCATAGAGATGAGTATCTGAGTTACGAGCTTTGGCACGCAATTAAGACATTGTGGAAATTGTTTCACAATTAATACCGCCTGGAACACCATAGTGTGATGGTGTGTCCGAACATCATAGTTGCACCCTATTGGATATGGTGCGTACCATGATGTCTCTTATCGAATTACCACTATCGTTCATGGGCTAGGCATTAGAGACAACCACATTCACTTTAAATAGGGCACCACGTAACTCCGTTGAGACGACACCGTATGAACTATGGTTTGGAGAAACCTAAGCTGTCGTTCCTTAAAAGTTTGGGGCTGCGACGCTTATGCGGAAAAGTTTCAAGCTGATAAGCTCGAACCCAAAGCGGAAAAATGCATCTTCATAGAATACCCAAAACAATTGGGTATACCTCCTATTTCAGACCCGGAAGCAAGAGTGATTGTTTCTAGAAACGGGTCCTTTCTCGAGAAAAAATTTCTCCTGAAAGAATTGAGTGGGAGGATGGTGGAGACTTGATGAGGTTATTGAACCGTCACTTCAACTAGTGTGTAGCAGGGCACGGGAAGTTGTTCCTGTGGCGCCTACACCAATTAAAGTGGAAGCTGATGATATTGATCATGAAACTTCGGATCAAGTCACTACCAAACCTCGTAGGTCGACAAGGATGCGTACTATTTCAGATTGGTACGTAATCCTGTCTTGGAGGTCATGTTGCTATACAACAATGAACCTACGAGCTATGGAGAAGCGATGGTGGGCCTGGATTCCGACAAATGGCTCGAGGCCATAAAATCCGAGAGAGGATCCATGTATGAAAACAAAGTGTAGACATTGGCAGAACTACCCGATGGTCGTAAGGCTGTTGAGTACAGATGGATTTTAGAAGGAAGACGGACAATGATGGTAAGTGTCACCATTAAGAAAGCTCGACTTGTCGTTAAGATATTTTCCGACAAGTTCAAGGAGTTGACTACGATGAGACTTTCTCACTCGTAGCGATGCTAAGAGTCTGTTGGAATTATATTAGCAGTTACTGCATTATTTATGAAATCTTGCAGATAGGATGTCAAAACATTGTTTCCTCGACGATTTTCTTGAGGAAAGGTTGTATGTGATACAACCAGAAGGTTTTGACAATCCTGAAAGACGCTAACAAATATGCAAAGCTCCAGCAATCCTTCTAAGGACTGGAGTAAGCATCTCGGAGTTGGAATGTGTGCTTTGATGAGATGATCAAAGATTTTGGGTTTATACAAAGTTTATGAGAAACTTGTATTTCCAAAGAAGTGAGTGGGAGCACTATATAATTTCTGATGAGTATATGTTGCTAACATATTGTTGATCAGAAATGTTGTAGAGTTTCTGGAAAGCATATAGGGTTGTTTGAAAAGTGTTTTTCAATAGAAAACCTGGACTAAGCTACTTGAACATTGAGCATCAAGATCTATGAGGATAGATCAAAAACGCTTAATGGTACTTTCAAATGAGCACATACCTTGACATGATCTTGAAGGTGTTCAAGATGGATCAGTCAAAGAAGGAGTTCTTGCCTGAGTTGTAAGGTATGAAGTTAAGACTTAAAGCTCGACCACGGCAGAATAGAGAGAAAGGATGAAGGTCGTCCCCTATGCTTAGACGTAGGCTCCATAGTATGCTATGCTGTGTACCGCACCTGATGTGTGCCTTGCCACATGTCTGGCAAGAGGGTACAAAGGTGATCAAGGAGTGGATCACTAGATAGCGGTCAAATTATCCTTAGAGGAATAAGGATATGTTTCTCGATTATGGAGGTGATAAAGAGTTCGGCGTAAAGGGTTACATCGATGCAAGCTTTAACACCTATCCGAATGACTCTGAGTAGCAAACCGGATAAGTATAGTGGAGCAACCATTTGGAATAGCTCCAAGTGGAGCGTGGAAGCAACATTTAAATATGACCTAGAGATTTGCGAAGTACATACGGATCTGAATGTTGCAGACCCGTTGACTAAAACCTCTCTCACAAGAAAAACATGATCAAACCCCGGAACTCATTGAGTCTTAATCACATGATGATGTGAACTAGTTTAATGACACTAGTAAACTCTTTGGATGTTGGTCACATGGTGATGTGACCTGTGAGTGTTAATCACATGGCAATGTGAACTAGATTATTGACTCTAGTGCAAGTGGGAGACTGTTGGAAATATGCCCTAAAGGCAATAATAAATTAGTTATTATTATTATATTTCCGTGTTCATGATAATCGTTTATTATCCATGCTATAATTGTATTGATGGGAAACTCAGATACATGTGTGGATACATAGACAACACCATGTCCCTAGTAAGCCTCTAGTTGACTAGCTCGTTGATCAATAGATGGTTACGGTTTCCTGACCATGGACATTGGATGTCGTTGATAACGGGATCACATCATTAGGAGAATGATGTGATGGACAAGACCCAATCCTAAGCCTAGCACAAAGATCGTGTAGTTCGTATGCTAAAGCTTTTCTAATGTCAAGTGTCATTTCCTTAGACCATGAGATTGTGCAACTCCCGGATACCGTAGGAATGCTTTGGGTGTAGCAAAGGTCACAACATAACTGAGTGGCTATAAAAGTGCACTACGGGTATCTCCGAAAGTGTCTGTTGGGTTTGCACGAATCGAGACTGGGATTTCTCACTCCGTGTGACGGAGAGGTATCTCTGGGCCCACTCGGTAGGACATCATCATAATGTGCACAATGTGACCAAGGGGTTGATCACGGGATGATGTGTTACGGAACGAGTAAAGATACTTGCCGGTAACGAGATTGAACAAGGTAACGGGATACCGACGATCGAATCTCGGGCATGTACTATACCACTAGACAAAGGGAATTGAATACAGGATTGATTGAATCCTCGACATCGTGGTTCATCCGATGAGATCATCGTGGAACATGTGGGAGCCAACATGGGTATCCAGATCCCGCTGTTGGTTATTGGCCGGAGAGTTGTCTCGGTCATGTCTACGTGTCTCCCAAACCCGTAGGGTCTACACACTTAAGGTTCGATGATGCTAGGGTTATAGGGAATAGATGTACGTGGTTACCGAATGTTGTTCGGAGTCCCGAATGAGATCCCGGACATCACGAGGAGTTTCGTAATGGTCCGGAGGTAAAGATTTATATATGGAAAGTTGTTGTTCGGGTTTCGGGAAAAGTTCGGTTTTTTTCCGGTATTGTACCGGGAAGCTTCCAGAAGGTTCCGGAGGGGTCCGGAGGTCCGGAAAATGTTCCACTACGTCCAATACAGCAGCATGGGCTGTAAGGGGCGCCCTAGCCTTAATGGGCCAGGGGCACTAGCCCCCCAAGGCCCATGCGCATGGGAGAGGGAAAACCCTAAGGGGGAGGGCCTCCACTTGACTTGGGAGGCACTCCTCCCCCCCTTGGCCGCCGCCCCCAACCGTAGATGAGATCTAGGGGGGCCGGCCCCCTCTCTCCCCACCTATGAATAGTGGAGGGGTGGGAGGGCAGCCGCACCCAAGTTCTGGCGCAGCCCTTCCCCTCTCCCAAGTCCTCCTCCTCTCCCGCGGTGCTTGGCGAAGCCCTGCAGAATTGCCACGCTCCTCCACCACCACCACGCCGTCGTGCTGCTGCTGGACGGAGTCTTCCCCAACCTCTCCCTCTCTCCTTGGTGGATCAAGGCATGGGAGACGTCACCGGGCTGCATGTGTGTTGAACGCGGAGGTGCCGTCCGTTCGGCACTAGGATCATCGGTGATTTGGATCACGACGAGTACGACTCCATCATCACCGTTCACTTGAACGCTTCCGCTTAGCGATCTACAAGGGTATGTAGATGCACTCCCCTTTCCCTCGTTGCTAGATTACTCCATAGATTGATCTTGGTGATGCGTAGAAAATTTTGAATTTCTGCTACGTTCCCCAACAAGTAGAAGGGTGACTGGGTGAAGTAATTTGAGGTGTGAACTTCGGTCGGAACCATCCACTGTATCCCTTCTTTTGACCACTTATTCAGTTTCCTCAAAGACAACATCATCACACTCTTCTTTGTCAATCCCCATATTCTATCGCATGTCGTCCAAGTTCTCATCGAAACCTCTTCAACCTCCGCTAGTTTACTGGCCGCACTTGATTCAGTCAGCACCCGGGGAGCCTAAAACCATAGAAACCGATCTACCCTCGAAGGCGATGACACCCACCAATGTCGAGTGAGCGGACTAGCCGCCCCCTTGGTTTAGCCCAAGCGAGCGAGATCGGCAGGGAGGAAGGACGACAGCGATCTGCTATTGTTGGACTCTCGTCGGAGGAAGTCTCAGTCGAAGGACAGGGAAACATGATTCGTGAGACCTGGGGGGGGGGGGGGGGGGGTGGCAATGGAAATTGGTCAAAGATTGAACACTCACATACTTAGACTAGGCTTGGGTTTTCTCTATCATCCTTTTCTAACTATATAGACCACTATCTTTTTCTTCTTTTTTGAATACACACACATAGCATCGATCACAAATGTTACATCAAACCAAGCTTGGTCTGATTGTTGTTCTATCATCTACCACACCTACATGGGAATCAAGGGCATTAGTGGCTTACCCCGGAAGAAAGCCTCTAGGTTCCCGATCATGAGGTCGGAAAGGTCGGAGCTAGACTCCTCGGTGGAGGCGGCATTATGCACGGTGAGCACCATGTTATCGATGCAGAACAGCTCCACCAGCACCTCGGGCTCCCTCTCAAAGACGTCGAGGCCTGCGGTCCCTACCTACCCTCCCTTTGGTGCACCGCTCAGCGCCACCTCGTCGATGTTCCCTCCCCGAGCAAATGTTCACTACAATGCCAACTTTTCCTAGCGCCTCCAGTACTTTCTTGTCGACAATATTTCGTGTTTGTTCATTAATGGCGCCAATGAGCAAGTCAGAGTCGAGAGCCAGGCTGGTAACCCCGGGGAAGTATTTTTTTATGGGCATGGTGGCCTCGTCCTGGGATCTTCTGGAGTGGTAGGAGATGATGCAGCCAAATACCTCAAGCCGCTTCGCGATCAATGAACCGATACTGCCCAAACCGATGATGCCAACCGCGCTTGCCACCAAGCTGGTAGGTATAACGTCGGAGTTGATCTTGACATTGGTTTCAGTTTGCGATACTAAATACTGTATGTATGCAAAGAACAGAACTAGGGGGAAAATTAGCCAGGACTTAGGAACAGTGAGTGAATGATGACCACACACACAATGTACCCAGACTACAGATCACTACCGTTGTTCTCCTTGAGCAATGAACCAGAAGCAATTTGCAAAACTTGTCATACAACTATTTCTGAAATGGCACAGTTTTGCTGCGAAGGGGCAGAACCACGCATGGCTCAGAATCTGCTGCTTGAGCAGCAACCATTCATCCCCAATTGGCCTGTACATATTTCTGAGCGAGAAATCCTCGCCCTCCGAGAGTCACGACGCTCTTTTGTCAGTGGAGTTTTGCGCCAGGTTACAGGAACATGGAAATGCCATAAGGGCAGCGATCACATTTGCTGCATACCTGCTGTTAGCCAGTTACCACCACCTTAACTGGGAGGTGTTCCTTGCTTTTACCCTGCCACATGGATGGAGTTCAATTTTAATTTCATCACAAGTTTCTGCCAAATTTCACGGGCATGCATGATGTACATGGCTCCACAATATATATATATATATATATATATATATATATATATATATATATATATATATATATATATATATCTGTGGGCTGCTACACACCTCCAGGCACTTCAGAGATGCAGCTACTGGAGCGAATCAGGCGTGATGTTCATGTTTGGGAAATATGAGATTTGCATGCATGGTCGTAATCAGCCAAAGATTGAGCAGTTACAGTACTTTATAGACCAAGACCTTGGTTCTGTCCACCATCCTTTTGTAATTACAGGCCACATTTCCTCTTCTTAAATGCCCCTTGCTACATTCTAAGAACAACCACTAAAAATGCCGGCGCGCCCCCTGCTTACTCCGAGGACGAGCGGTAAATATATCTACGTGTCACATGTAACATCAATCACAAATGTTATATGAAACCTGACTTGGTGTGATGTGTTGTTCTATCATCTACAGCGTTTGCTCGGGGATCACCGGCGTGAGCAACGGCTTACCTTGGAAGAATGCCTCCAAGTTCCCGATCATGAGGTCCGAAAGTTCAGAGGCGGACTCCACAGTGAAGGCGGCGTTATGCGCTGTGAGCACCACATTTTCCATGGAGAGTAGCTCCGATGGCACCCCAGGCTCCATCTCAAAGACATCGAGGCCCGCGCCCGCTATCCCCCCTCCCTTGAGTGCGCTGATGAGCGCTGCCTCATCAACGTTCCCTCCGCGGGCAATGTTGACGATGACGCCATCTTTCCCTAGCGCCTCCAGGACTTCCTTGTTGACAATGTGCTTCGTTTGATCATTGAGAGCGCACGCGACGATGAGCATGTTGGACTCGAGAGCCAGGTTGATGACACTGGGGAAATATTTGTAAGAGATGGTAGCTGAATCCTTGGCCCTTCTGGAGTGATAGGAGATGGTGCAGCCAAATGCCTGGAGCCGCCTCGCGATCAATGTACCGATGCTCCCCAAACCGATGATGCCTACTCGCTTGCCACTGAGCTGGTGCACCATCGGAATAAGTATTGACATCAGTTTCTGTTTGAGATAAAACATATGTATGCAAAGGGCAGAACTTGGGGGAATCAATGTGACATAGTGCCCAGTGTCCAGACTCCAGACTGGAGATTTTTTTAATTTTTTTTTTACTGTAAGAGATTTTCAGTTTTGCAAACAGAGAATACTCTGAATTCTAGCAATGAACCAGAAGCATTTTGCAAAACTAAATCATACAGTTTATGGCAAGATGTGGATTCAAATCTTGGCAGTTTGTTTAACCAAACAGTCTAGTTGACAGGGACCAAAAATTTGTTGTGCTTTTCGGATCAAAAAGAGGAAAGACTTCAGAAATTATCTGCATGGTAGTACTGTATTTCAGTAGAGAAGGAAACGACGGACCTTGGAACCAAGCGGGTAGTCCCCGCGCGCCGGCCACATCCCGCGCCGGACGAACCGGTCGGCCGCCGAGACGCTCCGGAGCACGTCGATCAGGAGCCCGACGGCGTGATCCGCCACGTCAGTGGAGAATGTCTCAGCGGCGCCGGCCACGGCGACGCCCCGGCGCGCGCACTCGGGGAGGTCGATGTGGTCCAGGCCGGCGGCGGTGGTCACGACGCAGCGGAGGCACGGGGCCGCGTCGAGGAAGGCGGCGTCGACTTGGATGGCGCCTCCGCCGACGACGACGGCGGCCCGCGGGGGCTCACCGGCCCCCCGGGCGGCCGCGGACGCGGCGAGGAACGCCAGGAGCGGAGCGCCCGAGTCGTAAAGGCTGTGGACGCGGTAGCGCGCGCGCAGCGCGGCGGCGAGGCCGTCGTCGGCGCGGCGAAGGTAGAGGACAGACGGCTTCCCGCCGGTGGCAGGCGCCCGCGCCGCGGCGACGACGGTGGATGCCATCGGCCGTTGCTTCGAGGGGAATTTTGCTGATCCAGAGCTGAACTGATTCTTGTGGCCTGCGACTTGGATAACCTGTGTGACATGTCGTTTTTTTTTTCTATACCTTTTGAGATCGACTTGAGTTAACTGAGCTTTGTTTTTCTGAAAGTTTAAGTCTTTTCTATTTCATCTCACCGAGTGATTCTTGTTTTAATGTTTTGGGAGATTGGCAAAATATGTTTGTAGCCAACCAATTGATGGCCACATTTTTCACTTACAAAAGTATTGGCTAGCCAATTTTTGAAATCCAAGTAATCATGTTCATAATCGCGGCACGTTTTCGTCCCATTTTTATTTTTAGATCGCCAAGCACATTTTCATCCCCGACACACAAGAAATGATCTTTAATGAAGCCTAAAAAGATAACGGTAGCAAAAGTTCTCTCACTTTTGATTTATCAATGAAGTGGTTATATGTACGTAGATGTCAATAAAAAATATTCAAGTACAATTGAGATTTATGAATGAATTTTTTTATCCATTGCCTACTGGCAAAGTCTAAAGTTTAGGACGCCAACTCCCGATCCGGAATTTTAGGATCGCCCCCGCGTCGCTCCCCGAAGGGGTGACTCGGGCTTACCCTACCGCCCCTACCCCTTAGATCCTACTCCCCCCCCCCCCCCCGCCGCCACCGGAGGACACCACCGGTCTAAGACCGCGAGGATGACAGTGGTGGCGGGGCCTCATCCTCCTCGCGGGAGTGATGGCGGCGGGGGCCCCATCCTTTCTTGCATTGTGGGATCTCCTGCAGGAGCTTCACAGCGGCCCTAGACGGCTTGGTTCATCCGGCAGAGATGGGCACCAGGGCGGCGGCCCCGGATTTCTCCTGCAACCATGGTTGCCGCTGTGGCCGCGAGGGTGGCATGACGTCTCGTTCGGGGGGGGGGGGGGGTGGGCTCGGTGCGGCTCAGGTACTCATCTCCGCATGGTGTGCGTGGAAATAGTGGTGCCCGCTAATGTAAGTGCATCTAGTGCCCCTTAGTGATTTTGGTGTATTGAAGACTTATAGGTTAAGGGACTGATGCGTTTGTGAGTGTACACAGGTCTATAAGACTATGAGGAGTTTGATATTTACAGAGAAAGTCGACCCCTAAAAATGAAGTTCTTCGACTGAAGACTTTGATATTCTGAAGACTTTCTGAAGACTTTGAAAGTGAAGAATTTGGTGTGACCTTGAAGACTTGGTATCCATTCGAGGAACATGAAGCGTGAAGACTTTTGTTTTCGTAGTTTCATTTTCTCTTTCTTCAGTCATAGGAAACACCGTACTGTTAAAGGGGGGTCGAGGAAATACTAAGGAAAAATTTCCATGTGATGCTCAACTCAAAATCCTACACCTACCAATCCCTTCGAGTGAAGCCATTGGAAATCTCATACAGTTCAGTCAATTTCTTCAGTGACAGAGACGCAGTTCTTCTGGTCATTGAGGACTTTGATCTCACTGAGGAGTTAGGAATTCGCCAGTGCGAATTGCCTACACAGTGAGGAACATGATAGCCCTGAGGAATTTGAGAGTCAAATTTCCGACCGTTGTTGTGCTGCGCGCCGGCTGTCTCAAAATATCTTATCCACCTAACGGTCATATCATTGAAGGGCATTTATGTCTTATCATGTCGGGCTGCTCCCTAGGCTATAAATAGCCGCCCCCTACAACCACTAGTTGGTTGGCTGCTCCGAGAGAACTTGACACTTGTCATTTGAGAGCAACCCATCCTCCGAGGACTTTGAGCGAAAATCATCAAGTGAGGAAAATCCCAAAACCAAACCCCCACAAACCCAAAGTGATTGAGCATCACTGAAGAAATTGATCCTGCGTGGATCCGACGCTTGTTACCTTTGAAGACTGTGCTTCTTCCAGACGGTTAGGCGTCAAGGTCTAGAGCATCCAAGAGGAATTGTGGATCGCCGAGTGACCAAGTCTGTGAAGGTTTGGAAGTCACCTGAAGACTTACCACGAGTGATTGGACGAGGCCTGCGTGGTCTTAGTTCAAGGAGAATATGGTGATGACTGGGTGTCCTGAGTTGCGGCTCAGAGACTGGGTGTCCGGGACTGCGTGTCCTCGAGTTTAAATACTCAGCCGCTCCAACCAGACGTACAACTGAGACAACAGTTGGAACTGGTTTACCAAATCATTGTCTTCACCAACTAACTGGTTCTATTTCCTCAACTCTTTCATTTCCTCATTACTGTGTTGAATGTTGTTCATATCTGTGCTTGAAGACTTTGACTGAAGACTTTCTCAATTTCCTCAGTTCAATTTCTTCAGTCTGTTTGTCTTCATCTTGTTATCATGTGTTTACGCTTTCGGTACTCTGTGCTAGTCTTCATTTCATCATGATGACCATGCTTGTATCCTGTTATGCTTACTTCTGAGTACGTATTCCGCTGCTAGTAGTTCTTCAGTAAGGAATTTCCTCACCGGCAAATTCCTCAGTGAAGAATTCATAAAAATCGCCTATTCACCCCCCCTCTAGTCGATATAACGCACTTTCAATTGGTATCAGAGCAAGGTACTCCCTTGTTCTATGTGATTTTGGTTTAACCGCCTGGAGTTTTAGTTATGTCGACCGCAGGTATGATCAAGGTCTCGGCTGGGTGTCCTACCTTTGATGGGACGGACTACCCCTACTGGAAGAACAAGATGCGAATGCATCTTGAGGCAATTGACAACGATCTCTGGTATGTTGTGGAAAATGGTGTCCCCTTTGTCTCACCCTCACTGAACGCTACCGATGTGAAGAGATTCAAGCAACTCGATTCTCAAGCGAAGAATATCATATGTGGCCATCTGAGCAAAGGACAGTATGGAAGAGTGAGTGCTTTGAAAACTGCTAAGCTTATCTGGGATAGGCTGTCCAAAGTGAATGAAGGAGTCTCAACTCAGCGTGACTCTCGAGTTGATGTTCTTCAGAATCTCTTCAACCGCTTCAAAAGACTCGACAATGAAAATGTCCAACAAACCTTTGATCGCCTCACTGACATGTCAAATGAGCTTCAAGCCCTCGGTGCCACTGACATCACTGATCATGAAGTAGTGAAGAAACTGTTGAGATCGCTTGATTCCTCATTTGATACTCTGGGACTGATGATACAAGAACGTGCTGATTACAAGTCTCTTGATCCTGCCGATATCCTCGAAAGGCTAAATACTCACGAGTTCCAGCTTGCTGAAAAGAGAGATCTCTATGGTTCAAACTATGGCAAACCACGTACCCTAAAGGCCAAGGCTGTGTCTGATTCTGAATATGAGGACTCTGGTAGTAGCCTTGGTGATCCTGAAGAATTGAGCCAGGAGCTAGCACTGCTCGTGAAGAAATTCCAGAAGTTCTCAAGACGTGGTCGCTTTGGAAAATCCTCAAGAAGCAGTGATTCTTCGTCCAGTGACTATAAGAGAAGGTTGTGCCACAAATGCAAGAAACCTGGTCACTATATTCAAGATTGTCCTCAGTGGGAAAAGGAAATGAAGAAGAAGAAATACAAGGATTACAGTTCTGATGATGCGAAGAAGAAGAAATCGTCAAAATCTTCGTCATCAAAATCCTCGAAGTCTTCATCTCACAAGAAGAGCAGCTCCAAGAAGGCTCGGGCATTCATTGGCAAGGAAATGGACTCTGAAGCTGAATCTGAGGAAAATGATGAAGAGGAGGCGTCTGAAGAATCTGAATCTGGTGTGGCGAGTCTGGCGGTCGCTACTGCTTTCGTCAGCAAGTCCATCTTCAACACTGAAGAAACTGACCCCACCGACAAGCCTGATGAAGATAATGATGGCTATGCTCCCACCTATTGCTTCATGGCGAAAGGTGCTAAGGTACTCAAATACAACTCCTCGGAATCTAGTGAAAATGAATCTGATGAGGATCTCAAGCCCAGCTACTCTAAACTTGCTAAGATTGTTGTAAAACAACAATGGGCTTTTGAAAAGGTTCAAAACATGCTAGACAAAAGTGATGATATGTTGGGTGAAGAAATGGATCGCACTAAAGCCCTGACTGAAAATCTTCAGAGACTTCAGTCTAGGTTTGATAACCTTCAAAGTCATCATAACACTCTCTTATCTGACCATGAGAAACTTTCTTATGAATTTCTTCAAGAAAAGCAAGATCACGAGAAGCTTTCCTCTAAATCTCTTCAAAGAAAGGAAGATCTTGAAAAGCTAATAGTGTGTTATGAAGATCTTCAGAAGGAGCGCGATTCATTACTAGCTCAACAAATCAGCGCTTCTCAGGAAGAATTTGTTCCTCCATGCTTAAAGTGCATTGAACGTGAATCTGCTAATTCTTCACCTGAATGTTCAAATGCTTCAACTGTTACAAATTCTTCATCTGCCTATGCTATCACTAATTCCTCATCTGAGGACATTGCTAGTATCACTGACAATGCAGGGCTGAAGGAACTGTACATGACAGGCATGTACAAAAGCCTCAAAGGGCATCAGACTCTTTGTGATGTGCTTAAAAAGCAGATCCTCAACAGAAACCCTAGGAAAGAGGGTATTGCCTTTGAGAGGAAACTTAATGCTGATGGAAAATATTGGAAGCCTGAGCAGTACCCCAAAACCTCATGGGTTGCTGCAAAGGGACCTCCAGTTGATCCATCTAACTTATCTGGCTTTACATGTGAATCTCCCCATTCTTCTAATGAGTCATTTGACTCCAACTATAAACTGTTCAAAAATCAGAATGGTGAAGTATTTGCTAGATATGTTGGCACTAACTGCAGGAACGGTTCCCCTATGAAGAAAATCTGGGTTCCCAAAAGTTATGTTGAAAGTCTTCAGGTGAATGTCCTCATGACACCACCTGTGAAGAACAGGAACCCCAGATCAAATTCTTCATACGGACTAAATTCTTCATATGGATCCAAGTCCTCATACGGACCAAATTCCTCACATGGATCAAATTCCTCAAAAGGATCAAAGTCCTCATATGATTATCATCGTGCTAACAAATCTGTCTCGCAGGGTAGAGCTAAGGGCTATGAATATGTGCATTATTCTTCAAATCATTATGTTCATAAGTCCTCGAAGAATTTCTCTGCTTATTCATATGCTTACCCTAACCCCTCTTATGTAAAACGAAATGGTTTGGCATCTTTGCCACCATTCTCATATGGTGCTCACAGAGTGATGAACTCTTTGCCACCCCTTCAGATGTGGGTGGTGAAGAAAAAGAACTAATCTCTTCTGCAGGGTCAGGTCTCTAGACGTGCTTTAACGTCTGAAGAATTTGCTGGGGACCTGACGAAAATGCCTGAAAGGACGCAGGCGAATCATGATGAAATGAACTTTCATTTCACACGTCCTCATACTGCTATATCTGTTTACTGCTTGATGAAATTCATCTGATGAACTTGATATCATATTCTTCACTAATGAAGCATATGAGATTGTAAGCTACACTAATTCATCTGCAGGATGATCAACCCAAAACCACTGAATGGGTCCTCGATAGTGGATGTACGAATCACATGACTGGTGACAAGAATCTATTGGTGGATGCTTCCTTATCACCGTCACCTCTGAAGCATATCATCTTTGCTGACAAAGGCAAAAGTCAGGTATTGGGTCTTGGTAAGGTTGCAATCTCTAAGGATAAACACATGGACAAAGTCATGCTTGTTGAGTCCTTAGGATACAATCTCATGTCAGTCTCAATGCTTTGTGATCTTGATATGGTTGTTGTCTTTGGCAAGTATCGCTGTGTTGTGATTATGGAAGCTGACAATTCCAAAGTCTTCGAAGGCTTTAGGAGAGGAGATTTGTATATTGTTGATTTCTCTACAGGACCACAACCAGCTGTGTGTCTACTTGCAAAAGCTTCAGAAGGCTGGCTATGGCATCGACGACTTGGTCACGCAGGCATGAGGAATTTGAACACGCTTGCGAAGAAGAAGCATGTCATTGGCATTGAAAATGTCAAATTCCTCAAGGATCACTTATGCGGAGCCTGTGAAGCAGGAAAAATGACCAAGGCCAAGCATCCAGCGAAGACTATCATGACCACTACTCGTCCATTCAAATTGCTTCACCTGGACCTCTTCGGACCTAATCATTACTCAGCAGTCACTAATGATGCATCTCTATATGGTTTTGTCATTGTTGATGATTACTCTTGATATACATGGGTACACATTGTTACTTACAAACATGAAGTGCAGGAAGTCTTCAAACGATTTTCCTCGAGGGCTTCAACCAACTTTGGTGTGAAGATCAAGCACATCAGAAGTGACAATGGAACTGAGTTCAAGAATTCCGGTCTTGATGCCTATCTTGATGAACTTGGTATTACTCATGAGTTATCTGCTCCCTATACTCCTCAGCAAAATGGCGTCGTGGAGCGCAAGAACAGAACTCTTGTTGAGATGGCTCGCACTATGCTTGATGAATACAAAACGCCTCAGCGTTTTTGGATTGATGCAATTGATACTGCGTGCCACATCATCAACAGAGTATATCTTCACAAATTCTTCAAGAAGACGGCCTATGAACTCCTCACTGACAAGAAACCCAATGTGAGTTATTTCAAAGTCTTCGGTGCTAAATGTTGGATTAGAGATCCTCACCACAACTCTAAATTCGCACCGAAAGCACATGAAGGTTTTATGCTTGGTTACAGAAAGGACTCGCACACCTATAGAGTCTTCAACATTGTTCTTCACAAGATTGTTGACACTGTAGATGTGCGGTTCGATGAAACTAATGGCTCGCAAAGAGAGCACCTACCTTCTGTGTTAGATGAACCAGCACCTGAGGATGCTATCAAACTCAAGGCAACTGAGGATGTTATTCCTACTGAAGAATCTGCTGAAGAATTCATTCCAGTTCATGAAGAACGTCGAGCTGATGCACCTGAAGAAAATGCCGAGGAAAATGGTGCTGAAGAAAATGTTGAAGAAAATGCTGATCAAATTCCTCAGCGACAACCAGCTCATCCTCGCGTTGCAAAAGAAGTGCAAGTGGAGAAGATCATCGATGACATTCGCGCACCAGGTCCTCTCACACGCTCAAAAGCTTCACATTTATCTAACTTTTGTGGGCACTATGCTTTTGTCTCTATCACAGAGCCCACTAAGGTAGATGAAGCATTTCTGGAGCCAGAGTGGATTCAGGCTATGCAAGAAGAATTACATCAGTTCGAGCTTAACAATGTCTGGGAATTGGTCAATCGCCCAGATCCTCGCAAGCATAATATCATTGGCACAAAGTGGATCTACCGCAACAAGCAAGATTAAAATGGCCTTGTGGTGAGGAATAAGGCACGACTAGTAGCTCAAGGCTACACACAGGTTGAAGGAATTGATTTTGATGAAACTTTTGCACCTATTGCTAGACTTGAGGCTATTCGCATATTGCTTGCTTACGCTAACCATCATGATATCATCTTATATCAAATGGATGTGAAAAGTGCATTCCTCAATGGTAAGGTTGAGGAAGAAGTATATGTTGCTCAACCCCCAGGTTTTGAAGATCCAAAGAATCCTGACAAAGTCTTCAGACTCAATAAGGCCCTCTATGGCCTCAAGCAAGCCCCTCGGACGTGGTATGATACATTGAAGGAATTCTTCGTGAAGAATGGCTTCACACCCGGTCTTCAAATTCGTCAGCAGTGCAATGGCATATTCATATCTCAGGAGAAATACCTCAAGGATGTACTGAGGAAATTCGGCATGCAAGATTGCAAAGGCGTCAAAATTCCTATGCCCACAAATGGCCATCTATGCACTGATGAAAATGGTATTGACTTCGATCACAAGCGTTCCTCGAAGAAAAACTGCATACTTCTTCAGAGTGTTCAGTTGTTCAAATTCCTCATCTGAAGAATATGGCTGAAGGAAAGAGACTGCAGAAAGGAGGAAAGAAGCCTGAGGTCATGACTGCTTTTGAGATCCCTGATGACATATACAAGGACTATTGCACACCTGATGAAGCCAAGTTTGGCAAAGAAAACAAGAATCAGCGCAAGGTGCGCATTCAGAGGATTGAACGGAGATGGGCCAGAGAATGGAGAGAATATCGATATGTTACTCCAAAGTACATGAAGAAATTCGCCCTCAATCCTCCGTGCCCAAGAGCTCCATTGGCACCTGGCCAAGTAGCTGATCCCACCAGCATCAAGCGTGGTGAGGACTTTCCTGAAGAATGGGCTAGGCGCCAAGCTAAATTGGCAAGACAAGCCAAGAAGGCAGTGAGGAAATTCAATGAGGATTCTGCTGCTGCTGCTGCTGCTGCTGCTGAGACCTCGGTCAGACCGAGGAAATCAATGCCAAAGAAGCATGCTCGCAAGCCAAGTGCTTCACCGACAGCGCCCTCACGGCCAAGTTCCTCAGCTATGCCCTCACGGCAAATTCCTCAGACTGCTACTGCTCCACCAAAGTCCTCAACTCCTGTGCATCTGGCTACATGCCAAAGGACTACTGGTTTTCAATTGCTTCTGGTGTCTCAACAAGTTCCTTAGCTGCACCAATGTCCTCATCAGGCCCCACTCTGTTGAAGACTAAAGCAACAGCTGGACGCGGTCCTCGGCCAAGTCCAAGGAAGAAACAGGTTGCATTCCATGTGCCATCTGATGGTGAAGCCTCTGATGATGAACTTGCAGAAATCATCAGAGACAGACAAGTGAAGGCCGCTAGAGGCAAAGGCACATCTGTGCCACTGCTTTTGGATCCGAAAAAGATCCTCGATTACATTGATCTCTGGCACAAGGATCCAAACACTCCAATGCCTGATCTGCCTCTGAGTCCCGGTCAAAGTCACATGCTGACCCATTTCATCACTCAAGAGAAATGGAAATTTGAGAAGGCACGTGAGATCAAGAAGGCTCAATACAGGAAGGAGAAGCTCCTGAAGAAGAATGTTGTCAGAATGACACCTGAGGAACTTCTCCAGGCTCAATCTGAAATCCAAGCCCTCAGCAAAGATTTCGATGCATACAATGCTGATTGGCAAGGAGCCAAAGTGAGATTCGTCAACCTGACAAAGAAAATGACAACTGTTGCAGCCCCATCGCAACAAGAAAATCCTCAGGCTGCAGACACTGCTCAGCCTGCTGAAGAACATGCCAGCACCGCTGATGACTTTCAGCATGCTGATGAAAATACAAGTTCCAGGGCTGATGACTCCATCCCAGCCGCTGAAGAAATTGCCAGGGCATCCACTAGTGGTGTGCCTGAAGAAACTGAAAAGATCAGAGCAACTGCACCAGTTGCGCCTGAAGAAAATCAACCAGATTCCTCAGCTCCTCCCGCGCCTACACCAACTCCAATCCTTTGTTCTGCCTATGAAGTGAAGAAGACCAAGGCTGCAGAGCGAGCTGCAGTGAAGAAAAGGAAGGCATCAGCTGCGTCAAATTCTTCGGCTGCGAAGAAAATGAAGCCAATGACCAGCTCTATTGAAAATCCTATTGATGCTGTTCCAATTTCCTCCATGTCATCAAAGGAAATTGTTCCTTATGGAGAAGACTACAAGATCCCAAGCGGATCTGATGAAGAAAATCATTCTGCTGCTACGTCAGAGCAGCTTGATGATGAAATTGAAGTGGACGCAATCCCTTCAACGCCAGTCATTTCCTCACCTCCGCCTCAGTTCACAGCTGAAGAGGCTGATGTTGAGGAAATTGAAGATGAAGATGTGGATATTGGATGCACCACACCTGTGATGAATGATGACTTTTGGGAAAGTCAGCATCCCAATACTCCTCCATTCACACCTATCCAACAAATTCCTCAGTCCCCAGCAACCACAGTTCAGATGGGCTCTGAAGAAACTCATCCCACTCCTTCTGTTCATGAAGAAATTCCAGCCGCTAGTGCTGAAGAACCTGCTGCTGCTGATCCTCAAGTTGCACAAGAGGAGGAACCAGAAATTCCTCAGCCTGAAGAACCTGAGCTCGCGATTCCTGAGGTTGTGCTGCAAATCACTGACACTCCTCTGCCCAAGCCGAAGAATCCGTTCTCAAGCAAGCAAAAATTCAAGGCTGAAGACTTCTTTTCGGAGCATGTGTTCTTCACTGACTATAATCCATATGACTCTGCTCGCATAAGGAAGCGGCGTTTCTGGACTGCTAGTCAAGCCAACTTCTATTCCTCAGTGCTATTTGACAAGGACAAAATCTTCGATCATGAACATATTCCTCATGTGGATATGGAATCTCTGCCGTGCTTTGAGCCAGTCCTCAGTGTTATTCACGATGCAGGACTACTGAACTTCTGCACTGATATCTGTGATTGGAATGAAGAACTCATTCTTCAGTTCTACGCCACACTGCATATCACCGGAGATGCTGAAGATGTCAATTCATGGGTGCTAGATTGGATGACTGAAAACACTCATTATAAGGCACCAGCAACTGAATTGCTTCGTGTCCTTCCTCTTGATCCTCCCCATGACAGTGCACATTGCATCTACAATGACCCTGAACTGACAAATCATTATATGCAAGTGCTCATGAAGCCTTTGAAGCCAGGGCAGGCCCCACGAACCAAATTCCTCGTCAAGGAATTGCTCTATGTGCCTCGGACTGCCTATCGCATTCTGACGAAGACAATGAGTCCTATCAAAGGCCACGACTCTAATGATGAAGAAGTCGTTGGCATCATGAAGAATATGCTTTTCAACATCATTCATGGCGTTCCCGTCAACTTCCATGATTTCTTCATGAGGACTCTTGCAAATGTTGCAATGTCACCATTCGAGCTGAAGCCCTATGCGCCTTGGATTATGAGATTCATAAGGGCAAGATCTTCACTGAATTATAAGGCTGACACTCTGAACCATGGTAGCTACTTGCCTCCCATTCAAGTCCTCAAGCGACCAGTTTCATCATCTGATGATAAAGGCAAGGCAACTGCTGTGATCGATGAAGGCACTCGTCCATTGGATGGTTAATTTCGTCTGGCTACATCTTACTCTACCAATGATGACTTTGCCACACATGACACTGCCGCAAATACCTTAGCTAAGCAAAATCCTCAAGCCACAGCTCCCAGGGTGATGACTGATCGTGAGTTACTCCTCAGTCTTCATCAGAAGGTTGATCGCAATCACAAATGGGTGAAGCGTCAGTTTGCTGCTGTTCTTCACAATATGACCTCAACACATAATGCAGTGAAGAAGAACCATTATCACCTTCATGAAACCCTCAACCGAACCTGGGCTGTTCTCACTCATGTCTATAGCGCTGAGGACTATGAGTCTTAAGGAAGAATTTGACTGGTCTGCACCTCCTACGAAGAAATTCAAGAGGGTCAAAGTTCCTCCACTGGTGGCCAGCTCTTATTCTTCATTGCGCGACACTGATGAGTATGAAGATTTGGACGACACTGCGGCAGACCCTACTACAACAAACAACCCTGACAACACTGGCGCTCCTCCATCAACTTGAAATTCTTCAGGGGCGTTAGTCCTCAGTTTCGATCCTTTTGGTCATTTGATGACAAAGGGGAGAAATCTGAGTTAGTCTTCAAGCGGGTCTATACTAAGGGCGTTTTTTAAAGTTACAACTCTCGTTCTTCCGAAACTTTTATTGGATCGAGTTGTAATCTTAAACCCGATGGTGCCTTGATACTTGTGAATTGTGCTCTGATGCTTTTGATGCACTGAGCTCTGATACTTTTGATGTGCTATTCTGCATGCTTATTCCTCGTTAATATTATTGCACGCATGCTGAATCTCATCAGGCACCATATTTCATCATGCATTTCAAATTCTTCATATTCTATATCAAATGCGTGTATGAATTACAAGATATAGGGGGAGATCTTCATGATTCAATTCTTCAAATGTGCATTGCCTCAAAAGCAAATTCCTCACTATGCACATACTCAGGGGGAGTTCTTCTATATCTTGCAATCAAATTCCTCAATATCAGTATTTACACTTCATATGTTTATCCCCGTTAAAAACTTAACCTATGTTGTCATCAATCACCAAAAAGGGGGGAGATTGTAAGTGCATCTAGTGCCCCTTAGTGATTTTGGTGTATTGAAGACTTATAGGTTAAGGGACTGATGCGTTTGTGAGTGTACACAGGTCTATAAGTCTATGAGGAGTTTGATATTTACAGAGAAAGTCGACCCCTAAAAATGAAGTTCTTCGACTGAAGACTTTGAATTCTGAAGACTTTGTGAAGACTTTGAAAGTGAAGAATTTGGTGTGACCTTGAAGACATGGTATTCATTCGAGGAACATGAAGCGTGAAGACTTTTGTTTTCGTAGTTTCATTTTCTCTTTCTTGAGTCATAGGAAACACCGTACTGTTAAAGGGGGTCGAGGAAATACTAAGGAAAAATTTCCATGTGATGCTCAACTCAAAATCCTACACCTACCAATCCCTTCGAGTGAAGCCATTGGAAATCTCATACAGTTCAGTCAATTTCTTCAGTGACAGAGTCGCAGTTCTTCTGGTCACTGAGGACTTTGCTCTGACTGAGGAGTTAGGAATTCGCCAGTGCGAATTGCCTACACAGTGAGGAACATGATAGCCCTGAGGAATTTGAGAGTCAAATTTCCGACCGTTGCTGTGCTGCACGCCGGCTGTCCCAAAATATCTTATCCACCTAACGGTCATATCATTGAAGGGCATTTATGTCTTATCATGTCAGGCTGCTCCCTAGGCTATAAATAGCCGCCCCCTACAACCACTAGTTGGTTGGCTGCTCCGAGAGAACTTGACACTTGTCATTTGAGAGCAACCCATCCTCCGAGGACTTTGAGCGAAAATCATCAAGTGAGGAAAATCCCAAAACCAAACCCCCACAAACCCAAAGTGATTGAGCATCACTCAAGAAATTGATCCTGCGTGGATCCGACGCTTGTTACCTTTGAAGACTGTGCTTCTTCTAGACGGTTAGGCGTCAAGGTCTAGAGCATCCAAGAGGAATTTTGGATCGCCGAGTGACCAAGTCTGTGAAGGTTTGGAAGTCACCTGAAGACTTACCACGAGTGATTGGACGAGGCCTGCGTGGTCTTAGTTCAAGGAGAATACGGTGAGGACTGGGTGTCCTGAGTTGCGGCTCAGAGACTGGGTGTCCGGGACTGCGTGTCCTCGAGTTTAAATACTCAGCCGCTCCAACCAGACGTACAACTGAGACAGCAGTTGGAACTGGTTTACCAAATCATTGTCTTCACCAACTAACTGGTTCTATTTCCTCAACTCTTTCATTTCCTCATTACTGTGTTGAATGTTGTTCATATCTGTGCTTGAAGACTTTGACTGAAGACTTTCTCAATTTCCTCAGTTCAATTTCTTCAGTCTGTTTGTCTTCATCTTGTTATCCTGTGTTTACGCTTTTGGTACTCTGTGCTAGTCTTCATTTCATCATGATGACCATGCTTGTATCCTGTTATGCTTACTTCTGAGTACTTATTCCGCTGCTAGTAGTTTTTCAGTAAGGAATTTCCTCACCGGCAAATTCCTCAGTGAAGAATTCATAAAAGTCGCCTATTCACCCCCCTCTAGTCGATATAACGCACTTTCAGCTAAGATCTTCGGCCTGCCTTTGGGAGCCGCCGTGTGGCACAGGCCTTGGGTTCTTTTTGCTCTAAGTTGGTGTTCCGCCGGTTGCCGACCCTCATGGATCTGGCCATTGACGAGTTTTAGAATGCTCCGTTGGAGATCTTCATTGGGTGCTTGACACATGTATATTACCGGATCGGATGGGAATCGGTCATGTGCACCCCGAGTGGCTTCAAGAGGGTGTGACGCGAAGCTTCATTGTCTGTTGGCATTATGGGACATGTCGGTATTTCAATTTTCATGGTGAAGACAGTGATGGAGAACGTCATGGTAGCTGAGGTCTGAGGCCTTGTAATGGCAGATCGAGTCTTCGTGCCACTGAGAAATTTGTTTGGTGATTCATGACTCGTGGCAGTGACAGCACATGCAGAGTACAGAGTCTTATCTTTCAGGGTGAAAGCCCAAGGTCTGACCTTAATTGATTATGCCTGACAGTGACCTTATTGAAGGCATTATTTAAAGACCACGGATCTTCTCCAAGGTGAAAACCTAGGATTTAGGATCGGGCGATGATGGTGTTTCTGCAATGTTTCCTTCTTAAAGGCATCGTTTTTGGAGGATTGGGACTTCTGGTGTTGTCTAGGCGGTCGTTCATGCTGCAACTACAAGGAATTGGTCACTGTGGCAGGATTTTCTTTTCTTCTTCTTCTTCTTATTGTCTTTTGGTTGTGTGCATCTGTGATGTCTTTTTGTTTTGTGAGTAAACTTCTGATCTATTCATCAATTGTCAAGGTAGTACAAAGAACACTAGAAGTAAAATTTACATCCAGGTCCGAAGACCACCTAGCGACGACTACAAGCACTAGAGCGAGCCGAAGGTACGCCGCCGTCATCGCCCCTCCCTCGTTGGAGCCGGGCAAACATTGTTGTAGTAAACAGTCGGGAAGTCGTCGTGCTTAGGCCCCATAGGACCAGCGCACCAGAACAACAACCGTCGCCGATGAAGAGAAGCATAGACGGAAGGATCCAACCTGCGGACACACAAACGTAGAGGAACGGAGACTGGATCCAGTTGGATCCACCGAAGACAAACGCCGACCGGATCCCACGAGATCTGTTGGAGACAAACCTCCACACGCCTTCCGACGATGTTTGAAACATCACCGGACGGGGGCTAGGCGGGGATGACCTTATTCCACTTTCAAGAAGTCGTCGCCGCCTCGTCTTCTTGAACATGGCACAAACCCTAACAAGACTCAAAAAAGTATCTAAAAACGGAGCCCTCCCGCCGGCAAGGGCCCGGATCCATCATGCCTCCATGATCCAAGGACCATAGGAGATGAGGCGGACCGGCGGCGCCGGCGAGAGGCAAGGAAACCCTAGACGGGAGTTTTGCACGTGGGTAGGAGCGAAGGGTTATTGCCACGTGAGGATCCATTGCCTCCTTCGGATCCTCGTGCATCTGTAATGTCTTTATAACACTGCGTTATTGCAGAAGTGGGTGTAATTGGTATCTCCGTGATATTAATATATTTTATTTGTTGGAAAAGTAAAAGTTTTGGTTGCCCTACTCCAATAATATATGTCTTCCAAGCGTTCAAAGCGTCTAAATTTGACGCCATTTTCCACCCAAACTATTCTGGTGATGGCTTCCTACTTTTTTTTGTGAGTAGGCTTCCTACACATGATGACCTAGTTACAAAAAAAGAAACTAAAAACCATCGTCAATGAGAGCAATCGAATAAAATTGTGTAATATTTTTATAGAAAAAACACATGAACAATCTAGTAATATTACTAACGATGCTACAAAACTTAGAAATTCATAGCAAACAGAAATATTCAAGAAAAATATGCAACTGAACAAAACAAGAAGGCATTCATTATTTCTACTCCCTCCGTCCCAAAATAAGTGTCTTGAGCTTAGTACAACTTTGAACGAGAGCTAGTACAAAGTTGAGACACTTATTTTGGGACGGAGAGAGTACTTTTTTTCTCCAGAATTTACTATTTTAGGCACTACTTTTTTTCCAACAGTTTATCTTGGAATGTTCCTAATTTAGAAATTCATTTTACCTAAATATGGTCATGTTTTTCTTAATATTCATTTAAGATTTTTTTAATAAATAGTTATTTTCCTATTTTCCCTTTATTTCGCCATAATTTGTCTCGTAAAAATATTTTTGAATTATTTACTTCTGTAAACAACATAACTTATACAAAACTTTGAGTACTATTTAAAATTTGTGTTGCTTTTAATTTTCTCTTGTGTGATACCATTCTCTTCTCATCACTAAACTACTTTTAGTGTCATAGGAGAAACATCTAAATGGCTTTGATACATGATAGTCTAAGTATTTTCACTATAGGAGGAAATAGTGCCAATATTTGAGGTACCTAAAATACACCTTGTTTCAAAAGAAAGAGAAAACACTAATACACCTTTTGTCCTTATAAAAATCAAGTGAAATAAAAAAATATAAAACATTATATACGGACAAATGAGTGACGATTCTTAGTGATTTTCTTGTAAGTTTAGAGTTCAAAAAATATTCAAAAAAAAGTTTGGAGTTCAGAATAGACAATACATTCAACCCTCATACCCACTCCGGTTCCATAGTCATCTGTTACCTAGTCAACTTCATGGTGGCGCCCGGTAGCAATGCCACATTTTTTCACATATTTTCTCATAATTAATGTATTGGAGAAAAATGGTTGCATTCGCGTGATTATTATTTTTAAGTTCTCAATATGTAGCACTCTATGCACAAATGATCTTTTTGTGTGCAAACTCTATTTTAACTACAAAGGTATAAAATCCTACCGATAACTATACCTGGCCATCCTGGCCCGACTCTAACCAAGCCCGACGCGAAAAACCCAGGCCCGGGCCCGGCCTGAAGTTTGGAGTTCAATTTTGAATTTCATCACAAATTTCACGGACATGCATGATGTACATGGCTCCACAATCAAAATGTGTGCTGCTACGTACATGTACACTTGAGAGATGCAGCAGCTACTGGAGCGAACCAGACGTGATGTTCAGCAGTCGAGTACTTCACATTCTTATAGACCAAGACCTTGGCTTTCTCCATCATCCTTTTGTAATTTACGGACCATGCACATTTCTTCTTCTTAAATGCCCCTTGCTACATTCTAAGAACAACCACTAATAATGCCGGCGCCGCCCCTGCTTACTTACTCGAAAGAGGAGCAGGAGCGGTGCATATATCTACTTGTCACGTGTAACACCGATCACAAATGTCATATGAAACCTCACTTGGTCTGATCTCTTGTTCTATCATCTACGGCATTTGCTCGGGAAACACGGGCGTGAGCAATGGCTTACCTTGGAAGAACGCCTCAAGGTTCCCGATCATGAGGTCCGAAAGGTCAGAGGCCGACTCCACAGTGAAGACGGCCTCATGCGCTGTGAGCACCGCATTTTCCATGGAGAGTAGCTCTGCCGGCACCTCAGGCTCCTTCTCAAAGACATCGAGGCCCGCGCCCGCTATCCCCCCTCCCTTGAGTGCACGGATCAGCGCCGCCTCATCGACGTTCCCTCCGCGGGCAATGTTCACAATGACTCCGTCTTTCCCCAGCGCCCCCAGGACTTCCTTGTTGACAATGTGCCGTGTCTGATCGTTGAGAGCGCACGCGACGATGAGCACGTCGGATTCGAGAGCGAGGTTGATGACACTGGGGAAATATTTGTAAGAGATAGTTGCTGAATCCTTGGCCCTTCTGGAGTGATAGGAGATGGTGCAGCCGAATGCCTGGAGTGATAGGAAATTGGTTGTGATTTTCGGATCAAAAAGAGGAAAATCATCTTGAGTGCTTCTATTTCAGTAGAGAAGGAAACCACGGACCTTGGAGCCAAGCGGGTAGTCCCCGCGGGCCGGCCACATCCCGCGCCGGACGAACCGGTCGGCCGCCGAGACGCGCCGGAGCACGTCGACGAGGAGCCCGACGGCGTGATCCGCCACGTCAGTGGAGAATGTCTCACCGGCGCCGGCCACGGCGACGCCCCGGCGCGCGCACTCGGCGAGGTCGATGTGGTCCAGGCCGGCGGCGGTGGTCACGACGCAGCGGAGGCACGGGGCCGCGTCGAGGAAGGCGGCGTCGACTTGGATGGCGCCTCCGCCGACGACGACGGCGGCCCGCGGGGGCTCACCGCCCCCCCGGGTGGCCGCGGCCGCGGCGAGGAACGCCAGGAGCGGAGCGCCCGAGTCGTAAAGGCTGTGGACGCGGTAGCGCGCGCGCAGCGCGGCGGCGAGGCCGTCGTCGGCGCGGCGAAGGTAGAGGACCGACGGCTTCCCGCCGGTGGCAGGCGCCCGCGCCGCGGCGACGACGGTGGATGCCATCGGTCGTTGCCCCGAGGGGAATTTTGCTGATCCAGAGCTGAACCGATTGTTGTAGCCCGCGACTTGGATAACTAGTGTCAGCGTGTCAGTCGTTTTTTTTCCCTGGGGGTAGCTTTTTGAGGGGTTTGGCTCCTCTCCAGTCGAACTACTACAGCACGCGTGCTGTAGACGTCACATCGGCCGTCAATTCCCATCTGATCGTTCTCATTTTTTCTATTTAATTCTGGAGTTAAAAGCACCAGAAGTCCTACAACTTGCTCTCAATGTGATGGTTTAGTCCTACAACTTGCAAATTGACCCTACCCAGTCCCACAACTTGCACCAAATGTGCAAATCTAGCCCTGACGAATAAGAAAGCGCCATGTGGACGTGTGGGTGCACACCCGGTCAGCGCCTGGCATTTTGCAAAGACCCCCCTGGCGTTGATGTGAATCAACCCGCACTACCAGCAGCAGAGCACCTGAATTTATTAAGCGCATTTATTCTGTCGAGAGGGGAACTCATGTGGCCTATCGCAACTCATTCTTCTCCATCTTTGTCTCTGTCGGCGCTCGAACGGCCGTTGCTGACGTCAGCAACAATGGCTGCCTCACTGGAGCTGTCCGGCGGTCCAGTGCCGCCTCCATCGGCTCATCTTGTTCGGCCGCCATCAGTCTTTCCTCCAGATTATGGTGAGCTCCTCTTCTCTGCACCTCCTATGCCCTGTTTCGTTTCTTGATTTTGCCGGGCGTAGTACGGCCTCGTACGGCGGATCCGTGCGATTTGGAAAGCTGATTCAAGCTTGTTAGTTGTTTCGATCTTGCAAAGTGGCAATCTTATCATGGGTTATGAGCGATGCATTTACTCTAGGGTTATGAGCTAGGGTTTACTCTTCCTCGTCATGGATTTGGTGAAGAAGGTGAAGAAGATGGGGTTTTGGCATTAAGCTAGGGTTATGAGATATGTTTTATTTCTTGTGTGAGATTGGCATGTTGTGTTCTATACATTCACTTACCATGTCAATCTGAATGTGTTCAGTTAAGTTTTACTGAATTTTTAATTGAATTTGTGCAGTTCATGTAAAGTTAACTGAAATTTGCACATGTTCAGTTAAGTTAACTGCATTTTTAACTGAACTTGGGCAGTTCATGTTCAGTTAACTGAATTTTTAACTGAATATCTCTCTTTTTGGTATGCAGTTTGTGACTCAGCAATGGGACAGAGTGTTCACACTCCTTTCTTTACACTGGAGCTGCAACATGGTGGTCTTTTCTGTGGATCTATCAGTGCCCCAGAGTATTATAACTCTTCTTTGGAGGTCCTTGACTATGTTGATGCTTGCACATTTTCATATGCAATCTTAGAAGAAAACCTGAAATAGTTGGGATATCCTGCTAATGAGCACATTATTTACTGGTGTTTACCTGGGAAAACACTTTCAGATGGCTTGGTGAGAATTAAGGGTGATGAGGATTTGCAACATCTTATCACAGCTAGTGCTCAGCACAAAGTTCTTGCAATTATGGTTGACCATGCAGACTTCATCAGCAATTTGAGAGAAGATTTGATATTGAAGCTGCCATCTGTTGCAAGCCCTGTCAGAATGGCCAACTCAATTCTTAGTGCAACAAGTGCAGCATCTGATCACAGCATTATATCAGTGAATGTTGAAGATCCAATTTCAGAGGTTGCAGTTGATGGGACAGAAGAAGATGATTTTCTGACAGATTTTCTTAATTCTGTTGCTGACCCAAATTTATGACATATTGTGCAGAGCCAGACCTATTTAATGGTGCAGAGCAAGAACTCCTTAATGTTGCAGAGCCAGACCAGCTTAATGCTGCAGATACAAATGTGATGGTTGCTGGTGCAGAGCCAGACCAGCTTAATGCTGTAGATACAAATGTGATGGTTGCTGGTGCAGAGCCAAATTTGCAGTCTGAAAATGTTGTGCTGTCAGATTCAGACTTCAGTGACAGTGATTATGACATAGATGATGGAGATGATTATCTTTATGAAGACAACATTGACTTTAATGTTGATGAAGAGGCTGAGCAAGAGGAGGTAGAGGTTGAGCCTGAATATGTACTTGATGATGAAGATCTCAACCTCTCCACTGAAGCACAAGACCAACTGAAGTACAAATTCAAAGCTTTCAATTCCAAGGTGGACATGAAATCCCCTGTATTTAAATTAGGTATGGTATTTGCTGATGTGGTTGAGTTGAGGAAAGCTCTCAAGGCCTATTCAATAAGGAACAGAGTGCAGATAAAAAAGCTGAAGAATGACAAGATCAGACTGGAGGCAGTTTGTCAGGGTGGTGGTTGCCCATGGGTGCTTAAGGCTGGAAATGACAACAGGACTGGAGGTTTTGTCATCAAGAAATACAATGGATTGCATAAGTGCCAGAAGAAGTGGAAGTTAAAGGATATGATAGCAAAATTCCTGTGCAATTTTTTCATTGATGAGTTCAGAGATGACCAGAAGATGTCCATTGGAACATTTTCATGGAAAATAACAAAGGAATTCAATGTTACTCCTAATAGATGGAAGCTTGCTAGGGCTAGGAAGCAAGCACTTAAGGAGATACATGGTGATGAGGAAGAGCAGTTCAGCAGGCTATGGGATTATGGGCATGAGCTAAGGAGCAAAAACCCTGGGTCTACATTCCTGCTAACAACTACACTTGTCAAAGATACAAAATTTCCAATGGGCAGAAAATGTTTGAAAACATTATATTGGTCATATGATGCTTGTAAGAGAGGATGGCTAAAGGGTTGCAGGCCTATTCTCTTTATTGATGGTTGTCACATGAAAACAAGGTTTAAAGGAGTGCTCCTTAGTGCTGTAGGAATTGATCCTAATGACTGCATTTTTCCCATTGCAATGGGCTGGGTGGAAGTAGAATGCAAAGGTTCATGGGAGTGGTTCTTGACCACTTTAAAAGATGATCTAAACATTACAAACACAGCTCCTTTCACAGTTATGAGTGACAAGCAGAAAGGGTTAATAAATGTTGTGCACAAGGTTTGGCCAGATGCAGAACACAGGTTTTGTGTGAGGCATATTTACCAAAATTTTAATGAGAAGCACAAAGGAGAGGTACTGAAGCAAGATCTATGGGCCATTGCAAGATCACCAAACAAGGTGAAGTGGAGAGAGAACTGTCAGAAAATGGATGATCACTGCCAAGCTGCCTTCCACTGGACTGAGAGGCTTGAGCCAAACACATGGTGCAAGGCATTCTTCAGGGAATTTCCCAAATGTGACATTCTGCTGAACAACAACTCTGAAGTGTTTAACAGCTACATTCTTGATGGCAGAGAGATGGCAGTGCTTAGTATGCTTGAATATATCTTCTACAAGATCATGCACACGCTAGTGAGTAAACAAAGGGAACACTACAAGAAATATGTCAACTAGTGACCTTCTGTCAGTGACCCTGGAAGAATTGGTCATAGATCTATGACCATTTCAGACCAATTAGTCAAAAGCTGTTCGGGGGGCTCCAAACCCTAAACAATAACGACCATTTTGGTCAGAAAGGTCGCAATTTCCTTACACGAAATAGTCATAAAGCAAATAGCACAGGTCCACAGCCTTATTTCTAGCTGATCATGACCAATATAGATGGTCATAACCTTGTAAATTGTGGTGGGTTGCTATGACTAGGCGCCACCTCTTCAGTTTTGCCTATGTGTCATGTCCATGTGGCAGTTTTTGCCCTAGGTTGTGAAGCAACCTATATTTCTGTCATTCCCAAAATTACCAAAAAAATCTCATAAATTCTTTGGGTCATATCTTCGTCAAATATGTAAAAAACCTTCCTTGCCTAGTTCAAAAATAATTCAAAAATATTTATTTTCCTATTCTGTTTAGAAAAACACTTTGTGAAGGAAGTACCACTTTGGCATGTCCAAATGGTATCCATTTTCTACGGTGCTTTCTTATGCCCAAATAACCATCCTCCACCAAATCCCACCTCAATCCATTCATTATTTTGAGCCCAGCTTCAACATTCGTATTTATGTCCAGTGTGGTACTTTGCAAAGCAAGTACCCCCTAGGCTCCTCCTTTTGAGCTGAAAATTTGTGAAGACGGTCTTCTTAGTAACTGATCATCCTCAGCCAAAACTCACGCCCACTAGCCATGTGCATTTCCCGTACCGCTAATCAAACACTTGGCTGCTTATTCATGTTTGAGCATCGATCGGTCTCCTCGTGAGAATCTTATGTTGTGATTTTCTTCCTAGCACCTACCTGGGGAGTGCCCAACCCACTAGAAATGCCTAGGCCTCCCAGAACACATGGCAACACCATGGTCACGCGGTGACCACGCGGCGGGCATGCGAGTTTACGCGCTCTAGAGTTGGGGCCCTGGGCCACCGTCCAAACCTCGACATATCGCCACCAAACCATGTATTTATGATTAAATAGATACTTATGTACCTAGAAATGATTTTTGGAAAAAATAAATAGCAAACTACGAGGCAGCTGCAGTTCAAATTTGACCCGCTTCCTACTGAATCGGCGGGAATTTGTCTTTTTCATCAGAGGTGGATCAAAACTTTTGACACCCAACCATTTTGTCAATTGTGCATTAAATATGGCCTAGTATTTTATAAAATTGATTTGGTCCAATTTTGCAATAAATATATGGTAGGTCCTTCACAAAATAACCTCATTTCGGGCACTCGAAAAATGGAAAATGAATTTTTCGTGCAAAAAACATGAAAACTCCCTTAGGCAACATTGTTTGCCATTCCAAGATGCACCCTTGTGCACAATATGAGATCATTTGAACAAACTATGCCATGAATGTGGCCATAAGATTGATCATTTGGCTTGAAAGCCATGAATCTTCACACTTGATAGCTCGTTTCTGAGAACACTTTTTAAAAATAATTGCGGTATTGCAAGTTTATAATTTTTTCTGGTAACTTGGCCACAGATAATGACACAATGCGAAGGTTTTCCAATTTTTTGAATTTTATTGAATTTTTTATGCCCATTTCAAAATGCTGTCAAAACGGCGGGCATTACCGTTCCTAGCTAGTGGTTGAATCTTGGAAATTTTTTGGTGTTTCTCTGATTAAATAGATACTTATGTACCTATAAATGATTTTTGGAAAAAATAAAGAGCAAACTATGAGGCAGCTGCAGTTCAAATTTGACCCACTTCCTACTGAATCGGCGGGAATTTGTCTTTTTCACCAGAGGTGGATCAAAACTTTTGACACCCAACCATTTTGTCAATTGTGCATTAAATATGGCCTAGTATTTTATAAAATTGATTTGGTCCAATTTTGCAATAAATATATGGTAGGTCCTTCACAAAAAAACCTCATTTGGGGCACTCGAAAAATGGAAAATGAATTTTTCGTCCAAAGAAAATGAAAACTCCCTTAGGCAACATTGTTTGGAACTCCAAGATGCACCTTTTTGCACAATATGAGATCATTTAAACAAACTATGCCATGAAAGTGGACATAAGATTGATCATTTGGCTTGAAAGCCATGAATCTTCACGCATGATAGCTCGTTTCTGAGAACACTTTTTAAAAATAATTATCGTAGTGCAAGTTTATTATTTTTCCTGGTAACTTGGTCATATATAATGATGCAATGCGAAGGTTTTCCAATTTTTTGATTTTTTTTTGAATTTTTTATGCCCGTTTCAAAATGCGGTCAAAACGGCGGGCATGACCGTTCCTAGCTAGTGGTTGAATCTTGGAATTTTTTTGGTATTTCTCTGATTAAATAGATACTTATGTACCTATAAATGATTTTTGGAAAAAATAAAGAGCAAACTATGAGGTAGCTGCAGTTCAAATTTGACCCGCTTCCTGTTGAATCGGCAGGAATTTGTCTTTTTCACCAGAGGTGAGTAAAAGCTTTTGACACCCAACCGTTTGGTGAATTATACATTAAATATGGAATAATATTTTATAAAAATGATTTAGTGCCATTTTGCAAAAAAATGCATGGTAGTTCCTTCACAAAAAAACACATTTTGATCACTCAGAAAATGAAAAATGAAATTTCGGTAGTTAGGCATTGAATCTTACAAACATTTCATAGTATCTCTAATGAAATAAATACTTTAGTATCTATAAATTAATTTTGGAAAAATTAAATAGGTACTTTAGTACCTATTAATGTGAAAAAACTGGAAGAAAACAAAAATGTAAACACAATTTGTTTTACTTTATTCTCATTGGTGGAACTAGCTCTCACCCGGATCGATGACATGGCGGCCATCCATCCATCCATCCAACCCCTTGCCCTAAAAAATCTATCCATCCCCTGCCCTCGTCTCCGACCCACCCACCCACCCCGACCCCATCCCTCCCCTCGCCGCCATCCCGCCCTCCCGCATCGCGCCGCCATCCACATCCATCCCCTGGCCGCTCTCCCCCGTTCCAAGCACTTGACGGCGTCGGCCCGGCCCCCAAAACCCCCGCGGGCGGCCACTGCATCCCTTCATCGTTCGCCGTTGCCGCCGCCGCGTGATGCACTTGGGGATCAGCTTCGTGCGACCCCAAGCGGCCCTTCTCCTCCTTGCCCTCCCCCGCCTCCCCGCGCCACCGCACACGAAGAAGGCCAAGCTCCCCACTGTCTCCTCCTCCTCCGCCGGTGTAACGCCCCGGATACAACTTTCCATATTCGTAACTCCAACTCTTGCCTTTTCCGGAGACGCGATATGTTATTTCCTCCGTGGTTGGGTTTTGTCTTTTGTTTTTGTATGTGTTCATGTCTTGCATCTCATCTCATAGCATCATGCGCATTGCATTTGCATGTTTTCATAAAAACTTGCACCTGTTCGTAGTTGCCGTGCCACCCCTTGTTTTCGTTGACCGTCCCGAGACCAACCGTGTTTTCGTTCCCCTCTTATTTGTCTGCCTACGCAACCTCTCGGCACAACCACCGAACCCCTCGCGCGCGTGTCCAAAACTGCCCCGAACCCGAACCGCTCAGTTATCACCATTGGATCCGGATCATCCCCTAACATCTATAAAACATCTCCATTTTCGTATTTTGACTCCCTAGCCTATTTATTCTCGGCCGTTTGATTTCGATCGGAGGGACTAAATACCCCTAATCGAAACCACTTGCTATATATATAGGTCCAACCCTAGGATCTAGGGATCCTGTCCCATCCTTCCCATTCCATCGCGCCGCCACCCCCCTTGTCCTCTCCACATTGGGATCCCCTCCCGATCCATCCAACCATCTACCTCCATTGTTTCCTCCAATGGCCCAACCAGCGCCCGCAACCCTCCTCCTCGCTCGATCCAACCCATCGATCAGAGAACCTCCCGCAGCACCTTCGTCCTTAACCGCGGCCGCGCCGCCGGTCGGCGCCAGCAACCCGGCAGATGAGCGCCATGCCCTTCCCTTCTTCCCCGTTCCCTCTGGTTCCTTCTCTCACCTGCTCCCTGTCTTCTCCAGGAAGTCCGCAGGAGCATCCATGGTCGTCCCCGTCGCCGCCTCCTGCGCCCGAGCCTCCCGTCGAGCTCCACTGCCTCCGTGCCCGCAAGTCGCCGCCGTTCCCGGCTGCCGCGTCAGCCCCGTCGTTCAAAACGGGCACCACCAGGAGCTCTTGAAGCCTCGCTCCGTCGCCGTCTTACGAGCATGCCAGCGCCCTCCATCTCGACCCGTCCCGCTCACTGGTAACGCGCCGGCGCTCTGCTTCGAGCGTTGATCCTGCACGCACGCACCACTTCTTCTGCGCATCGCCGTGAACCTCCTCACTCGCGCCCGCCGCGTCTGTCATCTGCAGGAGCCAGGGTCGCCGCCTCCATCAGTTCATCAAGCCGCCCGTCAGGGTCGCGCCCCGGCCCCGATCTGGACCGGATCTCCTCTGCTCCGCCGGCCCTCCTCCTTGCCCTGTTCATCCGCTGCTTTCCCTGCCGACGTCCCCGGCGTCGTCAACCACCGCTCCATCCTCTGCTTCCAGGACGAGGCGCCCGCTCACCCGCTCACCCCGTTGACCGCGTCGCTGCCTCCAGATCGACTTCACGCACATGGGCCACCTCCCTAATCTGGCCTGCTTCAGCCTCCTCCACCGACTGGGCCGAGCCCATGGGTGAGCAGCCTCCTCCAGCCCTCTCCTGTGCATGTTGGGCCAGGCAGATTCGGCGCGCATCGTTTTTTTCTTCAGTTCTGAACGTTTTAGCTAATTTCCAGAGACTGCAGTTTTACAGAAAAGCCCTTCATGTTCATGCATTAACAACTCATTAACCATGCATCAGATTAAAATGATTTAAACATGTGAAATGCTTAGTTTTTCATCTAGTTTCATAATATGCCACTCTCATCCATGTTTAAAATGTTAAAAATGTTGTTTGATTAAATTTGCTCAAATGCCATGTTAAAATGATTTATTTCATAACTAATTAACCGTAGCTCCAAATTTAATAAACTTTATATGTAAATGGGGTGGAAAAATGCCTAGTTTAACATGGTGCACTGTATTTTCCTGTTTAACAACATTAAAATATGGTTTAGGGCAGAACAGTACCAAATCTAATATATGCACATGAGGATTTTCCGGAATTGTTGGTTGTTGTTCCGGCCTCATTTAAACTTGCATAGGTAGGTAGTTTATTTATGCTTCACCTCTCGGCATGTTTAACCACATTTAACATTGCTTGGTAGCTTAAACGAGATTAAACTAAATATATCAATGTGGTGTTTCGTCAATATGCAACTCGTTGCATATTGAGCTCCACTTAACTTGTAGTATTGTTTGTTGCACTTTGCCATGCCATGCCTCATTAAACGGGACATGCATCATACTTGTTTGTGCATCATGCCATGTTTATGCTTGTGCATTTACCATGTTGTTTGTTTCTTTCCGGTGTTGCTTCTTAGTTCTGGTAACGTTGCGATTGTGAGGATTCGTTCGACTACGCCCGTTCGTCTTCTTCATGGACTCGTTCTTCTTCCTAGCGGGATTTCAGGCAAGATGACCGCTACCCTGGATCTCATTACTATCATTGCCATGCTAGTTGCTTCGTTCTATCGCTATGCTGCGTTACCTATCATTTGCTCTTCAAGCCTCCCAAATTGCCATGAACCTCTAACATTTGACACCCTTCCTAGCAAACCGTTGTTTGGCTATGTTACAACTTCTGCTCAGCCCCTCTTATAGCGTTGCTAGTTGCAGGTGAAGTTGAAGATTACTCCATGGTGGACAGGATTTTGGTTGGGATATCACAATATCTCTTATATTATTCATGCATCTATATATTTGGTAAAGGGTGGAAGGCTCGGCCTTATGCCTGGTGTTTTGTTCCACTCTTGCCGCCCTAGTTTCCGTCATACCGGTGTTATGTTCCCGGATTTTGCGTTCCTAACGCGGTCGGGTGATTTATGGGACCCCCCCTGACAGTTCACTTTGAATAAAACTTGTCCAGCAAGGCCCAACCTTGGTTTTACCATTTGCCTCACCACCACCTATACCCTTCCCTTGGGTCGGCCAACCCGAGGGTCATCTTTATTTTAGCCCCCCCGGGCCAGTGCTTCTCTAAGTGCTGGTCTGAACCGGGCAGACTGCAGGGCCCCCTCGGGGCAACTCGAGGTCTGGTTTTACTCGTAGGCTGACCTATCCGGTGTTGCCCTGAGAACGAGATATGTGCAGCTCCTATCGGGATTGTCGGCGCATCGGGCGGCTTTGCTGGTCTTGTTTTACCATTGTCAAAATGTCTTGTAAACCGGGATTCCGAGACTGATCGGGTCTTCCTGGGAGAAGGAATATCCTTCGTTGATCGCGAGAGCTTATCATGGGCTAAGTTGGGACACCCCTGCAGGGTATAAACTTTCAAGAGCCGTGCCCATGGTTATGTGGCAGATGGGAATTTGTTAATGTCCGGTTGTAGATAACTTGACACCAGATCCGAATTAAAATGCATCAACCGCGTGTGTAGCCGTGATGGTCTCTTCTCGGCGGAGTCCGGGAAGTGAACACGGTTTCTGTGTTATGATTGACGTAAGTAGGAGTTCAGGATCACCTCTTGATCATTGCTAGCTTCACGACCGTTCCGCTTGCTCTCTTCTCGCTCTTATTTGCGTTGGTTAGCCACCATACTTGCTTAGCCGCTGCTGCAACCTCACCATTTTACCCCTTCCTTTCCCATTAAGCTTTGCTAGTCTTGATACCCATGGTAATGGGATTGCTGAGTCCTCGTGGCTCACAGATTACTACAACAACAGTTGCAGGTACAGGTTATGCGATGATCTTGACGCGAGAGCGAGGTTTGCTTGTTTTGGAGTTCTTCTTCTGCTTCTTCTTTGATCAGGGGATAGGTTCCAGGTCGGCAGCCTGGGCTAGCAGGGTGGATGTCGTTTGAGTTTCTGTTTGTGTTCATACATAGTCGGATGTTGTTCTTGTATGTTGTATTGTTGTATTCATGTGACATTGTATGTTTTGTATGTATCCCCATCTATTATGTAATGTTGATGTAATGATATCCACCTTGCAAAGCGTTTCAATATGCGGGTCTATCCTTAGTGGGACCTTCGAGTTCCTTTTGGATAGGGTCGCATATTGGGTGTGACAAGTTGGTATCAGAGCCTCGACCGACCATAGGAGCCCCCTTGTTTGTTGGCCGTTGTTGAGTCTAGAAGAAAACTATTTTGAGTCTTAGGATTATATATATCGGAGAGTAGGATTCTTTTTACTCCTCAGCCCCCTTCGTCGCTCTGGTGAGGACTCCTGACGTAGATGTTTTGTCTTTCCTCTCCTCAAATTTCACTAAAAAAAATTTAGGATCACGCGGGTATCTTGGAATCATTCCGATAGTCTTATGAAGAGAACATTGTTCTTGGTGCCTCCTGACATTTAGGGGTTGTGGCAGTGTCCCGGGGAGTTGAGCTCCGAGGTGTTGTCGTCATAATTTTATCGTTGCAGTTCTGGAATACCTGAGTTTTGCCGACATCGAAAATCTCTTTTATGCAGTTGTTGGTGAGATAACCTCGACGCCACCCAGTACTGGGGAGTTCGGGAGTATTGCCATAACTTGTATAACGGATGCTTTTCGAAGGTTGAGGTACACGATTTCCGGAGTTTTCTTGGTTATGTGTTGACGGATGGATACAGCTGGATGTAGGGATTGTTAGTTTGGGTGAGATATATTGCTTCCCCTGTATCCCCAACACCAGATTGCATAACCAGAAAGTTTCAGGAGTTTATAGGTGGGAATTCAAGTAGCTCCTAGAATATCTTTCCGACAGATGCATGATATGGGATTGGGTAAATCTCTATCATATGTATTTGTTCCGGCTTATTCTGCAAGCCAAATCCTTTGTTTTGTTTTATTTGTGGTATTCGAGTTGCTTCGAAGTCAAATGTTGAATCCATACCTTTCCTAAACGGTGTTCTCATATTGCTATGTGAATACTAATCCTTCTTGATCATTGAGGTTGTCATGTTAATTCTTTTCCAACCGGCGTGTTTCTCTTCAAGTGGATCCAATCATTTCAACAATTGTGAGATCAATTCTAAGTTTTCTCACCGGTGTTTGTTTCATCCGTCCCCAAGTTGCCTTTGTTTTCCCGCCCTCCCACCCTTTTTCTTCAAGGACTCAGATTTCTTAATCATGTATCCTTTTATTTGTGGGAAGTATCTTCATTCTTTTCCATCAAGGTTCTTATCCGGTGATTCTCATGAAGATGCTCAACAGCTTCAAGTTCATCATCTTTCGTTCTTTTTTTTCTTCTCCGGTGGATCCAATTCAAGCTTTCAGTGTCGATCATATTCCTTTCCTCGTGTCAAATGCTTTCTCATGCTGGTGCACCTCTCATTCACTCACCTCTTGCTATTCATTTATTCCAGAGTGTTGAAGATATCTCACAAGACTTGTGTTTCCATTCTCAATCTGTTCAAGATATTTCGAGGTTGTTATCTCATTCAAGCCATTTAATTCAACCGGTGCAACCTCTCTTTAAAATTGTTCAAAGGTGTTTTCTTTTGAGTGGGCCCTAACCCACAGGTCTTTTCCCAGGATCTTACATGACTATTCTAATTCTCCCGGAGTTATTCTCTAATTCTTTTCAAAGTGTGACGTAAGAATGGATTTCATCAGTCACATGCCTTCTCCAAGATCAATTTCAAATTCTTTTCATCTTTGGTTCAACCCTTCCTATTTTTCATTCTTCCGGAGTATCTCAACAATTCATGGTGGTTCCCATCATCATTCTCAACATTTGAAGACCGAAGAAGAGTTCCTCTTAAATCCTTACCAGTTCTTCCAAAGATTCATGGTTCTAGCTTCATGCCATCCTCATAATTGTTTTTGATTGTGACAATTCTTTTCTTACCATCCGGAGCATTTCATGAGTTGTTTCCATTTCTTTCCTCCGAAGGCTATCATGTCATAATTCTTCATTCTCAGCGTGTAGCTATCATTCTCCAAATCTTACCGGTGAATCGTTCGAATATCCTCTAATCAGTTCATGTTCTCTTTGTTCTCATGTATCTAAATCCCCTCAAGTATCTTCATTCGTTTTCCAATTCTTCTCGGTGAATTGTGCCTTTGCTACGTTCATTTTCAATTCTTACGGTGGTTCGTTCAAGATTTCTCTTCCTTCATTAGCGTATCAATTCATTCGTTCTTTCGTTGCTTCAATCCTACCGGTGGTTGTTGAAGACCTTCCTCAAGTTTGCGCAATATCTCTATCTGTAATCATTTTTCAATGAGAATAAGTAGTATGTCAAATCCGTTGCTTGTCATCAATTTAAATTGGTGAAGGATATGCATAACGTAATTCTTATTATTGTTTCATCCAAGTGATCTAGTTTCTTCTTTCCAGAGTTGTTCATCATGTCATTTCTTGGTTTGAGATGCTCCATCTTTTCTTTTCTGGAGTTCCAAGTTTTCCGCATTATCTCATCACGAAGCTCCATCTAAATCATTACAAGGCTTCAATTCTGGTTCTCCTCAACCTCCAATTCTTCTTCATAATCATTTTCTTTTCCGGAGATCTTCCAAGAGGCTCCTCATGGTGGTTCATCAAGGATTTAATTCATTCTCGAATTGTTCTTCAAGATTCTTGTTGGAGGAGTTCAAGTATTCTTCATCTTGCATTCCGAAGTGCTATTCTCTCTACCTTATCTTTTGAGATGGTGTTATATCATTCTTGACAATTTTCATTCATGTTTCGTAATTCACATGTTGTCAAGAATGAGGTATTTTAAATCCATTAATCTATTCATTGGAGTTATCTTGGTATAGATTTCACCTAAAGCCTTCCCTATGGAATATTATGGTGCTATCAATGATCCGAGTTTTCTCCTATCCTCTCGGTGAAGAAGTTTTTCATCTCTTTGGTGCTCTCAATCAAATCAATGGTTTCCATTAGGGGCCGGTTGTCACCTCATATCTCGAGATGTTTTCCATAAGCACACAGCAAGCTTGTGCTTCTCGTTGTTGATTTTCCAACAACTCCGTTCGATTCTTCTTTCCAAGGATGCTTTCCAAGTTCATTTGTGGCACAAGTTGGCATTTTCTTCTCCATTCTTTTATTTCAATGATCTATCTTCTATTCTTTCTTCCGGAGGCATGGTGATGTTGCTCTCTTCACTCATCATCTCGAATTGTTAGGATCGTGTTCTTTTCATGTTTATCCATTTAACCGGAGTGTTGTATCATCTCTTCAATATCTTTTCATCTCATCAAGTTTTCTTCTCTTTTCTACCGGTGTGCTGTCCAAATTCTGTCATTCTTGTTCCTTGGCTATCTCATTATACCGAGGTGGTCATATTCTTTTCGTTCGTGAAGCTCTTATTTCCATGTCTTTCAACCTTCAAGTTCTCGTAATACTCTTTGTTCCTCTTTTCTAACGGATTGTTTGCAATCTCATTCATCTCTGTTGTACTCTTTCTTTTAAATTGCTCAACCTCTCAAGGTTCATGGTTTCACTCGTTCATCAAAGAAGCAACTTAGTTTTACCTCTTATCTTCCTCTTCCTTTTCCCTCCAGTGCCATCCTAGATCTCGGGACGAGATCCTCTCGTAGTGGTGGAGTGTTGTAACGCCCCGGATACAACTTTCCATATTCGTAACTCCAACTCTTGCCTTTTCCGGAGATGCGATATGTTATTTCCTCCGTGGTTGGGTTTTGTCTTTTGTTTTGTATGTGTTCATGTCTTGCATCTCATCTCATAGCATCATGCGCATTGCATCTGCATGTTTTCATAAAAACTTGCACCCGTTCGTAGTTGCCGTGCCACCCCTTGTTTTCGTTGACCGTCCTGAGACCAACCGTGTTTTCGTTCCCCTCTTATTTGTCTGCCTACGCAACCTCTCGGCACAACCACCGAACCCCTCGCGCGCGTGTCCAAAACTGCCCCGAACCCGAACCGCTCAGTTATCACCATTGGATCCGGATCATCCCCTAACATCTATAAAACATCTCCATTTTCGTATTTTGACTCCCTAGCCTATTTATTCTCGGCCGTCTGATTTCGATCGGAGGGACTAAATACCCCTAATCTAAACCACTTGCTATATATATAGGTCCAACCCTAGGATCTAGGGATCCTGTCCCATCCTTCCCATTCCATCGCGCCGCCACCCCCCTTGTCCTCTCCACATCGGGATCCCCTCCCGATCCATCCAACCATCTACCTCCATCGTTTCCTCCAATGGCCCAACCAGCGCCCGCAACCCTCCTCCTCGCTCGATCCAACCCATCGATCAGAGAACCTCCCGCAGCCCCTTCGTCCCTGACCGCGGCCGCGCTGCCGGTCGGCGCCAGCAACCCGGCAGATGAGCGCCATGCCCTTCCCTTCTTCCCCGTTCCCTCTGGTTCCTTCTCTCACCTGCTCCCTGTCTTCTCCAGGAAGTCCGCATGAGCATCCATCGTCGTCCCCGTCGCCGCCTCCTGCGCCCGAGCCTCCCGTCGAGCTCCACTGCCTCCGTGCCCGCAAGTCGCCGCCGTTCCCGGCTGCCACGTCAGCCCCGTCGTTCAAAACGGGCACCACCAGGAGCTCTTGAAGCCTCGCTCCGTCGCCGTCTTACGAGCATGCCAGCGCCCTCCATCTCGACCCGTCCCGCTCACTGGTAACGCGCCGACGCTCTGCTTCGAGCGTTGACCCTGCACGCGCGCACCACTTCTTCTCCGCATCGCCGTGAACCTCCTCACTCGCGCCAGCCGCGTCTGTCATCTGCAGGAGCCAGGGTCGCCGCCTCCATCAGTTCATTAAGCCGCCCGTCAGGGTCGCGCCCCGGCCCCGATCTGGACCGGATCTCCTCTGCTCCGCCGGCCCTCCTCCTTGCCCTGTTCATCCGCTGCTGTCCCTGCCGACGTCCCCGGCGTCGTCAACCACCGCTCCATCCTCTGCTTCCAGGACGAGGCGCCCGCTCGCCCGCTCACCCCGTTGACCGCGTCGCTGCCTCCAGATCGACTTCACGCACCTGGGCCACCTCCCTAATCCGGCCTGCTTCGGCCTCCTCCACCGACTGGGCCGAGCCCATGGGTGAGCAGCCTCCTCCAGCCCTCTCTTGTGCATGTTGGGACAGGCAGATTCGGCCCGCATCGTTTTTTTCCAGTTCTGAACGTTTTAGCTAATTTCCAGAGACTGCAGTTTTACAGAAAAGCCCTTCATGTTCATGCATTAACAACTCATTAACCATGCATCGGATTAAAATGATTTAAACATGTGAAATGCTTAGTTTTTCATCTAGTTTCATAATATGCCACTCTCATCCATGTTTAAAATGTTAAAAATGTTGTTTGATTAAATTTGCTCAAATGCCATGTTAAAATGATTTATTTCATAACTAATTAACGGTAGCTTCGAATTTAATAAACTTTATATGTAAATGGGGTGGAAAAATGCCTAGTTTAACATGGTGCACTGTATTTTCCTGTTTAACAACATTAAAATATGGTTTAGGGCAGAACAGTACCAAATCTAATATATGCACATGAGGATTTTCCGGAATTGTTGGTTGTTGTTCCGGCCTCATTTAAACTTGCATAGGTAGGTAGTTTATTTATGCTTCACCTCTCGGCATGTTTAACCACATTTAACATTGCTTGGTAGCTTAAACGAGATTAAACTAAATATATCAATGTGGTGTTTCGTCAATATGCAACTCGTTGCATATTGAGCTCCACTTAACTTGTAGTATTGTTTGTTGCACTTTGCCATGCCATGCCTCATTAAACGGGACATGCATCATACTTGTTTGTGCATCATGCCATGTTTATGCTTGTGCATTTACCATGTTGTTTGTTTCTTTCCGGTGTTGCTTCTTAGTTCTGGTAACGTTGCGATTGTGAGGATTCGTTCGACTACGCCCGTTCGTCTTCTTCATGGACTCGTTCTTCTTCCTAGCGGGATTTCAGGCAAGATGACCGCTACCCTGGATCTCATTACTATCATTGCCATGCTAGTTGCTTCGTTCTATCGCTATGCTGCGTTACCTATCATTTGCTCTTCAAGCCTCCCAAATTGCCATGAACCTCTAACATTTGACACCCTTCCTAGCAAACCGTTGTTTGGCTATGTTACAACTTCTGCTCAGCCCCTCTTATAGCGTTGCTAGTTGCAGGTGAAGTTGAAGATTACTCCATGGTGGACAGGATTTTGGTTGGGATATCACAATATCTCTTATATTATTCATGCATCTATATATTTGGTAAAGGGTGGAAGGCTCGGCCTTATGCCTGGTGTTTTGTTCCACTCTTGCCGCCCTAGTTTCCGTCATACCGGTGTTATGTTCCCGGATTTTGCGTTCCTAACGCGGTCGGGTGATTTATGGGACCCCCCCTGACAGTTCACTTTGAATAAAACTTGTCCAGCAAGGCCCAACCTTGGTTTTACCATTTGCCTCACCACCACCTATACCCTTCCCTTGGGTCGGCAGCCTAGGCTAGCAGGGTGGATGTCGTTTGAGTTTCTATTTGTGTTCATCCGTAGTCGGATGTTGTTCTTGTATGTTGTATTGTTGTATTCATGTGACATTGTATGTTTTGTATGTATCCCCATCTATTATGTAATGTTGATGTAATGATATCCACCTTGCAAAGCGTTTCAATATGCGGGTCTATCCTTAGTGGGACCTTCGAGTTCCTTTTGGATAGGGTCGCATATTGGGCGTGACATCCGGTCACACCACTCGTCCCCTCCTCTCTCTCCCCCGAACACCCCAGCGCTCCCCGCAGCAAACCCCAGCGCTCCCCGATCTAGATCCCTCTCCTCCTCTCGCCGCCACCCACCCCTCCCCTGCTGCCACCCACCTCCAACACCCACCCCTCCCCTCGCTGCCACCCACCTCTGCCACACCTCCCTTCCCCACCTCAGATCCTCTCCCCACTCCCAGATCCAACTTGCCACCGGAGAACGAGGAGGTCGCGGCCAGGATCTTCGAGATGCGGTGGTCGTCGACGCAGGGTCATGACGCGGGGCCGGCCATGGAGGCGGTGGTCATCGACGCGGTGTCCAAGCTGCTGAAGGCCGGCATCGTGCTGTCCGAGATCTCCTCTGCTCCCTGGGCTGGTGAGTCACCAGATCTCCTCTGCTCTTGTTTGATTCGCTTGAGATTCCCCTGGGCGTTATGCATATGCGTGACCCTCCCTGTTCGATGTGTGTCTGCGGTCAGGTGATGCCCTCAAAGGTGAACACGGGCTGAGATGGCAGGCTGCTAGTTGCCTCGGCCCTGAAGATGAAGATGAAGGTGGAGGAGAGCGAGCGTGGGTTGGATGGCCTCTCGCAGCATGTCCGACCGCCCCTACTCCTCTGACGAGCGCATGCTGCAGCTCCTAGGTGAGGTACGCATCTCCCTCTGTCCTTTCCCCTCCCCTTCCCCTACTGCTGCTGCTCTCCCCGGTCTCACTCCTCATCTTGTCTCTTGTGCAGGGTACACGAACTCCACTTCTTCCACCAGCCACCCTCCCCTCTGCTTACTGTGTGTGCTTAATGGTGTGTGGAACGTCGACAGATCCTTGCCCCGCTGCCAATCGGGTTCGACGTGTTCCTGGTCCACCTGGCCACCATCCCCATCACCGGCACCGGCATCAACCTGGCGAGGAGCCTCGGCGCGGCCATCCTGCAGCAAACGCAGCCTGCAAATGCCCCACTGGTATAGGCAATTAAAATCCTTGTTGTTTTCATGCTGTTCTTAGCTCTGTACTTTCCAGTTGTGCAAATTTTAGGACTTGTTGGGTGAATTTAGATGCTAGGAAGTGGGATCCTGAATGCACTTTGTGTTTGCTATCAGTTAGATATTCAGATTGCGCATACAAATGTGCAATTGCACACAAATGTCTGCAGATTTGCACATAGCACAAATCTTCAGAGATTTGAGCATACTCCTACCAAATCTTGTACTATATGGCATATCATTAATGTAGGTTTAATATAGTTCTAGTAGATTTAGGCAACTAGTAGTATATCTTATCTAACTGAACTGGGTGCTCTCTTTTGTATATGGAATGATATCAATGTCGGTTCAATTGGGTTATCTGTAGATTTTGGTACTGGAAATGCGACAATATTCAGGAAATTTTAGTTCTTGTTGTAGTCCAGCAGGTATTGCTTGTCGTTGGACACTGCTAATTAAGAGAGAGCGGTGTATGCTCTTTGATTATTTGTCTAGTGATTGCCTGAAGCATCTATCTTCCCATCTTTCGGAGTGGAGAAACTCTGTCATTTCATATACGATCTGAATGAAATGTTTAGGACTTGTTGAAGTGGATTTCTCTGATACTGTATACTGTACTAAAGAAACAACATATGCGCTCCTGAAACATACTACATTCTTCTCTGCTCCATGTTCCCATTTAAGCTAAACAGAGATGCACATAGTTGCCTAATTTAAATTTCAACAATGGTTTGTTGTGTATGCTTACCTGTTTAATAAACCTGGTGCCATGCTTCTTTCATGTAGCTGATAGTAACTTGCAAAAAAAGTGATTCCCAAGGATGATTAATTCTCCTTGCCTGCTTCAAAGTTTTCAAATAACTAGTTAATTAGTAGCATGGAGACTGGATTATTATTTAGTCAACATTCTTGAGTAGTTTGCTTATAAAGTTTCCTAGTTATTCAGAACCAACTGCAATGACATGTGTGCATCTTTCTTTAAATGTCAGGCCGACATGGAAAAAGCTATGGAACAAGGGGTACCAGAAGGTGGAGAACCAAAGAATGTTGCTGCTGTTGTTGCTGACATTCTCACTAAAGAATGTCCCTCCAGCACATTCCTTCAAAATGTTGGCCTTGAGTCGAGCTCCAAGAAGAAGTTCAACAGATCTGCAGCTGCTTTGGATGCTCATGTACAAGAACTAGAGTACAGGCTTGAGAAGGAGAGGCGAGTCGTTGAGTTGATGCGAGAGGAGCTTGTTGAGGTCAAGAAGAAATCAGAGGAGACTGAAGCTGCACGCGCCGCAGAGTACCAGTTGTTACTGCAAAGAGTTGAGGCCATCGATGCTATATTTGCACGTCGCATAGATCTGTTCGAAGGTAAAATAGTTTAGTATGGCGTGGTTGATGTTGGCTTTGGGACTTTTGATGTTGAGTTGTTTCGACCTGGGGTTGATGAGTTTCTTTGACTGGACATGTGAACCACAATATGGACCAGAGATTGGCTGTGGTTTGATGAGGTTGTGTTTTGGTTGGTGCATCTTAATCTTATGAACATGGTGTGCTGATACTAAGCTACTGGCTATGTTATTTTGGTTGGTGCATCTTATGAACTTGTGGTGTAATGATACTGTTGGGCCTAAGTTAATGAAATCTTGGAGAATTGTATTGGTTGACTGCCAAACTGTGCAATGATTTTTTTTGAGCTACTGTTGGTTATTGGTTGGACCGAAAATACTAAATTATATGAGTGGGCTGGCTTGTCTCAAGGCCCAATATAGATTTTTTTTGATAGAAAAAGATTCATATATTTTTTGTTGGTTAGAGAGAAGGGCTGGCCCAATTAATGATAGATTGAATAAATGGATTGCACATTGCCTGAGCCCAAGAACTAACATTAAAAGGCCGTGGCCCAAAAATAAATGTAAAAATGGGCTAAATTATTGGGCTCAGCCCATTAAAACAACTGATTTGGACTGATCCTGCGTGGCATCCACGTCATCATTTTTTCCATGTCAGCGCCACGTTGGTTCAGCCACATCAGATCCTACTTTGCCTAGGCTCATTAGTAATGACCATAATTTTGGTCAAAGATTTAACGACGAAAATTTTGGTCAAGGGCGGTCATGACTAAAATTCCAGAAAAGGTCACGTTTGTTCGTTCTTGACGGTCAACTGTTGACCTTCCGAATTTGGTCAAAAAAAGGTCAATAAATGAAAGCAATGACGAATTAACGACCAAAATGGGGAGTCATAATTGACCGTATTTCTTGTAGTGGAAGCTATAGAAAAGTGGGTAGGGCAGATAATATGCCCAAAGATTCAGAAGAAATTGGATAAGAATACAGAGTTTGCTGCAAACTGCCATGTATCTGAAGCTGGCCAACAAATGTTCAAAGTACAGTCTGGTAACAATATTTACCCAGTTGATCTTGCTTTGCACACATGTGATTGCAGAAGATGGCAGTTGTCTGGAGTACCATGTGGTCATTGCATAGCATGTTGCAGGGAGGAGAGGATTGACCCAGAGACAATGGTACATGACTGCTATAAGTTCAGACATATCTCAAGGCATATGGATACACTCTTGTTCCTCTTGCAGACCCAAAGCATTGGGAGAAATAGAATGGGTACAAGGTGCATCCACCAGTGTTTACTAAATAGTTGGGAAGACCCAAGAAGAATAGGAAGAAGGCACCAGAGGAGAAGATCAAGAATGGTGTTAGGGTTCTGAACAGAAAAGGTGTGACAATGCACTGCTCAATCTGTGGCAGAGCTGATCACAACAGAAAGGGGCACTACAAATGGCAGGAAAGTCTCATTCAAGAGGGGATAGAGGTGGTTGATGAAAGCTATGATGACCCTACCTTTCTTCAGGTACATGCTAGTTAACTGAATTGAACTGAATTTGTACTGTTTGTTGAACTTAACTACATAGCAAGCACTTAACTACATAGAACTTAACGTGCTTAAATGAATATGTGCAGAACATTTTCCCAAACAATGTAGACCCTTTGTTGGATCCAATTGATTCACCAACAAGTATGGTTTTCACCATGGCTCAAAGGGAAATTGCTACAAGAGCTCCTCAAAGGGCATATGGCCCATTGCCACAACAGTCTGCCTTTGTTGCTGCTGCTGGTGCTGCTATTCCTCAGCCAGTGGTCACTACAGAGATGCTCATTGGTAGGCAGACAAGGGCAAACACAATAGCTCAAAGAAAAGAAGGAAGAGCAAATAAAAGACAAAGAAATGCAGGCAGAGGAACAGGAGTAGATTCAGTTCCAGGCAGAGGCAGAGGTGCAGGTCCAGCTCTAGGCAGAGGCATAGGTGCAGCTCCAGCTCCAGGCAGAGGCAGAGGTGCAGCTCCAAATGCAGGCAGAGGAAGAGGTTCTGATCCAAATGCAGGAAGAGGAAGAGGTGCTGCTCCAAATGCAGGCAGAGGAAGAGGTTCTGCTACAGCTGCAGGGAGAGGAAGAGGTGTTGCTCCAGTTGCAGGGATAGGAGGTGTTCCAGGTGAGAGGGCATGGTGGCTGTTGTTTGGAGATCAGATTGAGAGCCAAATACCTGATCTCAATGCACCTGCTGAAGATCTGAATGCAACTGCTCCCTGATTACCTTGCTGTTGCAAGTGCCATTTTTTGTAAAGGCCTAAAGTGATGTAACTTTAATACTGGCCTGTTAAGTATGCCAAACAGTGGCATTCATTGCCCTTTTTGTAACTTAACTAAACTTGCTCTATGAGCTAAATGAGCATTCTGTTAATGCCTAAATGTGCATTCTGTTGTAGTTAAATTAATTTGAATCTGCACAGTGATGCCTGAATGTGCATGTTGTTATCTGAATGTGCATAGTGATGTAGTTAAAAAAAGTAAAAAAAAATATTCTTTTAGTTATCTGAATGTGCACAATGAGCTAGTTGTTCTGCCTGTGCACTTAAAAAAAGTAAAAAAATGTTTGGCCTGGGGCTCGAACCCAAGACCTGGGGTTTATAACGCTGCGTGCAATGCCAGTGGGGTAGAGCTAGTGATTTGGTCTACTGGCAACTTGGGATGTACATATTATTTTCTTTGTGGTCCTGCTAGTTAAGCATGCGTTATGGCTTCTATCTGACGAACGAGGGTACCATAGCCACCTGCCGTTTCGGTTTCCTCTCTTTAAGACGTGGCGACCTGCCGTTCTCCCTCTCCACTCACTGCTCCCCCACACACTCTGCCAACCACCCAAAAAACTTCGCCACTCTCCTTCTCGACGACCACGCCACCGCCGCCACCATGGACCAGAATCTCGGATGGCAGAAAGCCGTCGAAGAGCTGGCCGGCGACAACCCAGAGATTCGCGCGCAGTACAGAGAGATCACGCGGTGGTTCCCAATTCGGATGATGACGATCCACGTGCGTGGTCTCGTCAAGGTGATGACGGAGGATGAGAAGCGTCGTGCCCTCCCCGGCGGCATCCACGTTCCTCCGGCGACCATCCTCCTCTGGGCAATGCGCGAGGTTCAGCGCTCCCCTGACCCCAGGCAGCACGCCCACTGGTGGATGTACCGCTCATCCACGAAGGCACCGGCCCAGCCGGATGCAGAGCGTGTTCCGTCCAGGATCGAGCACTTTGACGACTTCGTGCTTGCCCTGCCGGCGCCCGTCAACGCCAACTACTGGGACCGTCAAGGTCCATCTATCCTCCTCGGGCCATACGATGACTCTGACGATGATTCATCTGACGAGGAGGTGCTGGAGGTGGTCGTGCTGTCAGACGATGAGCCAGAGGTGTAGATGGTTGCGGCGGTCGGGGCCACCGTGTAGGGTGGCCGCAACGTTCCCATTGAGGTGGACGACCTGCCAGATCTGCCTGAATCCGTTATCATCAAGCAGGAGGTTGAGGAGCAGGAGTTGGCGCCTGCTGTTCAAGAGGTTAAGAAGAAGAAGAGAGCAGCAGCTGTTGTGGAGGTGCGCCGATCCGAGCGCCTGAAGCTGCTCAAGAAGTGAAATATGATCCGAGCGCCTGAAGATGCTGGGTCTGAAGATGGTGCTGCTTAGGTATGCTGTTATATCACAGCATATAAGTTAGAAATATGATGCAGTTAGGTAGGTATGCTGATATATATGACAACATATAAGTTAGTAAGATGGGCCTGTTAGCTAGGTATGCTGCTATATCATCACAGCATATAAGTTAAAAATCTTTTGGACATGCTATGGTCAGGTGTGAATTATGTGGTTTGGAAAGTGGACTAAATATGTATGCATGATGTTGGTATGCAACTGGAGTGCTCTGAATCTTGCAAATGTGTTGTGCTGCAGTGCTGTGCTGCAAATGTTGCATACAGTGCTGCTTTATTTGTTTCTTTCTGCATGTGGAGCACTTACTATAAAAAGCATTCTGTACTTACATAAGGTACATCATGCAAAAATTTAATTCAGATAAGTTAGATTCAGTTTGGAAAAAAATTCAGGTTAACATGCAGTTCAGTTAAGTTAAATTGAGAGTGTTAGGTTAAAATGCAGTTAAATTCAGAGTGTTAGGTTCAAATGTAGTTAAGTTCAAATTCCCTTTAGTTAGAATTCAGTTAAGTTAAATTCAGATTAAGTTAAGTTACATTCAGTTTAGTTAAAATTATTAGTTAAAATTTGTACAATTGTGCATTTCACTGAACTGAATAAAATTGAGTACAATTCATGACAATTTAGTTGAATTTCACTGAACACAATATGGGCCTAATAATGGGCTTGTTTATTACTTTTGACACTAACATTTGACTCTAATATTGGGCCTACCTACCACCATAAATCTACTGCCTACCTACTGGCCACCTTTTCTACTATATATAGCACCCCCAAATTTCCACAAACAAAGCCAAACCCAAACACAATCCCTTCTCCTCCCCCTAGCCGCCAGAGAAAACCCTAGCATAGATGGATCTTGGAGAGGTCGTCAATGAGGAAGAACAGGCGCCAAGGGTAGCCAGGCGCAGAGAGGCAAGAAGGAGGGAGAGAAGGCACCTGGCTCAGCGGATCCTTGCAGCATGCAACCGCAAGGACATGGAGCAGTTTCTTGAGGCGTTCCCCCAGGGCTCAAACCCCACTGATGATGATGTCATCCACTGGGCAAGGAGGAGGGCCAATTTCCATCCGTTTCAGGTCACTAGGATGAGGTGGAGTAGGATTCTGTATCCAGATGATTGAGTTGTCATGTGATGCAGTATCTAGATCCTCTTTGCTATCTAGATTGATTTCTGTGGGCAGTGCTACCTTACTATCTATGAGATTCAGTGTATGCAATGTATGCAATGTGAATTCAGTGTATGCAATGTATGCAGTAACTTAATGAAATAATGGATCTACATTTACGTGCAAGCCCTGTCCAATGTATGAAACTTTCGGTTAACTGAACAAAGAACACTTAACTGAACCAAAAACAATACTCACTTCACTGAATCTAGATTGAGATAACTGAATAATAGTTCAGTTAAACAGAAAAGCAATTCAGTTAACTGGCAGAGCATATATAATCCAAATTCACTAAACTGTCACAACATTGATAAGTCAAATTCAGATAACATACTGCATATTAGGTAATTGCAGCAAATAGTACAGTGCATCTGGATAAAGGGCATCATAGATAACCCAAATTAACTAAACAAGTCCACTGATAATCATTAACTAAATTCCATTATAGCACCAATGAATCACTCACATTCATCTAGCAGGTCCTTAACCTTCCTTATCTTGCACTTGGTGTCCTCTTTATGCTTGAACAGATCACCAATCATATACTCTAGCTTTTTTATCTCTTTTTTCAACTGATCCCTTTCTTCCTTCAATTTGTCCCTCTCTTGCTTCATCTCATCCCTCTCTTTCTCTGCCTTAGCCCTGACCACCTGATGAATGTTGGTCACTAATTTGTCAGCCATTCTCTTCTTCTCAAGTTCTATCTTTAGGTCAGACAGAGCTAGCCTTGTGTTGCCCAATTTAGTAATTGCCTGCTCTTTGTCAGCCACCATCTTAGCAAAATCAAGTTTGAAAAACCTCAGGTCTTTTTCCATCTGTTCCTTCTCTTTCACAACCCTAACATTTTCTTCAGCCTGAACAACAGCTTCCCTGATCCTGGTTGTGACCTCCTCTTCATACATGGCCCAGATCCTAGCTAGACTGGTCCTCTAGTGTGGAGGCCACTCTGGGTCAACCCAACGAACATAGGGGCATTTAGGCCCAACCTAAATTTTAGGAGGAAATGCATAAATCAGTTAACTGAAGAAAATACAGTAACACTAAATCAAAATTCAGTTAACTGGACAAAACTAAGTAAAACTGAATCAAAATTCAGTTAACTCACTGAATCAAAATGTAGTTAACTAACAGCACATTCATGCCTATTTTCACATAGCCATTTCAGCATTCCTGTGCTGCTTAACAACTAAGTATTTAGACATATAAATAAGCTAAATGGCACTGAACAGAACTATGCACATGCAACAGAAATGGCACAACAGAGCAAGTTCAATATGTAAATAAATGGCCAAAGCATGTACAACCATGAACATGTACTACAGCACTACCATCTCAATCTACAACAAGGAACATGTACTAACCTTTTGTGCACAACCAAGAAATCTTCTTCCACTGTCAACAGACTCAAATGCAACAAGCTTCTCACACACTGCTTGGTGCTCACACCTATCAGGTAGATCTGCAGCAAGGCCTGCCCAATCGGTGCTCTCAATAGTGCGAGGACCCTACAACCAAATCTGGTAAGAAATCCCATTTTGACTAACCCTAGATGCCAGATGAAGGTTGACAAGATCTCACCGGACTGGTGACCGAGTCGCCACCTGACGAGCACGAGCTGGATCCGGAATCACTCCATGAAACCATGGCCGCTTGCTTCCTTGGCGGCGGCGACGGCCTGGACAGCGGCGATGAGCTGCGGCGACGAGCAGAGAGTAGAGCAATAAAAGAGAGAGTGAGTGAGCTGCGACTTGTCTGGATCGGGGGGGGGGGGGGCAGAACGTGTGGTGTACTTTAATTAATTCAGATGTTTTCATGGGTAGTGCGGGTTGATTCACATCAACGCCAGGGGGGTCTTTGCAAAATGCCAGACGCTAACCGGGTGTGCACCCACACGTCCACATGGCGCTCTCTTATTCGTCAGGACTAGATTTGCACATTTGGTGCAAGTTGTGGGACTGGGTAGGGTCAATTTGCAAGTTATAGGACTAAACCATCACATTCAGAGCAAGTTGTAGGACTCCTGGTGCTTTTAACTCTTAATTCTGAGCTTTGTTTTTCTGAAAGTTTGGGTCTGCTATTTCATCTGCCACTGAAATTTGAGACTTCGCTATTTCTCTCACCGAGTGATCCTTGTTTTAAAGTTTTGAGAGATTGGCAAAATATGTTTGTAGCCAACCAATTTTTTACGGCAATTTGTAGCCAACCAATTGATGACCACATTTTCACTTACAAAAATACTGGTAGCCAATTCTTAATAACTAACTATTCATGTTCATAATCTCGGAATGTTTCGTCCCTGACACAGAAGAAATGATCTATAATGAAGCCTACAAAAATAACCATAGCAAAATTTATCCCACTTTTGATTTATCAAAGAAGTGAATATTATATGTACGTAAATGTTTATCAAAAAGATTCAAATACAATTGAGACTTATGAATGAAAAGAAAAATTGATTCCATGTCTACTGGCAAACTCAAAGTTTTGGCTGGCCAACTCCAATGTTAGACATATGTCTTTCAAGGGTTCAAAGCGTCTAGATTTGATGCCATTTTCCACCCAAACTATTCTGGTGATGACGTGGTGATGTCTTCCTACACATGTTTTTTTTGCGGGTAGGCTTCCTACACATAATGATATAGTTTTTTTGCAAGAAAATTTCCGATCTATTTATCTTCAATCATAGCAGTACAACGAATACTAGAAATAAAAATTATATCCAGGTCCGTACAGCACCTTGTGACGACTACAAGCACTGAAGCGAGCCGAAGGCGCGCTGCCAGCCTGCCATCATCGCCCCTTCATCGCCGGAGTTGGGCACAACTTGTTGTAGTAGGCAGTCTAAAAGTCGTCGTGCTAAGGCCCTGTAGGACCAGCACAACAGAACAACAACCGCCACAGATGAAGAATAACATAGATCAGAAGGATCCAACCCGAAACTGAAAACCATCATGAATGAGAACAATCGAGAAAAAGTGTGTAATACATTTATAGAAAACTCATCAATAATACACTAAAATTACAAATAATATTACAAAATTTAGAAATGCATAGCAAACATAATTTTTTTGAATGTTATAGCAAACATAAGTATTCAAGAAAAAATTGAGTTATTTAGTTTTGCAAAACAACATAATTGATACTGCTATTAAAATTTTGTATTGATTTTAGTTTCCGCGTGTGTGATACCGTTGTCTTCTCATCATTGTAATTTTAAAGAAATTCGTTTAGCCGTTGCATACACGCCGCTTTCCTCGTCGTTTCCTGTGTTTATGGTGTCGCCCCCTCTTTATCGCAACAGAAATGGCTTCGGTTCCTAACTGCAACTCCTGATTAAATACCTATCTGCCCATCACGCCCTCTTCTTGCGCGACGTCGTACGATAGTAGCGACGCGGCGGGTGCTGGTGCTCTGCCGCCTCTCGCCGGCAGAGGCTCAATACGTAATTATCGGTGACAAAGTCCTATTTTTTTATAAATTTGGAAAATATGCTTAGCCGTTGCATCCCCTCCGCTTTGCTCGACATTTTGTATGTAAAATAATTGTTTTTTATATTAAACTTTTATACTTATTTTAAACTAAGTGTACCATATTACAGTTGAAATTAATATATTTTTTATTAGTTAGCCACATAAAATGTTTTCAAATAACATTTATATTATTAATTGGTACGCATCTGTAATGTATATAATTGAAAATTTTAATTTTACAAAATGAAAAAATTTATGATGTACCAAAAACTTTTCTTTATTGCTAAGAGAATCTGCCATATTTATTTTTCTAATATTGCATAAACGATGTAGTGTATGCATATTTGCATATACATGCGTGTGTTCATATATCTTTTAGTATTATATTGAATATTACGATAGAGATTTATAAATTATAGACACACTAAAAAATATTTTTATAGCGATTTCTAGTGTATATTAGGCAGTCATATTCTTGGAAACTTCTAGGGCATTGAAAATGTGGCTTGCATGTTAGGTTTAGTAATTCGAAAAACCAAAAATGTTTTTGATTATACTTTTACACATGATTTGATTACCTAACATGCTCGTCCAGATTCACTTGGTTTCGTTTGGTGCAAATGAGATGCCTACACATTTATCAAATTAAAAATTATGCATTAGTTTAAACATTGAAATTCAGATATTATAATTTTCATTATGATACTAAGATATGCATCGTAAAGACAGACTAATGTATTTGAACTCAACTCCGCCAGTCAGATTGGTTTGCCTGAGCATGGTATAATTTATCAGTATGCGATGTGAACCTATGCTTCTGCAAATTGAGGCTCTATTTTACCAATTTAATAATTTCTCAAATGTAATGTATATTTTTTTTAGATTTGATATAATGTATACTTGAATAGATCTTACTAATGTAAGTTTTAGTTGGGCCCCTCCCCTCTTGGGACCCGGGGCGGTGGCCCCTTTTGCCTGGCCTACGGCCGGCCCTGCGGAAATGGCGTCGGCTCCTAATTAACTGCAGCTCCAGATCAACTAACTCGCCGCCCTTCACGCCCTCTTCCTGCGCGAGAACGTACGATGGCAACGACGCGGCGTGTGCTAGTGCTCTGCCGCCTCTCGCCGGCCTCCCTCGCCGGCCTCGCCGCCCGCTTCAGCCTCCTCGACCGCCACGCCTCGCCGCTCTCGATGGAAGCCTTCCTCGCCACCGCCGCTGCTGACGACGACCCACCGCGCGTGGCCCTCGTCCCGGGCGTTGGCGTCCGCGTCGACGCGGCTTTCCTGGACGCCGTCCCGTCGCTGCGCTGCGTCGTGACCGTCAGCGCCGGCCTCAACCACGTCGACCTCCCGGAGTGCGCGCGCCGCGGCGTCGCCGTGGCCAACGCGGCCGGGGTCTACTCCTCCGACGTCGCCGACCACGCCGTCGGCCTGGTCATCGACGTGCTCCGGCGCGTATCGGCGGCCGACAGGTACGTGCGGCGGGGACTCTGGCCGGAGCGCGGCGACTTCGTTCCCCTCGGATCCAGTCTCCGCGGGAAGCGCGTGGGCATCGTTGGCCTCGGCAGCATCGGGTCGGCGGTCGCGAGGAGGCTCGAGGCCTTCGGCTGCGTCGTCTCCTACCACTCACGCCGACGGAAACACGACGTCTCCTACTGCTACCACCCCGCGGTGCGCGACCTCGCCGCGTGCTCCGACGTGCTCGTCGTCGCGTGCGCGCTGACGGCTGAGACCCGGCACGTCGTGGACAGGCGCGTGCTGGACGCGCTGGGGAGCGGCGGCGTGGTGGTGAATGTGGCGCGCGGCCCGAACGTGGACGAGACGGAGCTGGTGAGGGCGCTCGCGGAGGGCAGGCTCGCCGGCGCCGGGCTGGACGTGTTCGAGGACGAGCCCGACGTGCCGGCTGAGCTGATGGCCATGGACAACGTCGTGCTGACGCCTCACCGGGCAGCGTTCACCCCGGAGTCCATAGACGACCTCGACCGCCTCGTCGTTGGCAACCTCGATGCCTTCTTCGCGGGCACACCGCTGCTTACGCCCGTCGTCGTCTCTGACTGAGCACAAAAGAATGTCGATCGTGACCGACCGCCAGCTCCTCACGAAGAATAAACCTAGCAGTGATTAGTCCACCGCCGACCGATGTCTGCTGGACGTGGATTTATCTACGTAACTGGTTAGCGCACAACTCGAATCTGTACCATACATAAGTTGGGTAGTCACATCAACATGCAGGAAAGCTGCAACGGACCCACTGTTATTTAATCAGTAGCAAAGGTTTGTTGACATATAAATGTATTGTTTAGTTTTTCTCATCAGATCGGTCTTTTGATTGTATTGGCTAGAGCATGCATTTCTATATGATAGTAGAGTCAAGAGGTCTTGAGTTCAAGATCCGGCTGGCGCAATTAAATTGTAGCCCACTTTCGGTCCAGGTTTAGCCCTGAGGGAGCCATTGCATTGGCTAGAGCATGCACTTCTATAATGCTCCATTTTCATTATTCAACAACGGACACTGATCGGTCACGCCTTATATAATGCATTCCACATCTGAATACCTCAAATTAGAAATCTCAAATCCATATTATTACACGCGACGTAAACCGCTTGTCCGGCGTGCCGGCTTCCGGGACTCAAGGCGCTCCGAAACCCGTTGGATGCCGGTGGACGTCAGATCTATGATGGATCCATCCTGGGAAAAGCCGGTAACATCCATCACGACGCGATTACGCGCCTCCCGCCGCCTAGCACTGCGGACACGACCCGCATGTTTGCGTCAAACGACACCCATGGTGCATCCATGGTCTTGAAGCGCCAACGGAGGAGTTGCGCGTCTGCCACCGCATTCGGACGCTATACGGACCGTACCGCCTCCGGTGAGGCAGCGACAACACACCTACCACCGGGATCTATGTGCCATTTGGGCGGATGCAATGGATTTCCGACGGAAGGAGTCCGAGCACTGCCGTGCACGGGCCTCCTCCCGGGAGCTGTGGAGTGCAAGCTGGAAGGCCATCTCCTCCTCGGGGCCCCGTGGGATGAGCTTGGGGTCGAAGGATCTGGAGGTGAAGGACTCGGATCCGTTGACTGCCATACCGGAGACGGACGGAGGCCGCCGGAGGTGATCTTGGATGGCGGAAGGGAGTGGAGGGGAGTGGAGTGAAGTGGATAGGGGTTGGTCCGACGAGCGAATGGAGAGAAATATATGTGGGATAGGGTGGGCCAGCATGGGGCGAGTTCGATGTGGCGGACGCCCGGGCGCGCCGGGATGCCCCGTATCTGCCTCATGTTTAGGCTGAATATGATGGTTGTCGGTTAGCCAAGTTGTTTGAGGCTCGTTTGAGTCTTCCATCTGGATCAAATTTTTTCGATCGGTCAGTGACTGGCCATCCGACCCGGTCGTCAAGGATTTGGAGCGTCTGGTTATAGATGATGTTAGAGCAAGTCCAGCAGCACCCTGAAACCACCCCCATCGTCATTATAGGGGAGAAAAGCAAAAAACAACTTCTAGCAGTTCCCCGAACCTCTCCCCTTTTTTCTGCCTCCCTGAAAACAACCCCTCTCTCCCCTGTATCTAGGGGAATAGCGACCTCCCCGATCCCCTCCCCAACTCGCTGGACGAGACAACGACTGCGTCCGGAAAGCTCCCTCCTACCACCACGCCGCCGCCATTACTGCATCAGCTTCCTCCCTTCCATGTTTTTTTCTCTCGAATTCAAGCAGAATAGAGAATAGAGGGAGAGAGGGCGCCATAGGGATGGATATTGGGTGCGCGGATGATTTGGCTGCAGATGGGGAGGCGCTGGGCTGTCGTTGCTGGGGGAGGGAAGCTACCGTGGCTCGGCTGGGGGAGGCGCACGCCACCATGGCTGAAGATCAGACAGGGGGAGGGGTGCGGCCGCCGCCATGGCTGAAGACCAGACAGGGGAGGGGCGTGGCCGCCGCCGGGCAATGGGTTCGATGAGGAGGGAGGCGCTGGAAGGGAGGAGATGGGGCTGCTGATAGAGAGATGGCATGGATCCATGGTGTGGCTTGCTGGAGCTGCTGCTGCTGCCCGCATCTGCTAGAGAGAACAGAGAAAAAGAGAGCAGAGATATGAGAGTTTGAGAGATGCGGTGATTGCTACACATTAATATAGATGTATGGTGCTTCTTTTATGATGTATGATGTGTTATACTACTGATTGCTGCACATTTAGATATAGATCAGAGAGATAACTTGCTACTGATTGCTGCTACTATTTCTAGCAATTTGCCACTAACTGTTGTTGCTATTTGATTTCGTTTGTATTTGCTACTGATTGCTGCAAGTTATTTACTACTGGGGGATAACATTTACATAACTATTTGCGACTGATTGCTGCTAGTTATTTGCTACTGGTTGTTGCACATCTATATGATGTATGGTTCATTCGTTTTTGTTTCAGATTTTGGTAATGGGCGGTCAGAGTTATTTTGTTCTTTTGTAAAGTGATGTCGGATTGAATGATTTGTACTAGACCAAAGAAGAACAAATGGATCTCGAAAAGCATGAAGAACAAACTGATCTCGAAGGGCCTGAAGAACCTACCCCTCCTATGACAGCAAGGTCTTCGAAAGCAAAGGGGTAGAAAGCAGGCGCTTCGAAATCAAGCGATTCGAAGAGGCAAAAGAATTTCAGCAAGGCTGAAGACTTAACTTTGGTGGGTGCATACCTTGAGATAACAAGATCCAATCATAGGAGTTGACCAATCTCGTGATTGTTATTGGAAAAAAATATATATGCTTATTTCCATGCCAATAAATCTGAAGACCATGGTCGCACACAAAGGTTCTCTTCAGCATCATTAGGCTATTATTCAAGAACAAGTGAATGGGTTTTGTGCATGTTATAGTCAGGTCGTGAATAGAAACCAAAGTGGGATGACACGTGATAATAAGGTAACAAATATGCTTTGCATGGTTCCTGTTTTGTTCATATGTTTGTTGTACTGATGCATATGTATTAATGTAGCTACGCCAAGCGCTTGTTCTCTATGCCAATGGAGGCAAGGCAAATAAATCATTTGGATTGATGCATTGCTTTAATAAGTTGGAAGACAACGAGAAGTGGAAATCTCGGCCTCAGAAAAAAAAGATATCCTCCTTGGATACTCCTGATTCATCATCTGCTAGTGTGTTTGAGGATGAAACTACATCTCCCTCTAAAGTTTTTGCCAAGAAAAGCCCACCTGGAATCAAGAGGGCTAAAGAAGCAGTATGGCGGGCTCAAAGTTCTTCTTGTACAGGTAATAGTAGTGCCATGGAATCATTTGGGGGTATCTTGGAGACTAGGGAGTCAAAAAGACAAGAGCAATTTGTGCTCATGATTGCAATGGACAAACAAAGAGAAGAAGAAAGGTTGGTCGAAGAAAGAAAGAAACTTGCAATATAAAAAAATATGGAACTAGAAGAAGAAAATATATGAATCATGAGAATGGCAGAAGAACGCATGATGGGGGCTGAAGAAAGCGAAATAATGAGCATGGACCTTAGTGGCATGGACGAGCAAGAGCAAGAATTCTACAAATTAAGGAAGAGCCAAATCATCAACCGACATTGCAACTCGTTGGCTTGAGCTATGTGTTGTAATATGTACTATTTATTGTCTTTGACCATTTGGATAATGAACTTGAAAGTGCTAGTTATTGACTAGATGGGGGGGTGAATAGGCGATTTTTACGAAAGTCTTCAAAACATGAAAGTTTCGAAGACAAACATGAAAACTGGACCTATAAACTTACAGCGGAAGATGAACTACACTAGACAAGCCATAGTCAAACAAGTATGAAGCTAAAGCATGATGACTGATAGCAGCTATGTAGTAGGACTGGGATGGAAGATAGTATGAAGCCAATCAGAACAAATAGTCACACAGTGAAGACAAATAGGTAGATTAATCAGGCAATGACTTCACAAAGACAAACTATAAGTAAGGAGAGTAAGAGATAGAACCAGTGTGTTGTGAAGACAAGGATTTGTTCGACCAGTTCCAGTTACTGTGACAACTGTACGTCTGGTTAGGGAGGTTGAGATAGAACTCAGAAGATCGTGTCTTCACCTTATTCCCCATGAGCTAAGGACTCACAGTCCCCGCCCAATCACTCTGGTAAGTCTTCAAGGTAGACTTCCAAGCCTTCACAGACTTCGTTCACCGGCAATCCACAATTACTCTTGGATGCTCAGAATGTGACGCCTAACCGGCTGGAGGATTCACAGTCCTCAAGTGTAACAAGTCTTCAGATCACGCTGACAGAAAGAATTCAGTGATGCCTAACACTCTTTGGCTCTGGGTGTTTGGGCTTTGTCCTCACAAGGATTTCTCTCTCTCAAAAGCTTCGGAGGTGGGTTTCTCTCAAACGACAAAAGCCGTGCACTAACTCTGAGCAGCCACCAATTTATGGTGTAGGGGGTGGGCTATTTATAGCCACTAGGCAACCCGACCTGGTTTGTCCGAAATGACCCTGGGTCACTAAGGAACTGACACGTGTCACAACGGTCAGATTTCAAACACATGCGACAGCTTGACTTGGGCTACAAGTAAAGCTGACTTATCCGACTCTGGATAAGATTTGCTCTCATTGTCTTCGCTCGAAGACATAGGATTTGTTTTGAGCATCACTTTAGTCACTCTGACTTTGTTCACTTGGACCCCACTTAACAGTGCGGTGGTTCCTATGACTCAACAGAGAAGAAAAGAAACAACGAAACTGCTAAGTCTTCGCGCTCCATAGTCTTCACTCAATGTCTTCTGCTGTCATAGTCTTCAATGTGAATATCTTCATGTACCACCATTATCTTCAATGTCTTCACACATTTTTAGGGGTCATCTCCGGTAGGTAAACCGAATCAAGGAGGGACTACTACCTGTGTTATACTGCAATTCTCACAAACACATTAGTCCCTCAACCACGTTTGTCGTCAATACTCCAAAACCAAACTAGGGGTGGCACTAGATGCACTTACACTGTGTGGTGTAACTTGTACTACTTATTATCTTTGAACCATTTGGGTGAACTGTGTCTTGTAATCCGTAGTACTTATTATCTTTGAACCATTTGGATGAGCTATGTGTAGTAATCTGTACTATGTCTCTAAAACATTTGCCTGACTATGTTAACTATATAATTGCTTCCATTATTTAGAAAATGATACAGGTACTGCTTACACAACCATCATAATTTGAAAATAGTACACACTTGCAATTTTCCCACTTCCAATGCATGCAGTCGATGCTTCCGAGCATATCCGGAAACCACCTTTGCTATCCTATTGCAAGTAATCTAGCAGTATCTTCAACATTTGGAGATCTTAGGTACTGAACCCCAAAGACCTCAATCACATCACAGACAAATCTTCTAGGATTTTCTAAAGCGGTGGACTTGGCTAGCCGACAATACTCGAGGACGAGCATGAATTAAGCTTGGGGATGCTTGATACGTCTCCAACATATCTATAATTTGTGATGTATTCATGCCATGTTTATAATATTTCTAGATGATTTTGGTATGATTTGTTTAGAATTAACCCAGAGTGACGCTGTTTTCAGCAGAACTACAGTGGTGTTGTTTTTGTGCAGAAATAAAAGTTCTCGGAATGCGCTGAAAATCAATGGAGATTTGGAAAATATAAAAAATACTGGAACGAAGAGTTACCGGAGGGGAGTCCCGTGGGCCCCACGAGAGTGGAGGGCGCGCCCCCTGCCTCGTGGATTCTCTATGGCCCCCCCTGACTTGTTCTCGACGCCAACCTCTCCTATAAATCCCCAAACCTCCAGATCATAACCTAGATCGGGAGTTCCGCCGCCGCAAGCCTCCATAGCCACCAAAAACCAATCGGGACCCTGTTCCGGCACCCTGCCGGAGGGGGGATCCATCACCGGTGGCCATCTTCATCATCCCGGCGCTCTCCATGACAAGGAGGGAGTAGTTCACCCTCGGGGTTGAGGGTATGTACCATTAGCTATGTGTTTGATCTCTCTCTCTCCTCTCTCTCTCTCTCTCTCTCTCTCTCTCGTGTTCTTGATATGGCACGATCTTGATGTACTGCGAGCTTTGCTATTACAGTTGGATCTTATGATGTTTCTCCCCCTCTACTCTCCTTTGAAGTTATCTTATCGGATTGAGTCTTTAAGGATTTGAGAACACTTGATGTATGACTTGCATGGGATGCCCGTGGTGACAATGGAGTATTCTATTGATTTTCACTTGATGTATGTTTTAGTGATCAACTTGCGGGTTCCGTGACCTTGGGAATCTATGCATAGGGGTTCGCACACGTTTTCGTCTTGCCTCTCCGGTAGAAACTTTGGGGCACTCTTTGAAGTTCTTTGTGTTGGTTTGAATAGATGAATCTAAGATTGTGTGATGCGTATCGTATAATCATACCCGCGGATACTTGAGGTGACATTGGAGTATCTAGGTGACATTAGGGTTTTGGTTGATTTGTGTCTTAAGGTGTTATTTTACTACGAGCTCTAGTGTTGTTTGTGACACTTATAGGAATAGCCCAATGGATTGATGAAAGAATAATTTTGAGGTGGTTTCGTACCCTACACTAATCTCTTCGTTTGTTCTCTGCTATTAGTGACTTTGGAGTGACTCTTTGTTGCATGTTGAAGGATAGTTATATGATCCAATTATGTTATTATTGTTGAGAGAACTTGCACTAGTGAAAGTATGAACCCTAGGCCTTGTTTCGAAGCATTGCAATACCGTTTGTGCTCACTTTTATCATTAGTTACCTTGCTGTTTTTATAATTTCATATTACAAAAACCTATATCTACCATCTATATTGCACTTGTATCACCATCTCTTCACCGACCTAGTGCACCTATACAATTTACCATTGTATTGGGTGTGTTGGGGACACAAGAGATTCTTTGTTATTTGGTTGCAGGGTTGTTTGAGAGAGATCATCTTCATCCTATGCCTCCCACAGGTTGATAAACCTTAGGTTATCCACTTGAGGGAAATTTGCTACTGTCCTACAAACCTCTGCACTTGGAGGCCCAACAACGTCTACAAGAAGAAGGTTGAGTAGTAGACATCACCGCCAACAGCGCCTTGTCTCGCGTCTACTGCAGCGGCGGCGGGCACGCTCCTCCTCCTGCTGCTCGTGGCGCTCCTCCCCCTCCTCGCGCGACCACCGCATCTAACGCTCGCCGTCGGCCTGCTCCTCCGCTAGCCAATGCTGTTTCTAGCACTCCAGGTGGGCCACCTCATCGCGTCAAAGTGGACGGGGGCGTGCTCACCCACTCGCGGAGGACGACGGGCCACGGGTACATCTCCTCGGGCCAAGCGGGCGGCTGCAGCGAGCGCTGACGCGAGGGCTCAGGCTCGGCATTGGGCTTGAGGACAGGCAGCAGCGGCACAGGGTGGAGGGGGGAAGCGGGCTGTGCATCGAGTTCCCCGCCACCGATAGGGCGAGGGCCACTTCAAGGTCCTCGTCGCGTCGGCTCTCCACCAGGGCAGGCCGCGTCGCACCAATAGAGCGGCCTGGTAGGATGACTCCTCCTCCTTCTTCAGCTTGACCTCTGGCGGCGGCGGGGTTGAGCGGCACGCCGTGGCAGCGCTCCTCCTCGTGCTCCAGTGTGAACCAGACCTCCTAATTGGGAGAGCCCGGTGCGCACGCAAAGAGTTGCTGCTGCTCCGGCGTTAGTAGCTTGCGGCGCCTGTGCACCTCCTCGGCATGCGCCCGTGCCGACCAAGGCATCGCCAGCACCGGAATGCGGTGCGGGTCCAGATGCCAACCACGGGGCAGGTTGACATCTGTATAGGCCAGCAGGTTCCGGTACTCCCAGTGCCACCGCACATGGTGCACCAAGATGTGTAGCCGTTCCCTTTGTCGTGGCGGCCAGTCGTGTCAAGGAACCAGCGGCAGCAACGACACGCGGGACGAGCTGGTGTCGGGGCAGAACTTCCCCTTGCCCTTGCTGAAGAACCCCATGGCGAGCTAGGGTTTGGCTGTCGTGGGTGAGGGGCCAAGCTTTGGCTACATGTGGGCGGTAGGAGGGAAGTGGATGTTGGAAATATGCCCTAGAGGCAATAATAAAAGCATTATTATTATATTTCTTTGTTCATGATAATTGTCTTTATTCATGCTATAATTGTGTTATCCGGAAATCGTAATACATGTGTGAATAACAGACACCAACATGTCCCTAGTAAGCCTCTAGTTGACTAGCTCATTGATCAATAGATAGTCATGGTTTCCTGGCTATGGACATTGGATGTCATTGATAACGGGATCACATCATTAGGATAATGATGTGATGGACAAGACCCAATCTCAAGCATAGCGTGAGATCGTGTAGTTCGTTTGCTAGAGCTTTTCTAATGTCAAGTATCTTTTCCTTTGACCATGAGATCATGTAACTCCCGGATACCGTAGGAGTGCTTTGGGTGTATCAAACATCACAACGTAACTGGGTGACTATAAAGGTGCATTACAGGTATCTCCGAAAGTGTCTGTTGGGTTGACACGGATCGAGACTGGGATTTGTCACTCCGTATGACGGAGAGATATCACTGGGCCCACTCGGTAATGCATCATCATAATGAGCTCAAAGTGACCAAGTGTCTGGTCACGGGATCATGCATTACGGTACGAGTAAAGTGACTTGCCGGTAACGAGATTGAACGAGGTATTGGGATACCGACGATCGAATCTCGGGCAAGTAACATATCGATTGACAAAGGGAATTGCATACGGGGTTGATTAAATCCTCGACATCGTGGTTCATCCGATGAGATCATCGTGGAGCATGTGGGAGCCAACATGGGTATCTAGATCCCGCTGTTGGTTATTGACCGGAGAGCGATCTCGGTCATGTCTACATGTCTCCCGAACCCGTAGGGTCTACACACTTAAGGTTCGGTGACGCTAGGGTTGTAGGGATATGTATATGCAGTAACCCGAATGTTGTTCGGAGTCCCGGATGAGATCCCGGACGTCACGAGGAGTTCCGGAATGGTCCGGAGGTAAAGATTTATATATGGGAAGTCCTGTTTCGGGCATCGGGACAAGTTTCGGGGTTATCGGTATTGTACCGGGACCACAGAAAGGGTCCCGGGGGTCCACCGGGTGGGTCCACCTGTCCCGGGGGGCCACATGGGCTGTAGGGGGTGCGCCTTGGCCTACATGGGCCAAGGGCACCAGCCCCACATAGGCCCATGCGCCTAGGGTTTGAAGGGGAAGAGTCCTAGGAGGGGAAGGCACCTCCTAGGTGCCTTGGGGGGGAGGGAAACCCCCCTTGGCCGCCGCCCCCCTAGGAGATTGGATCTCCTAGGGCCGGCCACCCCCCCTTGGCCCTCCTATATATAGTGGGGGAAAGGAGGGACTTCATACCTTGGCCTTTGGTTGCCTCCTTCTCCCTCTCCAACACCTCCTCCTCCTCCATAGTGCTTAGCGAAGCTCTGCCGGAGTACTGCAGCTCCATCAACACCACGCCGTCGTGCTGCTGCTGGTGCCATCTCCCTCAACCTCTCCTCCCTCCCTTGCTGGATCAATAAGGAGGAGACGTGGCTGTTCCGTACGTGTGTTGAACGCGGAGGTGCCGTCCGTTCGGTGCTAGGATCTCCGGTGATTTGGATCACGTCGTGTTCGACTACATCATCCCCGTTCTTTGAACGCTTCCGCTCGCGATCTACAAGGTACGTAGATGCATCTAATGACTCATTGCTAGATGAACTCATAGATGGATCTTGGTGAAACCGTAGGAAAATTTTTGTTTTCTGCAACGTTCACCAACAGTGGCATCATGAGCTAGGTCTATGCGTAGTTCTCTTGCATGAGTAGAACACAATTTGTTGTGGGCGTAGATTTGTCAACTTTCTTGCCGCTACTAGTCTTATCTTGCTTCAGCAGTATTGTGGGATGAAGCGGCCCGGACCAACCTTACACGTACGCTTACGTGAGACCGGTTCCACCGACTAACATGCACAAGTTGCATAAGGTGGCTGGCGGGTGTCTGTCTTTCCTACTTTAATTGAAGCGGATTCGATGAAAAGGGTCCTTATGAAGGGTAAATAGAAGTTGACAAATCACGTTGTGGTTTCACGTAGGTAAGAAAATGTTCTTGCTAGAACCCTACTTCAGCCACGTAAAACATGCAACAACAATTAGAGGACGTCTAACTTGTTTTTGCAGCAAGTGCTTTGTGATATGATATGGCCAAAGTTGTGATGAATGATGAATGATCTATATGTCATGTATGAGATGTTCATGCTATTGTAATAGGAATCATGACTTGCATGTCGATGAGTATGACAACCGGCAGGAGCCATAGGAGTTGTCTTTATTTTTTGTATGACCTGCGTGTCATTGAAGAACACCATGTAAACTACTTTACTTTATTACTAAACGCGTTAGTCATAGAAGTAGAAGTAGTCGTTGGCGTGACAACTTCATGAAGACACGATGATGGAGATCATGATGATGGAGATCATGGTGTCATGCCGGTGACAAGATGATCATGGAGCCCCGAAGATGAAGATCAAAGGAGCTATATGATATTGGCCATACCATGTCACTACTTTATATAATTGCATGTGATGTTTATTATGTTTTATGCATCTTGTTTACTTAGGACGACGGTAGTAAATAAGATGATCCCTTACAAAATTTCAAGAAGTGTTCTCCCCTAACTGTGCACCGTTGCTACAGTTCGTCGTTTCGAAGCACCACCTGATGATCGGGTGTGATAGATTCTTATGTTCACATACAACGGGTGTAAGACAGTTTTACACAGCGAAAACACTTAGGGTTAACTTGACGAGCCTAGCATGTACAGACATGGCCTCGGAACACGGAGACCGAAAGGTCGAACACGAGTCGTATGGAAGATACGATCAACATGAGAATGTTCACCGACGATGACTAGTCTGTCTCACGTGATGATCGGACACGGCCTAGTCGACTCGGATCGTGTAACACTTAGATGACCAAAGGGATGTCAAATCTGAGTGGGAGTTCACTATAATTTGATTAGATGAACTTAATTATCATGAACTTAGTCTAAATATTTTACAATATGTCTTGTAGATCAAATGGCCAACGTAGTCCTCAACTTCAATGTGTTCCTAGAGAAAACCAAGCTGAAAGACGATGGCAGCAACTATACGGACTGGGTCCGGAACCTGAGGATCATCCTCATAGCTGCCAAGAAACATTATGTCCTACAAGCACCGCTAGGTGATGCACCTGTTCTCCCTGCAGAACAAGACGTTATGAATGCTTGGCAGGCACGTTCCGATGACTACTCCCTCGTTCAGTGCGGCATGCTTTACAGCCTAGAGCCGGGGCTCCAAAAGCGTTTTGAGAGACATGGAGCATATGAGATGTTCGAAGAGCTGAAAATGGTTTTCCAAGCTCATGCCCGGGTCGAGAGATATGAAGTCTCCGACAAATTCTTCAGCTGTAAGATGGAGGAAAATAGTTCTGTCAGTGAGCACATACTCACTATGTCTGGGTTACATAACCGCTTGACTCAGCTGGGAGTTAATCTCCCGGATGATGCGGTCATTGACAGAATCCTCCAGTCGCTTCCACCAAGCTACAAGAGCTTTGTGATGAACTTCAATATGCAGGGGATGGAAAAGACCATTCCTGAAGTATTTGCTATGCTGAAATCAGCAGAGGTAGAAGTCAAGAAGGAACATCAAGTGTTGATGGTCAATAAAACCACTAAGTTCAAGAAGGGCAAGGGTAAAAAGAACTTCAAGAAGGACGGCAAGGTAGTTGCCGCGCCCAGCAAGCAAGCTGCCGGGAAGAAGCCAAAGAATGGACCCAAGCCCGAGACTGAGTGCTTTTATTGCAAGGAAAGTGGTCACTGGAAGCGGAACTGCCCCAAATACTTAGCGGACAAGAAGGCCGGCAAAACCAAAGGTATATTTGATATACATGTAATTGATGTGTACCTTACCAGTAATCGTAGTGACTCCTGGGTATTTGATACCGGTGCCGTTGCTCATATTTGTAACACACAGCAGGAGCTGCGGAATAAACGGAGACTGGCGAAGGACGAGGTGACGATGCGCGTCGGGAATGGTTTCAAGGTCGATGTGATCGACGTCGGCACGCTACCTCTACATTTACCTACGGGATTAGTTTTGAACCTCAATAATTGTTATTTTGTGCCAAGTTTGAGCATGAACATTGTATCAGGATCTCGTTTAATTCGAGATGGCTACTCATTTAAATCCGAGAATAATGGTTGTTCTATTTATATGAGAGATATGTTTTATGGTCATGCTCCGATGGTGAATGGTTTATTCTTTATGAATCTCGAGCCTAATGCTACACATATTCATAGTGTAAGTACCAAAAGATGTAAGATTGATAGTGATAGTCCCACATACTTGTGGCACTGCCGCCTTGGTCACATAGGTGTCAAACGCATGAAGAAGCTCCATGCTGATGGACTTTTAGAGTCTCTTGATTACGAATCATTTGACACGTGTGAACCATGCCTCATGGGTAAAATGACCAAGACTCCATTCTCAGGAACAATGGAGCGAGCAACCAACTTATTGGAAATCATACATACTGATGTGTGCGGTCCAATGAGTGTTGAGGCTCGCGGTGGCTATCGTTATGTTCTCACCCTCATTGATGACTTGAGTAGATATGGGTATGTCTACTTAATGAAACACAAGTCTGAGACCTTTGAAAAGTTCAAGGAATTTCAGAGTGAAGTTGAGAATCAACGTGACAGGAAAATCAAGTTTCCATGATCAGATCGTGGAGGAGAATACTTGAGTCACGAGTTTGGTATACACTTAAGAAAATGTGGAATAGTTTCACAACTCACGCCGCCTGGAACACCTCAGCGTAATGGTGTGTCCGAACGTCGTACTCGCACTCTATTAGATATGGTGCGATCTATGATGTCTCTTGCCGATTTACCACTATCTTTTTGGGGCTATGCTTTAGAGACTGCCGCATTGTTGGGGAACGTAGCAGAAATTCAAAATTTTCCTACGTATCACCAAGATCTATCTATGGAGAGACTAGCAACAAGGGGAAGGATAATGCATCTACATACCCTTGTAGATCGCTAAGCGGAAGCGTTCAAGAGAACGGGGTTGATGGAGTCGTACTCGTCGTGATTCAAATCACCGATGATCCTAGCGCCGAACGGACGGCACCTCCGCGTTCAACACACGTACGGAATGGAGACGTCTCCCATGCCTTGATCCAGCAAGGAGGAGGGAGAGGTTGATGGAGATCCAGCAGCACGACGGCGTGGTGGAAGTAGCGGGATTCCAACAGGGCTTCGCTAAGCGCTGCGGGAGGAGGGAGATGTGTCACGGGAGGGAGAGGGAGGCGCCAGGCCTTAGGTCTCGTTGCTCCTCCTTTTCCCCACTATATATAGGGCCAAGGGAGAGGGGGGAGGCGCAGCCCTTGCCCCTTCCTCCAAGGAAAGGGTGCGGCCAAGGGGGGGAGGAGTCCATCCTCCCCAAGGCACCTCGGAGGTGCCTTCCCCCTTTAGGACTCTCCCCTTTTTCTCTTCTCTTGGCGCATGGGCCTCTTGGGGCTGGTGCCCTTGGCCCATGTAGGCCAAGGCGCACCCCCTACAGCCCATGTGGCCCCCCGGGGCAGGTGGCCCCACCCGATGGACCCCCGGGACCCTTCCGGTGGTCCCGGTACAATACCGATGACCCCGAAACTTGTCCCGATGGCCGAAATAGCACTTCCTATATATAATTCTTTACCTCCGGACCATTCCGGAACTCCTCGTGACGTCCGGGATCTCATCTGGGACTCCGAACAACTTTCGGGTTACCGCATACTAATATCTCTATAACCCTAGCATCACCGAACCTTAAGTGTGTAGACCCTACGGGTTCGGGAGACATGCAGACATGACCGAGATGACTCTCCGGTCAATAACCAACAGCGGGATCTGGATACCCATGTTGGCTCCCACATGTTCCACGATGATCTCATCGGATGAACCACGATGTCAAGGACTTAATCAATCCCGTATATAATTCCCTTTGTCTATCGGTACGATACTTGCCCGAGATTCGATCGTCGGTATCCCGATACCTTGTTCAATCTCGTTACCGGCAAGTCTCTTTACTCGTTCCATAACACATCATCCCGTGATCAACTCCTTGATCACATTGTGCACATTATGATGATGTCCTACCGAGTGGGCCCAGAGATACCTCTCCGTTTACACGGAGTGACAAATCCCAGTCTCGATTCGTGCCAACCCAACAGACACTTTCGGAGATACCTGTAATGCACCTTTATAGCCACCCAGTTACGTTGTGACGTTTGGAACACCCAAACCATTCCTACGGTATCCGGGAGTTGCACAATCTCATGGTCTAAGGAAAAGATACTTGACATTAGAAAAGCTTTAGCATATGAACTACATGATCTTGTGCTAGGCTTAGGATTGGGTCTTTGTCCATCACATCATTCTCCTAATGATGTGATCCCGTTATCAATGGCATCCAATGTCCATGGTCAGGAAACCGTAACCATCTATTGATCAACGAGCTAGTCAACTAGAGGCTTACTAGGGACATATCGTGGTCTATGTATTCACACGTGTATTACGATTTCCGGATAATACAGTTATAGCATGAATAAAAGACTATTATCATGAACAAAGAAATATAATAATAACCAATTTATTATTGCCTCTAGGGCATATTTCCAACAGTCACCCACTTGCACTAGAGTCAATAATCCAGTTCACATCGCTATGTGACTAACACTCAAGGTCACATCCCCATGTGACTAACACCCAAAGAGTTTACTAGAGTCAATAATCTAGTTCACATTACCATGTGATTAACACTCGATGAGTTCTGGGTTTGATCATGTTATGCTTGTGAGAGATGTTATAGTCAACGGGTCTGAATCTTTCAGATCCGTGTGTGCTTTACAAATCTCTATGTCATCTCCTAGATGCAGCTACCACGTTCTATTTGGAGCTATTCCAAATAACTGTTCTACTTGGAGCTATTCTAAATTGTTGCTCCATTATACGTATCCGGTATCTCTACTCGGAGCTATCCGGATAGGTGTTAAGCTTGCATCGACGTAACCCTTTACGACGAACCCCTTTACCACCTCCATAATCGAGAAAATTCCTTAGTCCACTAGTTACTAAGGATAACTTTGACCGCTGTCCCGTGATCCATTCTTGGATCACTCTTGTACCCCTTGACTGACTCATGGCAAGGCACACTTGAGGTGCGGTACACAGCATAGCATACTGTAGAGCCTACGTCTTATGCATAGGGGACGACCTTAGTCCTTTCTCTCTATTCTGCCATGGTCGAGCTTTAAGTCTTAACTTCATACCTTACAACTTAGGCAAGAACTCCTTCTTTGACTGATCCATCTTGAACACCTTCAAGATCATATCAAGGTATGTGCTCATTTGAAAGTACCATTAAGCGTTTTGATCTATCCTTATAGATCTTGATGCTCAATGCTCAAGTAGCTTAATCCAGGCTTTCCATTGAAAAACACTTTCCAAATAACCCTATATGCTTTCCAGAAATTCTACATCATTTCTGATCATTAATATGTCAACAACATATACTCATCAGAAATTCTATAGTGCTCCCACTCACTTCTTTGGAAATACAAGTTTCTCATAAACTTTGTATAAACCAAAAATCTTTGATCATCATCAAAGCATACGTTCCAACTCCGAGATGCTTACTCCAGTCCTTAGAAGGATTGCTAGAGCTTTGCATACTTATTAGCATCTTTCAGGATTGACAAAACCTTCCGGTTGTATCACATACAACCTTTCCTCAAGAAAAGTCGTCGAGGAAACAATGTTTTGACATCCTATCTGCAAGATTTCATAAATGATGCAATAATTGCTAATATAATTCCAACAGACTCTTAGCATCGCTACGAGTGAGAAAGTCTCATCGTAGTCAACTCCTTGAACTTGTCGAAAAACATCTTAACGACAAGTCGAGCTTTCTTAATGGTGATACTTACCATCATTGTCCGTCTTCCTTTTAAAATCCATCTACACTCAACAGCCTTACGACCATCGAGCTGTTCTGCCAAAGTCTACACTTTGTTTTCATATATGGATCCTTTCTCGGATTATATGGCTTTGAGCCATTCGTCGGAATCCGGGCCCACCATCGCTTCTCCATAGCTCGTAGGTTCATTGCTTTCTAGCAACATGACTTCCAAGACAGGATCACGTACCACTTTGAAGTAGTATGCATCCTTGTCATCCCACGAGGTTTGGTAGTGGCTTGATCCAAAGTCTCATGATCAATATCATAAGCTTCCACTTCAATTGGTGTAGGTGCCACAGGAACAACTCCCTGTGCCCTGCCATACACTAGTTGAAGAGACGGTTCAATAACCTCATCAAGCCTCCACCATCCTCCCACTCAATTCTCGAGACAAACCTTTCCTCCAGAAAGGACCCGATTCAAGAAACAATCCCTATTGCTTTCAGATCTGAATTAGGAGGTATACCCAACTGTTTTGGGTGTCCTATGAAGATGCATTTATCCGCTTTGGGTTCGAGCTTATCAACCTGAAACTTTTCCACATAAGCGTCGCAGCCCCAAACTTTTAAGAAATGACAGCTTAGGTTTCCCTAAACCATAGTTCATATGGTGTCATCTGATCGGAATTACGTGGTGCCCTATTTAAAGTGAATGTGGTTGTCTTTAATGCCTAACCCATAAACTATCGTGGTAATTCGATAAGAGACATCATAGTATGCACCATATCCAATAGGGTGCAACTATGATGTTCGGACACACCATCCCACTATGGTGTTCCAGGCTGTATTAGTTGTGAAACAATTTCCACAATGTCTTAATTCTGTGCCAAACTCGTAATTCAGATATTCATCTCTATGATCATATCATAGATCTTTTATCCTCTTGTCACGACGATCTTTCAACTTCACCCTGAAATTACTTGAACCTTTCAATAATTTAGACTCGTGATTTATCAAGTAAATGTACTCAACATCTACTCAAATCATCTGTGAAGTAAGAACATAACGATATCCACTACATGCCTCAGCACTCATTGGACTGCACACATCAAAATGTGTTACTTCCAACAAGTTGCTATCTTGTTCCATCTTACTGAAACCGAGGCTTTTCAGTCATCTTGCCCATGTGGTATGATTTGCATGTCTCAAGTGATTCAAAATCAAGTAAGTCCAAACGGTCCATTTACATGGAGTTTCTTCATGCATATACACCAATAGACATGGTACGCATGTCTCAAACTTTTCAAAAACGAGTGAGCCAAAAGATCCATCAACATGGAGCTTCTTCATGCGTTTTATACCAATATGACTTACGTGGCAGTGCCACAAGTAGGTGGTACTATCATTACTATCTTTTGGCATGAACATGTGTATCACTACGATCGAGATTCAATGAACCATTCATTTTAGGTGCAAGACCATTGAAGATATTATTCAAATAAACAGAGTAACCATTATTCTCCTTAAATGAATAACCGTATTGCGATAGACATAATCCAATCTTGTCTATGCTCAACGCAAACACCAAATAACCATTATTTAGGTTTAACACCAATCTCGATGGTAGAGGGAGCGTGCGATGCATGATCATATCAACATTGGAAACACTTCCAACATCATATCGTCAGCTCACCTTTAGCTAGTCTCCGTTTATTCCGTAGCTTTTATTTCGAGTTACTAACACTTAGCAACCGAACCGGTATCTAATACCCTGGTGCTACTAGGAGTACTAGTAAAGTACACATTAACATAATGTATATCCAATATACTTCTATCGACCTTGCCAGCCTTATCATCTACCAAGTATCTAGGGTAATTCTGCTCCAGTGGCTGTTCCCCTTATTACAGAAGCACTTAGTCTTGGGTTTGGGTTCAACCTTGGGTTTCTTCACCAGAGCAACAACTGAATTGCCGTTTCATGAAGTATTCCTTCTTGCCCTTGCCCTTCTTGAAACTAGTGGTTTCACCAACCATCAACAATTGATGCTCCTTCTTGATTTCTACTTTTGTGGTGTCAAACATCGCGAATACCTCAAGGATCATCATATCTATCCCTGATATGTTATAGTTCATCACGAAGCTCTAGCAGCTTGGTGGCAATGACTTTGGAGAAACATCACTCGATTCAAGTGATTGTTGCACTCAGACAATCTGAGCACAAGCTCAACGATTGAGCTTTTCTCCGTTAGTTTGCAGGCTAAGAAAATCGTCGGAGGTCTTATACCTCTTGACGTGGGCACGAGCCTGAAATCCCAATTTCATCCCTCAAAACATCTCATATGTTTTGCGACGTTTCAAAGCGTCTTTGGTGCCTCAATTCCAAACCGTTTAACTGAACTAGCACGTAGTTATCAAAATGTGTATGTCAGATGTTCGCAACATCCACATACAACGTTCGAGGTTCAGCACACTGAGCGGTGCATTAAGGACATAAGCCTTCTATGAAGCAATGAGGACAAGCCTCAGTTTACGGACCTAGTCCGCATAATTGCTACTATCAACTTTCAACTAATTTTTCTCTAGGAACATATCTAAACAGTAGAACTATAGCGTGAGCTACGACATAATTTGCAAAATCCTTTTGACTATGTTCAGGATAATTAAGTTCATCTTATGAACTCCCACTCAGATAGACATCCCTCTAGTCATCTAAGTGATTACATGATCCGAGTTAACTAGGCCGTGTCCGATCATCACGTGAGACGGACTAGCCAACGTCGGTGAACATCTTCATGTTGATCGTATCTTCTATACGACTCATGCTCGACCTTTCGGTCTCCGTGTTCCGAGGCCATGTCTGTACATGCTAGGCTCGTCAAGTTAACCCTAAGTGTATTGCATGTGTAAATCTGTCTTACACCCGTTGTATGTGAACGTAAGGATCTATCACACCCGATCATCACGTGGTGCTTCGAAACGACGAACTGTAGCAACGGTGCACAGTTAGGGGAGAACACTTCTTGAAATTTTAATGAGGGATCATCTTATTTACTACCGTCGTTCTAAGCAAATAAGATGCATAAACATGATAAACATCACATGCAATCAAATAGTGACATGATATGGCCAATATCATTTTGCTCCTTTTGATCTCCATCTTCGGGGCTCCATGATCATCATCATCACCGGCATGACACCATGATCTCCATCATCATGATCTCCATCATCGTGTCTTCATGAAGTTGTCTCGCCAACTATTACTTCTACTTCTATGGCTACCGTTAGCAATAAAGTAAAGTAATTACATGACGTTTAAGTTGACACGCAGGTCATAAATAAATAAAGACAACTCCTATGGCTCCTGCCGGTTGTCATACTCATCGACATGCAAGTCGTGATTCCTATTACAAGAACATGATCATCTCATACATCACATATATCATTCATCACATCCTTTGGCCATATCACATCACATAGCATACCCTGCAAAAACAAGTTAGACGTCCTCTAATTGTTGTTTGCATGTTTTACGTGGCTGCTATGGGTTTCTAGCAAGAACGTTTCTTACCTACGCAAAGACCACAACATGATATGCCAATTGCTATTTACCCTTCATAAGGACCCTTTTCATCGAATCCGATCCGACTAAAGTGGGAGAGACAGACACCCGCCAGCCACCTTATGCAACTAGTGCATGTTTGTCGGTGGAACCGGTCTCACGTAAGAGTACGTGTAAGGTTGGTCCGGGCCGCTTCATCCCACAATACCGTCGAAACAAGATTGGACTAGTAACGGTAAGCATATTGAACAACATCAACACCCACAACTACTTTGTGTTCTACTCGTGCAAAGAATCTACGCAATAGACCTAGCTCATGATGCCACTGTTGGGGAACGTAGCAGAAATTCAAAATTTTCCTACGTATCACCAAGATCTATCTATGGAGAGACTAGCAACGAGGGGAAGGAGAATGCATCTACATACCCTTGTAGATCGCTAAGCGGAAGCGTTCAAGAGAACGGGGTTGATGGAGTCGTACTCGTCGTGATTCAAATCACCGATGATCCTAGCGCCGAACGGACGGCACCTCCGCGTTCAACACACGTACGGAACGGAGACGTCTCCCATGCCTTGATCCAGCAAGGAGGAGGGAGAGGTTGATGGAGATCCAGCAGCACGACGGCGTGGTGGAAGTAGCGGGATTCCAACAGGGCTTCGCTAAGCGCTGCGGGAGGAGGGAGATGTGTCACGGGAGGGAGAGGGAGGCGCCAGGCCTTAGGTCTCGTTGCTCCTCCTTTTCCCCACTATATATAGGGCCAAGGGAGAGGGGGGAGGCGCAGCCCTTGCCCCTTCCTCCAAGGAAAGGGTGCGGCCAAGGGGGGGAGGAGTCCATCCTCCCCAAGGCACCTCGGAGGTGCCTTCCCCCTTTAGGACTCTCCCCTTTTTCTCTTCTCTTGGCGCATGGGCCTCTTGGGGCTGGTGCCCTTGGCCCATGTAGGCCAAGGCGCACCCCCTACAGCCCATGTGGCCCCCCGGGGCAGGTGGCCCCACCCGGTGGACCCCCGGGACCCTTCCGGTGGTCCCGGTACAATACCGATGACCCCGAAACTTGTCCCGATGGCCGAAATAGCACTTCCTATATATAATTCTTTACCTCCGGACCATTCCGGAACTCCTCGTGACGTCCGGGATCTCATCCGGGACTCCGAACAACTTTCGGGTTACCGCATACTAATATCTCTATAACCCTAGCGTCACCGAACCTTAAGTGTGTAGACCCTACGGGTTCGGGAGACATGTAGACATGACCGAGATGACTCTCCGGTCAATAACCAACAGCGGGATCTGGATACCCATGTTGGCTCCCACATGTTCCACGATGATCTCATCGGATGAACCACGATGTCAAGGACTTAATCAATCCCGTATACAATTCCCTTTGTCTATCGGTACGATACTTGCCCGAGATTCGATCGTCGGTATCCCGATACCTTGTTCAATCTCGTTACCGGCAAGTCTCTTTACTCATTCCGTAACACATCATCCCGTGATCAACTCCTTGATCACATTGTGCACATTATGATGATGTCCTACCGAGTGGGCCCAGAGATACCTCTCCGTTTACACGGAGTGACAAATCCCAGGCTCGATTCGTGCCAACCCAACAGACACTTTCGGAGATACCTGCAATGCACCTTTATAGCCACCCAGTTACGTTGTGATGTTTGGTACACCCAAACCATTCCTACAGTATCCGGGAGTTGCACAATCTCATGGTCTAAGGAAAAGATACTTGACATTAGAAAAGCTTTAGCATATGAACTACATGATCTTGTGCTAGGCTTAGGATTGGGTCTTTGTCCATCACATCATTCTCCTAATGATGTGATCCCGTTATCAATGACATCCAATGTCCATGGTCAGGAAACCGTAACCATCTATTGATCAACGAGCTAGTCAACTAGAGGCTTACTAGGGACATATTGTGGTCTATGTATTCACACGTGTATTACGATTTCCGGATAATACAGTTATAGCATGAATAAAAGACTATTATCATGAACAAAGAAATATAATAATAACCAATTTATTATTGCCTCTAGGGCATATTTCCAACACGCATTCACTTTAAATAGGGCACCGTCGAAATCCGTTGAGACGACACCGTATGAATTGTGGTTTGGGAAGAAACCTAAGCTGTCGTTTCTAAAAGTTTGGGGATGCGATGCTTATGTCAGGAAACTTCAACCTGAAAAGCTCGAACCCAAATCGAAAAAATGCGTCTTCATAGGATACCCTAAAGAAACTGTTGGGTATATCTTCTACCTCAGATCCGAAGGCAAGATCTTTGTTGCCAAGAATGGGTCCTTTCTGGAGAAAGAGTTTCTCTCGAAAGAAGTAAGTGGGAGGAAAGTAGAGCTTGATGAAGTATTACCTCTTGAACCGGAAAATGGCGCAACTCAAGAAAATGTTCCTGAGGTACCTGCACCGACTAGAGAGGAAGTTAATGATGATAATCAAGATACTTCTGATCAAGCTCCTACTGAAATTCGAAGGTCCACAAGGACACGTTCCGCACCAGAGTGGTACGGCAACCTTGTCTTGGAAATCATGTTGTTAGACAACAGTGAACCTTCAAACTATGAAGAAGCGATGGCGGGCCCGGATTCCGACAAATGGCTAGAAGCCATGAAATCCGAGATAGGATCCATGTATGAAAATGAAGTATGGACTTTGACTGACTTGCCCGTTGAACGGCGAGCCATAGAAAATAAATGGATCTTTAAGAAGAAGACAGACGCGGATGGTAATGTGACCATCTATAAAGCTCGGCTTGTCACTAAGGGTTATCGACAAGTTCAAGGGGTTGACTACGATGAGACTTTCTCACCGGTAGCGAAGCTGAAGTCCGTCCGAATCATGTTAGCAATTGCCGCATTTTATGATTATGAAATTTGGCAAATGGACGTCAAAACGGCATTCCTTAATGGTTTCCTTAAGGAAGAATTGTATATGATACAGCCGGAAGGTTTTGTTGATCCTAAGAATGCTGACAAGGTGTGCAAGCTCCAACGCTCGATTTATGGGCTGGTGCAAGCATCTCGGAGTTGGAACATTCGTTTTGATGAGATGATCAAAGCGTTTGGGTTCTCACAGACTTATGGAGAAGCCTGTGTTTACAAGAAAGTGAGTGGGAGCTCTACAGCATTTCTCATACTATATGTAGATGACATACTTTTGATGGGAAATGATATAGAACTTTTGGACAGCATTAAGGCCTACTTGAATAAGAGTTTTTCAATGAAGGACCTTGGAGAAGCTGCTTATATATTAGGCATCAAGATCTATAGGGATAGATCGAGACGCCTCATAGGTCTTTCACAAAGCACATATCTTGATAAGATTTTGAAGAAGTTCAAAATGGATCAGTCCAAGAAAGGGTTCTTGCCTGTTTTGCAAGGTGTGAAATTGAGCTCAGCTCAATGTCCGACCACGGCAGAAGATATAGAAGAGATGAGTGTCATCCCCTATGCCTCAGCCATAGGTTCTATTATGTATGCCATGCTGTGTACCAGACCTGATGTAAACCTTGCCGTAAGTTTGGTAGGAAGGTACCAAAGTAATCCCGGCAAGGAACACTGGACAACGGTCAAGAATATCCTGAAGTACCTGAAAAGGACTAAGGAAATGTTTCTCGTTTATGGAGGTGACGAAGAGCTCGTCGTAAAGGGTTACGTCGACGCTAGCTTCGACACAGATCTGGATGACTCTAAGTCACAGACCGGATACGTGTATATTTTGAATGGTGGGGCAGTAAGCTGGTGCAGTTGCAAGCAGAGCGTCGTGGCGGGATCTACATGTGAAGTGGAGTACATGGCAGCCTCGGAGGCAGCACATGAAGCAATATGGGTGAAGGAGTTCATCAGCGACCTAGGAGTCATACCCAATGCGTCGGGGCCGATCAAGCTCTTCTGTGACAACACTGGAGCTATTTCTCTTGCCAAGGAGCCCAGGTTTCACAAGAAGACAAGGCACATCAAGCGTCGCTTCAACTCCATTCGTGAAAATGTTCAAGATGGAGACATAGAGATTTGTAAAGTACATACGGACCTGAATGTAGCGGATCCGTTGACTAAACCTCTCCCTAGAGCAAAACATGATCAACACCAGAATTCCATGGGTGTTCGATTCATCACAATGTAACTAGATTATTGACTCTAGTGCAAGTGGGAGACTGTTGGAAATATGCCCTAGAGGCAATAATAAAAGCGTTATTATTATATTTCTTTGTTCATGATAATTGTCTTTATTCATGCTATAATTGTGTTATCCGGAAATCGTAATACATGTGTGAATAACAGACACCAACATGTCCCTAGTAAGCCTCTAGTTGACTAGCTCGTTGATCAATAGATAGTCATGGTTTCCTGGCTATGGACATTGGATGTCATTGATAACGGGATCACATCATTAGGATAATGATGTGATGGACAAGACCCAATCTTAAGCATAGCGTGAGATCGTGTAGTTCGTTTGCTAGAGCTTTTCTAATGTCAAGTATCTTTTCCTTTGACCATGAGATCGTGTAACTCCCGGATACCGTAGGAGTGCTTTGGGTGTATCAAACATCACAACGTAACTGGGTGACTATAAAGGTGCATTACAGGTATCTCCGAAAGTGTCTGTTGGGTTGACACGGATCGAGACTGGGATTTGTCACTCCGTATGACGGAGAGATATCACTGGGCCCACTCGGTAATGCATCATCATAATGAGCTCAAAGTGACCAAGTGTCTGGTCACGGGATCATGCATTACGGTACGAGTAAAGTGACTTGCCGGTAACGAGATTGAACGAGGTATTGGGATACCGACGATCGAATCTCGGGCAAGTAACATATCGATTGACAAAGGGAATTGCATACAGGGTTGATTAAATCCTCGACATCGTGGTTCATCCGATGAGATCATCGTGGAGCATGTGGGAGCCAACATGGGTATCCAGATCCCGCTGTTGGTTATTGACCGGAGAGCGATCTCGGTCATGTCTACATGTCTCCCGAACCCGTAGGGTCTACACACTTAAGGTTCAGTGACGCTAGGGTTGTAGGGATATGTATATGTAGTAACCAGAATGTTGTTCGGAGTCCCGGATGAGATCCCGTACGTCACGAGGAGTTCCGGAATGGTCCGGAGGTAAAGATTTATATATGGGAAGTCCTGTTTCGGGCATCGGGACAAGTTTCGGGGTTATCGGTATTGTACCGGGACCACCGAAAGGGTCCCGGGGGTCCACCGGGTGGGTCCACCTGTCCCGGGGGGGCACATGGGCTGTAGGGGGTGCGCCTTGGCCTACATGGGCCAAGGGAACCAGCCCCACATAGGCCCATGCGCCTAGGGTTTGAAGGGGAAGAGTCCTAGGAGGGGAAGGCACCTCCTAGGTGCCTTGGGGGGGAGGGAAACCCCCCTTGGCCGCCGCCCCCCTAGGAGATTGGATCTCCTAGGGCCGGCCACCCCCCCTTGGCCCTCCTATATATAGTGGGGGAAAGGAGGGACTTCATACCTTGGCCTTTGGTTGCCTCCTTCTCCCTCTCCAACACCTCCTCCTCCTCCATAGTGCTTAGCGAAGCTCTGCCGGAGTACTGCAGCTCCATCAACACCACGCCGTCGTGCTGCTGCTGGTGCCATCTCCCTCAACCTCTCCTCCCTCCCTTGCTGGATCAAGAAGGAGGAGACGTGGTTGTTCCGTACGTGTGTTGAACGCGGAGGTGCCATCCGTTCGGTGCTAGGATCTCCGGTGATTTGGATCACGTCGTGTTCGACTACATCATCCCTGTTCTTTGAACGCTTCCGCTCGCGATCTACAAGGTACGTAGATGCATCTAATGACTCGTTGCTAGATGAACTCATAGATGGATCTTGGTGAAACCGTAGGAAAATTTTTGTTTTCTGCAACGTTCACCAACAGTGGATGAGGACGCCCCCCGCACGGTTGCATTAAAAAGGGCGACGACCCGCAACTTCCACCAACTGCCAGGCGGGTCCGAGGTAGGTGGCCGCGTCTAATACGACCGCGGGTAGTGGTTGGGCGGCCGATAGGTGGGGCCGCGACACGCACACCGCGTCCATTTTGTGTCCATGTGAACGCAAACATGATGCAAATTTGGGCCAAAAGCGTTGAGATGACACCGAGCTTAGAGCATATACAGTCTGATCTTTCAAACCCGCCTCATATGCCCAGGCGGGCCGCCCGGTCACTGTCCGGTCACAATTTTTTGACCCAGACGGGTCTCTCAAACGGCCCTCAAATGCCCGGGCTGACTGGCACCCCCATATCCAGCCCAAATATGGGGCGGATATGGGGGCTCCCGGGTGTGTCCCGGCACGCCCGCCACGTCGGACTGACGAAGGGGTCCCAGCCGGGAACGCCCTCAAACCCGGCGGTCCGAAACTCGTCTCCTCCGTCGGACCGGTGGCGCCGCGTGGCGCAGCTCCGACGGGCCGCGTAGTGCATTGCCCGGCTATTTAAGTCGACCGGCGGCACCGAAACCCTACCATCCATCCACATTTCCTCCTCCTGCTCGTCGTCGCCACCACTTTCCACTCCACCCGTCCGTCTAGTAGCCCCGCCGGGTGAGGAGCGAGCCCTTTCTGACGCCAGAGCGCCGGCTCGAGCTCCTTGAGCAGATCCGGGCTAGGCACGAAGCCCGGATCACCACGGGGCTACCTTCGGATGCAGTGGATCCAGAGGAGGAGGAGGTGGAGGAGGAGGAGGAGGAGGACTTTGAGGAGGTGGAGGAGGAGGAGGAGGAGGAGAAGGAGGAGGAGGAGGACTTTGAGGAGGAGGAGGATGTGGGGGGCGCTGGCGACGGGGATCTTCAGGCGGAGCAGCAGGCCATCCTCGATTCCCTCCGATCGGAGTCGGCTGCAGAAGCAAGACACCGTCGCCCGCAGGAGATGAAGGCGCAAGAGGCCGCGGAGGAGGCGGAGATGTTCGCCTAGATGGATGAGGTCGAGCAGGAGGAGGATGGGCTGGAGCCCTCCTACCCACCCGTCCAGCCGGCGCTCGTCGTGGACATCTCCAACAACAAAGAGTATCTAGGGTAGCACATAGGATTCCTTTTGCGTGCTTTGTATGGTTTAAGGATGAAATATTAGAGAGACGGATGCAAAATGCCTAATTTGGGTCCGCGGTTAGTCAGGCACTTTGTTCCGTATCGATTGGAGTTGTTCTTAGGAATAGCCATATTTGGTCCAGCAACCGATGTGTGCTGGTGGCTTTGTCTCCGTCCCTCCAAAGCAGCGATAGCGATACCATTCCTTCCTCCACGGAGCGATGGAAAACACGCCGCCGCCCGCCGACGAGAGGCCGCTGGTGCTCCTGGGGCAGCCGCTCTTCCCGGAGTTCGCCGCGGCGCTGGCCGGGCGCTTCCGGTTCGTCCTGGTCGCCGACGCCGACGCGGCGACCCTGGCCCAGGGGAGGGCGCTGCTCATCGGGCTCAACCCGGTCACGGACGACGACCTGGCCGCGCTCCCGGCGCTCGGGCTCGTGGCGGGCATCTCCGTGGGCATCAACCACGTCGACCTCGCTGCCTGCCGGCGCCGCGGGATCGCCGTAACCAACGCAGGCGCCGCCTTCGCGGTCGACACGGCCGACTACGGCGTCGGGCTCGTCGTCACCGTGCTCCGCCGGTTGGCCGCCGCCGAGGCCCACGTCCGGGCCGGCAGGTGGGCGGCCGACGGCGACTATCCTCTCACCACCAAGGTAGCTACTTCGTTAGTTGTCTAGTTCTTGGACACCACTGCTCTGGACGACTCTGTTTTTAGTAGTAGTGCTCTGTTCTCCCCCTTCGCTTGGCTCGCTACCTACCCAACCCACCGCCGATCGAGGAGATGCGGCCGCCGGCGCGAACCCAAGCCGATGCCTCCAAGCCGGTCGTGCTCCTGGCCGATCCCATCATCCCGGAGTTTGAGCTGGAGCTCTCAGCTCGCTACAGTCTCCTTCCTCTCGCTGATGTTGACGCGGACACGGCCGCCTCGGCGCGGGCGCTCCTTACAGTCGAGCTGCCGGCGGTGACCGCGGAGCTCATGAGCGCGCTCCCAAAGCTGGAGCTCGTACTCGCCTCGTCCGTCGGCGTTGACCACGTCGATCTTGCCGCCTGCCGCCGCCGCGGGATTGCCGTCACCAACGCTGGGGGCGCGTTCTCTGACGACGCGGCCGACAACGCCGTCGGGCTTATCATAGCCGCTCTCCGCCGCGTCGCCGCTGCAGACGCGTACGTCCGGCGCGGCAGCTGGCCGGCCGGCGGGAACTACCTCCTCGCCTCCAAGGTTAAATTAATGGGAGACACCAACAAATTAATTGGGGAATAATTTATTCTTGGCCGTCCCTTCAATTAGATCCTTCCAATCCATTCCTGCATCGAACTTTGCCAAATTATTCCAAAGAACGCGAGCAAGAAAAGCAATTTATTCGGGTTCTTGTACCATGGCAGGTGAGCGGCAAGCGGGTGGGGATCGTGGGGCTGGGCAACATCGGCTCCCGCATTGCGCGGCGGCTCGCCGCGTTCGGTTGCGCCGTCTCCTACAACTCGAGGTCGCCCAAGCCGTCGGCGCCGTACGAGTTCGTCCCCACCGTGCGCGAGCTCGCCGCCGGCAGCGACGTGCTGGTTCTGTCCTGCGCCCTGACAGATGAGACAAAGCACGTGGTGAACCGAGAGGTCATGGAAGCGCTGGGGAAGGACGGCGTGCTGGTGAACGTCGGTCGCGGCGGCCTCGTGGACGAGCCGGAGCTGGTCAGGTGCCTGAAGGAGGGCGTCATCGGCGGGGCCGGCCTGGACGTGTTCGAGAACGAGCCGGACGTGCCCCCGGAGCTCTTCTCCATGGACAACGTGGTGCTGTCGGCGCACAGGGCCGTGGCCACGCCGGAGTCCATCCGCGGCACGATCGAGCTCGTCGCCGGCAACCTCGACGCCTTCTTCGCAGGGAAGCCACTGCTCAGCCCCGTGGAGCTCTGAAACAAGGACACCATCTGTCTGCGGTCTGATGTCCTCTGAATAAATTTGCAGAATTCGTTCATGTAGTATATGTAGTTCAGTGTAATTCAGTCTCTGAGTGAATAAATTCTGTGAGCAATCAGTCAGTAATTCAGGTTCATTAAGAGCAACTGAGCAAGTATTACTATTACATCACCATCATGTCAATACGACGCTACAAGGCTCTGCTAAATTGACACACTGCGCCTCAAATATTTTCTCGCGTTTGCTATTCTTTAGTCGCCTGAAAATTTATCAGAAAGGATAAGTATCGGTACGTGCACATGGTAAAACGAACATTTTCTATGGCAATTTTAGTTGATGCGAAATGTCAATTTTTTTCTACAAGCACGGCAATTTTCTGGCAAAAAATAAAAGAAGACGAATTTTGCTATGCTTGCCCACCTAAACTTGTCATCTTCAACAAATATAAATTACCACAAAAAATGTTTGTTTTTCAGGTAACACAACTTTCATGATTCTACTTTAGATTGAAATGTTTAAATGATTTTTGTTAGCATTTCTTATATGCCTTTGTTTACTGATAAAAGAAGCAACTTGGAACTAAAAAAGTCGTCTAATTTTCTAGCTTGTGCTAATGTTTCATTTTTTTGTTGCTTAGTCAATGTTTGACCATTGGATTTTCTCAGTTTATGCATTGAATGTCTTTTGTAATCATGTGACTATTAAATTTTCATTGGTGATTTAAAATGCAATTCATTTCTAAAGTTGCACTATTTTACGCTAGTTTTGCAGCGTATGGGAGAATGAAAGTTTTGTCTTATTTATGCGCAAATTATCAAATATATTGTAACCGCCATATATAAGAAAATAGTTTGACAATAAGTATTTACGATTTGTTCATGTTAGGTGCAGTTCTATAAAATAAATTTCTTGCCATTTTTAGGATTAAACCACTTCCATAAGTCATTCTTCCATAGAAACAAATTTGTTCTTCTTTGTTGTTGTTCATGATCTGAATTTGTAATAAAAACTAAGGGTAGTTTTTTTTGTTGCAAAAACTTGGTCATTTTGTTATCCTTTCTACATTTTCTTTCTTCTTTTAGGGTAATAACAATGCCCTTAATCCATTCTTCCTCAGAATAAATGATGTTTATTTTTCCTTTTCCTTTTTGTTTGTCTCAAATAACACCACTTTCACAATTCGATCTGACATAATTTAAAATTTCTACTTTAAATAATAATTAGACTTTTGTTTTAGTTAATATTTAATATGTCTTTGCTTATTGGTAAAAAAGTACATGACATGAAAAAACGTCTTGTTTTCTCACTTTTGCTAATGTTTCATCTTGTTTAGTCAAAGTTTTGATCGTTGGATTTTCTTTGTGTAAGCGTGGACTGTTTGTTGTCATCACGTGACTGCTTAATTTGTGTTAGGGACCTAAAATGGAGTATATTCTTAATTAATACACATAAATCACAATTATAATTTGCATTATTTTATGCTTATTTTACACAACATGGAAGGGTGAAAGTTTTGTGTAATTTATGTGCAATTTATCAATATCTGCTAATTCCCGTATCTAATAAAGAGTTTGGCAATAAGTATATATAATGTGTTCATGTTAGACATAGTTGTATAATATAAATTTTCCTTTAAATTTCTTCTTATACGTTTTAGGATTAAACCCCTTCCATAAGTCATTATTCCTTCCAAAATAAATGTGTTCTTGTTTATTTTTGTTCGTGGTATAAATCTGCACTAAAATCTATATGTTATTTCCTTTTTGCTTTTGTCCATTTAATTCTTTTTTCATTTACTTTCTTCTTTTAGCTAATACCAATGCCCCTAATTCATTCTTCCTTAGAATAATGTTTATTTTACTTTCATTCTTTTTTTTGCTTTAGATAACACCGTTTTCATGATTCTATCTTTCTAAGATTGTCTTTGATAATTATGTCTTCCTTAAAAAAGAAATGTGTTCCATTTTCTTTTTGATTTGCTCATTTCTCGTTTGACGTATGATATAAACATGTCTGCTTCGGATATGACCAGATATATGTCATACACACATATATTTCAGGTATTTTTGTAATTAAAAAATATATCGTTTTATTGTCGAGAACAAAAACAAAAATGTCAAATGGAGACCAAGCTACCTGGAAGCTGAATTTTGATTTTTTTTTTTACAAAATTCGTTATTTCTCTCAAATACACACGTACATAGTGACCTAACATACATGTGTCTAAATTTTCATTATGAAATACATTAAAATGGAGGTACACAAAAAAAACTTGTGTGTTTTCAACACATGCACTGTTCATTTCTCAACTCCATGATTCATTTGTAAAGACCTACTTACTCTAAGACAAACTTCTTAATCTACTTCGCAGGGTGGTTCCCGTGCCGTTTTTTCTTCTAATCATATCAGGCCAAGCCAGCTCTCACATAGCTTACATTAGACTATTTACGTCGATTTAGCAAAGCCCCCTGAATACATATGTTATTTCAGTCAATTTCAACACCTCGGTCAAGGCCCATCGAGAATTATTACTAGTATTATCTAAGCTCAAACCGATCAAAGCCCAACAAACAATTGCATGGCTGTTCCAGCAAGCTACTACCAGCACTAGATATTTTCCTTTGTACATGACCACACATTATACATGGAAATCATATCATAGCCATTACAATGTATATGTTTTTCTTTGACACGTATATTACACCGTAGTTATAACGATAAATAGAGGGATATAGGAGGAACTTGAAACCATAATTCTTCTAGAAGTATATTTAAACAAATTCGTTTCAAGTCAATCTATTACATGAAAATTAAAGCATAGATAATTTTACAAATAAAGAAATGCCCATTCAGAACAATCTAGAATTGAAAAAGGGAAAAACATAAAAATTACAATTGTTTATTGAATAATAAATCTCAATGTAAGGAAGATAAAATCATGGGAGTGGTATTACACTAAAAGAAGAATGCAAAAAATGCACATAAAAATATAATGAAAAAGGGAATTATAGACATTGTGTTACCCCCCAAAAATGAATAAAACAGAAGAGAGAAGAACATGAGCAGTTCTAAGGAACAAATAATCCTTGGTGTAGTATTAACAGAAGAAATGAACAAAAAACAAAGAACAAATTTTATGAAATGATCGTTGTGCATATAAAATGGTTATCGATATCATAATTCTTGGTTTTAATTAGCTTCTTGCGCTAACCAGTTTAAGCCATTCTACTATCTGTAGTAGAATCCACATTGCATCATCTTTATATTTACGTCTCTTACTTATTCACTACTAACATTCCTTCTAAATGGCTTCTTGCGCCATGGGCGCAACCGGGTCATCAGTTCCTTGAAAAGATGACCCAAAAGGCCACAAACAGAGCACCAATCAGGGAGTCGTTCGTATTTCACCCTAAAGATGAGTCGCTGTAGGGTGTCCTTCTTCTTGACCACCAGAGAAACTGCGTTTTTGAGTGGTTTTGTGACGTCAATCCCGACCCGCACTCTTACAAAATTCCCCTCAAAATCATGTGAACTTGGCTCAGCATAGATGAACTCTCCAACTGTTGCAGACAAAGCCTTGATCCTGGAGAAGTATCCCTCTGGGAAGTCATGGATCTGAATCCACATATCAACTTTATTGAGCTCAATCGTCGACGACTTAGTGAAGCCATCGTACGGCGCAAGCACCACCGCCTTCCCTTTGTAAGCCCACGGTCCTTCCTCCATTACACGCTCCCAATCTCCCAGGCAGCCAAACTCCATCGTTTACAGGTTCTCCTCCAACGGCTTGATCTTGACTTCCTTTGCCAGGTCCCAAGCCACCCTCATGGTTCTATAAAACCAGAATTGACTATAGCTTTTCTCAGTATGCACCCTAGCAATGATCATCCATCGAGTCGCCTCCTCTGGCAGTTCCTCATCTTCCATTACCACATCCTCAAGTTCATCTTCTTTCAGACCTAATTCTTCCATCATCGCCTCTAGGTTAGAGACGGGCAAACCCGTTCCTGATCCCGAAGTAGATTCATCCATCATACTCTTGCCTGAGAAAAGCTGTCCGCGGGCGGAAAAACCCTAGCAATCCTCTAGCCCTCACCGTAGACCGGCAGGGGGAGAGGAGGGGAGGGGAGTCCGGTTCTCTACGGTGACGAGGAGCGGAAGATCGCCGCCGCCTCCGAGAGGAGAGAAAACCCTAATGCGAGGGGACGGATCAATCTGAGTATTTTCTTTGCCTTAGATTGGTGACAGAGTAGTAAGGCTAGATTAGTGAAGTCCAGACGAGTCGAGGTTTTCACTGTTCTTCTCGTTTTTTCATTTTTTTCATTTTTATTTCTTTTCTATTTTCTCATTCTTTTTCTGCATTTTTATTTACTTTTACTTTTTGTTTACTTTTTCGTTTTCTTTGCTGGTTATTATTCTACATTTTTTGTATATGTCAGCAACATTTTTCTAATACATGTCTAACATTTTTCCAGTACAAAATAAAATTGTAATACATAGTCAATATTTTTTGTACACATTATTAACATTTTTAAATGCTTGATTACTATTTTTTTAAATACAAGATTAACATTTATTGAATACATGGCCAAGATTTTTAAATGCTTAATTAACAATTTTCATTTAAAAGATTAACATTTTTTTCAATACATAGTCAACATTTTCTCTATACACATTTAACATTTTCCAAACGCTTGATTAACATTTTTCAAACACTTCTTCAAATGCCTGATTAACATTTTTGTATACATGATTAAAAAAATTCATCATTTTTGAATACATGAACATTTTTTCTATACACATTCAACATTTGCCAAATGCTTGATTAGCATTTTTCAAATACTTGTTCAACATTTTTCAGATGTTTGATTAACATTTTTATATACATGATCAATTTTTTATCATTTTTTAATACATGGTCAACATTTATTCTATATTTGTTCAACATTCTTTTTTCAAAATGCTTGATTAACATTTTTATGTACATGATCACATTTTCATCATTTTTTAATACAAGATCAACAATTTTTCTTTTTATATTAAAGATTTTTCTGAATGCTTGATTAACATCTTTCAAATACCCGTTCAACATTTTTTCAAATACTTCTTCAACAATTTTCAAATGGTTTTTCTAGTGTGTTTTTTGTAATATATGTATTTAGAATATTTTAAAGTATAAAAGGTGAAAAACAAAGCAAAAAACAAAAACAGGAAAATGCAGAAAAAGGGTTTGTGGCCTGCCGCGAGCGTTGGCCGGCGCATCTCTGTCGCCCCTTCAGCATGTCCGAAGGTGGACATGCTGAAGGCGAGAGATAGGGGTGCCCATTTGCATCAACTATGACTGTAGTTGTAGCCTGTACGGTTCCTGTGGCATCGGCTCGGAGCAATGCAGTGCAGGTTGCCAGAGTGGCAGGTCCTATAACTTCGTGGCCGGTACCATCACTAGCAACGGCACCGTCGAGATGACCTCTACCCTCTGAGGAGAGTAATGTTTCTATGCACGAGAGAGTGCTGCAACAATATGTAATTTGTGGTAGATCAATAATTGTCATGGTTTCCCGTTCCCTAAATTTGTGGTGTCTCTCAATAATTGTCGAGCTTGCACTATTGCCATATGTGGTAGAAAATATAGCTGGTGCAGTGCATGATAATATTGTATGGATCGATCGAGAAATATGATAGAGGATTTGTGGCACGTAAGTCTCAGGGCACCGAGTAACTCGTGCGAGCTTTTAGTTTTGGCTTCTGATGTTTAAACTTTGATATCTTTTGAATGAAAAGTCCAAATTAAGTTCCACCGGAAGAGGAGACCATTGCCGGAGTCATATTCATCAATCTTGCTACTTCCATGATGATGCGTGAGTACTTACATCGGGATATATAGGTCCGTAGTAGTAGCTAGACGACTCTCTCTGTATTTGGATCTTCAATATCATGTTCACACGAGCTTCTCACATGATCTAGATCAGTTCAATGTAATCGGTGGTGTGTTTATTGGGACATGATGAATTGTCACTTTATGAACAGATTGTTCATTGAAATCGATTGAATCTTTTGAGATTTTATTTGTTGTATCATTAGATAGTTTTGCATGCTCTTTGATCTATTAATCTTCATTGGCCATGTTCGAGGTGTTTTTATTTTGACGGAGTGGTGCTTTGTAATGAATTCAATCTCGCGGTGCTCTAACCCAGTGACCATAAGGGCCAAGACATGTATTATATTGTTGTTACTAAGGATAAAAGCCGGCGCCGCCTCCTCCTCTTCCTCGTCCCTCATGGCCGCCTCGCCCCCTCCGCCTTCAGCACCTCTTCCTCCCCTTCCTCTCCTTCTTCCCTGCCTCCTGTTTCAGGCATGGAGGGATGAACCCGGAGAGCTGCCGCTGGTGGATGCCGAGACGGACGGGGAGGCGATGGCGAAGGGGAGTTTCGGTGAAGCGGATTTTGGTGCGATAATGGTGGAATCTGGTGGGTTGCAGGGCGAGGAGGAGGGAGTAGCATGGCGCAGATACAGAATATTGGCCTCTCCCCACGACCCGCCTCTCCTACCGGAGCGCATCGTACTTTTCATCGCCGTGGTAAACATTTGGGCGCTCGTTCTTCTGTACATCGCATAATTGGGCTAGAGCGACTGATATGGGCCAGCCTTGCGCCGGGCCGTCCTAGCAGCGACACAACGTGAACTAGGTTTACTTCCGCCTTTGCAATTCCTTGTGTGAGCTCATCCCTCTAATTCATGTCCTCCTAATTCATTTTTCAGTCATCTAGGGTTTGGATGGGTCTGGGTTCCTACAGCGATGGTAGCAGAGGCGATAAAGACCACTTTGCAACCTCGCTGAACTGTGTTACTGAATTGAAGGTACTGTAGCAATCCTTATGGTATGGTAGCTAAAACCGAGATACTTAGCTTGTTTATGCCTTCATTTTTTGTAGTAGAAACCATGATTCCAGCATCTGTAGAGTATTAGCTTTCGGTTGTTTGTTATAGTTTGTTATAGTTTGTTATATTTAAAGTTTTCGTATCAAGCGAGAATGAGCAAGGCTCTCTTCTGATTGTTTTATGCCAACCCATGCTTTCTATTTGTAGATGGTTGTGTTTTTTCAGTTGTCCTACATGTAATAATTAGTACTTAATGTCTGGATTACTTTCGACCAAATATTTCGAAAGTTGCTTGTTCTTTTGTACGTATCTATGTTGGATTATCAATGCATGATCTAATTATCGTTTTCTTCATATCGATATCCTATTAATTACTACCACATCAAGGGACAACTTCAGGTTGTTGGTTTTCTTACAAATCCACTCGTTGCTTGTGGACACGATGGTTTAATTTCTTTGATATTTTCTTCAGTTTAGGGACAGCAGCAGTTCTACCACCGATGGTGTTGCATGTAAGCTGGATGTTCTCATTGTATTGTTGGCTCTGATCTGGTGAGTTCTTCCCTATTTCCTTTTTTGATGCCTCCATATGCTCAACCTATCATGGTTTTAGTTGTAGTGTGACTGTTTTACAGTTTATATTTTCTTTTGTTTTCTGACAGTGTGGATGCTATGAAGTTAAGGTTCTTAAGATGAATGATGTTTATAGAGGGTAGATAAAGTTTTGTCATTCATTCATGATCATATTTGGCCTCTCTTAGTTGTCAGTCTATGGTAAATCTAATAGTTGTTCTTGATAGTGATGCAGGATGTGAGGTACAACTATCAAAGTGACATTAATTTTGGTTTTGCTTCCTATTCGCAGCCTCTTCTACACTAGGTGAGAAACTGGTTAAAAGAGTAAATTTTATTACTTTCCTAAAAATATCTTCTGAGAAACATGATTATTATGTTCAGTAGTGTTGCTTCGCTATTCCAAAGGCACATGGAAGTTCCCATAAAAAAAATCTTATAGTTGTTTTTTTGGATGTTCAGAAAAGGAAAACACTCGACGATCTGGCTCTGTCTCAGGTATACGCTCCCTCGCCCGGAAGATCCGCTCTCTCCCATCTACGCATCACGGCAACACTTTAGCTCCTCTTGTGGATTCTCACCAGATCAGGCCACCTCACTCACCTTCAGGTAAACCTTCAGAAAAATTATCATCTATGGTTGTATGCATATGCCTCTTGATATTTACCAGCTCTCCTCTAAGATTTCCTAACTAGCATACATATCCTACCTAAAACATAAGAGTTTGAATTTGTACATGTGAACTGCACATTAAGTTACTATCACCATTGTTTAACAACACTGTTGATTATGAGTTTATGACTCAGGTTTGTAAACAGTCATCCATACCATAGGTACGTACACTAATGCAGAAGCACTACTATTGAATTAGATGTAGTAACTGCGTCATTCTGAACATTCTAGCAAGTTCATGCATTAACCTTAGGGTCCATCGATGAAACAAAGCCAATCATATGAATTGAAGGAGCTACTGAAATAAAAATGGGAAGAACAAAGAGAAAATTGAAGGTTATCTATATGAAAACTCAGAGAATGGAATAGGAGAGGTGGTTCTTCCCAACAGGAAAAAGAGTGGAGTATAGTACTGCTATCCTGCCTTTTCTACTACAATCCCAGTTAGCATAATAATGTGACATGGAAAATTATATTATCAATTCAATTATGATTCAAGCAACATGAACAATTATCCATGAAATTCACTTCTAAACCCTGGTTTTTATTTAGTTTTAACTTTAGGATAGGCATTTACTGTATTGTAATTGCCAGACTTCCAAAATTCTACTATTACCATTGTTTAACAACACTCTTTTTGTCACGGGAAAATAATAGATGGACAAACGTCTCAAATCATACACTATGAAGCTTCCAACACTTGTTTACAGTGTCTTTCTTGTGTAATCAGTCTATCGTGATGGACAAAGTTAAGATCCCAGCAAAAAGTGCTTCTTGATGCTATGATGCAGCAACTTAACCTTCCAAATTGCAGTTTACTAAACAGAAAGTGCTTCTTGATGCTATGATACAGCTTCTTGATGCTATGATGCAGAAACTTTATGCTATGGGCAAGTGATTCATGCTGCTCTTGGTTCTTCTGTACACTTAAAATAAGGAACAATATTCCAAAGTATGATAGTGTTTCGTTAAAACATATACCTCAGTTCATTACATAAGTTTCTTCTTCCGAAGTTATGTTCTGCTTTTCTACTTCTTTGCTCTGCTTTACACAATTTACATGGCTTTCGAGTCCTTTTATTTAGGACCAGGGAAAAAACTCTATTTTATTAACTTTGTATTTTCCCACTGACTAGCGTATATCTTGCCTAAGCGCATGCCTAGGCAGGCTTAAGCAATGCGTTCTATTCTGGCCTAGCGCCTAGGTGCTTACACCCTTCCCCCCTACTGATTTAAGAGGCGTGGAGATTTTTTAAGGAGGTGTTGCTCACTTTGTTGTTCAGAGCACAGAAGAAGTATGTACAAGTATACATCACCGCTGTTATTTTACTTGCTTGCAATTACAGTGTATTTTAAAACACACACTTGGCGAACATCTGCTCATGCTTACAATGCTCTATGAGGGAAATAATAGATAAAAACTTGCTTTTTTGCTCCTTTTGAACGGTTGTCAGGACCTCGCCGGCAGATCCCTCAGCTATCAGGGAAGGCAGCCATCAGCAGAGATTCAGGGTGCCTCTCTGGCGAGAGTGCTCGTGTCGTGGTGGTTTCCCACCAGCAGCGTGGGGGAGGCGGTGTCCTCTGCAGCTAGGTCTACTTGCTGGCGACCTCACCATCACCAGCCCATCTGCAGGTATGCTAGCTCCTCTTCTATTAATGCAAAAAGGAGATGCTCAAATGGATTGAGTGGTACCCTCCTGAAAGTATTGTAGGGATGCACATATGGATTGATTGGTAGGCCCCTGAAAGCTACACAGATCTGAACCAATAACTTTATAAGAATGTGTATCCCAGTTCCTTATATAATCTTGAATCCTTCTCGGTCCTACTAAACTATAACTCATGTTTCTTTTTGGAAACAATGTTTTGGACATTCCTAACCTGGTCAAGGGAATGTATTGCCCACCTATAGTGAGAGAGACATACGAAATAGGTCCTACTAAACACCTAAAAGGATGAGTTACAGTAGGTGTGCATACAGTACTAACATTTTTGCTATCTTTATGCTCCTCCATGTGGATGGGAACTAACACTACAGGAAAAAACTTAAAAGCCGTGTACCCAAAGAACTCGGCTTATGTCGATATAAACTCGGTTTATATATAAGCCGAGTCAAACTCCCGGCTTATATGACACGGTTTACACTTGATCGGCTTATACGCTATAAGCCGAGTGCCAGTAGGAAAACACTCGGTTTACTTAAAAGCCGTGTGTTCATACGAGGCTCTCGGCTTACTAAAGTAACATGACGGCAGCCGGGAGATAACGGCCACGTGTCACTGTCAGTATAAACCGAGTGCCCTCGAGCGCTACACGGTTTAAATATAAACCGAGTGCCTAATAGAGCCGCATGATTTAAATATAAACCGAGTGCCTACATGAGCCACACGGTTTATATATAAACCGAGTGCCCACGAGCACTACACGGTTTAAACATAAACCGAGTGCCTAAGGGAGCCACACGGTTTAAATATAAACCTTGTGTCCGCACGAGCTGCACGGTTTAAATATAAGCCGGGTGCCTTTGTACACGGCTTATAGGACATCCACTGTTAAACATATCCTATAAGCCGTGTGCCTGCATCAGGAACACTCGGCTTATACAGCTCCCCGTGGCATAATATGCCTATAAGCCGGGTGCCATGTCCCTGGGACACACGGTTTATATGCCAAATAGCATTTTTTTTTTCCTGCATGCTTTAGCGAGCAGCAGCAAGATGGCTTATATATCCAGCAATATATTGATCGATCCAGCAAGCAAAATGACCAACAATATATATCCAGCAATATATTGATCCAGCAAACAAAATGACCAACAATATATATCCAGCAAGCAAAATGACCAACAATATATATCCAGCAATATATAGATCCAGCAAGCAATATATATCCAACAAAAGTCCACACATGCGTACATATGCAACAATAGTTCGCAAACAAAAGGATCATAAGTTCCAAGTCCACACATGCGTAAATCATGTATGTTATTATTCCTAATTGAGCAATCGATTCAAAAGAAATTCACAGGATTCTGCCCTCATGAGTAAATCTACATACTTTTTAGCGCACATTCAATATTCTGCGAGCAAAAGTTTGATCTTACACTGCAAATTTTGAGCTTTCTCAATAGAATCAGAAAACAGAACAACAAGTGATGATTGCTTACTCTTATGATAACTTCAATTAGAGCCAAGTCTGGTGGGATTTGTCCTGAAAATAAGTAAGAAAAACATAGAAAATGGCATTAGATACAAACAGAATCATAAGACCATTGCTCTAAGAAAAAACTGGATAGCAAATGAGAAGGATGAGACATCACTGAAATTATAATTTATAAATTGCATGGAATCTCTAAAAGGCTTATATTTAGGAACGGAGTGAGTATATCCACAAGCATGGCCCAAAAAACACAACATTACTAAAATGTCTTTCTAATTTTGATGGAGGTACTGCCTAAAGAAGGGCAAGAAATCCCAAATTAGAACACCAGGAAGCGAACCTTTAAAATGAATATTTATATTGGAACAGAGAAAATAACATAAAACAGACCTGATAAATAAGCCACTCGATGCAAGGGTGAAAAATAAAAAGGAAAAATATGCAACAAACATGTCTGAATAATGATCTGCGATCAAGTAATTTTAGAGATGTCATTTTGAAGAGAATGTCTTAAGTAGAGCACTGCATGTATTTCTCATACTACGCGAAAAGAAAAGGCCATACTATGCAAACTACATATGGGCATATTTTTAGAAGGAAACTTTGTCAGGTTCAAGCAGACATAATTTCATTTTGTTCTTAAGACGACATATGGATATATTTTAGAAGTAAACTTTCTCAGGCTCGACCAGTCATAATTTCATTTTGTTCTTAAGACGACTTCCATTCCAGCAAAAAAATTGGCGACAAAAGAGACCTTATTTTGGTTCTAAAATGCACACAGAAATATCAAGTATATAGCAGCTGAAGTGCTCCTTACCTCCTCCCAGTAGCTATTCAGAAATACACCGGCGGCGATTGCAGCTTCCAGTATCACAAGCAAGAATACAAAGATCACGTGCTACATACATGGCAGGTTAAGGCAAAATAGTCCATATCACCAAGACACAATACATCTAAGGTCACAGAGCTCCAAGAACATAACTGGGACTTAAGGTTTCAGAAAACTATTATTAGGAGTCAACAATTCCAGTTCAAAACTTAACTGCTAGAGACATGACCCTATTTTTGAAATATCATTTATATTTTTGAAATGGATATATCTGGAAAAAAGCACGCAAGGTTTGGTCTTTATGTGACAACACAAAAGGCTTTGATGAATTTTGCTAAACCAGTAGCAGCTGCCATGTAAGCACACTTAAATAGGCTAACGCAACTCCTAGTATCAGACGCTTCCAAGGATACACAAGACAGGCAGGGGCTGTTTGCAGTTTCAGCGGCGATGTGGCCCGAGCAGGTCAGCAAGCACATGATGATTCCCAGGCTGAGAAGTGTGTAGATAAACCTGCATAAAAATTGATCTCTTAATGAAAATAGCCATCCCATATTACATACAGTATATTCATAAGAAATCCCTAGAATACTCTTGGCATGGCAAAGAGGCATGAATTCTCTAGTTTCTCAGACCGAACATAAAAAACATGGTAGTAGTATAAATCATTCGTTGCGTAGCGCCGCGTCGACATCTTAACAGCGAAGCGAGAGGAAGATGCTGATCACCACAAATATTTTTACCCCAGCCATAAGTTTTGTTCGACCTACATCATTTGGATTGGATAAACTATCTTCGGTTGTAAGCTAACTTGCTGGAATGCAACAACAGAAGATTGTCTTGAACACTAATTTGTAAAAGTAATAAGCAAGATACAATGAAAAATAAGATATCTAATTTAACTGCCCTGCCAGCAAGTTGCACCCAGATAGTAGTTATTCTGATTTCTGAACTAGTACTATTCTGATATCTGAAGCTAATTTACTCTGAGATAAGAGTCCAAGTGCCAGCATCAACCAGCTTCTACACCTACATGTTCTTCAATTGCCAATTTACTGTCTTTCATAGATTTCTTCTTACTCTTCCTTTTCGTATGAGCATCACATCACAGATGAGAAAAGGGGAATCAGGAAACATGCATAAATATGAACAAGAGCATTCAAGGAAAGGCAAAAGCTGGTCTAAACCACAATGGACGAGCTCGGTGCACTTGACCTTGGTACATTGCTGGTTTCCCCACGCACGACGGCGACACCGCTGCCCAGGCAGTACGGTGGGAATTCGTTCGGCGGTGTGTGCGGGGTGCGGTGTTCCCCTTTTTATGAACCCTGAGCACTGTGTGTATGTGTGTGATGCAGGTGTTCTGAAGATGCAATTGTGGGAGGGAGGGGAACCAAAACCAGATGCAGCATGTGTTCCTGCTGATGCAGTTGTTCCACGAGCAGGAGATCAGCAGGGGCACGCCGGAGCACCTTCACGCTGGAGCACCTTGCCGCCTGAGGAGCCGGGCCCTGGTCAACAGAGAAAGGTGTTGTCAGAGAGAGAGAGAGAGAGAGAGAGAGAGAGAGAGAGAGAGAGAGAGAGAGAGAGAGAGAGAGAGAGAGGGGGACCTGCCGGCGGAGGAAGGGTGGGGCAGTCGAGATGGCCGGACAACCTCAACCCTATCGAACGGGAAGAGGTGGCGGCGCCGATGGGAGGGCCAGCTCGGGGCTCCCCATGCTCGGGGAGAGGGCGGGGGGGATCTGTGCGCCGGTGGAGGGAGGGTGGGGCAGCGGAGATGGCCGGATGGCCTGAACCCTAGAGAACGGGGAGGGGCGGCGGCGCCGATGGGAGGGCCCGCTCAGGGCTCCCCATGCTCGGGGATGGAGAGGAGGCGAGGGGATCTGTGCGCCGAGGAGAGGGCGGCGCCGGGCGGGGTGACGGCGAGGCGGCCGGTGGATGGAGGGTGGGCGGCGGCGCGAGGAGAGGAGCGGCGCGTGGGGGGAGACAGGGGAGGACGCGGGGTTGAGACAGGGGAGGCGCGGGGAAGAGATAGTGGGCGGGTCGATTTGGGCCAAAATGAGGTCTTCGCGCGTCTATTTTCGCTAAGTCCCGCGCTCACTCATAAGCCTGGTGCAGAAGGGTAAGCCTAGTGCCATAGGAAAAAAACACACGGTTTATATTTTTTTATTTCAATACAAAAAGTTTATTAATTTTACTTTTAATAATTTATGTGTTTCATTTTATTGTATTTTTATGATACTTATTTTAGTTTTCTTTTTATTGTATTCTTATTCTATTTTTATTTCATTGTTTTTATAAATGATACTCTCTCCCCTTATTTCATTATTTCCACTCTTTAAAATATTGGTCAATATTCCGGTAAAAGTTTGGGCGTGTTTCAAGTAGACCTCACCTGTGGCCGCTTGTAAACCACACCCTTAATGTACTCGCGGGTGTGTCTGTCACCGTACATCCATTGTCGGTTCATCTGCGTGCATTATATATAATTAAGTGTCCAAATTAATAGAAGTTCATCATCACATTAAAACCAAAGTGCATACATAGTTCTCATCTAACAACATATAGCTCTCCAGAGCATCTAATTAATTAAACCATACATTGAAACTATGTAAAACATTTCAATGCGAAAACAAATGCGATCATAATCGCAACCAAGGTAACAATTGATCCAACGGCATAATGATACCAAGCCTCGGTATGAATGGCATATTTTCTAATCTTTCTAGTCTTCAAGCGCATTGCATCCATCTTGATCTTGTGATCATCGACGACATCCGCAACATGCAACTCCAATATCATCTTCTCCTCCTCAATTTTTTTTATTTTTTCCTTCAACAAATTGTTTTCTTCTTCAACTAAATTTAACCTCTCGACAATAGGGTCGGTTGGCATTTCCAATTCACATACATCCTAGATAAATAAAATCTATGTCACGTTGGTCGGCATAATTTTCATAAACAATAAATGAACCAATAGTTATAAAGATAATATACATACCAAATCCGAATCATAGACAGGACGAGGGTCGACGGGGGCGGATACCAAAACCATCGCACTATATAAGATGCAATAATAAATGTAAGAAAATGATACAAGTATCTATCTAAACATACAAGTAAGAATATTTTTCCTTTCAGAAAGATGATAAGAACAAGAGGCTCACCACGGTGGTGTCGGTGATGAGATCGGCGCGGGTGATCGACGGCGGTGAAGACGGGGACGGGGCGTGATGGACCGCTAAATCTAGACAAATCTCGAAGAAAATGGAGCTTGGAGGTCGAGCTTAGAGAGGAGAAAGCTTAAGTAGTGTGGCTCGGGCATTCCATCGAACACCTCATGTGCATAGGAGGTGAGCTGAGCACCACAAAGCCCTCTCCCCCTCGGCCAGAAAAAACAGAGCACTGTGCTCTGCTCTTGCGCGAGGGGGTATATATAGGCACCTCATTGGTCCCGGTTGGTGGCTTGAACCGGGACCAAAGAGGAGCCTTTGGTCCCGGTTCAAGCCACCAACCGGGACCAATGGTGGTGGGCCAGGAGCGAGGCCCATTGGTCCCGGTTCGTCCCACCAACCGGGACCAAAAGGTCCAGACGAACCGGGACCAATGGCCCACGTGGCCCGGCCGGCCCCCTGGGCTCACGAACCGGGACCAATGCCCACATTGGTCCCGATTCTAGACTGAACCGGGACTAATGGGCTGAGCCGGCCTGGACCATAGCCCTGTTTTCTTCTAGTGCTATGGGCTGACCTACCACAACCGAGTGGAGAGGTCCATTGGTCAAAGCCCGTCCAGCGAAAGTCAAAGCATTAGATCTCCTGGTCAACTGCTGTAGGGTTTGGCAGGACGTGGGCCTTGGGGGTAGCAATGCCACTGGAGCATCGTGTGGGGCCCTCATACATGCCTTAAGGTGTGGTGGCATGTCTGAAGAGGCAGCACACCCATCATGGACGACGATGACACGGTATAGTAAACATTCTGTGGTAACGGTGCGGCGTGAATATTATTGAATACTAGGAGCGCGATAAAATCATGATTTTCTTACACGGAGTGGGCACATGTGATATAGGACGGATGGTAATTTTTCATATTTTTTGGTGATGTAGAAGTATCTGAACACTTCCTCTACACGGATTGCTCTTGCGTGTCTACGATTGTGGCCGGCGGCCTCCGGGGGCTAGCCATGCCGCCAAATCTTGCGTCGAGGCCTCTTACACGTCTAGAAGTGTGGTGGCGGGTGCCAACACAAGGCACGCATCTCCGGAGTGTGACCCCCTTCGCAGACGGCGCCGCCGTCGGCACCTAGTGGGGGGAAACGGCCGCGTCGGGTCGACATGGAGGGAATCTTGCGGCGGTTTTGGCCCGGACCTGGTTCCGAAGTTTTCATATGGGCTGACCTACCACAACCGGGTGGAGAGGACCGTTGTTCAAAGTCCGTCCAGCGAAAGTCAAAGGGTTAGATCTCCTGGTCAACCGCTCCAGGGGTTTGGCGGACGAGGGCCTTGGGGGGTAGCAATGCCACCGGAACATCGCGCGAGGCCCTCATACATGCCTTAACGTGTGGTAGCATGTCTGAAGAGGCAGCACACGGCTCCGTGGTGTGGCCCCCCTCACGGACGGCGATGACACGGTATATTAACGTTCTGCGGTAACGGTGCGGCGTGAATATCATTGAACACTCGGAGCGCGATAAAATCATGATTTTTTTACACGGCGTGGCACATGTGATATAGGACGGACGGTAATTTTTCATAATTTTTGGTGATGCAATAGTATATGAACACTTCACTCTACGCGAATTGCTCTTGCGTGTCTACGATTGTGGCCGGCGGCCTCCGGGGGCTAGCCATGCCACCAAATCTTGCGTCGGGGCCTCTTACACGTCTAGAAGTGTGGTGGTGGGTGCCAACATGAGGCACGCATCTCCGAAGTGTGACCCCTTTCACAGACGGCACCGCCGTCGGCACCTAGAGGGGGGAAATGACCGCGTCGGGTTGACACGGAGGGACTCTTGCGGTGGGTTTGGCCCGGACCTTGTTCCGAAGTGTTCATATGGGCTGACCTACCACAACCGGGTGATGAGGTTCGTTGGTCAAAGCCCGTCCGGCGAAAGTCAAAGGGTTAGATCTCCTGGTCAACCGCTTCAGGGGTTTGGCGGGACGGGGGCCTTGGGGGTAGCAATGCCACCGGAGCATCGCGCGGGGCCCTCATACATGCCTTAAGGTGTGGTGGCATGTCTGAAGAGGTAGCACGCGGCTCCGGGGTGTGGCCCCCCTCACGGACGACGATGACACGATATAGTAAACGTTCTGCGGTAACGGTGCGGCGTGAATATTATGGAATACTCGGAGCGCGATAAAATCAAGATTTTCTTAGACGGCGTGGGCACATGTGATATGGGACGGATGGTAATTTTCATAATTTTTGGTGATGCAGAAGTATCCGAACACTTCCCTCTACCCGGATTGCTCTTTGCGTGTGTACGATTGTGGTCGGCGGCCTTCGGTGGCTAGCCAAGCCGCCAAATCTTGCGTCGGGGCCTCTTACATGTCTAGAAGTGTGGTGGCGGGTGCAAACACCCGGCACGCGTCTTCGGAGTGTGACCCCCTTCACTAACAGCGCCGCCGCCGGCACCTGGAGGGGGGTAACGGCCGCGTCGCGTCGACACAGAGGGAATCTTGCGGTGGGTTTGGCCCGGACCTTGTTCCGAAGTGTTCCTATGGGCTGACCTACCACAACCGGGTGGAGAGGTCCATTGGTCAAAGCCCATCCGGCGAAAGTCAAAGGGTTAGATCTCCTGGTCAGTTGCAGGGATTGGCGTGACGGGGGCCTTGGGGGGTAGCAATGCCACCGGAACATCGCGCGGGCCCTTCATACATGCCTTAAGGTGTGGTGGCATGTATGAAGAGGTAGCACGCGGCTCCGGGGTGTGGCCCCCCTCACGGACGACGATGACACGGTATAGTAAACATTCTGCGGTAACAGTGCGGCGTGAATATTATTAGATACTCGGAGCGCGATAAAATCATGATTTTCATACACGGCGTGGGCACACGTGATATAGGACAAATGGTAATTTTTCATAATTTTTGGTGATGCAGAAGTATCTGAACACTTCCCTCTACACGGATTGCTCTTGCTTGTCTACGATTGTGGCCGGCGGCCTCCGGGGGCTAGCCAAGCCTCCAAATCTTGCGTTGGCGCCTCTTACATGTCTAGAAGTGTGGTGGTGGGTGCCAACAGCCGGCACGCGTCTTCGGAGTGTGACCCCCTTCATGGACGGCGCCGCCGCCGGCACCTGGAGGGGGGTAACGGCCGTGTCGCATCGACACAGAGGGAATCTTGCGGTGGGTTTGGCCCGGACCTTGTTCCGAAGTGTTCCTATGGGCTGACCTACCACACCCGGGTGGAGAGGTCCATTGGTCAAAGCCCATCCAGCGAAAGTCAAAGGGTTAGATCTCCTGGTCAACTGTTGCAGGGTTTGGCGGGACGGGGGCCTTGGGGGGTAGCAATGCCATGGGAGCATCGCGCGGGGCACTCATACATGCCTTAAGGTGTGGTGGCATGTCTGAAGAGGTAACAAGCGGCTCCGGGGTGTGGCCCCCCTCACGGATGACGATGACACGGTATAGTAAACATTCTGCGGTAACGGGGCGTGATGAATATTATTGAATACTCTCGGAGCGCGATAAAATCATAATTTTCCTACATGGCGTGGGCACATGTGATACAGGACGGTTGGTAATTTTTCATATTTTTTGGTGATGCAGAAGTATCTGAACACTCTTCCCTCTACGCGGATTGCTCTTTACGTGTGTACGATTGTGGTCGGCGGCCTTCGGTGGCTAGCCAAGCTGCCAAATCTTGCGTCGGGGCCTCTTACATGTCTAGAAGTGTGGTGGCAGGTGCAAACACCCGGCACGCGTCTTCGGAGTGTGACCCCCTTCACGAACGGCGGCGCCGCCGGCACCTGGAGGGTGGTAACGGCCGCGTCGCGTCGACACAGAGGGAATCTTGCGGTGGGTTTGGCCCGGACCTTGTTCCGAAGTGTTCCGAAGTGTTCCTATGGGCTGACCTACCACAACCGGGTGGAGAGGTCCATTGGTCAAAGCCCATCCGGCGAAAGTCAAAGGGTTAGATCTCCTGGTCAACTGTTGCAGGGATTGGCGTGACGGGGGCCTTGGGGGGTAGCAATGCCACCAGAACATCGCGCGGGCCCTTCATACATGCCTTAAGGTGTGGTGGCATGTATGAAGAGGTAGCACGCGGCTCCGGGGTGTGGCCCCCCTCACGGACGACGATGACACGATATAGTAAACATTCTGTGGTAACAGTGCGGCGTGAATATTATTAGATATTCGGAGCGCGATAGAATCATGATTTTCATACACGGCGTGGGCACACGTGATATAGGACAAATGGTAATTTTTCATAATTTTTGGTGATGCAGAAGTATCTGAACACTTCCCTCTACACGGATTGCTCTTGCGTGTCTACGATTGTGGCCGGCGGCCTCCGGGGGCTAGTCAAGCCTCCAAATCTTGCGTCGGCGCCTCTTACATGTCTAGAAGTGTGGTGGCGGGTGCCAACACCTGGCACGCGTCTTCGGAGTGTGACCCCCTTCACGGACGGCGCCGCCGCCGGCACCTGGAGGGGGGTAACGGCTGCGTCGCGTCGACACAGAGGGAATCTTGCGGTGGGTTTGGCCCGGACCTTGTTCCGAAGTGTTCCTATGGGCTGACCTACCACAACCGGGTGGAGAGGTCCATTGGTCAAAGCCCATCCAGCAAAAGTCAAAGGGTTAGATCTCCTGGTCAACTGTTGCAGGGTTTGGCGCAACGGGGGCCTTGGGGGGTAGCAATGCCATGGGAGCATCGCGCGGGGCCCTCATACATGCCTTAAGGTGTGGTGGCATGTCTGAAGAGGTAACAAGCGGCTCCGGGGTGTGGCCCCCCTCACGGACGACGATGGCACGGTATAGTAAACATTCTGCGGTAACGGGGCGGCGTGAATATTATTGAATACTCTCGGAGCGCGATAAAATCATGATTTTCCTACATGGCGTGGGCACATGTGATATAGGACGGATGGTAATTTTTCATATTTTTTGGTGATGCAGAAGTATCTGAACGCTCTTCCCTCTACGCGGATTGCTCTTGCGTGTCTACGATTGTGGGCGGCGGCCTCCGGGGGCTAGCCATGCCGCCAAATCTTGCGTCAGGGCCTCTTACACGGCTAGAGGTGTGGTGGCGGGTGCCAACACCCGGCACGCGTCTCCGGAGTGTGACCCCTTCACGGACGGCGCCGCCGCCGGCACCTGGAGGGGGAGACGGCTGTGTCGGGTCGACACTGAGGGAATCTTGCGGTGGGTTTGGCCCGGACCTTGTTCCTAAGTGTTCGATGGGCTAACCTACCACAACCGGGTGGTGAGGTCCATTAGTCAAAGCCCATCCGGCGAAAGTGAAAGGGTTAGATCTCCTGGTCAACCGCTCTAGGATTTGGCGGGACGGGGGCCTTGGGGGGTAGCAATGCCACCGGATCATTACACGGGGCCCTCATACATGCCTCAAGGTGTGGTGGTGGCATGTCTGAGGAGGCAGCACATGGCTCCAGGTGTGGCCCCCCTCACAGACAGCGATGACAGGGTATAGTAAACGTTCTGCGGTAATGGTGCGGCGTGAATATTATTGAACACTCGGAGCGCGATAAAATCAGGATTTTCTTACACGGCGTGGGCACCTGTGATATAGGACGGATGGTAATTTTTCATAATGTTTGGTGATGCAGAAGTATCTGAACAGTTCCCTCTATGCGGATTGATCTTCGCGTGTACGATTGTGACCGACGGCTTCCGGGGCTAGCCATGCCGCCAAATCTTGCGTTGGGGCCTCTTAGACGTCTAGAAGTGTGGTGGCGGGTACGCTAGGGTATCGAAAGAGTCATGAAAATATTAAAGTGGCGTTAAATTAAGAATTTCACAAATAAGACCCATGAAAACTAGTCGACAGAAAATAGGTTAGAATAATAATACTAATTAAGTAGTAAATATAAATGCAATAAAAACCATCCTAAACTAATTTTGCACAAATGTTACTCGTTGCAAAAAATCCGCAAAAATGTAAGCCTAGTGATTTCATCGGGCACACGGCTTATATGTCCTATAAGCCGAGTGCCTGCTTCGGACACACGGCTTATATGTCCTATAAGCCGAGTGCCTACTTCGGACACACGGCGTATAGGCTGCTCCGTGACAGCACCGTCAACCACTACCGTTACAGACACGTGGCAGATGTCTTTGCCGAGTGTGTGCTGTAAGCCGGGTGCCTTTTCCCGTAGATACCGTGTGTTTCATATAAGCCGTGATCTTTTTTGCGAAACTCGGCTTATAGATGACCATAAGCCGAGTTCCTCGTATTTACCGGGTGTTTTTTTTCTTGAGACTCGGCTTAGAGGAGCGTAAGCCGGATGCCCGAAAAAAAGCACTCGGCTTATAGGCTAACACACGGAAACCGGGATTTTCCTGTAGTGTAAAAGGATGATGATATCATTCTACCTTTCAATATTTGGTGGCGCATATTTAAGAAAATCACAGCTAAGCATGTCACTTTCTAGAAAGATGCTTGACTGGAATGTACTAGCACAAATGCCCGTGCGTTGCAACGCGAGGAAAAATACGTAAAACCTGCTCTGTGTGCCATTACGCGGCATTTCATATATGTAGTTCTGATAAACATCGGTTTTAAAATTACACCATTATCGCTTTTTGAAGCATGAAGCGTGGACGTGAAAAAGCCACTTTAATATCTTTCATCTGATGGAAGAGTAGTCGTGCATGAAATAGTCTATCAATCGGTTTTTTTGCTTTTCGGAAAAACACGATTTTTTTTTAAATTTGAACAATTGATAAATTTTTATTTTTTATTAGAACTAAAACGTGTTTTCAAGACAAACATTTTTGAACACATTATTTTTTTAAACAATTTTTAATACTTGTTAATTTTGTGAACAACTTTAAATGTTTTGAAAAGGAACAATTTTTGGGAGTTTCGAACATTTTTAAAAAACTTGTCGGCTCAGTCTCTCTAAGGTTAGTGTGTATGCATGTTTATGAGTGTCTACGTTTGTACTGTATTTCTCAAAAAAAGAATTTCTTTAGCCTTTGTATGCTATAATTTAATGTGCCATGCGTTGCATCGAAAAAAAAGCATTGCATTTTTAGTGACTCATTCATGTCGACACTTTTCATGTTTGAGTGTCTGCAATTCTAAATATTGATGAAGCCACATCCATGTCTTTGACGGCACCTCCTTCAGCATTGCACTATCACGGTGCATTGAAGTGGGATTGTTTATATAAAAATGATGAATGTACAGGATGAACTTAGACTTAGAAGTATGTATATTTCAAAACACTACTCAACAAAACATTAGGACATACTATCAGATACTATGATTAGTGTCAAATAATTTATGCACGAAGTTTTACAAAAGAGAGGAAGTATCTGATTAATGTCAGATAATTCATGTATCAATGTAGAAAACAAACAAGGGATTCTCTTCTGCAAAGAACCTTCACGTGGTGCTTCTAGGGTCTTCAATTGGATTTGTACGTGGCCTTCTAGTGTCTTCGATTGGATTTGTACGTGGCCTGCTCTACATATACAGGTGGCGTACATCCTACCTCGTGCTGATCGATGGAATCCAGCTTAGCTACGGCGACAAGCTACCCCGCTCCGCTTCTGGCGTTATCCTCCCTGCTGCTCCTCGTCCTAGGCCATCCTTTTCTCTTCGCCGCGACGCCGTCTATACAAAGCCGTGCCGTGGCTGCCGGGTTTCAGCGGCCCCCGCACGGCCGCCGGCCATGGAGGCCACCGTGTTGGCCCGCAGTTCGCGTCATTGTCTCTGGTTGGAGCGGCGAGGCTCCGCCTTCGCGCCCGGCCTCCTTTCCTCTCTCCCTCCCGCATCCTGCCAGCCGCCCCTCACCTTTCCTTCCTGCCTGCAGCCGCTGCTGACTGCCGCCTCGGCCACCATGGCCATGGCCTCCTCCTTGCCTCGCCTGCCTTTATACTGGACCGCGCCACCACGAGCATACGCCCTGCCGCTTTCTCTTGCCGTGACCGGGTCCTTCACCTACACCTCCTACGGCGTCCGACTTTTCTGCTACTTCATCCACTCATGGAGGCCACCGTGCTACCCAGGGCCGGTCCTGGGGAGGGGCGAACGGGGCGGCCGCCCCGGGCCCCCAAATGTCAGGGGCCCCCTCCCAGGTGTACCTTCGATCGGGAAAAACTAAAACTAATCTCTCTCTCTCACGTCTCAGCGCGCCTCGCTCAGCTTCTGGCCGATCGCCTCGCTCAGCCTAGGAAAGTAAAGATATGTTGGGCCTGGCCCATGTTTGTACGTAGTCAGGTGGAAACCGGAATCGTTTGATTGATTTCCTCCCGTAAACTTTGGATCGGTTGTTCCCTGCCCTTTTTTCCTGTTTGTCTAATCTCTTCGACTCTGCCTCCTCACGAACGACTTGATGACTGCGGCAGGTACATTTGGTCGCCCTCTTCCCTCGCATGATCTTCGTCATATTTCTTTTCTTTCTAATCCTAATTCCCAATTTCTCGATGGACCGAACAACTTAACAGGGAACTGAAGAATTGTTTTTAGGGCGCTCGAATCACTGTGCCCACGTTGCCGATTAGATTACAGATAGAAGGTACTATATTAGGCCCTACCAGTTTCTTATTATATTAGATGATCTTGGGTACTTTATCTAATATTTTAAATTTTAAGTAGCTTTGCGCGAATTTTAAAAGCCTAATTGTTCCTTTGAATTTGAGCTGGGTCATGTCAATTTTGGGTAAAAAGTATCCATCCGGAAGTTATAAAAGAAAAAAGGAGGCAAATGAGGAGAAAGATGCATTGAGTGGATCTCTTTTTAAATATTATAAGAGCGATACAAGCACTTGAAGAAATCCAAACGAGTTGGCGATAGTTCTTGCGGGTGGCCAAACTAATGGCAATCAGGAAGATGATGGTCATACTCGTACAGAAGGCAATGTTGACGTCAACATGGAAAAGCAATGTGAGTGATCATGAGCCCATATTTAATTCATCTACGACAGAATCTACTAGTGTTGACGAGGAACCGGTTACCGTGGATATTTATGATTTAAGCAATAGGGGTAATCTTGATAACAAGGCGAGGGACATATTAGTGGACGAGTGCAATGGGGAATGATGGGTTTTGTGATTGGAGGCATATCAATGAGAGACTGAAAGAGCACGAAGCTAATGTCGACTATATAACCAACGTTAGACTGAACAAGCATGAAACAATTGATAAAGAGTTACAACAACAAATCACAAAGGAGAAGGAACGCATAAGGAGAAATTTTTGAAGGTAATATGTGATACATTATGTGATATGCACACTTATTTTAGATGCACTTAATTATTTTCTTTGATACAAATTACATGTAAATATGATGATTATTAATTAGATATTTATAATAAAGACCCTGAAGGGCCCTGGATTATAGTTTTTCCCCGGGCCCCCAAAATCTCAGGACCGGCCCTGGTGCTACCCTGCAGCTCGCGCCGTCGTCTTTGGTTCGAGCAGCGAGGCTCCGCCTCCGCGCCCGGCCTCTCCCTCCTGCATCCTTCCAGCCGTCCCTCGCCTTTTTCCCCTACAGCAGCCGCTGCTGACTGCTGCCTCGGCCACCATGGCCACGACCTCCTCCTTGCCTCTCCGACCTTTGTACTGGACTGCGCCACCACGAGCATACGCCCTGCCGCTTTCTATTGCCGCGACCGGGTCCTCCACCTGCGCCTCCCTGTGGACGGCGTCCGACTCGTCTTGTACTTCATCCAGTCGGAGCGCGACCTGTGTTTTGATTTACGGCCGAAAAAAGTGGATTTCGGCCGAATTTCGGCCATCTCGGCCTGGGGCGAAAAGTACATTTAGGCCGAAATTGCTCAAATTTGGCAAATTTTGGTCAAATTGAACTCAAATTGCAGTTGAAATTTGGTCAAATTTCAGCCGAAATTTTTGAAAATGGCCGAAATTCGGCCATCTCGGCCCAGGGCGAAAAAAAAACTCAAACTGAAAAAAAGCTCAAACCGGAGATCGTCAGCGAATCGGTGGGTAGCTTCTGCCGAACAACGCCTCGGCGCGCCTCTCCACATCTCCAGATCCACCCCCAACTCCACCTACCTGCACGTCTCTGCTACATCACGCCAGCAGGCCGTGGTGGAGGTCATGGGTGCCGAGCTGCTCCACCCACCTCGAGCCGACGCTAGGAAGAGGGAAGATAGCTCCGCAGCGGCACCATGCCTGCCGGCCGACGAGCATAGGGGAGCTTGGGTGCTGGGATGGAGACGCACCTAGGGGGGCGGGGAGGCCGGAGGCGGAGGAGAGGGCCAGAGGTGGAGGGGAGAGCCAAACAGCGGACGAGCTCGCCGACGAGAGCCCAGCCGAAGCTGTCCCCACCTCCACCTTCTCGATAAGATGAGCAAAGGAGCGCGGGCGAAATTCTTGGAAAATGCAGGGGTTATTTTGCACAATCGAATCGTTTTCTCATATCCACTTAAGTAGAAACTGCTGGTTGAATTCTCAAAAAAGAGGGGCTTTTCTGCAAAAGCGCCGACGACGTACGGCAGAAACCCAATTCTCTTTATTATTAGGTAAAGATATATATATATAGTTAATAAAATCATAGTGACTGATTGTTCAGTTCCTCTATTTAGATTAGAGGTGTCTGCATGCATATTAGCCAAGTGATCGGTCTTTCCAGCTCAAAAGAGAATGTGACCGATGTTTTGGCATATTTTCCTATTAGGAATAAATGGATATGCCCATGCACGTATGCACACAGATTTCAGGTTACAGTTTAATTAAGAAACAGATGATACCTCATTGTGTCGTCTTGGTCTGAGAAGAGGGGATATACTTGGTGAATATGTATGTTCCACCCGACCATTGATTTCAGAGAAAAGGGCATGCACTTCAGTAGCAAAAATTTGATTGTTATGTACTATCTGTAATGCTAAGCATTTATTTGCTAATATCTCATCATCTGAATTTGTATTTTGTGCCATTTGGCCTTTTAACTATATGGGCATCTGCAGATGGTCTGAAAACCAAGATATTCCACAGATAATAACTATACGGGCTGCTCCAGATGGACAAAGAATGGAACCATATCCTAGGCCTACATGCTAATATTGTACAACAATGAATGCTTCACTTATTTATACTTAATCAGCTGTGTAATAATAAGCGTGATATTAGCTTTTGTAACCGTCTTCATGGTTGAAATACTTTTCTGCAATCTGTGACACATTTGCTTCAGTTTCCATATGTCTTGCTTTATGCTATCAACATTGTTAATCATTTATCTTTATCTTTGTTTCCCTTTACAGCCTACTTGAATGGATATGGTTCCTGAGAGACCATTTCTTATGCGTCAGGTCCTGAAGGTGGATGTTGCTTGTTTAGATATCTATGATTCCAAATTATTCAAAACGGTTCATGTTATACTGGATGCTATTTTATTGAGAGTGGCTTCGAACAATATGGCATGAACATATTTGTTTTCTCTTTGGCCAATAATGAAATGATCGTTGTGCATATAAAATGGTTATCGATATCATAATTCTTGGTTTTAATTAGCTTCTTGCGCTAACCAGTTTAAGCCATTCTACTATCTGTAGTACAATCCACATTGCATCATCTTTATATTTACGTCTCTTACTTATTCACTACTAACATTCCTTCTAAATGGCTTCTTGCGCCATGGGCGCAACCGGGTCATCTAGTTCCTTGAAAAGATGACCCAGAAGGCCACAAACAGAGCACCAATCAGGGAGTCGTTCGTATTTCACCCTAAAGATGAGTCGCTGTAGGGTGTCCTTCTTCTTGACCACCAGAGAAACTGCGTTTTTCAGTGGTTTTGTGACGTCAATCCCGACCCGCACTCTTACAAAATTCCCCTCAAAATCATGTGAACTTGGCTTAGCATAGATGAACTCTCCAACTGTTGCAGATAAAGCCTTGATCTTGGAGAAGTATCCTTCTGGGAAGTCATGGATCTGAATCCACATATCAACTTTATTGAGCTCAATCGTCGACGGCTTAGTGAAGCCATCGTACGGCGCCAGCACCACCGCCTTCCCTTTGTAAGCCCACGGTCCTTCCTCCATTACGCGCTCCCAATCTCCCAGGCAGCCAAACTCCATCGTGTACAGGTTCTCCTCCAACGGCTTGATCTTGACTTCCTTTGCCAGGTCCCAAGCCACCCTCATGGTTCTATAGAACCAGAATTGACTATAGCTTTTCTCCATATGCACCCTAGCAATGATCATCCATCGAGTCGCCTCCTCTGGCAGTTCCTCATCTTCCATTACCACATCCTCAAGTTCATCTTCTTTCAGACCTAATTCTTCCATCATCGCCTCTAGGTCAGAGACGGGCAAACCCGTTCCTCATCCCGAAGCAGATTCATCCATCGTACTCTTGCCTAAGAAAAGCTGTCCGCGGGCGGAAAACCCTAGCAATCCTCTAGCCCTCACCGTAGACCGGCAGGGGGAGAGGAGGGGAGGGGAGTCCGGTTCTCTACGGTGACGAGGAGCGGAAGATCGCCGCCGCCTCCGAGAGGAGAGAAAACCCTAATGCGAGGGGACGGATCAATCTGAGTATTTTCTTTGCCTTAGATTAGTGACAGAGTAGTAAGGCTAGACTAGTGAAGTCCAGACGAGTCGAGGTTTTCACTGTTCTTCTCGTTTTTTCATTTTTTCATTTTTATTTCTTTTCTATTTTCTCATTCTTTTTCTGCATTTTTATTTTCTTTTACTTTTTGTTTATTTTTTCGATTTCTTTGCTGGTTATTATTCTACATTTTTTGTATATGTCAACAATATTTTTCTAATACATGTCTAACATTTTTTCAGTACAAAATAAAATTGTAATACATAGTCAATTTTTTTGTACACACTATTAACATTTTTAAATGCTTGATTACTATTTTTTTAAATACAAGATTAACATTTTTTGAATACATGGCCAAGATTTTTAAATGCTTAATTAACAGTTTTCATTTAAAAGATTAACATTTTTTTCAATACATAGTCAACATTTTCTCTATACACATTTAACATTTTCCAAACGCTTGATTAACATTTTTCAAACACTTCTTCAATATTTTTTAAATGCCTGATTAACATTTTTGTATACATGATTAAAAAAATTCATCATTTTTGAATACATGAACATTTTTTCTATACACATTCAACATTTACCAAATGCTTGATTAGCATTTTCAAATACTTGTTCAACATTTTTCAAATGCTTGATTAACATTTTTATATACATGATCAATTTTTTATCATTTTTTAATACATGGTCAACATTTTTTCTATATTTGTTCAACATTGTTTTTTCAAAATGCTTGATTAACATTTTCATGTACATGATCACATTTTCATCATTTTTTAATACAAGATCAACAATTTTTCTTTTTATATTAAAGATTTTTCCGAATGCTTGATTAACATCTTTCGAATACCCGTTCAACATTTTTTCAAATACATCTTCAACAATTTTCAAATGGCTTTTCTAGTGTGTTTTTTGTAATATATGTATTTAGAATATTTTAAAGTATAAAAGGTGAAAAACAAAGCAAAAAACAAAAACAGGAAAATGCAGAAAAAGGGTTTGTGGCCTGCTGCGAGCGTTGGCCGGCGCATCTCTGTCGCCCCTTTAGCATGTCCGAAGGTGGACATGCTGAAGGCGAGAGATAGGGGTGCCCATTTGCATCAACTATGACTGTAGTTGTAGCCTGTACGGTTCCTGTGGCATCGGCTCAGAGCAATGCGGTGCAGGTTGCCAGAGTGGCAGGTCCTATAACTTCGTGGCCGGTACCATCACTAGCAACGGCACCGTCGGGATGACCTCTACCCTCTGAGGAGAGTAATGTTTCTATGCACGAGAGAGTGCTGCAACAATATGTAATTTGTGGTAGATCAATAATTGTCATGGTTTCCCGTTCCCTACATTTGTGGTGTCTCTCAATAATTGTCGAGCTTGCACTATTGCCATATGTGGTAGAAAATATAGCTGGTGCAGTGCATGATAATATTGTATGGATCGATCGAGAAATATGAGAGAGGATTTGTGGCACGTAGGTCTCAGGGCACCGAGTAACTCGTCCAAGCTTTTAGTTTTGGCTTCTGTTTTTTAAACTTTGATATCTTTTGAATGAAAAGTCCAAATTAAGTTCCACCGGAAGAGGTGACCATTGCCGGAGTCATATTCATCAATCTTGCTACTTCCATGATGATGCGTGAGTAGTTACATCGGGATATATAGGTCCGTAGTAGTAGCTAGACGACTCTCTCTGTATTTGGATCTTCAATATCATGTTCACACGAGCTTCTCACATGATCTGGATCAATTCAATGTAATCGGTGGTGTGTTTATTGGGACATGATGAATTGTCACTTTATGAACAGATTGTTCATTGAAATCGATTGAATCTTTTGAGATTTTATTTGTTGTATCATTAGATAGTTTTGCATGCTCTTTGATCTATTAATCTTCATTGGCCATGTTCGATGTGTTTTTATTTTGACGGAGTGGTGCTTTGTAATGAATTCAATCTCGCGGTGCTCTAACCCAGTGACCATAAGGGCCAAGACATGTATTATATTGTTGTTACTAAGGATAAAATGACGGGGTTTTGTCATATTGATTGACTTCTTCATGTATACATTTTGTCATCTTACTTATCGCGATACTATAGTTTTTTGCAAACTTAATACCTTGAGATGCACGCTGGATAGTGGTTTTGGGAAATACTTCCTATTTGCTTCTTCACACTTCCTCTTGGGGGAATCCTAGTGAATCCTCAGAGTATTATCCAAAGACTTTTATTATGATAATTCTTCTATTACTGATTGTGTTTTCTGGTTGCAATCCATGATTAATTCACCAATGCCTATGATCATAATAAAGCTTTTACTAAACATATCAAAGAAGTGCTTATTAAAGCCAATGAAGAAAAGCTTGAACTTGAGGTTTCTATTCCTAGAAAATTAAATGATTGATTGGAACCTACTACTAATATTAAGACAACAGCAGTGGCAGGCGGGGTTTTGCGCCCGCCACTGGTAAGACAATAGCAGTGGAAGGTGGGGTTTTGCGCCCGCCACTAATGTGAGCCCAATTATAAGCTTTTCAGTAGTGTACGTTTCCGCACATAAAGGAACAGAGATACCACTTCTCCTTTCCCCGACGCACGTGGAGAAGAAGAGTTCACACCATTTGAGTGTTATCCACACGCGAGGGAATGGAGTGAGGAAGATGGATGGTTAATCTGAGGTATCGAGTTAGGACGTCTACAGGTCTGTTATAGACGGGTACTCAACCAATTAACACTAGTAATGGCCCCTATTCACTCATTTTAGCCGTTGCTGAAAACTACTTGAGTTGATACCAAATTAAGAAGCAAAATTGTGGAGGAGAGATTGTTTAGGTTTACCAACATAAAAGATGGAATATGTATCCAGGCGTATAACCGTATCCATGCAATATCTACACACGAATTCCGACACATTGTCTATCCATGTTTTGGAGTTATTCAAAAGTTGGAGAGCATTCCTTAAATTGATGGGTTGACAAAACAAGAGCAAAATAGAAGATATGAGACCAAACTACCACTTGACCCATTTTCAAGCTAGCACTTGATAACAAACTACCAATTGACAATTCAACATTTGAGCACAAACTACTAACTGACAATTCATATACTCTGGAAATATCTATCTGCTCCTAACCTTCACAGTCAGAAATTCAAGTTATTACTCCCAATATATTTGTTAGATTCATGAACACTCCAAAATCAGCATACAAGGTGCTATAGATACCTAACGACACCATGGAAGATTATTCATGCACAAACGTATTATGAATAATGTGAAATGTTTGTTTGTACAAATTTAGATATATAGTTTCAATTTAGAAATATAAAATTATTTGGGATGACAAATATGGGACAATTTGTAAGTTAACATAAACCATATTTTTGAGTAGTTAATGCTACTAGTTGTACTAAAAGATAATTTTCTATATGATATATTGACCAATGTATAGAAACAAATTAATTATCTATCTAATATATAGAAAAATATACCAATAAAAGATAACTAGCTAAATGGCCAGTTGGCTTACGACCAGATAAAAGAGTTTAGTATAAATGATAGATAAAAGAGTTGGCTTACGACCGTCAGAATACGCTTCTTCCCGTGAATTTACGCTTTCAGTTTTTTTCATCTATTATTTTCTACATCCGAGGTGGTACTATTTTACCTGCATATCCGTCTGCTGTTTTACTTCGTACGCTAATTTTTGTCTATATATATCGTCGCTCGTCACCAAGCCAACCCGAGCGAACGAACCAGGCCATGTGCACCCAGCACACCCGGCCCACTCTCGCGGCCCTGAGAGCGAAAATCACTAAACAAGGTTTTTATACTGTAATAATAGTCCCACCTCGCTCCTTTGCGTCCAACAACATCAACTTTTATACGTTGGCGGCCTCGCTGCATCAGAAGTCAACAAGCAACAAGTAAAGGACGGGAACAGGACAAAGGAATAATCCCGCAAGTGGAAAAGGGAGGAAAATGCATAAACTCTCTACTAATAGAAGGTTCGGAAAAAATCCAATTGGATTAGCGCAATCGGCAGCGTCGACGATGTACGATTGAAACGCGCGGACGCTCGCCGCGGGACAGCGGTGCGTGGGCCCAGACGACACGCGTCGCCCGTGCGAGATGGGATTGAAAACAAGCAGTTACGACAAAATTTAGCTCAACCAGATGCCTAAGAAAGAAATACTTAAATCAAGAAGGACACACTCCAGTTACCTATTAAATTGCTTGATTCTTGTCATGCACACGATTGCCGGGTTTGGTTCTACATTTTCTTTTAAATTGGATTTGCATCTATTTGTGTTTTTGGTTGTACTCATACTAACTACACAGGTTATGACACACACACGGCGAAAACATATTTGTCTGGACACCCAAATAAAGTAAATGCATAAATTATCGCGAGGAGCTGCTGACCCAGATTTATACGAGTTCATAATAAATCATCAACATTAAAACATGGGCATCTACATGTCATGGCCACATAGTCTTTAGTTGTTCAATAAAGTTATTTTTCCAGATCAGGAAGAAGATGCCATGCTTGATATCCCTTGAACGTGGTACGGAGGAACGCGGCAACCAGCTTAAACATCATTTTAACCCAAACATTGATGCTATGGAGAAATGAGAACAATTGGGATGCATATACGATACTTTTATTGTGTGGTGTGTTTTATTACTAGGTATCGATAGACTGAAATACAATGTTGTACTGAAGTCGTCGGACAAAAAACATGGTGTATACAACAATGCTCTTACTTTAATATCATTTTTTCACTTTCTAAATTACTTCAAAGAAAAGCATGATTCTGATACTATGCCCAGCATAATTAAATTTATTTATACATAGCTACCTATGCTCTATTTATGATGCAAAAATTATATCAATTTTTAATCAACAACAGATTCATACAGTATACAAAACTCACATGTAGGCAAGCAATCTGGATGGCAATCTCGAGTCACGGAAGCTAAGAAACAAAGAAGGGAAAGAGATAGAGAGCAGTATGCACCGGGCCAATGAAGAACTAAAAAAGCGTCATGAAGCGTATCAACTAAAAAAATTAAAGATTCGCCTCAGTTGCAAAGAAAAATACATAAATGGCAGGAAGAAATATGCGAATATGGAGCCACCACAGAAGGTAAAAAGGTGTGACTGGAAAAGGCAGAAATACACAAATATGCAACCAGAACAAAAGAAAACTTACCTGCAAATTTTTTCAAAGAAAAGCTGGAATAGAGCAAATTACAGCTAACTGTGGGCGCAACACACTTAGCAAAGATCAGTTGCGATGGATAATTTTGCATATATCGCGACAAGACACAAGTTAGTACATTGGTCCATACGACAAGGACTTCACATTAGCGCCCACACACAACATGCCTGGACGCAGGGCGAAGTATGCAACATTTTTATTGTGTGATATCAATAATTCAACACAAGTATTGTGTGTATGATATTTTTATTATCAGTATGATGGTTAATTAACTGATGAGATATGTGTTGTCACTATATATTAACGGTCCGATCTATAACATCATATTGAAGTCAGACAAAAAAACATCATGTGTGCTCTTACCCCAAAAATCCTTTGAATTAGTAACTGAACTCTTGAAGAATGTGCTTCAAAGTCGAGAAAAAACGCACTCGGTGGAAGTCCTCTGTGCACCCCTCTCTTTCTAACCACTGTCCGTCCAATCCGTAGCAACGCACGGGCACGTTTCCTAGTAATCCAAAAATATTCACTATAGTACCCAATTCGCTCCTGACTTGCTGAAGTGATGCCATGGGCAGACCCACCTTAACGCTCCCCTATGCGGCGACCCTCCTATTGAAGTGAAGTGCTTCAAATCCTATGTGACACATTTTGCGTCAAATAATTGCCTATATGCACAGAGAGTGGTTGAGCAAATCAACCCGTTTCAAGAATATGAACAATCTTTGAAAGTTTTGGAAGATTCCTAAAACCGTCCTGGAAGACTGGTTGCTGGTTCTTGTTTCGGTAACCTTCTGGAAGGTTTCAGGATTTTTGGAACTTTTCTAGAAGGATCCTGACCGAGTTTTTCTTTTATTCTCTTTATTTTTTCTGGTTATTAACAAAATGTTCACAGTTTAAGAACATTTTTGAAATTTTTTAAATGCTTTCATTTTCAAGAATTTTTGAAATTAAAAGATTCTTCACATATTCAAAAAAAATTCGCGTTTTAAAATAATAATTATAATTTAAAAAACATGCAGAAATTTAATAAATTGTTCACATTTAGAAAATTGTTCATGTTTTCATAAAAATATATTAAAAAAATCTAAAACAGTTTCCGTTTTTAAAAATTGTTCGTGTTCCGTAAAATGTTTGAAATAATAAATGACTATTTTTTTGAATAACCGGTTCCTACAGTGTTTGAGTCGCCACAGCGGCCGGGTTGCCACAATGGCTCATCGGAGAAGAAAAACATAGCGACGCACCACTGTAATTGGGCTGACTGAGGTGCGTGACGCCCTTGCTTCTTGTCAACATTTTGAGGCACAGAGCGTTGGAGCTAAGAGCGATGCGTATTACTCTCTCCGTTCATAATATAAGATTTCATATATCTTGATGTATTAAGATCTTATATTGTGGGACATATATTATTCCACGGAGGGAGTAGTTCCCATGCTTTTGTATTTTTAGGGAAATGCCCATGCTTTTTCGGGAGCTTGTCATGGACTGTTACTTGGGCTGAACCCTCTTCACAGCCCAGAAAAATGTGGCATCTCCTGATTCCCCCGTTTAGCGGAATTGGTCCATTTGAGGCCCATCTGCAGCGTCATTTGTTGTTAGTTGTTCCCAACTGATGACTCTGGAACTCATTTTCATGTATAGCCCTCTCAACACATCTTTTTATAAACAGGTTTCTTGATGAACTAAAGGGCCATGACTCTATGTCACCAAAGCATGGCCCCACGAGCAAACCAGCAGCGCCAAAGTGGATTTCCCCAGTTCCTGGAAACATCAAACTCAATGTGGATGCAGCAGTGGCCAAATCCACCAGCAGAGGAGCTGTTGGGGTGGTATGCCGAGATGAGCAGGGAACCTTTAGAGGGGCTTCCGCTGTTGTTTTTGAGGGGCTGACGGAGCCTGAAACTTTAGAAGCTTTGGCTTGTAGGGAGGCCTTGGCTTTGGGACATGATCTTCACTTGGGAAAGCTTCAAGTAGCAACTGACTGTCTGAGAGTCATCAAGGAGATAGAGTCTGATAAGAACTTTGGTGGTCATTGCATGATAATTAGAGAGATTAGATCTTTAAGTTCTACTTTTTTGGCTTGTACTTTTAGCCATGAGCAGCGTAGCAGCAATGGTGAGGCTGATAGATTAGCTAAGATGGCATCTTCTCTCAGTCTGGGACGCCATGTGTGGCTGGTGGAGCCTCCTGAACATTTATGTATTCCCTGGAACATTGAGATGTAATAAAGCTGCGTTGTTCTCTCAAAAAAAAAAGTTGTTCCCAACTGATCCATTCCGCATCGTCATTTCTGGAGCTTGCTTGCCGTAAACTGCTCAGGAATGAATATGACGCAGCAAATATCGGACAATATCAGCTTACTGAATATTGTATCATGAGTAGTACTTCAGTAATTGCGATTGTGATTCTGAAACTGGACTACCACGAGGAATTTTTTATTTTGGGTATTCTTTATTTTTTCTTTTAAAAAGGAAGAGTTCTAGATTTGAGGCTAAGTACTCCCTCCGTCTAGTGTAAAAAATGATTTTACATTTCGGGAAGAAAAGAGTAGTAATTAGCAACACGAAATCCCGGCGACTATGCACCAGCCACTCGATAGGCGGTAGCAAAATGGGATAATTCGCCGGGCCACATATATATGTTGCACCGAAGCAAGACGGCGTTGGGTAGGGGTCCATTCCATTGCTATCCCAGCGGCTTGCCAACACCTCATCACATCCTTTGCCTCACAACCGAGACAACTCATCACATACTTTGTGTACATATACGTGGGCTCACAGCCTAAACGCCCACTGTACTGCTAGGTCTCAAATTCCCAGCCAGCGACCAATGGTTCCCGATTCAAGGACGATGAAGGTTTCCGTGCTGCTGACGGCTACCGTCGTCCTGCTGGCCATGGATGTTGATGGCAAAGGCGACGGCGGATGCATCCGGCGGGTCGGCGAGATCGAGACCCCGGTGCCGAGCTCCTGCCTCTGCTACGACAAGTGCGCCCGCAAGGGAGGAGACCAGCTGGCCGGGCTCACTGACGCGCAGTCCCGGAGCTGCTTCGTGGACTGCGTGCTCAGGGACGGCGGCTGGGTCTTCTGCGCTGACGACGGCGGAGGCGAGGCGGCCGCCACCGTCGCCCCCCAGCCCCCGAGGCTGGATGTAGTACTGAGCAAGCACGTGAGGGTACTGGTGACGAGGCCCAAGGTGTGGAGGAGCCGAAAGGAGAAGGAGGAGACAGAGGAGGTGCTGGTCGTGGAAATGGGCTTCGGACCCGACGTCCACCAGATATCCTTCCTCCACGTGTGGCTGAACGTGCGCGAGGGCGAAGAGAAAACGCTATTCGAAAGCGCAGTGGTTGGGCCCCGGTACGCGGGCCATTACGTGGTGCACAGAGAGGACATCGTCGCCGGGCAAGACAAGGCGGCGCGCAAGTTCCCCATCGGCGGCAACCTGGAAGCCATTGGAGCCGACGGCGACAAGACGGTCATGGTGTCGATCGCTCCATATGTTTCCACTGTGAACAAAGGGCCTTATTGGTACGAGCGGCAGACGTTATTTGTCCGCGGTTTCTACATTGTATACGAGCCTAAGGAGCATGTTACCCACCGCGATGGTACGGGCTTGAACGATCAGCTAGTCACCCGTTGGAATTGACCACGGACATGTTAATTGTCGGCAGGTTTGGGTTGAAATCAATAAAATCGCAGGCACTGCACGCTCTTGTTGCAGCCATCTAGATTAGTGTCTATGTCTATAACGGGCAACAGTTTTATTTAGAGTCTCATTTACTTAGACAGCATTTCAGAAACCAGTACATATGCAAGGCTAGCTTTTAAAAAAGCACCATCTTACATTTTTATTGTAGAAGACACCCTGTCTTCGGTAATTTGTTGCAGAAAAAGCACTGGTTGGTGGATTTGGCCCGTTTGATCACTTTCTTGATTGATGGGCCCAAAATCTGGTGACGTAGGCAGGGGTGGGCGACGTTACTTCTTCCTTTGTTCGTGACCCACCCCAAGTCCAAACCTGGTTAATTAAAAAAAAAGTCTCAACCCGGCCGTATGCCAGCGCGCTGGCTCCCTCCCCTTCCTCTAGCAGCCCCAGGCCACCCGGCAGCGGTGCCTCACTCCTCCCCGATGAACTAGAGCGCACGGCTGCCTCAGATCCATCCCCTCCACGTGCTCCTTCCCCTCGTCCTCCCCTACTTCCGATCCGATCCTAGGAATCACGTGACCGCCTCAAACGAATGCCATCTTCCTACCCTAATCCTCCCGATCTGATCCCAGGAATCGCATGGCCGCCACTGGCTCCTGCTGCTGCCGCTTGTCGCTGGAAGCCCATCGTCGGCCCCGCCTCTTCTGATCTTGCCTCCGGTGCCAGTCAGCGGCACAACCACCACCTGCTACATCTTAACTACTCGGCGGCCGTCATGACGCCGCTCGACTCCAAGCACGGCTGACGCCCGGCTCCCGTGCATACACAGAGCAACACGAGGCTATGGCCCAGCCACCTCCACCACACGCCCTTGGTCGATTCTTTCCCATGACCATGGCCTAGCCACCTCCTCCTTGCACCCATGGCCGAGCTAGCTTCTCCACCACACGCCCTTGGCCACTGCCACCACTGGGTCATTTTGACCAAAGCGACCTCTAACACCGCTAGGCCGAGCCGTCATGCCATGTCATCAAGTTGTGGGATGCACATGTCGGAAAAGTCATCAAATGGACTTAACCGGTCGATTAGTGCTTTCGGCAACAAGATTATCAAAGAGATGGTGTTTCCAACGAAAATGAAAGGTGGTGGTTTTCTGCAAACCTAGCCTTCAATGTAGTGGCCTTTTGCAATTAACTCTATCAAAACAGATAAATTTGTGGAACCTCAGAAGCAAGAACATAGAACTGACTAAAACAACAACAGTTTACCACCATGAATTATTTTTGCCCTTGATATTTTTTCTCAGGTTTGCTCTCGTGAACTTGGAGCACCAGATTTTCAAGTCAATCTTGAGCCTACCTTGATCAGTTTTGCAGCAATACATTTGCAATGTAAAAAGCTTGTTGATTCATATCGACATGACAAAATCTTGAGAAAGGAGATGATATAGCCGTATTGAGATGTGGAAGAGAAAACGACAAAGCCAGGATGGGCAATCAAGAAATGGCACCGATAGCATGGGTGAAGAGGCGAGGGCAGTAGTAATTCCGTCCATGCGAGATTGAGAACGGGGCAAGGGGATACATGGGATCGGGTGAGCTATTAGTTTGTGAGTTCGATTGCCTAAAAATTTCATCGTTTTAGTCGATTCCACTCTTATCTGCCCGAGATGGGGACACCATGGCTGGCTACTGCATCATCAGCTAAGGGCTCACTAGGATTATGCTAGAGGCTTGGACGACACAACTGGCGACAACATCATTATCATAGTAGTGACAAAGGGTTAATGGGTTCGGGTGGAGTGGGTACATGGGTGCTCGCCGGTGCCGAACATGAGGTGGAAATCAGAGGGCTGACGGAAGGAAGCGGCGTACTGGTGGAGGATGTGGCTCAGACAGGACGGGCCGGTGAGGGGCAATGCCGCCGGCTACGGGTGGCATGGGTCGGTAGTTTGGACAGTATCGGGGAAAGGGGCTGGCATGGTTGGGGTTTTCAAGGATGGCCGGGGTGTGAGGCGGTGCATGTACCGCCGACGACAATGCCCGGGCGGAGGGGGTTGGACGAAGAAGCTGGTTAGTGGACAGAAAAAATGAACGACAACTATTCGATTTCAATCTAGTCGTGCATGCAAAATCGACCGAAAGTCACAAAAATATTGCAACTATTTAATAGTCGGTCCCATTAATTCGCATCTGTTACCGTGATAAAATTACTAGAAATAGGATACTGTGTTCATCTCTTTCTTCGTAACTCTTTTTTGATGGAAGATGGTAGGTGAATTATATATGTACTATGAATTTTATAAAAGAATACCTAATATTACAACAAGCCACCACTGAATAGTTACATGAATGATGCTGCCCAATCTCTAGTGCCAACATATGAAGTCCTTTTCACTCTATGTAGCATAAGTTTGAGATCATCTTTAAATTCTACCTACATGTATAAAGATTAGGAGCTTTATGATTAAAGTTGTAATCATTCCGGTAGATCCAAATGCTCCAGAGACTAGCTAGGATGACGAGTTCCATGAAAAAGGGGACATCCAGGGCTCCCTTCAACCTTCTAAGAGTGGTGTGAAAATCATGAGAGAATTAGACAGATGTCTGGTAGATCCTCACAAATGGACAACCAAAGAAGGGATGCTCTCTATCCTCAATAAGATGATGATTGCAGATGCAAGAGTCATATGAGGGCAAATAGAAAGTCTTTCACAACTGCATTGCTCTAGTAATCTATCCACAAGCAAAAGCCATAAAAGCTATCTTGCAATTTTTAGCTGCATCCCTTAGTCAAGTGTCATGAGACACTAGTCGTCTATATTGATCAATGCCTTTGAGAAGAAGAATGAAACTACTAATGCCCCGAAGGTCATTCTTGGCCCATGTCTTGAGCTTATATATCAACAATTGAATTGCCACTGATTCTTCCTTTTCTTTTTTGCGAATAAACAAAGCTTGCGTATCATTCATTGATAGGTACGAGAGAAATTACATAGACATACTAGAGGAAAAGAGTGAATCACCACACAAGATGTGGGAAAGACACAAGAATGGATACAACACAACAAAGACTATCCTAGCCCGAACTCCAGCCAGCAAGGCAAAGAGAAGAGATGCTAAGGTATCTGGGCCGCGTCTCGACCAACGTTGGGTACCATCGCAGCACGGCCATGATTCCAGGATGAACCGGATCAACATACCTCCCACCTATGTGCCTAGAGGAATGGCAAGTGGGGTGCAGGACCTCGCCGGACTACGAGGAGAAGCCATGGAGAGAGCGTCATCGAGGCCGTACATAGCGCCCCGGATGCCTACTCCAAGAGGAGCAGCCCGGACCAGCAAAGCATCCGAAGTCTTCAAATCCACCACCGAGCACACCACGAGCAACAAGACAACGCCTTCATGAAGGATACAACGCCGAGACGCCGCTGTTGTCCGATTTAGTCGGCTACATCTAGGTTTTTCCCTGATAATTGCATAGGGGCGCAGAGAAGAGGCCATGGTGGCACCTCCAAGAAGGGAACAACACCCACAGGTGTTGCTGCCGCCAACATCGGCATGCGGAGCAAGGCTTTTGCCCGACCAAATTCTGCACAATCCTAAAGGATAGTGGATCAGGATTTAGAGACATGGAAACCAAAGTAGGCCGAGACCACAACCACCAGAAGATGAGCCACGCCAATCACCGGGAAAGATGACATAGGGCGCTGATGCAGTCCACCACATAAAACCACCATGGGGCACGAATCCGCCACTCACACCACAACCAGCCCAAGGGGAGATGCATGGATGGGAGCCTAGGAAGAGGCTCCACCACCGGGAAGACGCCGGACAACCAGAGGCTAGGGGGAATCAGCCCCACCGCAGCCAGCCAGAGAAGAGGCACGACCGGGACAAAGTCCCGCCGCCGGGAGGACACCAGACAGCCAGGGACAGGGGGTGATGGCCGGGCGAACTGGAGCATAGGGGCGGGCAGGGTAGGGGACCCGCCGCTCCAGGGCACCACATGTGACGACGTAGGGGAGGGACTGCGGTGGCGACGCCAGAGGGGCGCCGCAGGGACGACCACCAGTAGGCGCGGGAGGAGGGATACCACCGGATTTGCCACTAGGAGGATCGTCACCAGTCGTCGGGAGGGGCTCCGACGAGCCACCGGGGGGCGGGATGCCAGCAATGGGGCCCCGCACGAGGGGAGCCGCGCCATACGTGGAGACCCCGCTGCCGCTGCCACAACACGGGATTTGCCTGGTGGTGGCCTCCGGCGGCAGCGAGGGGATTAGCTAGCGAAGGGGGGCGGGGGCGGCGGCGTGTGTGGTTGGGAGCTGCCGCCTGTGTCGCCTAGGGTAGGCAATGCGGGAGCCGTCTCACTGATGATCAAGTGGATTACACTCTCAAACCAAAATGCCGTGCAAAATGCCTTCGACACTGATTCTTCTAGAAATGTTCTTCTCAGAAATATGACTGTTCCAGCAGCAGAGGCCACTTCCTCAAAGCCTTCAAGATCCATAAAAGAAATGCCAAATATGAAAACATGAGACACTGGAATTGTAGTTTATACACTACTAGGAAAAGGCCTACTAATGGTGCACCTAATTTGGCCATTAATGGCGCATTAGGGGTGCGCCATTAGTGCCACGCCATTAATATATTTTACTAATGGCGCACCCCCTGGTGCGCCATTAGTATCTGATATACTAATGGCGCATCACTGATGCGCCATTAGTGTATACAAAAGTGTGCCATTAGTATGCCTCCCAGGGGCCATGTATACCCAGGTGCTCTGGCATATTAATGGCGCACAGCAACAAGATGCGCCATTAGTAACCGCGGCATGCTAATGGCGCACTGTTCAGTGATGCGTCATTAGTATGCTTTGTCATACTAATGGCGCACTGTCATGTGATGCGCCATTAGTATGAATATTAGGTTTTTTTTATTTTTTATTTTCTGTTTTTTGCACAGGTTACAAAATGTATAATTTGACAAAATATAGACAGCACACATCAACAACAGATTCATCGAATACAATAGAAGATTAGTCTTTGAATACAATTCATCATATTAGTCTCCGAATACAATTCATCATATTAGTCTCCGAATTGAAAAGACCGAACAAAGATAGAACATTATATTACAAGTCTCGAGACCGCGAGTAGCGAGTTTGTCTTCACATTACAAGTCGATATCGATCATCTAAACTACCATCACATAGAAGAGAGCTGCGGTCATCATGATGAGCATCATCATGATGAAACTCATCTTCATCCGGTTCCTCCAACGCTCCCTCCCCTCTCCCGCTAGATAGCGGGCGTATCTAGATTCGGCCTCGGCCCTAGTGGTGTACCCTTTGTAACTGTTACCGCTGAATCGGTGAACCTGTCTCCGACACTCCTCCCAGTCATCGTAGACTCTGGGAACCTTACCCTTGTACACGACATACGTCGGCATCGCTATGCACTAGCCAAACGAAACGTTAGTACCAATTCACAGACAATACATAAGCAATATATAAGTATGCAACAGAATGATCGGAAGAGAAAAGCAAGACATTAATAGCATCGATTACATCTAAGTTGAACGACTCTCGAAACCAAAGAGACGTACTACAAGTTTATTAAAGTTTAATTACAACATGAGCCAATCGATGTTTCAGAACTAGACACAGCATCACTGCTTTCGACTCGACTCAAGGGACCGGAGCGTGGATGAAGCCGCCGTCTATCGTGGGAGTCATGAAATAACGGTCGTTGTCAGCCTGCATTTGTAGCATTGTGTCGATGTCACTGTTGGACGGTTGATTGTTGAGGTAGAACTGCCCCGAGGTACGAAGGACATCTTGATGGATGATTTCCGCAAACTCCGACTGGATGCGAAAGAATTCTTGTCGGAGGTCCGCGTCCTGGATTGCCGACACGCTCTTTGCCCAATCTTTGAGTTTACTCGGTAGTAGAAGTTGATGATGGTCCCGTACGATCGCCCGCATGTGATGGATGGCGTAGTAGGCACCCTTCTGACTGCCAGGCGGCTACTTGACGCAGCAGAACGTCGTATTGTGGGAGAACACGTGCTTGCCGTACTTACGAATAGGCTTGGTGAAGGTGCCTCCAGATTTGGCGTAGCCGGGGAGAACATCATCAAGAACCTTCTTGACATTTGTGTAGTCTACGTTCGACTGACGGTCCGGGTCGAAATACGTGGCCATGGAATATTTGGGGCTTAGGAGGATGAGCGTGCAACGTGTGTCACTGCAGAAAACACGGAATGTTAAAAGAAAAATGATCGAAATGTAAGAATTCATATGTTACGGGCCGGTTGAGGGGAGGACTTACTCGGGAAAGTAAGGCACGAGGAAGTTATCCTTATCTTGGTTTGCCAGAATGAGGCCTTCGAGGTAAGAACTCGCGACTTGCCGGTCCCCAGCGCTGCCCAAGATCTTGGCACGCATGTAGAAGGGGTCGACTATCACGATGTCCGGGGTCTTGTCGCGAATGATCCGCATCTCCATACTCAGCGAAAATAGCCGAACGAAGGTGTAGTGCAGCGGATGAAGGTTCAACATAGCGTGGATGTCATCAAAACGCAGGACGATCGTACGCCCGATGGAGTTATCCACAAAGCCCTTGCCCTCTGGCACCTTGGCCGCGAAAACCGGGTATGCCACATCCTTCTCTCTGAGACGCCGCTTCTCCAAAGAAAGAACACCGTCATGCAGACTCCGCATAGCACCGGTTGCAGCATTGAGCATATTTGTCGGTAGCATCGCCCTACCCGCCACATGCACCCTCCTCGAGATATCCTGCGGTGAAGGTGGCCCGTCCTGAGCACGGATCGTACTCGGTGCCGGCTGGCTCGCACCCTTCTTAGTCTTTCTTTTGCGTGCCTTCTTCTTCTCCTGTAATGGGACCGAGTTCTGCTCACAGACCGCCTTCTTGAGTGTGTTGGGGCTGATAATATTTCGCACCTCGCCTATCTGAGGCTCGGTGAAGTCGGCAGCTGGAGGCGTCTCCTGAGAGCTGAACGCCAGACGGCGCCTGTTGCAACTTGGCTTCTCCGCGGTACCAGCTAGATCACACACGTCTTTTGTTGGGTTTGGTTCTTGAGAAGGAGGCCCCATGAAGTCGCCATTGTACCCATGATCGGCAATGTACTGATCGATGTTGCCAAATGTATCATCATCATCGTCGTCGTCGTTCTGATCCTGTGCCATATGCATGTTTGGATCCAGTGGCATAGGGATGTCCGGCACCGTTGCGGCGGTCTTGCCATGGGGCCGACTTGGCGCCGGCACGACTGGCGGTGTTGTCTTTGGGGTGGTGTCCCCCGCCCCCAAACGAATCTGGCTCTTCGGCCAAAGCAGGGGCCAGCTCAGGCAGGCGCTGAGGGTCATCACGTCATCATCGTCGGCCCCGACGGGTCGAATCGGAGGTAACAACTCGTCGCAGCCTGGCAGCACCCGAACCAGTTGAACCCTAAACAAGTTGGGTGGCATCTGGGTACCGTGGAACAAGGGGTTGCCCGGTTGAACGATTTTGCCATTGGCGACATCGACCAACTCGTTGTTCACGAAGTGGGGGAGAGTGCACGGAACGTCGGCGGCGCCCTGCGAAAACATGTAGGGCATCAGGGATGCCCAGTCAAAGGCAAGGAGATGAAGTCCTCGGCCGAGAGAGGCTTAATTAGTTACCGTGATGATGGCGTTGAGCTCGGCTAATGTCGAGGCACCGCCAACGGCGGGCGTGCAGTTGACGGAGGGGCCGCTTGCTGCAGAGGTGCCGGCCGGCGTACACCCGGGTGCATTAAGCTCCCGTGCCGGTGTCGGAGACACCAATGCCGCCTCCGCCGGAGGCACCAATGGCCCCGCCATCGCATTATGCGAGTTGCTGGCCGTGAAGCTAGGAATCGGGGGCGGCCCCTGTTGGCCGCCCGCAATCCACGCACTCAACCCCGAGATCAAGGTAGGTACAATGGTGGTGATCGTCGCTCCGAGTCGTTGTTCCACTTGCTCTTGGACAATCTCCGGAATCCGCGCCACCTGTGCCTTGAGTTCTTGAACCTCTCGCGCCTGGCTTTCCGAGCTGGTCTTTTTCTCCTTCCGTACACCAGCGGTATAGTATGACCCCCATTTTGTCGACAAGCCTTTGCCGGCCACACGACCAGCTGACGTCGGCTTACTGAGCTTATCCTTGTTCTTCATTACATTCAACGCCCTATTTAGAGTGGTGTCCCAAGGGTTGCTCTTAGTCGACCCCGCGCTACTGCTTTCAGTTGCCTGCGGAAGGAATGTGAACCATTTAGAAATTTGGCTTCATTAATTAGAATGCAACCATATGGAGCTAATTACGCGGGGGTGTATTCCTTACCAGAACAAGATCAAGCTGCCTGGTCTTCGGATCCATGGTAAGCTCCTTTGTTTTCGGGTCCTTCTTGTACCGGGCCATGACAAAGTTCCTGGTCTGCTTGTCACCGTATTTATCGAAGAGGGGCGGTAGGCCTTGCTCGGCACGGTCCGCCTCCTCCTTGTCCCATATAGGCTCTACCACTCTGTAACCGCCGGGACCGAGTGTGTGTTCCCCTATGTTCAGCTCCCGCATTTGTTTCCCCCACTCACTTGATTGGGAGTTTGCGGTGCTCGAGCAATTGATCTTGAAGTCGTTGTAGTCATCTTCGATGATCGAAGGATTTTTCTCCTTGATCTTCTGATAACTCTCACCTTTCTCGATCATTCTCTTCACATTGCTTTTCCAAGTAGACAGGGCCTTGCTCATCTTCGTGAGGGCAGCATTGTTCACTTTATTCCCTTTGAGGCTTGTGTTTGCAAATTCAGCGGGGAACTTGTATCGTTCGTGCAGCTTCATGAAGAGGAGGTTGCGCAAATTCCCTCGGTCAGGATGCCTCAGGTTCTCGGTGTTGATCGAGACGGTGCTCCGGACAATGCACCCGAGATGAAGCGAGTACCCCTTGACTATTCGTTCGGGTGCTGTTGGATTCCCATTGGAGTCCACTTCAGTAACTTCCTCCTTGAGGGTGAGGAGCACGATCGGGCGCCGGTCCTTCCGTTGCCTCTTCGGTTGGCTGCCATCTGTGCGTGCGCCGCCATCATCAGTGGTGGCATCCTCGGTGGCACCATCAGTGGTGGCATCAGTGTGGTCATCCTCGGCGGCACCATCAGTGGTCTCAGGATCGGTGGGGAAGGCGGCGGCCTCATACAAGTGAGGTTGTTCCTCCATCTCCTGGGACAGCTCCCAGAATGCCTTGCCGCCCGAACCCCCGGCCTCATTGTTGTGGGCCATGTTTCTCTCTAAATAGAAACAAAGTTTGGTCAAAAAGTTGGTTATTGTCAAGGAACAAGATCATGGTCTCATCATTTAGGGTTTGTCGACACCGAGGCATCCTAAAATCTAAGCTTTTATCATTGAGGGTTTTTCGACGCCGAGGCACGCCTATGGTTTAATGCAGCTAGAATAAAGGGGCACTTGATCCTACTTAATTAACTACTAAGATACCCCGGCCCATGCATTAGTCACAAGTACCCCATATGTCCTATTTTTAGCAAAGTCATGCTAAAATTCACGGAAAATTTCAGCATGACCTTTGCTGAAAATAGGACATATGGAGTACCCGAATTTGCCGGAACGGAAGTTAATCGACATTCTAGCAAACTCAAGGGCCTCTCGGGTGGACAAGGCAAAAAAGGCCTCCATCACAACATGGAAAAATATATATCAGCAAACTCAAGGGCTTTTGCTTTTGCTTTTCAGTGCCAAATTATAGCTAGTACCAGAAAATTGACATCTAGCAGCAATCTTCCTAGTCTAAGCATCATCTGACCTGGTAACTGTACCAGTTTGGTTCAATTAAAAAAAGACCTGGTAACTGTACCAGCTACCACATTGTTCACGGACAGCTACCAAACTGTTTCTGTATCAAAACGACATGGTAGCTGTAAATGTGGCAAAGAAGCACAATAAATCTGATAAGTTGGTATACAGCTTCAGGTTCCATACAAAGTCAAATGCCAATGGGCAAAAAAAGTAAGTAGCTAGTTAATTGCCTTATTTTCAGTGTAACAAAAATTATGGAAAGCATGAGGGTTACACTATAATTATAGGAAAATTTACACTGTTATTAGGGGAAGTTTTATACTGTAATTACATATAAGAAGCATCAGGGCTACACTGAAAATTGCTGAGCTTACACTAAAATACATCTGCACTGCAGGGCTTGTACACACAAATTAAGTTAGATGATCTAACACTGACAAAATAAAGGAAACACCTACTGAACCAATACAGGGCTAAAAACACATGGGGATTACACTTAAAAACATCCAGTGAAATGCACTAGAAAACCATATAGACACAGGAATAAAGCAGAGCTGACTCATTAAATCTGATACACTTAGAAAACCCTAAACTAGGGAAACTAATCACCTGCATCTAACCTACCAGGAGGTAACTGAACAAATTCAAGAACTACAACAGCAACACGAACCAATACAGAGATATGAAAGCACAAGTTACTAGCATTTGCCTAAAAACTACATAACTAGGATATGAAAGCACAAGTTACTAGCATTTTCCTAAAAACTACATAACTAGTGGTGTATTGATTAATTGTGGTGTGGATTAATTCATCAACTTGAGCATTTCCTGGGTTTAGTAGAATTTGGGAGGGATAGTATCTACGTATGCATCTAGTATTTGTTGTTTGGTTGCAATGACTTGGTTCAACTGACTGAGAAACTTTGTAAACTGTGATTTTTTATCTGCTTCGATTTGATACTGATGGTGGCAACACCCTGCTACCTGTGATTGCTTTGTAGACTGAACTGTGATTTAGGGCCTCTGGTTGGTGTCATGTTTCCTGTAGCCCAGTGGCACAAGAAGATTTTTTCTTCAAATCTGCTGAGTTATGCCGCACAACATGATTTTTTTATCAATAACCAGCACAACACCAGATAATTGTTTAATCCCACTAGATGGTTTTTGGAAGAGCAACAAGTTTGGCTACCTAACAATACACACACCCAAAAAAACACCACAAACCCCTAAATTAATTTGTGTTTCATTTTGCAGCAGAGTGTAGTATGTAAGTAACATCCACAAACCCCTAAATTCAAGGACACACATAGGCCAGCAGTGTAGTCCCTTACCAGAATTAATCTACAATTTATGGTGTTTCAGGTCTCACCAAAGATCCAGGCGGGTTATTCAATCACCATGGCACACGGGGGCAGGAGGAGGGGGAGAGGGGGAGAGGAGGAGGGGGAGCTCACGGGGGCAGTGGGGCGCGGGGAGGATGTCGGGGACGATGACGACACAGGGGAGGAGGCGACGAGGTCCGGGTGGTGGTGGTGCTCCGGCGACGGTGGTGTGGACGAGGCGGCGTCCGGGCCGCCGGCGACGAGGGCGGCGGGGCGATGGCGTCCAACGAGGTGGGGCGACGGGGAGAGCGGCGCCGATGTCGGGGCCTCAGGCGGCGGTGGTTGGAGACGGGCGACAGGGACGACGGGGCGCCGGCGATGGGCGCAGGGGCAAGGCGGCGGGGCGGCGTCGAGGCGGTGAGGCGGCATGGAGGTGGCGGGGCAACGGCTTCGGGAGATCGAGGAGAGGGGAAGGGGATCGAGGGCGAGGGCGAGGGTGAGGGAGAGAGGATAGGTCTGGGCCCGGGAGGAAGTATGGATGGGGGGCGGCACAATACTAATGGCGCACCACACCTCGGTGCACCATAAGTACATCCATACTAATGGCGCACCAGGTGCGCCATTAGTATTTTTTTTATTTCTGCTCGAGCCAACAGGTTATCTCCCACCTAACCTGATCCACATCAAGTTCCCTCTACTAGCTCGACTGGTCAGCAGCCAGTTCTCACACCAGGAGGTCCTGGGTTTGATTCCCAGGCTCCATAAATTTTTTATATGCATTAAAAATGCTGTTTGATACTTACTTGTGTTAAATATGTTCAAACTTGTTTAAATCATAATAGTAATATTTTTTTATAAGACAGTAATATTTTTTTTAAAATATCATCAAACAGTAATGCCGGTGGAGCGGGGGAGGGTGCGGGGGGTCGGCGGCGGCGGTTGAGTAGGGGAGGGGTGCGGGGGGTCGGCAGCGGCGGTTGAGTAGGGGAGAGGTGCGGGGGGTCGGCGGCGGCGGTTGAGTAGGGGAATTGAGGGTGCGGGGGGTCGGCGGCGGCGGCCGGTGGACCGGGGGGGGGGGGGGGGTGCTCGGCGGTGAGTGGGACCGGATCTGGCGAGGTGGGATAGCGATCGAGATGGAGGGGGATCGAGATCGAGTGTCCATGAAATTTAAAAATATTCATGATAGTTCAAAAAGTGCCCATGAAATACAATCGAGAAATGAAGGCTACGATTTAATTAAATACAATCTTCTTGCCCTTCTTTTTCGCAAATGGAGTTCTTCTGTGGAACGGACGTCCTTTAGGCAGGGTGGTCCTGCTTCTTCTTGTGGTGTATGCTGCTACTTCATCATCGTCGTCATGTTCGATCCTCAGGTCGCCGTACTTGTCGAAGTCTTGCTCATTGGCTACTCCATCCGTTCCGATGATCTTCCTTTTGCCTCTCCTCACGACAACACGACTGGGCTTTGACGGGTCGGTAATGAAGAAGCATTGGTCCACTTGGGAAGCCAGTACCCATGGCTCATTTTTCGCGGTGACGTTTGCGCCCGCGGTCTTGGATTTGGCTTCGGGTATAACCATGGTGGTGAAATACCGGTCTTCTTTTAGGACGCTCTTGGCCCATCCGACACGGAACATCGGGACCTTCTCTCCAGCGTAGCTCAGCTCCCAGATCTCCTTGATCCTTCCGTAGTATCTGTCCTTGTCGTTACCGGTGTAGGATTCCATCGTTACCCCGGAGTTCTGATAACCATCGCTCTTCATGTCCTTGTCCTCGGTGTAGAATGTGTAGCCGTTGATATCGTACGCCTCATAGGTCATCAGGTTGTGCTCGGCGCCTTGTGACAAGGCGAATATGAGTTGTTCTTCCACAGAAGAATCCTCATGTAAAGGGTACGACAGAAGCTTCTGCTTGAACCAACGCGTGAAACATGAGTTGTGCTCTTTGAGTATATCTCCGTCCGTCCTCTATTGGCCTCGGTCATTGTACGTCTTCTTAATAAAGGTTTTGTGCTCTACCACCCAAGGATCGACCACGTCTATGTGTTGTAGCGCGACTAGGTTTGCTCTTTCAAAGTCGGCGAGTCGACCCTCGAAGTCGACATGCATTTCGCGGCGACCGTCACGGTGACCCCATCCAGCAAGCCTGCCGAGGTGCCTGTTGACGGGCAGACCAACGGGGTTCTCGATGCCTAGATAATTCGTGCAGTAGGAGATGCACTCTTCGGTCAGAAAGCCCCTGGCTATGCTTCCCTCTGGACGTGACATGTTGCGAACGTATCCTTTGATGACACCATTCATCCTTTCGAACGGCATCATGCTGTGAAGGAACGTCAGCCCGAGTTGGATGATATCCTCCACTATATGGACCAGCAGATGCACCATAACGTCGAAGAATGCGGGCAGGAAGTACATCTCAAGCTCGCATAGTATCACCACGATCTCTTCCTGTAGCCTTCTGAGTTGTCTCACGCCAATCGACTTTCGAGAGATGACGTCGAAGAAGTTGCATAGGCCAAATAGCGTTTCACGGACGTGCGCGTCCATGATCCCACGGATTGCAACTGGAAGTATCTGCGTCATCAGCACGTGACAGTCGTGAGACTTCATCCCGCTGAACTTCTGCTTGGCTGGGTCTAGGTATCTGCTTATCTTCCCCACGTAACCGTAAGGAAGTTTTACTCCTAGGAGGCAGGTGAAAAACTGCTCGATCTCCTCCTGACTTAGAGTGAATCACGCGGGAGGGTAGTCATTTCCGGTCTTCTTGGCCTTTTTGCCTTTGCGACGACTTTCTGTGTCCTGCTTCGCCTCATCATCATCATCATCATCATCATCATCATCATCATCATCATATATAGCGTGAAGCTCCTGCCTGATGCCCATTGATTTCAAGTCTGCCCTTGCTTTCGGCCCATCTTTGGTCCTCTCTGGCATGTTGAGTAGTGTACCAAGCAGACTCTCGCACACGTTCTTCGTGATATGCATGACATCAAGGCTGTGAGGCACACGGTGGATCTTCCAGTACGGCAAGTCCCAGAAAACAGACCTCGTTTTCCATACCTTCAGCAGCGGCTCTGGCGCCTTTCGCTTCTTTCCCGGCTCTGGCACCTTTTGCTTCTTTCCCGGCAGTGGGCAGTCTTTCCAATTTTTCAACAGCTTGTCTATTTCCTCGCCGCTCCTCGTACACGGGCGTTTTCGGGGTTCGGTTTCACCATCGAACAGATCCTTGCGTTTCCTCCACGGGTCATCGTCGCGAAGCCACCTTCGATGTCCCATGAACACGGTTTTCGAAGACCCGGGATCTCTATCTAGCTGGCGATACGTTGTGTCATCCATGCACCTTACGCATCCAGAAAATCCGTGGACTACCTGCCCCGCAAGATATCCGTAACCGAGATAGTCGTGCACCGTCGTGAGCAGTGCGACTCTCATAGGGAAATATTCTTTCTCTGCGGCGTCCCACGTATTGGCTGGCGTTTTCCACAGCGTGTCAAGCTCCTCTTTCAGCAGCCCCAGATACAGAATGATGTCGTTACCTGGTTGTTTCGGCCCTTCAATTAGCATACTCATGTGAATGTACTTCCTCTTCATGCACAACCAGGGGGGAAGGTTGTACATCCACACAAACACAGGCCAGGTGCTATGTGTGCTTCTCTGGCTGCCAAACGGATTGACTCCATCGGTGCTCGCGCCCAGCACGATGTTCCTTGGATCGTTCCCAAATTCTGGGTATTCGAAGTTCAACGCTTGCCACTGGCTCGCATCCTTAGGGTGACTCAGCATCTTGTCTTTTTTTATCTATCTCCGGATCATTTGCGTCATCTTCTCGCTTCTTCTCCTCCCTATCCGCGTGCCAATGCAGGAGCTTTGCTACCTTAGGGTCCGCGAAATACTGCTGCAGACGAGGAGTGATCGGAAAGTACCACACCACTTTTTGAGGAGCTTTCTTCCTCTTTTTGTATCGAGTGACACCGCACACCGGACATATGGTAGACTCCGCGTGCTCGTCCCGATAAATGATGCAATTGTTCATGCACACATGGTATTTCACGTGCGGTAAATCCAAAGGACACACGATTTTCTTCGCCTCCTCCAAACTGGTCGGGCACTTGTTCCCCTTGGGAAGACATTCGTGCCAGAATGACATGTTCTCGTCGAAGCATGCGTCGGTCATTTTGTGTTTTACCTTCATCTCCAGAGCCATGAGCGTTACTTTCAGGCGGGTATCCTCGGGCCTGCATCCTTCATACAATGGAGTAACCGCGTCTAACTCAAGTTGATCCATCTTGGCTTTCTCTCGGGCGGCAGCTCTTGCGTTATCCGTCTGCTTGAGAAGTAGCTCTTGAATATGAGGGTCCTGCACCCAGCCCATCGATGGTCCAGCGTCGTCTGCTCCGCCGGCATCATCATCATGTCCTGCATCTTCTACATGATGACTGTGTACAGCATCACCGTCGTGATCATCTCCTGGGGATTCTTCGTCTTCTCGCCCGCCCGAGCCGCGGTGGTTGTCTTGCTGCCCTTCCTCATTTCTTGCCCGGCCCCCATGGACGACTTCGTAGTCATCTTCATCACCTTGCCACCGATAGCCATCCATGAAACCACGCAAGAGCAGGTGGTCCCGCACCTGCCCGGAATCCGGGTCCGCAATAAGGCTCTTCAGCTTGCATCTTCGACACGGACATCTTATCTCCGTCTCGTTCTTTTGAAGCATCTCGGCCTTCGCGGACCTCAAAAACCTATTCACGATGCCTTCGGTCATCGTGCGGACCATGGTCACCTGCGGGGTAGAGCAAAACGATATTTTAGAACCAAGAAAAAATTTGGCATGACTTTCCCTAAAAATAGGACCAAAAAGAATGCTTACTGCCAAAATTCTCGCCGAAACGGAAATGAATCAACATTCCGGCAAAATATTGGCAACTATCACATTTCAAATACCGGTACACCTCCAAACACAAACACATATGCAACACCACAAACATATGCAACACCACGAACATACATAGATCTAGCTAGGCCATAAAAAGTGCATGTGCACATTGTTGCAGGGAGAACAACATAAATATAGCTTCCCCCCTTACTTACCTATCAAAACAAGGTAACTTAACCACTTAATTTGAATGAATCTATGGTGAAAATGAGGTGAAAAAGAGGAGGCACCCGAGACAAGGAGGAGGCGGTGGAGAGAATGAAGTGGGGAGAAAGTGAGTGTGGGAGGAGAGGCTGTCCAAAATATCTTGTTGCTGCCCACTTACTAATGGTGCACCAACCACAAATGCGCCATTAGTAATCCAGGTTACTAATGGCGCACCCCCTGGTGGTGCGCCATTAGTAGTTTTGCAAAAAAAAAAATACTAATGGCGCACTCCCCCACGGTGCGCCATTACTAGTTTAAACTAGTAATGGCGCACTGCGGGTGAGTGCGCCATTAGTAGTTTTGGAAAAAAAAGGAATAAAAAAATAATAAAAAAAACAACATTAGTGGCGCACTTTCTGACAGGTGCGCCATTACTAGTTACAACTAGTAATGGCGCACTTCCTATGGATGCGCCATTAGTATGTTTGGACAGGCGCACTAGTTCAATTTTTTTTTGATACTAATGGCGCATCAGAAGTTGGTGCGCCATTAGTATATACTAATGGCGCACCACTTGTCTGGTGCGCCATTAGTGTCAATCCCATCTATAGCCCTTTTTTTAGTAGTGATATCTTGAGAACTAAAGGAACATGATGAGTTGTACTTCTGGCTAGGTAGAAAGCCGTAGTGTAGTAGTGTTAGGATAGGCAATTGTCCAAGACCATGTGAAAAACCAATCCAGCTTTCACGCAGGGGTCTGATTGCATATTATTCTATGTGAACTTCTACCTTTCAATGGCAACTCAATCAACCAAAATTATTGAATGCATCATAAAAAGCCAGCATATCACTTACTTTCTTCATAACTAGCTGCCACATCAAAAAATTCCTATGTGGCAATGTTAGATACGGTCTGAAATCTTGGCATTGGAACTGCCCTAATAAGAAAAAACAATAACTTTGCACTTTAATGACAAACCTTTGTGGCTTTTCATTTCCCCATTACATCTTCTAGGGATAAGAAATGTATGTCTGGTATGAACAAGCCTAACTTTTCATGCCCCACAAGTACATGCGTTAGAAACGGCGGCAAGAAAATACAACCAACCACGTATTGTATCATTTAGAATATGGTTCTGTGCCATTTTGCTCGTCTTTACGTGATCGGTGGTCCAGCCATCGTGTATCACGATTGAAGAGCCATCCTTTCATTTTCTAGCTTGCTAACAAAGGAGCATAGTGAATCAAAAATAGAAAAAGAAAAAAGCCGTGTAGTAGATACAATCCAACATTGCACGCATGTGGCCACACATGGGATAATGTACCTGTCGCGTTTTGCCCAGCAAGTTAGGGTTCGTCGCAAAAGATCGGTGCTCTTTTTTGTTTTTCAATTTTTTTTCTTTTCTTCCCTATCTTCTTCTTGTGAAGAAGAGAGAAACAACGGGGCATATATACATTATCTGCTCCCTACAAATACAAGCTTTGCAGGTAAGACGGCATAGCATCTATTATGGCTTCGGGTGCTCCGATGAAGAAGATAATTGCCATCGCCGGCATGATGCTGGCTACCTTGTTCATTGCGGGGGCCCAGCAAGAGGCGGGAGGCTGCATTGTGGAGACATCCGACGTTCCCGGTGCCTCGAATCCCTGCATCTGCTCCCAGAACTGTGCCTGCGCCGGCAAGTGCATCCTGAATGCCGGCGACCGCGCGGATGACGTCCAGACCTGCTTCGTCGAGTGTGTGCTCAAGAATGGCTGCGGAGACTGCCCAGGACCCTGGACAAGACCCCTCCCGACCACCTTGTACAAGACCCTGAGGCTGAAGCTGACGAGGCCTAAGACCTCGGAGACACTTCAAGGGAAGGAGATGCTTCATGTCTTCTTCGTCGTGGAGCCCCGCGGCATGGACACACCTGTGTTTGAGGTGTACTTGAATATGCCCGAGGGAAAAGAGTTGAGCTACAAGTCCGAGCACCACCTGCATACCTTCCTTGCGAAGCCAGACGACAAGGGGGCAATCAGGGACATACATGGGGTGCTGTCGAAAATCGGAGCGGGCGGCGACGAGACGGTTGAGGTGTCGTTCGTGCCCAAGGCCTGGGGAGAAAGGGTTACTATAACCAATGTCAAGATCGATTAGATGATTGTCCTGCAGGTCGTCCGTATTACTCTGTATTTGTAACAGTCGTGGCGTGTGTCGTCCGTTTGTTTTGGTACCGTATTTGCACAAATAAAGAACAACTAAGTGCAAAAGTAAATCTCTATTCGTAGTGGGTGCATATACTCTTAGTACCGATTGTCTAGGGCACATCTAGATGTGCCCTAGTTATTGCACATCTAAATGACTCAATCAAACTAAAAAGACAAAGAAAAAAGACAAAAGAAAATGCATGCACAAATCTCTGCTTAAAATCAATGACATATGATTTACATGTGCAATACTTAAAGCACATCTAGATGTGCTTTAGCAAAATTAATTAAACGAAACACACCGCCACCAAAAAAGTCGCCTCCTCCGATCACGGATCCAAGAGGCTTGTTGTAGGCCATCCTTAACCGTGCGACGAGTGAAAGCAGAGGGCTTCACCAGCTTGAAGAGGTCAGGTGCGCAACGATAGAGTAGGAGGCTCTGAAGATGGTTGTCGCCTCATCGGAGACCGAGAGTCCCGCCGCTGACCATGATAAGTGCTGCCTCACTTTGGTAGCCCATATCCACTTGGATCACAGTGCATCATTCCAATGCCTTCAGATCGTGGAGCCCAAGGCCGGTGCAACATTCGAAAATTGCTATTGGAGCCCGAGCACATCTACTAGCTGATGGACAATTTATTAAAAATAATATTAAAATAATCAAAACAATCTGAATTTTTTGGACATCAAAGATAGTCCTGTTCTAGATGCATGTAAAATTTCGTTCCAAGATGACATTTGCGGTGCTCTGGACAAAAAATTAACATTGCTCCAAAGTAACTATTTTCGAAGCTTTTTCCAGCTCAACTGTTTTCTCTAGAGCTCTTCCAATGTGACACCGTCACGAAATTTCACATGCAATGAACACTTAAGCATCTTTAGTGACAAAATTTTCAGATTGTTTTGATTTTTCGGCCCATTATTTTTTCAACTCAATATTCACAGCAAGACTAGATGAGCTCGAGGTCCGAAATGCCATCCTCATACAATATATATATATATATATATATATATATATATATATATATATATATATATATATATATATATAATTAGATGCTTGTCGTAGCTCATTTCTGGTTCTCTCTTTGTAATTTCCTATTCTAGCGTCTCTGTGTGTGTGTGTGGCAGGTGCTACTTTATGTAGCGGTTGTCTTTGTATTTCCTTATGTGTTGGAAAAAGAAAATGAAACATGTTCAGTATGACTTTTGCCCACCGTAGCTGGTTCAAAAACTGGCCTTTGATTATCTTCTCATTGCCATTGGTGGATATTTGGAGGCTTGTCCGTTTTACCCTGCTGTCAAAGGGAGGAGAGAGAGAGAGAGAGGTAGCTGTACCCTTTTTTCCCAGAAATTATTAGATTGTCAAATGGTTTTATGCATTCAAATGTGCTACAACAATGATTTCTATGACTACATGGAGTGCATATAGGAATGTTCATCAGGTTTTTATCCACACACACACACACACACACACACAGGGGGGAGGGGGGGGGGGGGGGGGGGGGAGGGGTCCACCGAAATATATATGTGCTGCGGAGGTATATACATGATTCCAAACAATACATTCCAGGACCAGAAATAATTATTAGTGTACTCCTGAAAAGAAAATATCAAAGCTTCAGCTACCAACACTACAGGAAAAACAAATTAAGCTGAGTCTAAAAAAGACACGGTGAAGCCCAATTTAACGAACAAGTACGTCGAGTGTTACATTCGGCTTAGAGTACTCGGAACAAGCATCAAGTACCACAAACACTATATAATCAGGGAATTTTCGAAGCCTCATATTAATTACTTTTTGAACCGTGATTCACGCACATTGTTGTCACATCACATCCATGCATGCATACTCGTTTGGATTTACCAAGCGTGATACACGACGACTGGACCACCAATAAGCAATAATTTAGGTAGAGAGCATGATGCATGACCACCGCCCACGACTGGACAACCAACGACCTCTCTCTCGCGGGAACATGCATGCACGTCAGCAAAGCAAAGCACGAGAAGCACCTCGATCCTTTCATGCTGTCTTCTCCCGTCTTCTTGTGGTCACCCAAACACTCTCACAATTCCATTCGTGGCTTGTTCACTGATGGGGCACTGGAGGAACACACAAGCATCATCTGCTCATGCGTCTATGTGGTACTTTTGCAATTGTTTTTTTTTTCTTCACAAAGCGAGGGAGACGGGGTTAATTCGCATATCTATAAATATATCACAGGTGCTCGGAGGAGACACATAAACATGACTATCTAGCATAGCACACCGAGGAACCTCAGCAATGGCTTCCGGTGCTCAAGCCGCGAAGATGGTGGCGCTGAGCATGCTGCTGGCCATCCTGCTCGCCACCACGGCCGACTCCAATCCCCAGCCGGACGGCACCTGCTCCGTGGAGTGCGCCTGCGCCGAGCAGTGCAGCCGCCAGTACCCTCGCGTCGACGACGACCCCCCTTTCAAGATCACTCCTGTCTGCACACACCGCACGGAGCACGAGCTCTATGCTCGCCTCTACTTGCACCATAGTTTTCAAGGGGAATATAGGAACCAACACAAAGTATTGAGCAGTGTGTTCCAAAATGAGTTTGGATCCTTGGTTATTAATGATTGGGTCATCACGGACGAACCTGGCCGTGATACCAAGGTTGTGGCTCACGCCAAGGGAATCCATATCCAGGCCGGAATGGACACCGAAGACTACTATGTTTCTTTCAACATGGTGTTCGACTATGGCAGGTAAATGCATGTGTTATTTCAAGCTCATGTTTTTGTACGCGACCTCGCGTACCATGCATTTTACTTTTTATTTCTTTGAAATGGAGGCAAAACCCCGCCTCTATATTGGTTGATGCATACAAGCATTTGAATTCTACATTCAAGCATGCTAATTTGTATGTCATGCAGGTTTAAAGGGTCCACGCTTCAAGTCATGGGAACCGTTGTCGCAGAAGGTGAATGGGCTATTCTGGGTGGAACAGGAGAATTTGCATTAGCTCGTGGAGTTATTTATAAAACCTACTCGAAATACATTAATCAAGTGGGTGATGTGATTGAACTTGACATTCATTGTCTTTACACTGCTATGGAAAGGTCAAAGGTATAAAAATATTTCGTTTCAGATTACTTGCGAGTATACAATAAATAAATTTCTTGCGCGGTAATTAACAAGGTTTATCTTTCACCACTCTGCAGGGTAATTATTGGGCATTGGAGGCATGAACAAACGATTCGAGCCTTGAAAGACCATCCATCCAATTCCTTCCTGAAGCACGTGCGCGCTTAGTACAGGTCCATAAGCTTAGTATGTATCCGTCGGTGTCTATAAATTATTGCCAGCAATAAAAGATCTTGGTTTATCAAAACATGTTTAGTGTCAAGATTGGCAAACAAAATCCTTAGGTGATATATCTTACATGAAGTTGTACCGATGTGAGCTAATGTGCTAGCAGAATATCAGAGTTGTAGTCTTGTAGATGGACCGAGCTTGTTATCTGTTGGGCTCTCTTTGTTGCTGCGTTAGAGTAGCTCATGAAGGTTACCCTAAATTTTCGGTCCTTTACAAATTGTCTTTCACCAGTCGTTCATGGCAGCACCCATTATTTCTGTATATCTTACATGGAGATAAAGATGGGACTTTTAGATGGTTATAGGGATTTTGTTCTGTCTGCTAGTTGAAGTATCAACCAACTTCCATTTTCTAAACAAGTAACATGAATACACAGTCGACCATTTGCAGTATGGGGTGGCCATATATTATTATTTCACTTCTGCTTCAGTACAACCCCCTAAACACATCAACGGAGGAGATCTGTTGATACCCCTTCATAATAAAGGGTAGGATAGCCTTTCTTAGAAATACGTCCCTCGCGCTATAAAATTAAAGACAGTCCCGAGAAAGTCCGCCATGGGCCGGCCCATTAGTGAGTGCATCCTGTAGCGGGGTATCTAAAATCAAAAAACAACACAGGCTACTAGGAATCGAACCCATAACCTTGACCGTTGGTGAACACGACGCTAGCCATTGGGATAAACTAAATGTGGTGACACATATGTGGCGCCATATAACATCAAATAGAATTGACGTACTGAAACTAGGTTGTTTTTTCTCGGACGAATTTTTCGGAAACCGGTCGAACCGGATTTTCCATTACCCCCGAGAAAATACGCTACCGGACAATTTTGTTTTTAAAATATTTGAATTTGATCTGTCCAAATGATCATATAAGATACCTATGCAAACTATTACTGTTCAGATGATTTGGCGTACTTGCTGTTTGTGCCAGTAAAGGCCACGAGGGGTAAGGATCTAGCTCCTACTATTGCACATTAATTTTTACTAGATTTTTCCCGTCCGGTGGGCTATTTGCGTTTAAATAAAAGCAAAAAGAAATGGGCGACCGCAAGGACTCGATTCCAGCTAGTCCGTGGAAGATGTGTCGCGTACAGACAAACACAATTTTTTTTTTCAAAATTTTGAGCATTGAAACCGCAAACTTTTTTCCAAATTACAAACATTTTCTGAATTACATGTTTTTATTTTGTAGGGCATAACTATTTTTTGTTCTCTATTTTTTGGTTCTTCTTCTCTTTTTCGTTAATTCATTTTTCTTCTTCTTAAACTTTATTCTTCTTTTTGGAACCTGTTCAAACATTTGAAATTTTGTTTAGAATACCAGATTCTTTTTTCAAAATATGGTTTACAATTAGAAAATATGCTATGGAATTTCACAACATGTGCCGTTTGAATTTTAGTTCACAAATTTTGGAAATGTTTGCATTTAATAAAAAAATGATGATTTTTTTTAAATTACATGGTTTACAATTTTCATCAATTTTTGGGATTTTGTTACAATTTTGGAAAAAGTGTTCAAGTTTGTAATTTTTTCATATACAATTTGAAATTTCAAAATTGTCGAGAAATTTCAATAAATTGTTAGGACATAAGAAAACCTTCATATTGATTGATAATGAAAAATTGCAATTAACAAAAGCAATCAATTAGGAAAACAACATGCTCAGGGAGGCCTTATGTGGCACACTCTTTTCAAATGGTGTTTTTTTTTGGATTATGGATAAATGCCCCCAACTTCTTGAAGTAGCCTACCACAGACATATGAGCCATTCATGTCAGGTATTAATAAGTTCCGACGCGTTTACATGTTGTGACACTTCTGGCCATTTATCAGCCCTTGTCGCCAAGAAAACTCCAGAAAATGCAAAACTTATCAAAAAATGAACCCGAACACCCTTCATTGAACATCATCTGTTTTTGGACATCTTAAAATGACCCAACTTTTGCAAGATGGTGGGATGCCCACGGTAGGCATGCATGCAAGGTTGAACGACTTTCATCACTGTATGCAAGTTGCGACACATCCAGCCATTTATCGGTCTTTTCTATCTGAGAAAACTCCGAAAAATGCAAAATTTATCGAAAACCAACACAACTTGACATGATGCCTTGAATTGGTCATACAAGGACATGAAAAAAAAGTTGAGTTCATTTCAAGGATGTCGAGAAACAAGCATGCTCTCACAAAGAATCTTCTGGGCCTACCCAACCACCCTCCGTTGAACATGGTCTTGTTTTGGACATTCTTCAAATGTTCCTAAATTTTGCCAGCAGGTGTTTACGCCCATGGTAGGTACCTATGCCGTGTTTGAACGAATTTTGACACCGTTTGTAAGTTGTGTCACGTTCCGCCATCTATCCACGAATTTTCATCGAGAAAACTCCATAAAATGCAAGAACTACAGAAAACTCAAACAACTTGACATGGTGAGTTGAATTGGTCATATAATCTCGTGGAGAAAATGCTTTGAAATCATTTAATAAATATTTGAAGGAAAAAGGTATTTAAAATAGTTAATTAAAAGTGCTATTTTGGTATTCCAAACAATATTTTTTTTAAGATTCCAAAAATAATAATGAAGTTCCAAAAGAAATTGCGAAGAAAAGAGAAGGAAAACAAAAAAAAAATAGAAAATCAGAAAATGAGAGAAGAACAAAGAAAAAAAAATGTAGAAAGGCAGCAAAAAAAAAAAAATCAGACTGCCGCTGTTTCGTATAAGGCGAGCGGCCGAGAGACGTGTTTGGGCCGGCCATTTCTGCAGATAGCGTAGGAACTACTCCCTCCGTTCCGATTTACTCTGTCGTGGTTTTAGTTCAAATTTGAACTAAAACCACGACAGAGTAAATCGGAACGGAGGGAGTACCCTTCTAATTGTTCACACTATTGAAACTGTTTGGGCCGGCCATTTCTTCAGATTGTTTTTTGAAAACTGTTCACACTATGAAAAAAATGTCCTGTTTTCATATTTTCTCAAAGCTAATACTTTTTGGGAATTTAAAAAACTGGTCGCTCTTTTGAAAAAATTCAATATATCGAAAATGTTCCTTTTAACAGGTTTTGTTCTCTAAATTCCAATTTTTTTGAATTTTTCAGAAAATGTTCAGGGTCTAAAAAAATATGTCAAAAAAGGCACATTTTTTTTAAAAAAAATTGAGTTTTGAAAGTTTCTTAGAGTGGTTCAAACAACTGTCGGATTTTCAGACATTACTTGCGTGGTGAAGATTTTTCACAATTTCCAAGAAAGAGAAAGAGATCCAAAAACTGCCCAGATTCTGTATAGTAGTTCTTTAACGGGCGCGCTCAGTTTTTATCAGCAAAGCTTCTCAGGTGTACTGGTTCGCTACAATCTTTTGTGGGCTAGAGGTGCAGAGTTCGAATCATTGTGAGGTTGCTTTTTATTCCTCTATACACATTAGATCGCTGACGTACTGTATGCGCGCGGTCTCTACTGCGGAAACCTTCATGGGCCGGCCCAGTCTGGGGTACGTAGGGCATCATACATACAAAGTAGGAATACCATGTGAAAAGTCTATACTGCCCCTTTATACGTTTTATAGGGGGTTGTACCAAAGCGGGACTCTTATTATTTTCTCATTCGCTGGACTTGGTGAAAGCACGGGGAACCTTCCAATATGCTTGACCTCCACTTTGTATCGCTTTCTTCTGTAAGTTTTAGTAGGAGATATGCCCGTGCGTTTCAACGGAAGAAAAGACACATCTCTACCCCAATAAACATGGTTCAACATCTCAAAGGTCAACGTCCTCTATTTAAACAACGCGCCACGACATCTATGTCAACGTTCATCCTCTTTCGCGCCCTTGTCGACGATGGTTGCTGTGCCCACCTGATCCCAACGTGTACGAAGATGATCAATCCAAAGACGACGACTTAGCGGCCGCACGACACATTTGCCATTGAACCATACCAACGCAAGGGATGTTTAGAACTGTAGAAAGTAATATTGTCATGTAAACTTCTCCCTATCCCCCCCGATCTCCTCCTTCACTGTCCCACACTCTGCCTTCCTCCTAGCTACCCTCTGCAGGAATCGGAGCAATTCCAACATTTCTCCCAAATCTCTCCCCTATTTCTCTTTGTAGGGGACTTCCTTACAAAGATTTTCCCTAAAATTTGATGAACGCCAGTAGCAATCTTAAATCTCTACCCCTATATTTTAACATTCTATATTTTTTAATATTATGAAACTATCAGATTTTCATATGTACATCATTGTAATATCCTCTGCATTTTCAGTTGAATGATCAAATTATTACTACAATGCAAAACTAATACATAAAACAAACAACTAAATGGAAATTTTACATTATTTTATATTCTATTAACATACAAAAGAAACAACCAAACACATTTTCAGAAGCAGCATACACATCTAGAAACATAAACTATAAGTTCAAAAAAACCATAAATTATAAACTGCTACGACAAGTCAAATACAATGAGAAGCCCACCCTCTCACTTTCTCTCTCTTTTCTCTCCAGAGACAACACGCAGCAACAACAACGTATACACAGAGCAACAGCCTTATTTTCTCGAACTTCCATATTACTACTACTGCTCCCTAAGAGCAACTTCAACAGGCAGACCCAAATGGACGCACGCTTTGTTTAATTTTTGTTCGTTTGGGTCGGCCATGCGGAAGTTAATGTCCGTTTTTTCATTTGGGTTGGCGCATGCACCCAACGCTAGTCCGACACATTTTTTTACGCATGGACTTAAAAAACACAACAAACACATTCAAACTTAACATGTCGTCCGACCCGGGGCCAGTAAGGTCGACCAACTCCGGCGCCGGGCCGGCCCAGGGGAATGTCGCCTCCCAGGCCTGGGTCGTGTCCTGCACCTGCTGTGCCGGTTGCACCGCTGGCTGGACTGCTTCGCATCGGGCACGACGCTCCTCCTCTTCCTTACGACGCACCTCCTCGTCCTCCCAAGCCCAGCAGGCACGACGCTCCTGCACCTCGCGCTCGGCCTGCATCAGGCGCTCGCCATCTACCCACTCCTCCACGAGCGCATGGGCTCTGTAATGCTCGAGGTACGCCGCCTCCTGCGTCGGCGGCTCAGCGCGACTGACCCACTCACACAGCCCACCAGTCCACACGCTCTGACACGGGCTCCATCGGCGGCGGCTCGGCCTTGGGTTTGGGGAGCCTCGGTGGCGACGGCGGAATCACATAGTCCCCGGTCGCAAACAGGGCGAGGGCCTCAGCTATACCTGGCCATCTGTCGGGCCGGGCCGGGCCTCGAGCCGAGCCAGACAATTCCCGACGAAGTAAACCAAGGCCTGGGCCCGGCCCGGCCATCAGGCCTAGAATCCAGGCCCAAGCCCGTAAAAGCCTGTCGGGCCTCGAGCCTCGGGCTGGGCCTCTTCATTAAATCGCAAATATGACGGGCCCATGCCCGACCTGACCTGACCTTTGGGCTCAATTTCTAGGCCCAGGCCTGACCCGTGGGCAAGACCAGGCTGGATCGGGTCGGGCTTTTTCGGGCGGGGTTGGGTCGGGCCATCGAGGCAGGATTGCCCATGGCCAGGTCTAGCCCCTGCCAGCCTCGCCTTGTAGGCATCCTCCTCCTCCCTGCGCCGGGTCTCCTCGATGGAGCTCTGCATGCCTGCCGCCAATGCGGCTTGATACGCCTCCTCCTTCTTCTCCTCCTCCTCCGGCTTGAAAGATGTACTTACTTAACATACGTGAATGTGTAGTGGACCTCTTGAGATCATTTGGAGCACGTAATTAGATGTAACGTGCGTGAATGTGTAGTGGAGGTACTTTTGGACGACCGAGAGAGAGAGTCTAGATATATGAACTTACACATTCATTGATCTAGCATGAGCATGAGATATTTCATTTCCACTTTTTCACATGATTATGTTACTTACCACAATTTAATGCTTTGGAGAGTTACACTTGGTGAAGCTATGAACCTGGTCTAGTTTTTAGTATAAGAATCACCCTCCAATAACTTTTACATGATGTTTCGCTTTCGTTTTTGTTTCATTCCGAAAATACCACTCGAGTACAGTAGATAGTAGGGTCACTTAAACTCTTCCGTCAAAATTTTCCACAGGGCGTTAGTAGTATTTTTGTGCGTATCTTAGCAATCATTCTTGGAGTATTTGGACAGAACAAATTGGTTTTGATATGAAGCACTTTTATCCATTACTTATACATGACCGTTCTAGGTGATAAGAGCACAAACAGGGAAGTTTAAATTGCATTGAAAGAAACAAAATTTAAAATTACAAAGCTATAGAGGCAAGACGTGTTACGGATATTAGCAATTTTCAATTAATTTAATCCAGGGAATAACCATGAGCAGGACATTAACATCATTAAACTAAAGGAAATATGCCCTAGAGGCAATAATAAAGTTGTTATTTTATATTTCCTTATTCATGATAAAGGCTTATTATTCATGCTAGAATTTTATTGATCGGAAACTTAAATACATGTGTGAAACATAAACAAATACCGTGTCCCTAGTGAGCCTCTACTAGACTAGCTCATTGATCAAAGATGGTTAAGGTTTCCTAACCATAGACATGTGTTGTCATTTGATAACGGGATCACATCATTAGTAGAATGATGTGATGGACAAGACCCATCTGTTAGCTTAGCATAATGATCATTCAATTTTATTGCTATTGCTTTCTTCATGTCAAATACATATTCCTTCGACTATGAGATTATGCAACTCCCGGATATCGGAGGAATGCCCTGTGTGCTATCAAACGTCACAACGTAACTGGGTGATTATAAAGATGCTCTACAAGTATCTCCGAAGATGTTTGTTGAGTTGGCATAGATCAAGATTAGGATTTGTCACTCCGAGTATCGGAGACGTATCTCTAGGCCCTCTCGGTAATACACATCATAAGCTTGCAAGCAAACGACTAAGGAGTTAGTCACGAGGTGATGTATTACGGAACGAGTAAAGAGACTTGCCAGTAACGAGATTGAACTAGGTATGAAGAGACCGACGATCGAATCTCGGGCAAGTAACATACCGATGGACAAAGGGAATTACGTATGTCGTCATAACGGTTCCACCGATAAAGATCTTCGTAGAATATGTAGGAGCCAATATGGGCATCCAGGTTCCGCTATTGGTTATTGACAGGAGAGGTGCCTCGGTCATGTATACATAGTTCTCGAACCCGTAGGGTCCGCACGCTTGACGTTCGATGATGGTATAGTATTATATGAGTTTTGTGATTTGGTGACCGAATGTTGTTCGGATTCTCGGATGAGATCAGGGACATGACGAGGAGTCTCGAGTGGTAAAGATTGATATATAGGACGATGGTATTTGGACATCAAAGTGTTTCGAAGGCTACCGGGTACATATTGGATCACCGGAAGGGGTTCCGAGCACCCCCGGCAAAATATATGGGCCTTATGGGCCAAGAGGCGAAACGCACCAGCCACAAGGGGCTGGTGCGCCCCCCATATGGGTCCGACAAGGTGGAGAAGGAAAGGGGAAGGAGGAAAGGAAAGAAAGGGAATAGGATTCCCCCTTCCTTTCCCCCTCCCCCTCTTTCCATCCCCCTCCAATATATATGGCGGGGGAGGGGGGGGGGGGCTTGGGAGGAGCTCAAGTAGGATTCGGTCCAACTTGGGTCGCCTCCTGGCCTCTCCATTCCCCCTCCCACCTATATATATATGTGTGTGTGTGTGGGGGGGGGGGCACCTTAGCACAGACCAGACAATTGTTTAGCCATGTGCGGCACCCCCCTCCACCGTTTACTTCCCCGGTCATATTTTTGTAGTGCTTAAGCGAAGCCCTGCAAGGATCACTTCACTATCACCGTCACCACGCCGTCGTGCTGACGGAACTCATCTAGTACCTCGACATCTTGCTGGATCAAGAAGGCGAGGGACGTCACCAAGCTGAACGTGTGCAGAACGCGGAGGTGCCGTGCGTTTGGTACTTGCTAGATCAAGAAGTTCGACTACATCAACCACATTGTTAAACGCTTCCGCTTACGATCTACAAGGGTACGTAGACACACTCTCCCCCTCGTTGCTATGCATCTCGCCATGGATATATCATTGCGTGTGCGTAGAAATTTTTTGTTTTCCATGCAACAATTTCCAACAGTGGCATCATGAGCCAGGTCTATGCGTAGATGATATCCATGAGTAGAACACAAAGAGTTGTGGGCTGTGATAGTCGTACTGCTTACCACCAACATCTTATTTTGATTCGGCGGAATTGTGGGATGAAGCGGCCCGGACCAACCTTACATGTCCATGCACACGAGACCGGCTCCACCGACAAACATGCAACTAGTTTTGCATAAAGATGGCTGGCGGGTGTCTATTTCTCCTACTTTAGTTGAATCGAATTTGACTATGGCCAGTCCTTGAAGAAGGTTAAAACAAAAAACTTGACGAAACGCCGTTGTGGTTTTATGTGTGGGTAAGAACGGTTCTTGCTAGAAGCCCGTAGTAGCCACGTAAAACTAGCAACAACAAAGTATAGGACGTCTAACTTGTTTTTGCAGGGCATGTTGTGATGTGATATGGTCAAGACATGATGTGATAATCGTTATTTTATGAGATGATCATGTTTTGTAAGTTATCGGCAACCGGCAGGAGCCTTATGGTTGTCTCTTTATTGTATGAAATGCAAATGCCATGTAATTGCTTTACTTTATCACTATGCCTCAGCGATAGTTGTAGAAGCACTAATGGCGAGACGACCACGATGCTACGATCGAGATAAAGGTGTTAATCCGGTGACGATGGAGATCATGACGATGCTTTGGAGATGGAGATCAAAAGCACAAGATGATGATGGCCATATCATGTCACATATTTTGATTGCATGTGATGTTATTCTTTTATGCATCTTATTTTGCTTAGTATGGCGATAGCATTATAAGCTGATCCCTTTACTAAATTTCAAGGTAAAAGTGTCCTCCCTGAGTATGTACCGTTGCTACAGTTCGACATGTTGATACACCAAGTGATGAACGGGTGTGATAGACTCTACGTTCACATACAACGGGTGCAAGACAGTTTTGCACATGCGGAATACTTGGGTTAAACTTGACGAGCCTAGCATGTACAGACATGGCCTCCGAATACTGGAGACCGAAAGGTCGAACGTGAATCATATAGTAGATATGATCAACATAGAGATGTTCACCATTGATGACTACCCCATCTCACGTGATGATCGGACATGGGTTAGTTGATTTGGATCACGTATCACTTAGATGACTTGAGGGATGTATATTTAAGTGGGAGTTCTTAAGTAATTTGATTAATTGAACTAAATTTATCATGAACCTAGTCTTGATAGTTTTGCATATCTATGTTTTAGATCAATAGCTCGCGATATAGCTTCTATATATTTTTGATATGTTCCTAGAGAAAACTAAGTTGAAAGATGATAGTAGCAATGATGCAGACTGGGTCCATGATCTGAGGATTATCCTCATTGCTGCACAAAAGAATTATGTCTTTGATGCAGGTGTTAGACCTATTGCAGGAGCAGATGCAGATGCAAACGTTATGAACGTTTGGCAAGCTTGATATGATGACTACTTAATATTTTAGTGCGCCATGCTTTACGGCTTAGAACAAGGACTTCAAAAATGTTTTGAACGCCACAGAGCATATGAGAAGTTCCAAGAGATGAAATTTGTATTTCAGACTCATGCCCGTGTCGAGAGGTATGAGACCTCTGACAAGTACTTTGCCTATAAGATGGAGGAGAATAGCTCAGCCAGTGAGCATGTGCTCAAAATTTCTGGGTACTACAATCGCTTGAATCAAGTGGGAGTTAATCTTCCAGATAAGATAGTGATTGACATAGTTCTCTAGTCACTATCACCAAGCTACTAGAACTTCATGATAAACTATAATATGCAAGGGATGACAAAAACGCTTCCCGAGATCTTCGCGATGCTAAAATCGGCGAAGGTAGAAATCAAGAAAGAGCATCAAATGTTGATGGTTAAGACCACTAGTTTCAAGAAAAGGGCAAAAGGGAAAGAAAGGGAATTTCAAGAAGAATGGCAAACAAGTTGCCACTCCCATGAACAAACCCAAACACTACTGGACGGCAAAGAAGCTCTTTGCCATCTGCCAGCTCTTTGCCGTCAGCTAGCGGACGGCAAAGAAGCTCTTTGCCATCAGCTACCCAAAAGCAGACGGCAAAGAAATGGCAGACGGCAAAGAAGCTCTTTGCCGTCCGCTGGCCGACGGCAAAGAATCTTTGCCGTCCGCTGGCAGACGGCAAAGAGAGAGGTGGCCCCCACCCCCCGCCCGTTTGGGAAAAACTTAACGGCCCACCTCTTTGCCGTCTGCCAGCGGACGGCAAAGAGGCAAAAGGGCGGACGGCAAAGGGAGGCGGACGACAAAGAGGACACTACCTAACGGCCCGTACCCCCCGCCCGTTACTCTCTGTTCTCTCCTCGCCGACGCGCCCCGCCATCACTTCCCACCCGCACAGCCGCCGCGGCCGCCCGCCGCGCGCCGTCGCCCCCGCCGCCCCCGTCGCCCCACCGCCCCGGACCCCCGCCGCCCCACCGCCCCGCCGCCCCACCGCCCCGGCCCCCCGCTGCCCCGGCGCCCCGGCCCCCCGCCGCCCCGCGCCCCACCGCCCCGTCCCGGCCCCCCGCCGCCCAGGCCGCCCCCGCGCCCCGGCCAGCTCCTCCACTGGGGGCCTCCTCCACCGCCCCGCCCCCCTCCTCCACCGGCCCTGCCCCAGGTGAGCCCCCCTCCTTTTTTTTTCTGTTTTTTCCTTTTTAGTTTTAGTTTAGATTTAGTTTTAGTTTTAGTTTTAGGTTTAGTTTTAGTTTAGTTTTAGGTTTAGATTTAGTTTTTTCCTTTTTTTCTGTTTTATTAGTTTTAGGTTTATGTTTAGTTTATATTTAGTTTTAGTTTTAGTTTTAGTTTTAGTTTTAGTTTAGTTTGAGGAAAGAAGAAGAAGAAGAGAAAAAGAGGAGAGGAGGAGAAGAAGAAGAGGAAAAAGGAAAGGAAGAAGAAGAAGAGGGGGAGGAGAAGAAAAAAGAAGAAGAGGAAGAAGAAGAAGAAAAAAGAGGAGAGGAGGAGAAGAAGAAGAGGAAAAAGGAAAGGAGGAAGAAGAAGAAGAAGAAGAAGAAGGAAAAAAGGAAGAAAAGGAAGAATAGGAAGAAGAAGAAAAGGAAAAAAGAGGAAAAAACCCCGACCCGACACTGCACCCCGACCCCGACCCGGCACCCCGACACGACACCCTAACCCCTAGACCCTGACCCCGACACCCCGACCCCGACCCCGACCCGACACCCCGACCCCGACACCGACACGGCACCCCGACCTCGACCCGGCACCCCGACTCGACACCCCGACCCCGAGACCCTGACCTCGACACCGACACGACACCCCGACACCGACACCCTGACACCACACCCACCCTTACCCCGACACTGACACGGCACCCCGACCCCGACCCAGCACCCCGACCAGACACCTCGACCCCGAGACCCCGACCCCGAGCCTGACCCGACACCCCGACCCCGAGACCCCGACCCCGACCCGGCACCCAACCCGACACCCCGATCCCGAGACCCCGACCCCGGGCCTGACCCGACACCCCGACACCGACAAGACACCCCGACCCCCGACACCTCCCGAAAAGGTGTTCTTTTCCTTCCAGAGGCCGACGGGGTCATATATTTGTTAATTATTAGTTAGGTCATATATTTTTTGATTTTGTTATGAAAAACATCATATATAATTGTGTTGATCGGGTAGTTTTAAATGTGTAGTTGTTTCATCGCTGCGAGGTTTGGTGTTCGACGACCTCGCTGTGCGTTTGACGAGCTCTGCCCCTTCGTTCGTGGGTGAGCACAAATGACATGTCCTCCTCCCCCATTAATTATTTGATCTATTCTGATGAAACTTGATAGCTAGCTATATATGTGTCTTGAATCATCAGTATGCGTAACCAATATGTGTCTCCCATTCGAAAGAGTCATAGTTATAAATATGCATGCATTTGCATATTTATAACCTTGATTCTTTCGAATTGTCCAACGCTATCCATGGACAGCCCGAGTATGTGTAGATTGGGTTCGTTTTCCCATATGCTTTGCTCCGGATCCGACGCATATATTTCGTCAGTGCCTCCCCTGTTGTTCTTCGGGTACACATCCTCTCTGTTTATTGCAGAGACGTGTATTAGGAGAACAGCGGGGAGGTGCTGCCGAAATTTTGCGTCGGATCCGGAGCATAGTATGGGAAAATGAACCCAATCTACACATACACGGGTGGGATTAGGACCTATCATTACCTATTAGAGTGTAGGTTGCATGGACGTAATAAAATTGACAAAGTAGATCAACTGATGAATATATACATGGTGAATTACATATATAATTGTTGTGTGTCCAGTAGCTCTGAAAGTCAAGATGAGTGACCGTGCTTGGATGTATACCGGTCACACTGGTCAGAACAAATGGAGCGCTGAATGGTTCACAAAAACTAAGGGGTTTGTGCAAGCCGCATTTGCAAATGGCCAAAAGAAAACCTGGTGCCCCTGTTTCCGGTGCGACAATTGGGAAAAGAAGACAGAGGCTGAAATGGGCAAACACCTGCAGAAGAGTGGTTTTACGCCCGATTATACGGTGTGGACATTTCATGGTGAGTCTGCCCAACGTGACCGAGCTGAGGTGGATCGTCGTCGCACCGACGAGCATGGTACCGGGATGGAAAACATGGTACCGACGACAAAGAATCTGGCATGCAGTGACGTGTAGATGGCATCATATGGCAGACGACAAAGACACTAGAAATTTTGCCGTCAGTGGCGGACGACAAAGGCCTGCCGTTAGCCACTTAACGGACTGACAGCACAATTATTGCCGTCCCCTCTCTTTGCCGTCTGCGGCGGACGGCAAAGGGCCTTTGCCGTCAGCCGCCGGGAAGCAGACGGCAAAGTAGCTGTTTACCGTAGCCTACTTTGCCGGAGCCTTTTGCCGTCCGCGGCTGACGGCAAAGGCCTTTGCCGTCCGCCGTTCATGCCTTTGCCGTCCGCCGTGGCAGACGGCAAAATAGCTGTTTCCTGTAGTGAAAGCTAGACCCCATACTTAAACTGAGTGCTTCTACTGCAAAGGAAATGGTTACTGGAAGCGGAACTGCCCCAAATACTTGGCGGATAAGGAGGATGGAAATTGAACAAAGGTATATTTGATATACATGTTATTGATGTGTACTTTACTAGTGTTCATAGTAGCCCCTGGGTATTTGATATCGGTTCAGTTGCTAAGATTAATAACTCGAAACAGGAGTTGCAAAATGAACATAGACTAGTTAAGGGCGAGGTGACGATATGTGTTGGAAGTGATTCCAAGGTTGATAAGATCACCATCGCACACTCCCTCTACCTTCGGCATTAGTGTTGGACCTAAATAAATGTTATTTGGTGTTTGCATTGAGCATTAATATGATTGGATCATGTTTATTGCGATACGGTTATTCATTTAAGTCAGAGAATAATTGTTGTTCTGTTTACATGAATAAAACCTTCTATGGTCATACACCCGATATAAATGGTTTATTGAATCTCTATCGTAGTGATACACATATCCATAATATTGATGCCAAAAGATACAAAGTTGATAATGATAGTGCCACATATTTTGTGGCACTTCCGTTTAGGTCATATTGGTGTAAAGCGCATGAAGAAACTCCATGCGGATGGACTTTTGGAGTCAGTTGATTATGAATCATTTGATACTTGCGAACCATGCCTCATGGGCAAGATGACTAAAACTCCGTTATCCGGAACAATGGAGCGAGCTAATGAATTGTTGGAAATAATACATGCCGATGTATGCGGTCCGATGAGTATTGAAGCACGCGGCGGGTATCATTATTTTCTGACCTTCACAAATGATTTGAGTAGATATGGGTATGTCTACTTAATGAAACACAAGTCCAAAACATTTGAAAAGTTCAAAGAATTTCAGAGTGAAGTGGAGAATCATCATAACAAAGAAAATAAAGTTTCTACGATCTGATCGCGGAGGCGAATATTTGAGTTACGAGTTTGGCCTTCATTTAAAATAATATGGAATAGTTTCACAACTCACGCCACTTGGAACACCACAGCGTAATGGTGTGTCCGAACATCGTAGCCGTACTTTATTAGATATGGTGCGATTTATGATGTCTCTTACCGATTTACCACTATCGTTTTGGGGTTATGCATTAGAGACAACTACATTCACGTTAACTAGGGCACCGTCTAAATCCGTTGAGACTAGACCATATGAACTATGGTTTGGCAAGAAACCTAAGCTGTCATTTCTTAAAGTTTGGGGTTTCGACACTTATGTCAAAAAGGCTTCAGCCTGTTAAGCTCGATCCGAAATTGGAGAAGTGCGTCTTCATAGGATACCCTAAGGAAACAATTGGGTACACCTTCTACCACAGATCCGAAGGCAAGATCTTTGTTGCCAAGAATGGAACATTTCTAGAGAAGGACTTTCTCTTGAAAGAAGTGAGTGGGAGGAAAGTAGAACTGAATGAGGTAATTGTACCTTCTCTCGAATTGGGAAGTAGCACATCAGAGAAATCCGTTCCCGTGGTGCCTACACCAACTAGAGAGGAAGCTAATGATGATGATCATGAAACTTCAGATCAAGTTACTACTGGACCTCGTAGGTCGAACAGAGCACGTTCCGCACCAGAGTGGTACGGTAATCCTGTCCTAGAAGTCATGTTACTAGACCATGACGAACCTACAAACTATGAAGAAGCTATGATGAGCCCAGATTCTGACAGATGGCTTGAGGCCATCAAAACTAAGATATGATTCATGTATTAGAACAAAGTGTGGACTTGCCCGATGATTGGCGAGCCATAGAGAATAAATGGATCTTCAAGAAGAAGACTGACGCTGATGGTAATGTTACTGTCTACAAAGCTTGACTTGTCGCAAAAGGTTTTCGACATGTTCAAGGCATTGACTACGATGATACCTTCTCACCCGTAGCGATGCTTAAGTCCATTCGAATCATATTAGCAATTGCCGCATTTTATGATTATTAAATCTGGCAAATGGATGTCAAAACTGCATTCCTTAATGGATTTCTTAAAGAAGATTTGTATATGATGCAACCCGAAGGTTTTGTCAATCCTAAAGGTGCTAACAAAGTGTGCAAGCTCCAGCGATCCATCTATGGACTAGTGCAAGCTTCTTGGAGTTGGAATATACACTTTGATGAGGTGATCAAAGCATATGGTTTTATACAGACTTTCGGTGAAGCCTGTATTTACAAGAAAGTGAGTGGGAGCTCTGTAGCATTTCTGATATTATATGTAGATGACATATTGTTGATTGGAAATGATATAGAATTTTTGGATAGCATAAAATGATACTTGAATAACAATTTTTCAATGAAAGACCTCGGTGAAGCTGCTTATATATTGGGCATCAAGATCTATAGAGATAGATCAAGACTCTTAATATGACTTTCATAAAGCACATACCTTGACAAATTTTGAAGAAGTTAAAATTGGATCAGTCAAAGAAAGGGTTCTTGCCTATGTTACAAGGTGTGAAGTTGAGTCAGACTCAAAGCCCGACCACGGCAGAAGATAGAGAGAGAATGAAAGTCATTCCCTATGCCTCAGCCATAGGTTCTATAAAGTATGCCATGCTGTGTACCAGAACTATTGTGTACTTTGCCATGAGTTTGGCAAGGGGGTACAATAGTAATCCAGGAGTAGATCACTGGACAGCGGTCAAAATATCCTTAGGCACCTAAAGAGGACTAAGGAAATGTTTCTCGATTATGGAGGTGACAAAGAGTTAGTCGTAAAGGATTATGTCGATGCAAGCTTTGACACTGATCCGGATAACTCTTAGTCTCAATTTGGATACATATTGAAAGTGGGAGCAATTAGCTAGAGTAGCTCCCTGTAGAGCATTGTAGACATAGAAATTCACTACTAGGGAAAAGCCTAGCAGTAGCGCTAGTTAAATGCCTAGCAGTAGCGCGGGTGGCCACGCTACTGATACGGCACCACAGGTAACTCTTACCAGTAGCGCGGTTTGACCCGCGCTACTGCTATCGAGGGATAGCAACAACATCGGTCTCCAGCACGTGCTACTGCTAATAGCTGTAGCGCCCTTGAACAGACAACGCTACTACTAAGTACTCGCTGCTGCTAAAGCCATACCCCGCTCTACTGTTATTAGTTTCTGATTTTTTTCTGCTCCATATTTTGTGCTGCTGAATTTTGTTTAGAGCTTTATACAATAATCTCTAGCATATCATACACATACAAATGTAATCATAGCATATACATACAAATAGTCTCATCAAATCATGTCTTCATCATAATCATCATCCAACACAAAGTGGTCTCTCGTCATCATCTTAAAAATAGCGATACAAGTCTCGAATACTTGCAACTACATCATCATCCATCTAAACAATTATATACGCGAGAAGCTATCACTATGAGTGAGAGCGGAACTATGCAGTACATGAGGCGGCGGTTAAGAGTCCTCTCTCGCGCTAGTGTGAACCTGAAGTAACTAGGTTCTGCTTCTTGTCTGCTCTTGAAGCCTTTAAGGCTGGCGCCCGAGACCCCAGCCACTTGCGCCTGACACTCAGGCCACTCGTTGTACACTCCCGGAACCTTCCCCTTGTACACGACATAGCGCTGCTTCTTTGCCATCAAGAATCTAGGTACCTGTTAGAGATGCATCTTCATCAAGAGAATGTACAATCATATGCAACAAAATATACTAGAGCAACACAAAAAAGAAAGGGTTAGCAACTAGAAGCAGCATATAGTACGCAAACTAATTAACTAGAGGTACGTAGGTCATCGTACCCAAACTAACAAAGTAGCGTTACGCAAGTTCGGCAGGGACCGTGGACATCACAAAGTTTCATCGCTACAGAAAGTATATAAGTTCAACCGACACATATCATCATCATCGGCATCGTAAATCACTAGAAGTTCCATCCTTCCATATCATCAAGGATGGACCCTAGCTTCTTGAACGGCATGAGGTCATGACGTTGCATGCCTATGCGAGTTCGGACGTCAGCTCGCGATATAGGGCCGTGGTGGAACATCCCCTTCTCATCAACGACTTCTTTCATGATGATCGTCGCAGTGTCCCTCTGGATGCAAAAGAAGTCATCTCCAAGTTTATAATCCGCTTGTCCATGAGATTCTACCCACTTGCGGATATGATCATCGTTTTTGCTTGTCATGTGAAGCTTTTGGTCATCCGTGCTGAACTCAATCATGAGATGGAGGAGGTAGAATCCATATTTCTTGCTTGGTTTTGGGACATGGATGCAGCAGAAGTTAGTTTTATGCGAGAAACCCAACTTCTTGTTCCTTTGTTTCCTGATCTGCAGGTGGCCACCCTAATGCTGAAGCCTTGAAGAGTATCATCTAGAATATTCATTATGTGGGTGTAGTCCTTCTTCTCGTAGTTTCTTGTAGGGTCGAAATACACGGTGTGGGAGACTCACAAGTAAAGAACGATAAGGACGGCGCACCCGTTGCTGCGGGTAAAAAGCACCTCAAATTATTCTCCATATGAGCGAGAAGGAATGATTGAAATGTATGAAAGGCTTGTCCGGAACTGACTTACTTTGGATGATAAGGCAGGTGGGCAATTTCCTGGTCCTTATTCTGTACGATGAAGTTTTGGAGGTACTCCCTAGCAGTTTCACACTCAAAGTCGCCGAGACTCAAGAAGGACTCGTGCATGTAGTACGGATCCGCCACACAGATTTGCGAGATTTCTTCTCTCTTCAGGACGGAGCTCATATGTAGCGCAAAAAGGCGGACGATTGTAAAATCGAGCCACCTTGTTCGAAACATATCGAAAATATGGTCAAACCGCAGGAAGAACACCTCTGCGTGCCGTGAGTCGACGTAGCACTTCCCCTCAGGCACACAAGCCGCGTATGTCGGAAATCCTGGATCCTTCGAGGCTAGTAGGCTTTTCTCAGTCGACAGCACATGGTCGTGCAGTCTCCTTAGATCACCTGATAGTGCCTCCAGCGGTAGCATTGGCTCGCCCGTGACATGGGACATGGCCGCACTTTTGATGGGTACACGCTCTTCAAAATCCACTGTCTGGCTGCTATGTGCTCTGACTTGTTTGTATGCAGCTGAGCCTATCTTCCCCGGTCACTTCCTCTCCTTTTTCTTGGGCACACCTTCCTGTCCCTTCCTTAACCCCTGCCCCAGTGTTGCCGGGCTAAGCACTGTACGACCCCCGGCTAGTTGAGCCTGTGTTGAGGTGGCAGCTTCGGGCGTGTCCTGTGAGGATTTCATGAAAAGAGACTTCTTGTAATCCCTGCTAGGACGTTCCTGCCCGGGCAGATCATCCATATCCTCATTAGCATGCTGATAGCCCGATTCATCATATGGTTGACTCATCATATCTAAGTCACCGTCATAGGCGCCTATATTGAGGAAACTCATTGGGTCCTCCGTCTCCTCCATCTTATCATCTATTCTTTGTTCTATGGGGCCCATTACATCAGCCACTATTGGACCCCCTTCATAACATCGTCCGCCACTCTCACCCGGCACTACATGAGCTGGTAATTGCGTAGGCGGGGTGGTGGTGTCTATACATGCTTGTTGATGTGTGGTTATTGGTGTGCTATCGACCGGCTCCAGACAAAGATGATTCTTCGGCCATAGCAGCACCCAACCCTTGCAGCTTCCAATCCGCAGCGGGGTCTCGTCGTCCTCTCCTCCTAGCCGTACTGGAGGAGGCAAATCCTCGTGCCTCGATTTCACACTTGACAAGGTAACCATGAAGTGCCCAACGGGCATCGACTGGCTGTGGAACGTGAGTTCCAAGGGCTTCCTTATCACCCCTTTCCCACGTCCACCTTCTGGCCTTTGATCAAGTAGAGTACAGTGCACGGGTTTCGTCGGCCTGCAAACACATGTCCGCGGCGTAAAACATCCGAAAGGCAACGAAAATGGAATATTCTAGATATATGTTGGTGCAACATGTAATTACCATGAGGGCGTCGAGCTCAGTGATACGTCTCCGACGTATCTATAATTTATGAAGCACCCATGCTATAATATTATCTGTTTTGGATGTTTACGGGCTTTATTATACACTTTTAGGGACTAACCTATTAACCGGAGGCCCAACCCATATTGCTGTTTTCTTGCCTATTTCAGTGTTTCGAAGAAAAGGAATATCAAACGGAGTCCAAACGGAATGAAACCTTCAGGATCGTTATTTTTGGAACGGAAGCAATCCAGGAGACTTGGAGTTGAAGTCAAGGAAGCTTCAAGGTGGCCACGAGGGTGGGCCCCCCCTACTGGGCGCGCCCCCTGTCTCGTGGGCACCTCGAGGCTCCCCCGACCGATTTCTTTCGCCTATATATTCCCATATACCCTAAAAACATCAAAGATAACAATATATCGGGAGTTCCGCCACTGCAAGCCTCTATAGCCACCAAAAACCTCTCGGGAGCCCGTTCCGGCACCCTGCCAGAGGGGGGATCCCTCACCGGTGGCCATCTTCTTCATCCCGACACTCTCCATGACGAGGAGGGAGTAGTCTACCCTCGGGGCTGAGGATATGTACCAGTAGCTATGTGTTTGATCTCTCTCTCTCTCTCTCTCTCTCGTGTTTTCTCTATGGCACGATCTTGATGTATCGCGAGCTTTGCTATTATAGTTGGACCTTATGATGTTTCTCCCCCTCTACTCTCTTGTAATGGATTGAGTTTTCCCTTTGCAGTTATCTTATCGGATTGAGTCTTTAAGGATTTTAGAACACTTGATGTATGTCTTGCCGTGGTTATCTGTGGTGACAATGGGATATCACGTGATCCACTTGATGTATGTTCTGGTGATCAACTTGCGGGTTCCGCCCATGAACCTATGCATAGGGGTTGGCACACTTTTTTGTCTTGACTCTCTGGTAGAAACTTTGGGGTACTATTTGAAGTACTTTGTGTTGGTTGAATAGATGAATCTGAGATTGTGTGATGAATATCGTATAATCATGCCCACGGATACTTGAGGTGACAATGGAGTATCTAGGTGACAATAGGGTTTTGATTGATTTGTGTCTTAAGGTGTTATTCTAGTATGAACTCTATGATAGATTGAACAGAAAGAATAGCTTCGTGTTATTTTACTACGAACTCTTGAATAGATTGAGCAGAAAGGATAACTTTGAGGTGGTTTCGTACCCTACCATAATCTCTTCGTTTGTTCTCTGCTATTAGTGACTTTGGAGTGACTCTTTATTGCATGTTGAGGGATAGTTATATGATCCAATTATGTTATTATTGTTGAGAGAACTTGCACTAGTGAAAGTATGAACTTTAGGCCTTGTTTCCTAGCATAGCAATACCGTTTACGCTCATTTTTACCTTTAGTTACCTCGCTGTTTTCAGAATTTCAGATTACAAAAACCTATATCTACTATCCATATTGCACTTGTATCACCATCTCTTCGCCGAACTAGTGCACCTATACAATTTACCATTGTATTGGGTGTGTTGGGGACACAAGAGACGCTTTGTCATTTGGTTGCAGGGTTGCTTGAGAGAGACCATCTTCATCCTACGCCTCCCACGGATTGATAAACCTTAGGTCATCCACTTGAGGGAAATTTGCTACTGTCCTACAAACCTCTGCACTTGGAGGCCCAACAACGTCTAAAAGGAGAAAGTTACATAGTAGACATCAAGCTCTTTTCTGGCGCCGTTGCCGGGGAGGTGAGTGCTTGAAGGTATATCTTTAGATCTTGCAATGGAATCTTTTTGTTTCTTGTTTTATCACTATTTTAGTCTATAAAAGAAAACTACAAAAAATGGAATTGAGTTTGTCTCATACGCTTCATCTTTTTAATATCTTTCGTAAGTATGATGAAAAATAAAATTGTTCTCAAGTGCTAGAAGAAGAAGTCTATAAAATGTTTGGTACTAAATCTTTGAATGATGATCATAATTGCAATGTTGTTAGTATGAACTCTTTGAATATCCATAGTACTAATGATGATTGCACTTTTAATGATGATTGCACTAGTTATGATGAAAATGTCTCCTATAAGCATCTCGATTTTTGTGGAGTACATTGGGTTTGCAAGTACACACCAAATAGGGAAAATAAATATTGCAATAGGCATAAGAATTTAGAAACTAAATTGTTGCAAGAAGTCTTGATGTTTGTGCTGAAAAATTCAATATTTTTCGCGCCCCTTGTGAACTTTGCAATGAACATGGTCATTTAAATCTCCAATGCAAATTGTTTCATGACCGAATCGTGTCCCAAAATTGTGATAATTTGATTACCCTTGAGCATCATAAAGAATTTGTCTTCTTTTGGGGTATGAAGAAATGAAACGTATAACTGAGGGTATTCCAAAATTTAATCTTGATAGATTTCTTGATTTTGATCTAGAGAAGATTTATATGTATTGTGCGGTGAATTGCATTGAAAAATCCTTATATTGCCAATTACATAAAGAAAAGAAAGCAAATAGAAGATGAAGAGAACACTAATGAAAGGAAGAGACTTCCCAATATCCTCCTATTATTTCTTATGATGAATCAGGTAACGAGGAGGAGCCTTCTATTCAACCAATCTCATTAATAAGGAGCTCCAAAAAGAGGATTGAACCCACACATGATGTGAAGAAGAAAAATAAAAGACGGAGAAGCAAAGGTAAAAAGGTATCCCTCCCAAATGATGTTGCTCCTACTACTCATTGTGATGATGATAATTGCTATACTATTGGTGCTATCCATACTATTAATGATGAGAGTGATTATGCTTATGATATGAAAAGGCCCAAGCTTGGGGAAGCTATGTTTGATAAGGATTACATATTTGAGAATATATTTTCTGAAATTAATGTTTGTCCCAAGCTTGGGGATGCTACGTTTAATGAAGATGATATTTTTAGCCTCCCAAGTTTTGATATGCAAAGTTGTTATGATGATAGCATGCCTCTTACCTATGATGATTATATTGATGAAAGTGGGTTTGGAAGAGTGTCAACTTTAGGAAGTAATGATCCCACTATTTCGGAGGATGTTGAATCTTATTGTGAGGAATATGAAAGTGGATTTGGAAGAGTGTCGACTTTATTTAGTGATGATTCTACTATTTCGGAAGAGGTTCCAATTAATTATGAGAACAAAGTTGATATCTATGATGATTATTGTGATGACATGTATGCTATGAAGAACAATGATAACCATGAAACTTGTCATCATGATTTTAATTTTCAATTGTATTATGCCTCACATGATAGTTATTTTGTCGAGTTTGCTCCCACTACTATTCATGAGAAGAAATTTGCTTGTGTGGAGAGTAATAAAAATTCTATGCTTGTGCATCATGAAAAGAATGATTTATGTGATAGCTATATTGTTGAATTCATTCATGATGCTACTAAAAATTATTATGAGATAGGAACATGTGCTCTTACATATTGCAATAATATCAAATTTCCTCTCTATGTGTTGAAATTTTTGAAGTTGCACTTGTTTTGCTTTCCTATGCAAGTTGATTATTGTTCCCATAAGTTGTTTGCTCGCAAAATCCCTATGCATAGGAAGAGGGTTAGACTTAAATGTGCTAGTCATATTCTTCATGATGCTCTCGTTATGTTTCAATTCTTATCTTTTATGTGAGCATCATGGAAATCATCATGCCTAGCTAGGGGCGTTAAACGACAGCGCTTGTTGGGAGGCAACCCAATTTTATTTTGTTTCTTGCTTTTTGGTTCTGTTTAGTAATAAATAATACATCTAGCTTCTGTTTAGATGTGGTTTTATGTTTTAATTAGTGTTTGTGCCAAGTAGAACCTTTGGGAAGACTTGGGTGAAGTCTTTGTGATCATGCTGTAAAAAAACAGAAACTTTAGCGCTCACGAGATTAGCTACAACTTTTTACTGGATAGTGCTATTTAGTTGATTCTTTTTGCATATGATTAATAGACAAATTCCTCAGTTACACCAATTTATTTTAGAATTTATGGAGTTATATAAGTATACATTTGATACAGACTACTACAGATTGTTTTGTTTTTGACAGATTCTGTTTTCATTGTGTTATTTGGCTATTTTGATGAATCTATGAGTAGTATCAGAGGGTATGAATCATAAAGAAGTTGGAATACAGTAGATATTAATACAATATTAATTTAGAATGAGTTCACAATAGTAACTAAGTGGTGATTTATTTTCTTATACTAACGGAGCTTACGAGTTTTCTGTTAAGTTTTGTGTTGTGAAGTTTTCAAGTTTTGGGTAAAGATTCTATGGACTATAGAATAAGGAGTGGAAAGAGCCTAAGATTGGGGATGACCAAGGCAGCCCAAGGTAATATTCAAGGACAACCAAGAGCCTAAGCTTGGGGATGCCCCGGAAGGCATCCCCACGTTCGTCTTCGTCTATCGGTAACTTTACTTGGAGCTATATTTTTATTCACCACATGATATGTGTTTTGCTTGGAGCGTCATTTTCTTTTGTTAGTATTTGCTTGCTGTTATTTATAATAGTGTTTTTCACCTTTAGTTTCAATAAAAAAATGTCAAGGATAGCCTTTACCATGCTTACTTTGCAAGTATACATGTTGCTGTTTCAAAACAGAAAGTTTACCGCTGTTGCAACAATTCCCTAGAAAAGTCAGAATGTGACAAAATGTTCAAACCTTTTGCATAATAAGATCTGAAAAATTTACTACATTGGGAATTTTATTTCATAATTTTTGGAGTTAGGTAAGTATTGATACTCTTGCATTCTTTACAGACTGTACTGTTTTGGCAGATTGCTGTTATGTTTGCATTGTTTGCATATGTTTGCTTGTTTAATGATTATATTTGTGGATAGGAGTATTAAATATGCAGAGACATTTAGTATGCAATATTGAATAATAATTTTAGTGATTTGTTACATTAGAAAATGATAAGGTTTTGCATTGGTTTATACTAACTTATCTCACGAGTTCTTGTTGAGTTTTATGTGGATGAAGTTTTTGAGAAATAGAGAAACCATGATATGAGAGGAATTAAGGAGACACAAAAGTTCAAGCTTGGTGATGCCCAAGGAACCCCAATATAATATTTCAAGAAGTATCAAGCATCTAAGCTTGGGGATTCCCCGTTAGGCATCCCACCTTTCTTCTTCAACAACTATCGGTTAGTATCGGTTGAGCCTAAGTTTTTGCTTCTTCACATGAGTTGTGCTATCCTTGCAATGTCATTTTATTTTGATTTGCTTGCTGTTTGAATAAAATACCAAGATCTGAAATTCTTAAATGAGAGAGAGTCTTCACATAGTTACATAATTATTTAGCTACTCATTGATCTTCACTTATATCTTTTTGGAGTAGTTTGTCATTTACTCGTGTGCTTCAGTTATATCCTATGAGTAAATGGTTGAATGAGTCATAAATCTGAAATTAAATATGTTTCATATGCTTACCCCATTGAGAGTAATGACTTCATATCTAAGAAGTAGAGGTCGTAAATTTATTAAAGGTTCAAATATTGTATTGGTCACTTGAACAATTCATGAAAGAATATTGAAGGAAGAGAGGTTTCACATATAAATATACTATCTTAGACATCTTTTATAATTGTGAGCACTCATTAAGTATGACATGCTAAAGAGTTGATGTTAGACAAGGAGGACAACATAATGGGTTATGTTTTCTCACATCTCAGTTAAAGTATATTGTCATGGATAATTCAAACATGTTGAGCTTGCCTTTCCCCCTCATGGTGGCCAAAATTCCTTGGACCAAGTAGAGATACTACTTGTGCTTCCAAATATCCTTAAACCCAGTTTTTGCCATGAGTGTCCACCATACCTACCTATATGCGGTATTTACCTGCCGTTCCAAGTAAATTTGCATGTGCCGAACTCTAAACCTTCAAATAATAATCTGTTTTGTATGCCCGAATCGCTCATGTAGCGACTAGGGGCTGTCAGTATCTTCCATGCTAGGTGGGTTATTCTCACGATGAGTGGACTCCGCTCATCATTCACGAGAAAATGGCTGGTAACCGGGATGACCAGTCCCATGATCAAAAGATCTAAATCAAATCAAAATAATTGCAAACAAAACTCCCCCAGGAATGTTGATAGTTGGACAGCACCCGTTGTTTCGGACAAGCCGTGGAGTGTGATTGTTGGTGGAGGGGGAGTAAAATATTTACCATTCTGTTTGGGAACCGCCTATAATGTATGTAGTATGGAAGGTATTGGGAACTCTTGGTTGTTATGTTGACAATGAAAGCATACCTCTCAAAATTATTTTCATCTCTGTTTCAAAATCGAGCTCTGGCACCTCTGCAAATCCCTGCTTCCCTCTGTGAAGGGCCTATCTTTTACTTTATGCAAGAGTCAAGGTGATCTTCACCTTTCCCTTTTTTCATTTTATCCTTTGGCAAGCACCTCGTATTGGAAAGATCCTGATATATATATCCAATTGGATGTAAGTTAGCATGAACTATTATTGTTGACATCACCCAAGGGTGAATACGTTGGGAGGCGAAATTATAAGCCCCTATCTTTCTCACTGTCCGATTAAAACTCCATAACCATAAGTATTGCGTGAGTGTGAGCAATCATAGAAGACTATATGATAGTTTAGTGTGTGGGATTTGCTAAATCAAAGCTTTGACATAGACCCTTCCTGAAAATAAGATGAATTGAAATTGTTTGATAACTCAGAATAAAGTTTGCTAGTTTTCAGAGAAAGTTTGTGGTCTATGCTTTAACATGTGAATAGTTTGTTACTTAGAAGTTTTATGAGAAGGACTACTGTTATGACAAATAATCATGCTAGAAAAGGTGATTGAAATTATCATTGATCAAACTTGAGCACCTGCTAGCATTCACACTTCATAAATTCTGTCTTTTATCATTTACCTACTCGAGGACGAGCAGGAATTAAGCTTGGGGATGCTGATACGTCTCCAACGTATCTATAATTTATGAAGCACTCATGCTATAATATTATCTGTTTTGGATGTTTACGGGCTTTATTATACACTTTTATATTATTTTTGGGACTAACCTGTTAACCAGAGGCCCAGCCCATATTGCTGTTTTCTTGCCTATTTTAGAGTATTGAAGAAAAGGAATATCAAACGGAGTCCAAACGGAATGAAACCTTCGGGAGCGTTATTTTTGGAATGGAAGCGATCCAGGAGACTTGGAGTTGAAGTCAAGGAAGCTTCGAGGTGGCCACGAGGGTGGGGGGCGCGCCCCCCTACTGGGCGCGCCCCCTGTCTCATGGGACCCTCGAGGCTCCCCCGACTGACTTCTTTCGCCTATATATTCCCATATACCTAAAAACATCGAAGATAACAATATATCGGGAGTTCCGCCGCCGCAAGCCTCTGTAGCCACCAAAAACCTCGCGGGAGCCCTTTCCGGGACCCTACCGGAGGGGGGATCTTCATCGGTGGCCATCTTCTTCATCTTGGCGCTCTCCATGACGAGGAGGGAGTAGTCTGCCCTCGGGGCTGAGGGTATGTACCAGTAGCTATGTGTTTGATCTCTTCCTCTCTCGTGTTCTCTCTATGTCACGATCTTGATGTATCGCGAGCTTTGCTATTATAGTTGGATCTTATGACGTTTCTCCCCCTCTACTCTCTTGTAATGGATTGAGTTTTCCCTTTGAAGTTATCTTATCGGGTTGAGTCTTTAAGGATTTGAGAACACTTGATGTATGTCTTGTCGTACTTATCTGTGGTGACAATGGGATATCACGTGATCCACTTGATGTATGTTTTTGTGATCAACTTGCGGGTTCCGCCCATGAACCTATGCATAGGGGTTGGCACACGTTTTTGTCTTGACTCTCCGGTAGAAACTTTGAGGCACTCTTTGAAGTACTTTGTGTTGGTTGAATAGATGAATCTGAGAATGTGTGTTGCATATCGCATAATCATGCCCACGGATACTTGAGGTGACAATGGAGTATCTAGGTGACATTAGGGTTTTGATTGATTTGTGTCTTAAGGTGTTATTCTAGTACGAACTCTATGATAGATTGAACGGAGAGAATAGCTTCGTGTTATTTTACTACGGACTCTTGAATAGATTGAGCAGAAAGGACAACTTTGAGGCGTTTCGTACCCTACCATAATCTCTTCGTTTGTTCTCTGCTATTAGTGACTTTGGAGTGACTCCTTGTTGCATGTTGAGGGATAGTTATATGATTCAATTATGTTATTATTGTTGAGGGAACTTGCACTAGTGAAAGTATGAACCTTAGGCCTTGTTTCCTAGCATTGCAATACCGTTTACGCTCATTTTTACCTTTAGTTACCTTGCTGTTTTAACATTTTCAGATTACAAAAACCTATATCTAATATCCATATTGCACTTGTATCACCATCTCTTCGCCGAACTAGTGCACCTATACAATTTGCCATTGTATCGGGTGTGTTGGGGACACAAGAGACTCTTTGTCATTTGGTTGCAGGGTTGCTTGAGAGAGACCATCTTCATCCTATGCCTCCCACGGATTGATAAACCTTAGGTCATCCACTTGAGGGAAATTTGCTACTGTCCTCCAAACCTCTGCACTTGGAGGCCCAACAACGTCTAAAAGGAGAAAGTTACGTTGTAGACATCAAGCTCTTTTCTAGCGCCGTTGCCGGGGAGGTGAGTGCTTGAAGGTATATCTTTAGATATTGCAATGGAATCTTTTTGTTTCTTGTTTTATCACTATTTTAGTCTATAAAAGAAAACTACGAAAAAATGGAATTGAGTTTGTCTCATACGCTTCATCTTTTTAATATCTTTCGTAAGTATGATGAAAAATAAAATTGTGCTCAAGTGCTAGAAGAAGAAGTCTATAAAATGTTTGGTACTAAATCTTTGAATGATGAGCATAATTGCAATGTTGTTAGTATGAAATCTTTAAATATCCATAGTACTAATGATGATTGCACTTTTAATGATGATTGCACTAGTTATGATGAAAATGTCTCCTATAAGCATCTCGATTTTTGTGGAGTACATTGGGTTTGCAAGTACACACCAAATAGGGAAAATATATATTGCAAGAGGCATACGTCCATTTTGCATCATGCTTTTATGTTAATATTTAATGCATTTTGGGCTGTTATTTCACGTTATGTCACAATACTTATGGCTATTCTCTCTTATTTTACAAGGTTTACCATGAAGAGGGGGAATGCCGGCAGCTGGAATTCCGGCTGGAAAAGGAGAAAATATTGGAGACCTATTCTGCGCAACTCCAAAAGTCCTGAAACTCCATGGAACATCTTAAAATAAATAAAGAAAAATCATCGCCAAAGATGAAGGCCAGGGGGCCCACACCCTGCCCACGAGGGTGGGGGGCGCGCCCCTCCCCCCCGGGCGCGCCCCCTACCTCGTGGGCCCCCTGGTGGCTCTCTGACGCCCTTCTCCTCCTATATGAGCTCTTTCGATGAGAAAAATCATATAAGCAACCTTTCGGGACGAGACTCCGCCACCACGAGGCGGAACCTTGGCGGAACCAATCTAGGGCTCCGGCGGAGCTGTTCTGCCGGGGACACTTCCCTCCGGGAGGGGGAAATCATCGCCATCATCATCATCAACGCTCCTCTCATCGGGAGAGGGCAATCTCCATCAACATCTTCACCAGCACCATCTCATCTCCAAACCCTAGTTCATCTCTTGTATCCAATTCTTGTCTCTAAGTCCGGGATTGGTGCTAGTAGGTTGCTAGTAGTGTTGATTACTCCTTGTAGTTGATGCTAGTTGGTTTATTTGGTGGAAGATCATATGTTCAGATCCTTTATGCACAATATTACCCCTCTGATTATGAACATGAATATGCTTTGTGAGTAGTTACGTTTGTTCCTGAGGACACGGGAGAAGTCTTGCTATTAGTAGTCATGTGAATTTGGTATTGGTTCGATATTTTGATGAGATGTATGTTGTCTATCCTCTAGTGGTTTTATGTGAACGTGGACTACATGACACTTCACCATTATTTGGGCCTAGAGGAAGGCATTGGGAAGTAATAAGTAGATGATGGGTTGCTAGAGTGACAGAAGCTTAAACCCTAGTTTATGCATTGCTTCGTAAGGGGCTGATTTGGATCCATATGTTTCATGCTATGGTTAGGTTTACCTTAATACTTTTGTTGTAGTTGTGGATGCTTGCAATAGAGGTTAATCATAAGTGGGATGCTTGTTCAAGTAAGAACAGCACCCAAGCACCGGTCCACCCACATATCAAATTATCAAAGTACCGAACGCGAATCATATGGGCGTGATGAAAACTAGCTTGACGATATTCCCATGTGTCCTCGGGAGCGCTTTTCCTATTATAAGAGTTTGTTCCGGCTTGTCCTTTGCTACAAAAAGGATTGGGCCACCTTGCTGCACCTTATTTACTTTTGTTACTTGTCGCTCATTGCAATTTACCTTATCACAAAACTATCTGTTACCACTTATTTCAGTACTTGCAGAGAATACCTTGCTGAAAACCGCTTATCATTTCCTTCTGCTCCTCGTTGGGTTCGACACTCTTACTTATCGAAAGGACTACGATAGATCCCCTATACTTGTGGGTCATCAAGACTCTTTTTTCTGGCGCTGTTGCCGGGGAGTGTAGCGCCTTTGGTAAGTGGAATTTGGTAAGGAAAAATTTATATAGTGTGCTGAAATTTTCTGTCACTTGTTACTATGGAAAGTGAATCTCTGAGGGGCTTGTTCGGGGTATCTTCACCCCGTCCAGTAGAGCAAAGAGTTTCTCCTCAACCTACTGAACCTATTGAAAATGAAACTCCTTTTGAATTTCCTTCGGGTATTATGGAAAAACTGCTGGGTAATACTTCTACAGGAGATGGGACAAAGCATCCCGACGAGCATCTACGCTATTTGGACGATATTTGTGGATTATTTAAGCTTGCAGGTATACCCGATGATGTTGTTAAGAAGAAGGCTTTCCCTTTATCTTTGGAGGGAGACACATCGACATGGTATAGGCTATGTGATGATACGAGATCATGGAACTATAAAAGAGTGAAATTGGAATTTCATCAAAAGTATTACCCTATGCATCTTGTTCACTGTGATCGCAATTATATATATAATTTTTGGCCTCGAGAAGGAGAAAGCATCGCTCAAGCTTGGGGGAGGCTTAATCAATGTTATATTCATGCCCCAATCATGAGCTCTCAAAATTCACAATTCTCCAGAATTTTTATGCTCGGCTTTCTCATAATAATCAAACCATGCTCGATACTTCTTGTGCTGGCTCTGTTATGATGAAGACTATTGAATTAATATGGAATTTATTGGATAGAATTAAACGCAACGCTGAAGATTGGGACCTCGATGAAGGTAAGGAGTCAGGTATGACACCTAAGTTTGATTGTGTTATATCTTTTAGGGATACCGATATTTTCCGTAAGTTTAGCACTAAATATGGACTTGACTCTGAGATAGTAGCTTCTTTCTGTGAATCTTTTGCTACTTATGTTGATCTCCCCAAGGAGAAGTGGTTTAAATATCATCCTCCCATAGAAGTAAAAGTAGCTGCACCTATTAAAGTTGAAGAAAAGACCATCACTTATAATGATCCTAATGTTCCCACCTCTTATGTTGAGAAACCACCTTTCCCTGCTAGAGTAAAGGATCATGCTAAAGCTTCAACTGTTGTTCGTAAAAGCAATACTAGAACTTATACACCTCCTGAGCAAGTTAAAGTAGAACCTAATATTGCTATTGTTAAAGATCTCTTGTCTGATAATATTGATGGGCATGTCATTGAATTCTCTGGTGAAACTGCTAGAATTGCTAAACCCTGTGATAGAGATAAACATAGACCTGTGGTAGGCGTGCCTGTTATTTCTGTTAAAATAGGAGATCATTGTTATCATGGCTTATGTGATATGGATGCTAGTGCTAGTGTTATACCCATTGACTTATATAAAGAAATTATGCATGATATCTCACCTGCTGAGTTAGAAGATATTGATGTTACAATTAAACTTGCCAATAGAGATACTATATCTGCCATGGTAATTGTTAGAGATGTTGAAGTCTTGTGTGGAAAAACCAAATATCCCGCTGATTTCCTTGTTCTTGGTTCTCCACAAGATAGCTTTTGTCCCATTATTTTTGGTAGACCCTTCTTGAATATTGTTAATGCTACGATAGACTGCAAAAAGAATGTTGTTACTATTGGCTTGGATGATATGGTTCATGAGTTTAATTTCTCTAAATTCAGTAAACAACATCGTGAGGAAGAATTGCCTAGTAAGGAAGAAATTATTGGTCTTGCTTCTATTGCTGTAACTCCTAGTGATCCTTTAGAACATTATTTGCTAGACCATGAAAATGAGATGTTCATGAATGAAAGAAGGGAAATAGATGAAGTGTTCTTTAAATAGGAACCTATTCTGCAACACAATTTGCCTGTTGAAATCTTAGGGGATCCTCCTCCACCCAAGGGTGATCCCGTGTTTGAGCTTAAATCGTTGCCTGATAATCTTAAATATGCTTATCTTGATGAAAAGAAAATATATCCTATTATTATTAGTGCTAACCTTTCAGAGCATGAAGAAGAAAGATTATTGAAAACTCTAAAGAAGCACCGTGCAGCTATTGGATATACTCTCGATGATCTTAAGGGCATTAGTCCCACTCTATGTCAACATAAAATAAATTTGGAAGCGGATGCTAAACCAGTTCGTGATCCTCAACGGCGTTTGAATCCTAAAATGAAAGAAGTGGTAAGAAAGGAAATAATCAAGCTTCTAGAGGCAGGTATAATTTATCCCGTTGCTGATAGTCAGTGGGTAAGTCCTATCCATTGTGTCCCTAAGAAGGGAGGTATTACTGTTGTCCCTAATGATAAAGATGAATTGATTCCGCAAAGAATTATCACAGGTTATAGGATGGTAACTGATTTCCGCAAATTAAATAAAGCTACTAAGAAAGATCATTAAGCGGGACTATGAACGCCTTCAAGGCCTAGAAGCAAGTCAAGCGGAATTGGCAGTCAAATTCCAGCGGCAGCAGGAGCAGATCGACTCACTTACCCAACAAAGAGGGTCTCAGCAGCTGCAGCAGCTAGCGGATGATCCAACATTGGATAGCACCGGCCCATCTATGCCGAGAAGCAGTGTGGGTTCCGTCCCGGACGACGCAATGCTGGGTAGATACCCCGTGGATGACATCACGGAGAAAACTAACTGCGAGCTACACATCAAAATGAAGAACATATCCATGAAGGTGGCGGACGGCGTTGCTTTTACAAATCCCCCCGAGGTAACCTTCCATTGCAACCCGATTCCAGCGGGCTATGCTCGTGTCTTGGTTGATGAGGTGGTGGACCCACCATATTCGGAGCTACAGCTTGACATTCCTGGAGGTGACGGCGAGCGCTTTCTCGGAGAGGCCAAACATCGTATCATCCTATGGAAAAAGGATTGCATCATCTTTCGAAGGCCACCGACACCGCGTCAGCCGACTCCTCGTCGAAGTCCGCCATCGAGTCAGCAGACTCCCGCTCCTGCAAGTCCACCAAGTCCGGCAAAGTGTCAAGCCACTCCTCCTCCAAGTCTGGCAAAGTGTCAGGCCACTCCTCCTCCTCCAAGTCCGCCACAGCGTCAGATGTCCACTCCTCCTCCAAGCCCGGCACAACCTCAGGCCACTCCTCCTCCAAGTCCGGCACAGCTTCAGGCCACTCCTCCTCGTCCAACTCAGCCCCGTCAGCCGTCTCCGCCGCCTCAGCAATCACAGAAGAGACACCCCGCAACTATGGTGCGTAGCGGTACGAGTCGAGGTAGTACAGGAAGTACAGGCGGAGGCAAGCGATATAAATATGGTCCAAGCCTCACGCCTCTTCCACAGAGGGCTTATGACAGGTCCGAGGAGGAAATCACAGCCATATCGAAGGCCGAGGTGGAAGCCCATTTTGCACCGAAACCGCCACCGCCGCCAAGGGAGAAAGTGCCTGAGAAAACGATTGACAACTTCATTCGTATGGCTCAACCACCAGCTCCCAAGCCTATTGACACAGACTATGAGCGCCACGTCAGGAAGTTAAATCGAGCACGTCTACAAAAGGAGGCGAGCTCGGGATCGAGCAAACAAGAAGCAACTGTCAAAAAATGCGGGAAAACCATTCTCCAGCTGGGAGAACAGGCGGCGCAAAGTACGCGCGCTCAATATTATTGTGGGCAAACAGTTTACGTTCCCGAGGTGGGCAATATGGTAATAACGGAGGAGCATATAATGCAGGCTGAAGTTCTCAACATCACTGTTGGACAATTCCTCGAGATCGAGCCCATGCCTGTGCTTAGAGAGGATGAAATAAAACGGAAATATGTCAGGGGCCAACCTTTGGTCGACCCAGACAAGGTCAAGAACCTCCCAACGAGAATGTATGAAATGCATCAATGGTACATGAATATTACCAAGATTTCAGATCGATTGTCCCTCATGGTGAATGTCAAGGAGGAGCATTACTTCCATGAGAAAGCTCTGTCCGTTGAGTATTCTGAACTGTTTCAGTTATACAATCAAGACGCACTCGAAAAATCTATCGTCAGTTGCTATTGTCTGTAAGTGATTTCTTTCTGTAATTTAAGTGTCAAGCTAGCTGTAGTGATCCTTTTGATCAATCATTACCTATAATTATCCTCACTATATTCTTTTCTGTGGTATTATGCAGGATGAAGATGTATGAAATGAGAAAAGGTGGACGCTTTGGCATTGGGTTCATTGACCCAAACACCGTTAATGAATACACATGGCTAATAAATCAACATCATCAAAAGAACGTAGAGGACAACATGCTAGAGTTCTTGAAGCGCCTCAAATACAATGAAGATATACTACTTCCTTACAACTTCCAGTGAGTCACACTGTCTTGTACTACAAATTCTCTGTTTTTGCCTACTTGCTAGCTACATGTTTTTGCTTACATATGCCCGCTTAATTAAGACATGCAAACGTGTGTGCATGCAGATTTCATTGGGTCTTGTGTATCATTAAAGTTGACGCTGGAACAGTTGAAGTACTGGACTCACTACTCAAAGAAAAAACTGACTATAACATCTTGTTTGGGATAGTCAATAGGTAATTTCAATCATTATTAACTATATATCTCGGCCTATTTAGTTCGTCATTTCATGATATGAACTATTTAATAACCCCTTTATTCATTTTCTTTATCGGCGGGCAGGGCTTGGGCAAGGTTCATCAGCGTCACGTAAGGCGAATGGAAAAAAAAGCTTAAATGGTTTCGACCCAAGGTAAGTAATTAAGTAGTACTAGCTAGCTAGCTAGTTGCCATCTCTTTAATTATCATGCTTGATTAATTATTATCTAATCAAATTCCATTCTCGTAAAGGCCCTGAAGCAGGCGCAGGGGACTGATCTGTGTGCATTCTGCGTTTGCGAGAACATTTGCATGATGGCGTCCAAAAGGAGCAGATCTCAAAGACAGGAATGGGTATGCTTGTCAGAACACTATTCACAATTTTTACACCATTATCGATATCTAGTCACACAACTAATACACATGCATATTGTTCTCCTTCTTAACAGTTCAAAGAGGTGCGGGAGAAGCTCCTAGAAACGGAGCGCGTAGAAGCACTTCAAGAGGAAATAGCGGGATTTTTGCTTGACCAGGTCATAAATCCGAAGGGAGAATACTATTACCCGCTACCGCCCCATGAAAACCACTTCCAATTGTCATCGTGCTCCGAAGGCACCAATTAGGCTAATGTCACTGGCTCTAAAGGCAACATGCATATGTAGGAGAAATTGTATATAGCTATACATGTGTGTATGTGTGAATTAATTAATATGGTGGTTTGTGAGACATTGATGATATATATATGCATGATTGGTTCTACTAGAATATACATGTGTGTATGTGTGAATTAATTAATATGGTGGTTTGTGAGATATTGATGATATATATATATGCATGATTGGTTCTACTAGAAATTCTATATATATATATATATATATATATATGTATATATATATATATATAACGTGTACAATGTGTAGTATCGTAAAATACCAGCAAACGAAAAAGAATTAAAATGGAAACACAAAATTAAATGAAAAAGAAATCATAAAACTAAAAACCCCCCAAACCTTATAGTACCGGTTGGTCTTACCAACCGGTACTAAAGGGCTCCAGACCCCCGAAGCTGGCTCGTGCCACGTGGTTGCCCTTTAGCACCGGTTCGTGCTGAACCGGTCCTAAAGGGGGGGGGGGCCTTTAGTGACCACACTTTAGTGCCGGTTATAGAACATACACTAAAGGGCCTTACGAACCGGTGCTATTGCCCGGTTCTGCACTAGTGCTAGTTGCCACTATTGAAAATTAGTTGCCTACCGTTGCTGGTTAGTTGCCTAATTTTGCCAATTAGTTACCTGCAATATCGTGAAGTTCTTTTATCATTGTTCTTTTAGTTGCCTACTGGAGATGCTTAGTTGTCTGCCATACAATTGTACATCATCGATAGGCAACTAATTGGCAATGTCAAGCAACCTATAGCAGGCAACTAACTAGTAATGACATATAACTGAGCATTAACAATGAAGGAATACACAAGAAGTAATAATATAATAACGCTTTATGCCCAGGAGAAATAAAACATAAGCGTGTTAGTGTACTAAGTACACAAATAAGTAGGGAAACATGCATATTAATATCTCATCAGAGAAACAAAACTACAAGTTCCCTTTACATATGCACCTCATGGCCTACTAGTACGCCCAGCCTAACTGTAGAAATGTGCGATCTACTGTTTTCGGGGTCTCGGAAGGCTCCCAGTTAATTACTCCCGCATGTTACTCCAAGAGATACCTCCGATTAAGCCAAGTGGCACTAGTAGAAAACAGGGTTATGGTCCAAGCTCAATGTACACATTAGTCCCGGTTGCATTACGAACCGGGACTAATGTGAGCATTAGTCCTGATTCGAGCGGCTAAGGCGTCGGGAAGGAATTAGTCCCGGTTCAAATGGGACCTTTAGTCCCGGTTTGAGAAACAAACCAGGACTAAAGGGTGCGATGACCTTTAGTCCCAGTTCGTGTCTCAAACGGGACTAAAGGGTGCGATGCCCTGTAGTCCCCGTTCATATCTCAAACCGTGACTAAAGGGGTTCTTAAATTTGTGTTTTGTTTTTTCATTTGTTTTTTGTTTTTAGTTTTTGTTTTAAACTGCTTATATCTTTTAGGATATTTGATGTTTTTGAGTGATTCTTTTTGCATTAGATTCAAATTTTTGTCTAGTTTCTGTTTGTGTCATTAATTTTCAAATTTGAATGACTTAAATATGAATTTTTTCAAATTTGCTTCAAACCGTAGATTGTGAATAATTTGAGTTTAAAAATAATTTTTGATTTAATTCTTTTTGCTCCTAGTCACATGTCAGATTGTTATCACAGTAAGATTTATTTGGTTATTTTTAGAATAATTTAAATTAGGATTTTAACCAAAATAGTACTACTTTGCTTATATAGTTGTTTTAGTCCTTTAATTCTTGTTTTCAATTATTTTAAGTTAGTTCTTTCTGTAGATTTTAACATGTTGTAGTATGCTTGTGTTAGAAAACAGTAGATAAAATTTTATAGTTATTTAATATTAATTTTGCTACTATATTGTGTATTAATAGTTGTTTAGCCTTTAATAGAACGTGACTCTGGCTTGGTGAACCTTAGTTGTGACTATGGTTGGGATGGTGCTACCAGATGTAGGCGAGAGTAGGATTGGATGGACAACATCCTGGAATAAAGGGGTTCAAACTCTACCCCCGCTGCTAGGGAAAACCCTAGTAGCAGCGCGGGTTTAGTGCCCACTAGTAGCGCGGGTATCCGCGCTATTAATAAGGCGCTACAACTATTACTTAGCAGTAGCGCGTGCGACATGCGCTATTGCTAAGACACATAGCCGCAGCGTTTGTTCTTTCCTGCGCTGCTGCTAATCTAGCTAGTAGCTGCGTGTTTCCTGTCCATCGCTACTAGTATTATTTTTTTTATTTTTTTATTTTTGGTGTATTTATATGCCGCTATACAAATTTTGGTACAATACCAATTATATGGTTTATATCATTATGTCCATAACAGTGTGTCAAATAAATGTGGATTCGGTTCAAGTGGAGGTAATATGTGGTGTATGTTAAAAGTATACTACTAATCCAAACTTGATCTAGTTTGGACTAGTAGTACTTTCGATGTGCACCACATGTTGCCTCCACTTGAATATAATCCGCTAGCACAAGCTATGTAATCATCATCATAGTCATTACCACCAACGTAGTTATTTAATCATCATAATCATAGTGTAACACATTATCATCTTCAAACTCATTCTAGCTAGCTAATCACCACCAACACTAGCTACGGTAGCTATCTAATCACCACCAACACTACCTTATAATAATCATCATAGTCATTACCACCAACACTAGCTATGTAATCATCATAGTCATAGTGTAGCACATCATCATCTTCAAACTCATTTCTATCTAGCTAATTAATCACTCCTGCTGCTCTCTCTCAGGTAAAATAACATAAAACATGTGTAGCACTCCTGCTTCATCAAGTTGGAGCATGCAGATGAACCTGTCTCCTAATCATGGGCTGCGCTTCTGATTGCTGCCCCTAGTATTTCTCTGCGATCGTTCATAATTTTGCTCCAGTCTTTCACTATTAAGCATCCTCGCTATTAGAAATCCTGTATGCACTAAAGTGCATTGTAGGATATCTTGGCCGTAAGCTAACAATTCTCATGCGACCTTTAGTCTCGATCCAATGAGGCACAACATTCAACGGGAGTCCCTGTTGAAGAACATCGTATAGTAACATACTTAGCAATGAAGTTTAGCTTTAAAAATAATGTATGCAAAAGGTGCACTGAGGAAAATAGTAAAAATCTTACCATCTTTCCTAAATAGATGTGACCGTAGTTAAGTACAAACACTATTGGTCGCATGTTTTGAGTACTAAGATTTTCAAGTCCAGAAAAATAATTTGTCTTGACAGTATGAAGATCCTCAAGCCATGAAATATAATGACTTATCTCCTCACAGTTTAGTTCAGCCCCGAGACAGTAGTAGGTCTTGTTTACCAAGCATTGGACATGTTTGCTCGAATGGAAACAAGTTGTCAATAGAAATGAGTTGTCAACTATTTTTGAATAAACAATATCAAAGGCATAAATATGGTTGAGAAACTCACATAATGGTATAACTGGAGGTGTCTGCACATCGACCCAGATGTCGATATTACCTTCAATATCATCTTCCGGACGAATATCAAAGGTGATAACCATATCAGGCTCAAATACATAAGTCTTGCATAGTGCTTGCCAAGTTTTGCATCCAAAATAGGTGTAGGTGTCTGCGTTATATAATTTTGCATGGAAAATACAACCATGCTCGGTCTTCAAGTAAACTCTCTTTACCACCATAGTAGTTTTCATAGGACTGAAACCTATCTTATCTAAGACAAAAACTCTTGCGTGGCAGGGGATAAGCTAGTAGAATAGTAAAAAATTAAATATTAAGTTGAAGCAAATGAAGCAGATGTCATGCTTAATTACGAAAAGAGACTTGTCGTTGTGACTTACTGTATCCACTTCCAAGTTCTCGTCTAGCTTGATGCTGAAGCACCTATCATCATCTAGGAAGATTCTGTCGCATAGTCCACGCTCGTCTTAGCAGTATTTGCAAATACCGAAATCCTTTTAGTCGTCAGACATTTCCTATGTTCATAGTTGAAACATTAATTGAAAATCGATCGAAGACAACTACCAGGATACTCAACACACAAATCCGGGGCACTCGATATTTCCTTCATATTCTGGCAAAAGTCATGCAAAAATTCACGGAAAAATCCTGCATGAACTTTGCTAAAATAGGACATATCGAGTGCCTGAAATTTGCCGGAACGAAAATGAATCTACACTCCGGCAAAACATAGGCCACTCGGAGGTGTAACCTGCAAACATGACCGGCCACTTGGGCAAGCACATATCCTATTTGAGCAACACAAGATATACATTTCAAAATATCTTATAGAACTCATATTGACATGAGCATTCAATAAGCAAAACCAAATCGAAAATAAATAAGTATTCAAATTAGCATGCATTCAATAAGAAAAACTAAATCATCTCCTGCGTCCGTACATCATCGAATATTATCACTAATACATCCCGAATAGTATCATACATATAGCGTCACTAATACAACTAAAACCCTAGCGAATGACGGGTATCGGCACGGGCGGTGGACACCCAAAGAGAAGGAACCATCATAGGATCATAGCTCTAGTGAGATCCCTGGAGAACCTGCCAGGTATTGGAGAACCTGTGCTCCAGCGCAAACAAGTAGCGACGGACGTGCGCGTCCTCCTGGCTGACACAGTGACGTACCACCTCCGCGGGGTCATCAAGCCTCTCGATTATCACTGGCCCACGCGACCGCCACCAAAGAACGTTCGGGTCAACGACGGGCTGACTCCTCACCAAGCTGCGCCCCCGGTAGGTAGCGCCTCCCAGTACCAGCCCGACGGAGCCCAGTCCCGGACATGGCCCATCTGGTCAAGCAGGCATCCTCCACCGAGTCGACGACGAGGATGCGCGATAGGCATCGTCGACGCCGACGTGGGAAAAATTGCTTTAACTAAAAAAACAACAACAAATGTGACATCTTCAACTAGTTCTATTAATTCAACTAGTTCTTACTAAAAATAAACTTACTATAAATAAAAATAAACTAGTACCTAATTAGCACCTAGTTCTTACTAACTAATTAGTACCTAGGAACTACTACCCTAATTACCATCTAATTTGATGAACCTAGGGGTGGAAAGTGGTAGCGGATATTCCAATTATCCAAATTAAAAGTGAAATAAGTGGTCAAATTTTACTCGTTTTATGATTAATCTTACAAATTTGATTCGTTTCCACCCTTACATGAACCCTAACTAATTTGAGCCACATCCGCATTCGATAACATCCGCATTCAATTCGTTTCCATCCTTACATGAACCCTAACTAATTTGATGCAACTAAAATTTGAAGAACCCTAGGCAGAGGTAGGGGAGGGGAAGGAGCAGGCATGCTCACCTCGGGTGCCTGCGGCGAGGGAGGGGCAGGCGGCATCGAGGTCGGGGTCGGGGCTCGGGCGCGCGGCGGAGGACGGCGTCTTGGTCGGGGTTGAGGCGGCGTCGGGGGCGGCGTCGAGGTCGGGGGCTGGGGCGTAGTCGAATCCGGGGTCAGGGGCGGCGTCGAGGGTGTGTGGAGAGCGCGCGGCGGCCGACGGGCGACGGCGGCGGCGAGAGCGGAGGAGTTGGATTTGGGGGAAGTGGACATGGGGAAGAACGAACCCTGTGGTTAAGTCAGAAGTAGAAGTAGCACGTTCCATAAGCGCGCTACTGCTAAGTTAGCTACAGCACGTTCTGCGATACGCGCTACTGCTACTCCTTTCTCTTTTTTCCTCTTTTTCATTTATTTTTCTTTACATTTTATTTTTTACTTTCACCTTCTTCTATTTCTTCCATTTTCATTTACTTTTCTATTTACTTTCCGGTTAATTTTATATCCTTTAGCAGTACCGCCTTTCAGTGTAAACGCAGTGCTACAAAGCAAGTAGCGGTAGCGCGGTTCGATATAGATCGCTACTAGTATGTGTAGCCTATCGGCTAAACCGTGGGAATTTTAGTAGTAGCGTGTTTAACATCAACCGCGCTACTGCTAGAAGTTTATCTGTAGTGCCGTTTACACAAGCGCGCTACTGCTACTTGACACCAATGTGCTTTTTTGACCCGTGCTACTGCTAAAGTTCTGTGTATAAGGTTTTCCCTAGTAGTGCCCCCCCCCCCCTTATCGCCATTTTAATTTTGAAAAAAACAAAAGAAAATGATAAAAACTTCAAAAATTAAAATCCTTCGAGATATAGTTATGTTTCTACATGTACTAGTTAAAAAACTTAAATTTGGACATGTTTTGCAAAAAAGTGTTATAAAAAAGTAAAACAGCTATAACTGTTGCATACGATGTCGAAAAAACCGTATAATATATCAAAATATTCAGCACGAAAATCCGGTTTGCAAATTTTTAGAATCCTCAAATTCTAAGAGGAAAAAAAGTTATCCCCAAATTTATGTTTTTTTTGAATTTTTGGTCAAACTATGGTCAAACTACTTATTCAAGAAATATTAGTGTTACTAAATAATTATTGGTTTTAAGAATAATAGTGTAAAACTCAGACGGTGAAATGTGTGACTTAATGCTCAAGTTCAACTCCTACGGGTTAATAGGATTGACATCTTACTATTGTCAGGAAAACAACAAGTGCTAACTTGGAAACGAGGAGGAATAGAACTCAGAAGTTAAGCGTACTCAGGCTGGAGTAGTGAGAGGATGGGTGACTTGACGGGAAGTTAGACGATTTGGAATGAGAGGTGCACACTTGAGCAGTGATGAGGAGTGAGTAGGGACTAAATTGTCAAATAATTCAGAAATTTAAAAATCGGAAAAATTCAAAAAAAAATCAGAAAAACCACACCAACCGGGACTAAAGGTGGAGTTCCAGACAGCGGCCACATGGAGCTCCTTTAGTCCCGATTCGTAAGCCAACCGGGACTAAAGGTTTTGGGCTTTAGTCCTGACCCTTTAGTCCCGGTTGCAGAACCAGGACTAAAGGCCCTCAGAAACCGAGACTAAAGGCCCGTTTTCTATTAGTGTAGTCATCTTCGTCGTCTTCCCTTTGGTTTCTCCATGATAGCGTGTGTGGGCAGCAGCAGAACCCGTGTCCTCATCGGCACAAGTGTCGTTAAATGTCAGAAGCTCAGCAGTCGAACACAACACCGTCCATGGCGCCATGTCTGCTGATTTTGTGGTCTTTGCTAAGTATTTGTCAAGTGGCACTCGGCAAACTGCCTTCTTGGCCGACTTTTTCTTGTTTACCGAGTATTTTTTTTTCATGAAAGTAGGCAAATTGCATGCTTTGTCGAGTTTGTTGTTTTGGCGAGTGTGGACACTCGGCACATGACTCGGCAAAAGGCCGAACACTCAGGCAAAGTTCATTTTTCCAATAGTGAGAGTATAAAAGTACGACAAATAAATAAATAAATAAATAAAGGGAGAATAGAATAGATGTGCACATCATGCTTTTAATGCACTAGTGCACATCATGTGCCTAGCTAGCTGGCTTAACATACCGACTATTTGGAATATTAAATCACGCTCATGGATGCGATCTCATCAAGGCATGCCTCGTGTTATATTTCTAAGGCATCCATTTGCCTCGTGCTCGGCATTTTTGTCCTTTTAATTAACAAATTCTGCCATAAAGCTATCCTCAACCACTGCATGTGGAATAATTGAAGTAGTATCATTCAACCACTGCATTATGTTGCTTTGAATGGACATCATTATATAGATGTGATATATATGCTCGCTGCCCATGCCAAGGTAAAGGGAGCAGAATGACACATTGGCTACCAGAGACGCAGAATTAAGTAGTTAATATGATATTATAGAGCATGAGCAATATATGAGAAAGAATGACGAAAATGCCAAATGGAGACCGAGCTCCATAGAGACCTTTATTTGAAAACTTCAAAATTCAAAGTTTTCAGTATCCAAAAGTTCTGAAAATAAATACATCTATACCTAGATACATAATGTACATGTGCGCAAATTTTCAGGTTGAAATACATCAAAATGTGAGCTACACAAAAAAGACAAACCTAGATCTTTTTAACATATATACTGTTCATCTTTAAAGTCCATGATTTTTTTTACAGCTCGCAGTTCAAGGTATTTCTTCTTGAAAATTTTTACACATACACTTTACATCCTTACATACATGTGTATTTTTTCGGAATTTTCTAAAACTGAAATTTATGAATTTTGATTCTTTTTAAATAAAAGGCTCCATGAAGCTCGGTCTCCAAAATGCCCTACTCAAGAATGAGCAATAACCTGGTATATGAGAAACAATGGGGTGTGTGTCGAGTAGTAGTTCAAAATCTGCAGCGAGAAGGCTACTTGTTTGTGAAAGTACATTTCTACACCAAGGAGCAAATGCTCGTGGTGTGAACAGTAAACTTGACAAAATAGAAAAAAGTTCAAAAAATTATGATTTTTTTGTGACATACTTTCACAAATGTTTGTTTCGCATACAAATTTCATCACTAAATCACATTCATGGAAGTCGTGCCAAAAAAAAAAACAAAATCAGAGCTTCAAAATGCTTTTGTAAGTAATATTTTCAGAGCCTCGATTTGTTTTTTTTACTACGCCTTGCACCATTGTGATTTTGCTATGAAACTTTGTATGCACAACAAACATTTGCGAAAGTATGCTAAAAAAATTCATAATTTTTTGAGTTTTTTTATTTTACTGTTCACGCCAGGAGCATTTGCTCGTGGGCGTAGAAACTCCACGTCCGTTTGTTTGATCCTAATTAGTAGTGCCTTTGCGTCTGCAGTTGCTCAGCACTACTACTAATGTGTGTTCTAGAAGAAGAATAGGGAGTCTGAAATCCAAAGCATATACACACGCCTACGGATGCATGCTACGTGCTGAACAATTACTGATCGATCGCTGATCACTGGTCTCTGCCATCTCCTGCCGTGCGTACGTGTGATACAAATTACTTGAGCCAGCCAGCCACACGGTATTGCCGTTATGAATCCTCCTCACAAGAGGATGACCCTGCATGTTCATATATTGTGGCGATCGATCAACAGTGTACTTTTATCGGCGATGGGATCAAGAATACTTTTTCTTTGCGACTGAGGCTAATAAAGTGAGCTGGACCTGCACTTCACAATTTATCCCCGATTCTGCCAATTGCCACCTGCTTTTGAGCCCAATGAAGTGTAGTTATGTAGTTATGTTGACACTTATCAAGTACACTGAAGTATAGCCCGATGAGCTAAGTAAGGAGCGATCCAATTTCGAATGAAAGTTATCAAGTACTGCACTTCACATACTTATCGCCAAATCTGCCAACTATCACCTGCTTTTGAGCCCAATGAAGTGGAGTCATGTTGACACTAACTGAGAATACTAGCAAGTATAGTACCAATGGACTGAGGTAGTGTCACTATGGTGGAGAGGGAAGGCGCCTATATATGGAGCCATAGCCATGCTAATTGAAGAATATATCTAAGTAGTAGCATATCGCACACTACTGATAACAATGTCAATTATGTTCATCTCCACATTGCTCGTTCTACTTGTTCCAATCTTCTTGTATCTCAGGGCTAGTTGTAGATCAAAGAATCCAGCAGTGCTTCCCACAAACTGGCCAATACTACAGATGTTCCCTTCCTTCATAGCCAACCTCCACAACTTGTATGGCTATTTCACCCTGGTCCTTGCCAGATCAGGTCACAACTTCAGGGCACACTACTAGGAAAACGCTTATAGATAGAAGTTTACCAGTAGCGTTTGTTTATGACCCCACGCTACTAGTAGTCAGTAGTAGCGCTGCCTAGAAAGAGTGCTATTGGTAACTGTTAGCAGCAGTGCCTGTTATCTAGCCCCACGCTACTGCTAAGTGTAAAACACCACACCCCCTGATCAGTAAATATTAGCAACGCTTTTAGCCCAACCAGCGCTACAGCTAGTGGGCTTAGAAGTAGCGCTGGCCCGTTGCCCGCGCTGCTGTTAAGACCACTACCTCCCCCAGCCCGCGCGCCCCCCGGCCCGGCCTCATCTCTCACTCACACTCCGCACTCCTCCCTCATCCCCCCGCGCGCCGCCGTCGACCCCCGCACACTGCCGACCCCCGCGCCGGCCCTCCTCCCTGCGTCGGCCGCCCTCGCCCGCGCCGGCCCTCCTCCCCGCCGGCCGCCGAGCTCCCCCGCGCCGGCTCTCCTCCTTGCCGGCCGCCCAGCTCCCCTGCGTCGGCCTCCTCCTCCGCCCACCGCCCCGGCCCCCGCGCCGGCCCTCCCACCGATAGGTACTCCTCCCTCCTTCCTCCTCCTCCCTCCCTCCCTAGTTATAGTTATTAGAGTAGTTATTTTGAATCCTATGTAGTTGAAAAAATGTAGGTTATTAGAGTAACGTAGGTTATGATTGAACCCTTGCTAGGATAGATTAGGTATGAACCCTAGTTAATTCGTATGAACCCTAGGTTTTTAAATTTAGCTAGGTTTTAAAGTTAGGACAAAAATTCAGCTAGGTTTTTAATTAGGTGTAGTTAATAGAATTTAGGTGTTTTAAGTGTATTTAAAAGAGTTTTAGGTGTTTTAGTTGTTTTAGGTGTAGTTAACAGAATTTTAGGTGTTTTAGTTGTTTTAGGTGTAGTTAACAGAATTCTAGGTATTTTTTTAGTTAAAGAAATTGTTGTTATTATTTTTAGTTAAAGCAATTTTTCCTGTTATATGCAAACTTGCAGTGGACATGTCATGTTTTGAACATGTCACATTTTGGACATGTCATATTTTTCCGAGTGGCCTATGTTTTGCCAGAAATGTCAATTCGTTTACGTTCTGGCAAATTTCAGGCGCTCGATATGTCCTGTTTTTAGCAAAGGTCATGCCAAATTTTGCTAAGTGTTTATTAATTTTGTTTTCATAATTAAGCATTTTGTTCTCGACGTCGATGATGCCTATCCTGCGTCCTCGTCGTCGACTCGGCGGAGGACTCCTGGTTGAGCCGAGAGGCCATGTCCGGGACTGGGCTCCGCCGGGCTGGTACTGGGTTGTGCTACCTTCTGGTGAGCGCAGCTTAGTGAGGAGCCAGCCCGTCGTCGACCCGGAGCTTCTTTGGTGGCGGTCACGTGGGCCTGCATCGGTGGAGAGGCTTGAGTCCCCCGCGCAGGTGGTGCAACACCGTGTCATGGAGGAGAACGCGCATGTCCATCGCTACTTGGTTGAGTTGGCGAACGGCCGGTTCTCCAATACCCGGCAGTTTCTTTGGGGATCTCACCGGAGCTATGATCCGGTGATGGTTACTTCTCTTTGGGTGTCCACCGCGGCACACTGAACCTAGAGGAGCTTTTATTCGAGATGTATTAGTGATATTATATGATGATCTTTGCTACAAACTACTATATATGTATTCGATGATGGCTTATTAATTACCTATTAGTTATTTGCTTATTGAATGCAAAAGATGAGCGCGGTTTGTGCTACAAACTACTATATATGTATTCATGATGGATTATACGATGATCTTTGCTACAAACTACTACAAACTACAAATTTTAGGTGTTTTAGTTGTTATATGATGATCTTTGCTACAAACTACTACAAACTACAAATTTTAGGTGTTTTAGTTGTTATATGATGATCTTTGCTACAAACTACTATATATGTATTCGATGCTGGATTATTAATTACCTATTAGGAAATGTCTGACGACGAAAGGGAATTCGCTATGTGCGTTTACTACGAAGATAAGCGAGGTATGTGCGACAGGCCTCACCTGGTTGAAGGTCGGCGCTTCAGCATCAAGCTCCAAGAGACCTTCGATGTTGATACGGTACGCAACGATGACAAGTGTTTTTTGTTATTTTTGCACGACTTCTCTGCTTCTTCAACGTGTAATTTCCGTCTTTTACAATTCGACTAGCTTATCCCATGCCATGCAAGACGCTATGTCTTGGAGAAGATGGGGTTTGAAGATCATGAAAGCATCAAGACAAAGATAATTCAACTAAGGACCCATCATGGTTATGATTTTGCTGTAAAACTATACAGTTCTGTGAACTCATCCAATTTTGGTTGCCCGAATTGGAAAGCCCTTTCCAAGGCGTATGATTTTCATGAGGGTATGCTTCTCACCTTCGATCTTGGTGATCCTGACATCGACGAAAATGATATGACCATGTCGGTCCTTGTTGACACGCTTCCAGTTCTATCGCTGTGTGAGTTTTTTAAACATATTTACTAAGTAATTTATATTGTTTATTTCAAAATATTTGACAGCTTATTTTCATTTTTCAAAAAATGTATGGAATATGGTAGACATAACCTACTACTACAATGATTAAGCACAATTAACTTATAAGGAGAAAGATGGTCTGATCATATTTTTTACAGATCTTGAGAATTACAATAGCTATTATCGAATTTCTCAAAATTATGGTCCATATGTGCCACTAGTGCACGCGGTGTGCTACAGTAACATCAATGGAGATATCATGGTAAGATTTTGTACTATTACGACATCCGTGCATATTTTGCATAAATTTTTCTAAAACTAAACTACATTGCTAACTACAAAGTTATTACTATGTTTTTGAACAGAAAATTCTGATGGATTGTGTGCCTCATCTGATGTTGCCAAGAGGTCGCATTGATGTTATGAGCTTACGGCCACCACGGCCAGGTCAGCCCGAGTATCCACATCACTCCTGTCCATACCGGATTTCTAAAAGCGAGGAAGCCATGATAATAAAAGATTGGAAAAAATGTTTCAACCATCGTAGAGAGCTACTTGGAAGCAACATTGTGCGTAGGCCAAGTCTTGGAGACAGGGATGATCTCCGTTCTTCATTATGGAGAGTTCAGTTTCCTTAATGAAGAGTCAATGCCTATCTTGTTTTATGATATTTTACCTAAGAGAGGGTAGAGTAGGTCCTATGAGAGGAGTAGGTCCTAGGTAGAATGTGTTATTATGTGCTATAATGTGTTAGAGTTGATGAGGAGGATGAGGAGTTGTGATTATGACTAGTGATCAACTTGTTATATATATGATGTCTCATTGATGAACATTGTTTGGTGGTGATGACTAGTGGTAATGAATATGCTATTTAAACAGACTAGGTCATGATGAGTTGTTATTGTATAAAAGATATATCTGTTTAAACATGTACAACGCTAAAATATTAAAAAGACATAAATGTTAGCAGTAGCGCTGTCCTAAAAATGCGCTACTAGTAATTGAACTTACCAGTAGCGCTGGTCTAGAAGCGCGCTACTGCTACAAAATAGCTGTAGCGCCGTAGTAGTAGCGCTGGTTCCCGCGCTACTGGTAGCAAAAAAACCAGCACTACTGGTAAGCTTTTCTCTAGTAGTGGCACATGGACCACCTGGCACCGGGATGCGCTTCTTCATCACATGCGACCCTGCGAACACCCGGCACATCTTCACGACGAACTACGCCAACTTCCCCAAGGGCACGGAATTCGCCGATATCTTCGACATCATGGGTGGCAGCCTCTTCACCATCGATGGTGAGCCGTGCCGCCGACAACGCGCGAAAGCCAAGAGCATCCTCAGCAGCCCGAGGATCGTTTCCAGTATGACAGCCTACCTCTATGGCAAGGTGGAGAACAACCTCATCCCATTGTTCACCCGGATGGCGATAACCGGCGCTTCATTTGACATGCAAGAATTGATGTCGAGGCTTATGTTTGACTTGGCTGCTACGCCTCTCTTTGGTGTGGATCCAAGCCTCCTATCCTCGGACATGCCACCCATGGATGCAGCGGTTGCCCTAGACATGGTGATGGAGGTGGGATATTTTGGGCTCATGATGCCAGCATCTTGCTGGAAGTCGATGAGGTGGCTAAACATCGGCCCTGATAGAAAGCTTGACACGGCACGCATTGTGCAACGAGAGTTCGTAGGCAGATGATGGAGAAGAGGAAGATCACCACATGTCGTTTGGACATGGAAAGGAACAAGGGAGTGTGGATATTATTTCTTCTTTCCTCGAAGACCCAGACTACGCCAATGTTGACTTGCTCCGTGCGGTAATCATTAGCTACATGCTCGCTGCAAGGGACACAATTGCCACAACCCTAACATGGATCTTCTACAAACTTTCCCAAAACCCTAACATCGTGTCAATCATCCGCAATGAACTTTCACCCATTGCATCACGCAAAGTAGCGGTAGGAGTGTGTACCCCGGTGATCTTTGAGCCAGACGATACCAAATCTCTAGTATATTTGACAGCCACCTTGTACGAGACTCTCAGGCAGTACCCACCAGCGCCTGTGTTGCGCAAGACGGTGGCTGTAGATGACATCATGCCGAGAGGCCATGAGGTGCGTGCCGGTGACACCATTTTTATTTCTGTCCACTCCATGGGGAGAATGGAGGGCGTGTGGGGTAAAGATTTCCTCGACTATAACCCACATAGGTGGCTCTGGGATGATGGCAACAGCCTGAGATACGTACCATCTCACAAGTTCTTGGTTCAACTCAGGCCCGAGAATGTGCCTCGGCAAGGACATTGCAGTTATGCAAATGAAAACTGTCATTGCTACAACGGTGTGGAACTTCGATGTGCAACTGGTGGAAGGGCAGAGCATCCAGCCCAAGCCGTCCATTATACTGGAGATGGAAAATGGGCTCATTGTTCAGTTGAAAAAGCGAGAAATGTAATAGGCTCTCGTTGTATGTAAACGTACTTGCCGACCACTAGAGCAGTATTGCACTGCCCATAACCACATTATAGTCGAATAATAAAGGCATACATGCATCGAAATGTGTAACTTTTTTTACGAAAAACAACCAATGTACAACTTTACTCATGTTGTATCAGACACGGTATAAAATCATCAAGACCTGGTGATTCCTCCATATTGTATGTGACTATCTACATGTCACATGTTGCTAGTATGTGGAAGTGACCCAACCGGCTCAAAGTTGTTTTCCCTGTCGATAAGCACAACCTCGACAAGCAGAACATCCCGATGGAACATGCACATGTGCTTAATAGAATAACGGAACCAATTGATCGATGAATGAATAGTCTTGCTTGGAGTGAATTGCAAAAAACATCGACATTTCGGGCTAGGTTTGCAGGTTCCACACATATACGAAATTGTGCCAAAAAACACTAATTTTTTTCATAATTTTTTTGCAAAAAACACTAGTTGCTTGTTTGGAGCGTTTTAAGTGCGTTTATGACAAGAGGGGCCCGCATTCGTCGACGTGGCAGCACTGTTCACACGGCAACGCCGTTTGACGGCGTTACACGCCACTGGCGCACCGGTTCGAGCCGGGCGGGTCAAACACCGCGAAGCGGTGCAAGCCCCACCCCCAGCCCTCACTCTCTCCCGTCCTTCTCCCTCTCTCTGCTCCCACTCGATCGCCGCCGCCGCCCCCTCCCACATCTCCGACCGCCGTCGCCGCCGCGTCGCCATGGTTTCCTGGTCTGATGACGACAGCAGCGAGAACTCTCACCAGTACGCCGACTCAGCTTCAGACGAGGGCATCATCAAGGTGAGTTGCTCGAGCTGAAGCTAGGGTTAGGGTTGCGATTTGTGGATTTTTCTGTTGATCTTGATCTGAAGTTTTGTTGCCTTTCCTTTGCACCTCCAGATCCCTGAGACCATCGATGACTCTGATTTCAAGGGCACCGAACCTGATGTTTTGTGCAATGAACACTCCCTGCCAGCAGAGAGGCGTGTTGCTTTCCAGGGCATCCATACTGGCAGGAGGTTCTTTGCTTGTGCTATGAAGGTATGTGCCAAATTTATGCTAATCTGGTCAATGTTTAGTACTGATTTTATAGTTAGCAGATCTGGTGTGCTAGTTGCTCAGTGAGGTCATTGTTTATATGTGAGCATGTGCAGAGTGTTGTCAGCAGATCTGGCCTATTAGGTAGGTTGCTAATTAGTTATGTATTTTCTGTGATAGTGGGTTAGGGAGGTCATTGTTTATATGCCAGTATGCGCATAGGGTTGGGAGCACTGATTGAGACTTCTTACTTTATAGCATGTGGATTAGTGAGCACTGTAATTGTTTAACTCATTGTGTCATATGACTAGCTCATACATGTTTGTTTAACTCATTATGTTACCTTATACATGTTTGTTACTTTATAGCATGTGGATTAGTGAGCACCTTACACCATTTGTTACTTTGTAGCATTGTGTTACTTTATACCTGTTTAACACTAAAATTACAGGAGGGAAGAAACTGTGGGCTAGTTGAATGGGTTGATCCATTTTGGCCAGCAACAATGGAGAATGCATTGACCAAGTTGTGGGATAAGTATGAACAGTGCAGGAGGGGCAAGATTGAGGACAATCTGGAAAGCTCATTTGCTGTTCACAATCTGACACAATAGAAGATCAAGCTGCAGGCAAGTTATGAGAGGTTGGTTGAAGATGTCAACGGCCTTTTGGATGCCCAGGAGCAGAGGGCTCAGCTGGAGAGAGGTAAGATGCAGAACAAACCTGATGAGAGCAAGCTGCAGCAGAAGTATGATATGCTCAAGAACCTGACAGCTGCTCAAGCCAAAGTCATTAGGAAGATGAAGTTGAAGCTTGCTCAAGAGAAGATTAAGTTGCAAGCCCACATTGATGAGCTTGAGAAGGTTGCCGAGCAGACCAAGCTGAAGCTGAATGGGATCAAAGCCATCTTAGATGAATGAGCAGTATAATGTAATATGCTGCTTATTAGTACCACCAGCATGGTTATGGGATGATGAGTACTATAATTATGGTTATGTAATGACTACTATTAGATGAATGATCTAGTAATATCTGAATTATGGTTATGTAATGTACCTATTTAGCATTAAGCACTATCGTGTAATATGGTACTTATTAGTTATGATTATGTATGAATCTTCTAGTTATGTTGAATCTGATGTTGTTGGTTGGTTGGTTTTGTCACTTTGGTGGGGTTTTCGACGCCGAGAGACCCTAGACTCACTTTGGTGGGTTTCTCGACGCCGGGAGACCCTAGACTCACTTTGGTGGGTTTCTCGACGCCGGGAGACCCTAGACTCACTTTGGTGGGTTTCTCGACGCCGAGAGACCCTAGACTCACTTTGGTGGGTTTCTCGACGCCGAGAGACCCTAGACTCACTTTGGTGGGTTTCTCGACGCCGAGAGACCCTAGACTCACTTTGGTGGGTTTCTCGACGCCAAGAGACCCTAGACTCACTTTGGTGGGTTTCTTGACGCCGAGAGACCCTAGACTCACTTTGGTGGGTTTCTCGACGCCGAGAGACCCTAGACTCACTTTGGTGGGTTTCTCGACGCCGAGAGACCCTAGAATCATAGTAAGCATCATCATCATCCATCTAAGCCAACACCATCACCAGAATCACCAGCATCACAGCCAACATTTTCAGGTTCTCACATCCATCTAAGCCAACATTTAAGATAAACATCCAAGTTGAAAGCCAACATAGGCATCATAGGTTCTGAAAGCCAACAAAGGCATAATCTAGCTGAAAGCCAACATAGGCATCATATGTTCTAAAAACCAACAAAGGCATAATCTAGTTCACAGCCAACACATAGGCATCACATGCCAACAAAGACAAAGGCATCTAGTTCCCAGAAGCATAGAAGTACTCTTTCAACTTGTATGAAGAAGTCCTTTTTCTTCCACTCTGCCTTGGAGCTTGAAAAGTTGACCTGTTTCCTGTAGCAAAGGTAGAGGCTGTACCAGCATTGGTAGCTTTCTTCCTGGGAGACCTCCTTGGGGGAGCAACAGGTGTAGTGGCAGCAGGTGTAGCTTTCTTCCTGGGAGACCTCCTTGGAGGAGCAGCAGGTGTAGTGGCAGCAGGTGTAGGAGCAGCAGTTGATGGAGATGGCCTCTTTCTTGGTGGTGCAATAGCTCTAGGTGCAGTAGTATATGAAGATGGCCTCTTCCTTGGTGGTGCAGCAGCTGTAGATGCATTTGTTGTTGAAGTAGAAGCCTGTGACCTGTTTGGCTGCATTTCAAAAACAGTTAAGGCTTGTGAGTTACAATGGAGACAAAATAAAGAGAATTGAGGTGCTACTATAACTAACCTGATGCTGGTTCATTCTCATAGCAAGAACTGCCTTGAGGGGCTTGGAGCAAACATTGTATCTATGCCCTACAAGTTTGCAGTTGTTGCAAGTAATAGATGCCATCCTAGATGTATCTCTTGGTGTTGGCTTTTCAAATTGGTTTTTCCTCCTCTTTGTTTGTTGCTTCCCAACCTTGTCTTTGAATACTAGAGGCTCTATGTCCTGAGTTCTTGTCCTTGGCCACAGGTTTGGACCAAGCACAGGAAATATGATACGTGCAAATGCTTTTTTATACATTTCCTTTTTGAAGAAATCAGCAACAAAGTCCTCTGGCTGCAACTTAGCTTTCACTATTGCAGAAACTGCATGATGGCAAGGCATAGAAGTCATATCCCATTTCCTACATCCACATGTTCTGTCCAGCAAGTTCACTGAGTAGGTGTTTTCTCCACTAGTCACTTGGTAGATGTTAGGACCATCCATCAAAGTCTGGCACCACCTTGAGTTGTACTTTGTCTCCTCTAACATTTCAGCATAGGTAGGGCAAATCTCCCAGTTTGCTGTCTCTGTCTTTGTTCTATTCTTGTTAAATTTGACCATCAATTTTGTCCTAATTCCTTCTATCATGGTCACTATTGGCTTGCCTCTCACATCTAATATCATTTTATTAAACACCTCACTGATGTTGTTCACTACCAGGTCAGTTTTGCAATTAAAATCCATAGCATGCCTAGCCCAAGTATGAACAGGGATTTTGTGAAGCCATGTCCAAGCAGCCTTACACTCTCTTTTCAAAGCATTCATTGCATCAAGGTGTTCATTCTCAGTATAAGAGTAGCTAGCTGCATCCATGTGTTTCTTTAATTCATCACCTCTAAAACCAGCAGTTTGGAAATTCTGGTAGATATGTCTAAGGCAGAATCTTTGTGGACAATTGGGGAAAACATGGTTTATTGCATTTAAAAGCCCCTGTTTGAAACAATGAAAAATAAAGCTAAGCATTGGTCCTATAAACAATGAAGCTATAGCAATGTGCATATGAAACCATGAAATCTAGTGCAATATTGTATGAGAAGAGAAGTTTACCTTCTGCCTATCAGAGATGATGGTATAATAACCAAACCTCCCACTTTCTCCACCAAGTGCATCTTTAAGCTGTGTTAAGAACCAGGTCCAGCTGTCTTTGTCCTCTTTGTCAACAACTCCAAATGCTATAGGGTAGATATTATTGTTCCCATCCCTTCCTGTTGCAGCAAGGATCTGTTGACCTGTTGACAGCTTGATAAAACAACCATCTACCCCTGCAAAGCTGACAATTGTGAGAACATAGTGTATGTAAAGTGAGCACATAAATAATTCACAACTTAGTAAATGAAATGTACCTATGAATGGTCTGCATCCATTCAAAAACCCTTCTTTGCAAGCACTTAGATAGAAAAAAAGGCCATGAAACCTAGGGTTTTTGCTTGGGTGCTCTGGTACATGCCTAGTAGTAACAATACATCTAGAGCCTGGGTTTGTATCCAACACAGCCTGCAAATAATCTCTTATTCTAGGGTATTGTCCTCTCTGATCTCCTTGGACAACCTTCAATGCTTGCTTCCTAGCCCTGTAGGCCATATGGGTGGACATCTCTATTCCATATTACTTCTTCAGTGTCTGCATTATTGTGGTGACTGGTGTGCCAATATCAACTCTCATCATTGCCACACACTGGTGTGCAACCCATTTTGCAGTGACCTTGGTGTTCTCTCCTACTGCTGGGCATGTGTGCACAAAATTTGCCTTCCTTGTGCAAAAAGTAGTCTCATTTGCAACAACAGAAGCTGCAATAAAGAAAGGGCATTTTGCATTTGTGCACACGACTATGATGCTGTCATTGCAGTTTCTGTGGAACTCACAATTCCTATTCTGAGTTATGTGCAATGTCTGAATTGCTCTTCTAAACTGATACACATCTAGGAAACAAAGTTTTCTGCAAAACTGCTCCTCTGGGTTCTCTCTCTCCTCACTGTACCAGATCCTTGGCAAAGATCTCACTGATCTGCTCTTCCTTCCATTGGGCAGAACAAATTGTACTTCCGCAGCTCCATCATCATATTCCTGCTTCAAAACACCAATGGCTCCTCATCTGATGATGGTGCCCAAACATCCTCAAATCTTTGTTCCAAGCTAGAATGTGACCTCTCTGTTGGCCCTTTTCTAGCTTTCTTCTTCTTTGTAGGCACCTATTGGTGCTCCACCTGCTCATCTTGCTCCACCTGCTCCTCTTGCTCCACCTCCACATGTTGCCCTTCCTCATCTTCCTCATATAGTTCATCCACATCAGTGTCTCCATCAAAATGAATGAGTCGATCCTCTCTTTGCTTCCTCATCTCATTAAGCCTCTGAAGATAGTCCTCATCTGCATCTAGATCTGAATCATCTTCAGTTAGAAGAATTGGTAGCTTCTTCTTAACCTTATTTACATGCTCAGCTGCAATCTTATGTTTCCTAAATTTGCCAATCTTTGTTCTCCTCTTCAACTCCATTAATGTCTCCAGTTCAGCCTGATCTGCTGCATTGGATTGGTCCATGGCAGCATTTGTATCCAGATCATGGTTTGTCCTCTGCTGTGTAGTGTAGAACTGCAATGGCTCTGGCTGACTCTGTATTATACTTTTTGGTGGTGATCTTAAGAGAACACCAGAAGGATTTACTACATACACAGGGTTCTCTCCTATATGGCTCAAAGGAACCTGCTCCTCAACCAGATAGCCTGAGTTCAAATCTGCAGGTCTTGGACTAGTGCCCCTAACGACTGTCAAGTTCACTACATGCTGATCATTGTTAGCAATATGGTCAAGCATTTCATCCACCTTATCATCATCACAAATTTCATCCATTCCTGTAATCCCCACACCAGGATCCCTCAGAAAATACATGAAATCATTAAGCCCATATCCCTCTGTCTCTATTAGGGCAACAAAATTATAATATGTTATGTCTGAAATGCAAACTGATCTCTCCAAATTGTCTCTGTCATGGAAGTGCATTCTAACTTCCCAAACATCATCATCCAAACTACACACAAATAATTAAAATAGCTTAATTAACAGATCACTAAAACAGAGCACCAATGTACTGTAAAAAATGCATAATTCCTAAAACAGAGTAATCAACATTATAATTGCTACAATACAGTACAGTACACTCTGAAAACAACAAACACCTTATGAAAACCACTGTCAAGTTCTGAAAACCAGTCAACTTCACTATCAAACCAATGCAAACTGATCTCTCCAAGTACAATACCCTGCTAACTACTCTGCTGACTACATCATCAACTAGCTACTCTGTTAACTACTCTGTCAACTAGCTACTCTGTTAACTACAATTAAGAGAGCACCAATTAACAGTGCAAAAAAACCTAACCCTAACCCTAACCCTAGAATCGATCTACAGGAAGAGGGAAGAGGGAAGAGGGAAGAGGAAACTCACTACACGCCGCCGAATGACGAGGCAATCCTGTGACTCTCCGACGGATTCTCCTTCACTGCCCTGACCCAAGATCTTGCCGCCGCATATTCGAGACAGTGCTGGGGGCTCTGGCTGGGGCTGCTCGTATCCGACGGCCAGCTAGGGTTTGAGCTCCCGCATATATCTCCCACAGGTGGACCATCGTCTCCAACGCCGGCAGACCCGCCGCAGTCGCCGCCTGCGCGGCAGCCGTCGCCATGACTGAGAGGAGAGAGTGCGGGGGAGGAAAAGAGAGTGAGAGGAGCGGACCGGGTGGGGTACGGCTCGAAGACTAAGCGGCCCGGCTCGAACCGGTGCGCCAACGGCGTGTAACGCCGTCAAACGGCGTTGCCGTGTGAACAGTGCTGCCACGTCGACGAATGCGGGCCCCCCTTGTCATAAACACACTTAAAACGGTCCAAACAAGCAAGTAGTGTTTTTTGCAAAAAATTATGAAAAAAATTAGTGTTTTTTGGCACAATTTCGTATATGTGTGGAACCTGCAAACCTAGCCCGAAGTGTCGATGTTTTTTGCAATTCACTCGTCTTGCTTGAGATCTTGGCTGGTAACTAATACACAACTTGCCAGCATCTATTCCTCACCAGTAGGCAATCATAGCGGATATGCTTGCTATACTCGTCGAACGCTCTAAAGTGGCTGGACAAATTAGTGGTGTAATTCATCATTTAGTAGTAGATGGTTTATCCATTCTACAGTATGTGAATGACACCATTCTCTTTGAGGTTAAAACAAGAAACGTCAAGCTCCTTCTATGCTTTGCCTTTGAGGATTTTTCGACTCTTAAAATTTCTGTAAGACTGAAATTTTCTGCTTCGAAGTGGCCACAGACTCGCGTTCAAGTACGTGAAGATCTTACTTGAACCAGAAGAAACAATTCCATTGCTTTATTTTCTTGCTGATTACAAACAGTTTTATGGTCTTCCTAGGAAGCATGTGGCCTTGCGTGCTCTTTAAATCATGCAATTACTACAGAATAAGCCTTTGTTAGATATAATCTTGATGTTTTTTGTACCTGCATGTTTTGGTTTCTGGTTCTGCATGTAGCGTAGGGAGTCGTCCGGCAAGGTCTCGGCTGAGCGCGCACAACTGTGAGATGCAGCATGGTCGTGAGAAGCGGTAAGGCGTGGCTGGGGCCAGACCGGCTGGAAAAATCAGCTAGAGGAGATCGTCTAGTTTGTTAGCGCATGGATAGGTTAGTTAGCCGCATGAACTTGCAGGTCCTAGAGAGATTCTAGGGAAGAGTTATGCGTGCGTAGGCTGCTAGTGGCCGGATAGTGTACCTGTGTGGCTACTATTTATACAGATGTTTACCTTGGACAAGAGAATAGAGAAAGAAAGAAAAGGCAGGCGGCTGTGTGACTCTTCAGCGAGTGGAGCTTTGGTGCCGAGCGACTCGGCGGCGATGGCGGCTGCCGCCACGGCGGCAACGACGGCGGCGGGGAAAGCTCCCATTCCGGCTGCTCACGAAGACGAACTACGCGGCGTGGGCGATGAGGATGAAGTATCTCTTGCGCGCCAACGGCACGTGGGCTGCCATTGATCGCGAGGACTCCTCCAAGGAGGTCGACGCGGGCAAGGAGGAGACGACTCGACGCTGCTGCGAGTTGCAGAGAAGGAGACCGCGGCCGATGTGTGGGCGGCGCTTCGCTCCATGCAAGTGGGCATCGAGCGCGTCCGAGAGGCGATGATTCAGTCCTTGCGCTCGGAGTTTGATGGCCTCAAGATGGGCGATGCGAAGTCCGTGGATGATTTTTCGGCGAGGTTCACGACGATCGTGGGGCGCATCCGTGAGCTTGGTGGTGCGATGGAGGAGAAGTACGTCGTAAAGAAGCTGCCCCGAGCCGTCTCCAACAAGTTCATCCACGTTGCGTCATCGATTGCATTGTTCGGCGACACGAACAAGATGGCCATGGAGAGGCCATTGGTTCACTCAAGGCACATGAGGAACTCGTCAAGGAGCGGGAGACGGGACGTGAAGAAGAGCAGCTCCTCATGATAAGAGGGCAGGACTTGTCACGAGGAAGGGGCCGTGGCCGTGGCCGTGGCCATGGACGCGGTGGAGGCCGCAAAGACAAAAGTGAGGTACAATGTTACAGTTGTCGTCAACTTGGTCACTTTGCTTGGGAGTGTCCGGAGAAGAAGACGGAGAATGAGGAGAAGGCGCTGTCGGCCGGCTATGGCAGCGACGGACCAGCTCTTCTTTGAAGTTTCTGCATGAATAATGGACATCAAGATTAGGAGGTTGAATGTTAGATATAATCTTAATATTTTTTGTATCTGCATGTTTTGGTTTTTGGTTCTGGATGTAGCGTAGGGAGTCGTCTGGCAAGGTCTTGGCTGAGCACGCACAGCTGTGAGATGCAGCATGGTCGTGAGAAGCGGTAAGGCGTGGCTGGGGCCAGACCGGCTGGAAAAATCAGCTAGAGGAGATCGTCTAGTTTGTTAGCGCATGGATAGGTTATTTAGCCGCATGAGCTTGCACGTCCTAGAGAGATTCTAGGGAAGAGTTATGCGTGCGTGGGCTGCTAGTGGCCGGATAGTGCGCCTGTGTGGCTGCTACTTATACAAATGTAAAGCATGTTTACCCTGGACAAGAGAATAGAGAAAGAAAGAAAAGGCCGGCGGCTGTGTGAGGCAGCTCGGCACCAAATACTTGTGTCTCCATTTGTGTGTGTGTGTGTTGTGAGAAGCAACACCGAGAGGAAGAAGAGGTGAGCTGAGAGAGTCGGCTCCAACACACTTCATCGAACCTTACGTTGTGATCCATCAATGGCACATATTGTTTGACAAGACTAAGATCTTTCATTGGAATTCGGCTTACATGCATGTTCATGCAAAATATCCTCTTTCTTGTATATACTTTTATCATAACATTTGTGGTGTATATAAAAATATATTATTTGTTTGGCCGTATGCATCGTTCAGATGCAGAGGCCAGGGGTCTTCCTCCTTTTCTAAAAAAATATATCATTTGTAATAGCATAGTATTAAAAAAATGGGTTTATTATTCAAACAGTTTTGACACACTAAATATGCTGCCCTCGCACGAGGGCCACCCTGCTAGTTGAAGTAAAAAATGAAATATAACAAAACAATGAATAGCGAACAAGCTGATAGCTAAAACTCAGAATATTTAAAAAGCTAAAGGATGAAATAAAATAACAAGAGAAGATATGGAAAAATAAATAAAGTACAAAAGAGCGGAATAGATGTGCAGATCGTGCTTTTAGTTTTAGTGCACCATTGCACATCATGTGCTCATCTGCCTTAATAAATCGAATATTTTTGAATATTAAATTGGGCTGATCGATTCGATCTCATCCAGCATCCAGCTAGCAGTTAACAAAAGGCAAAGAATTTGCTTGTGTTATTTTTCTAAGGCACTTTGGTCCTTTTGATTAACAAAATTTTGCCATAAAGCTATCCTCGACCACTGCATGTGGAATAATGGAAGGCATCGAGTTAACCGAAGGCATTTCATTGCGCATGAAAAATCACAATAGCCAGAAGAAGAGAATTAGCGCCTAGCCCTCCCCTCGCCTAGCCCTCCCCTCGCGCCGCTGGCCGCTCCGGCCGCGGCGTCCATATTCTGTTAAAAATATGAGCAAATTACTACGAGATTTAATTCGAATTAGCAGAAGATAAATCATGACTACAGTAGCAGAGATTGAACTAATCATGCGAACTAGCATAGTAGATGAACAGATCACATCTAGGGCACATACTAGAAACATGAATTCTACCACGATCTCGAACAGGAGAGATAGAATCACATACGGTGCAGCGGGAGCAGCACCGCCTGCGTTGACGTTGTCGCCCATGTCGTCGAGGATGAGGTTGCCGAGGTCGGGGAAGAAGTCGTCGTTCGCGAAGTCGTCGCTGCCAGCAGTCGCGCGAGTGCGCTCCCCAAAAACCTGATCGCCCCTCTCCCGTACAGGATCACGAGAGGCGGGCTTCCGGAGGCTTGCTGTCCCTTCTCCCGGTGCACGCCGAAAGGAGGGATGGAGAAGACTTGATCGGCGGCGCAATGGACTGGAACGGTGGTGAGAAACCATACGAGAAACGGCGGCGGCTAGGGTAGACGTCTGCCTGACTATATAGTGCGGGCCGGGTAGGTCGTGGGAGTAAACCCCACGTCCGAGTCATCACGATCCAAAAGAACCGGAAACGGTTCAGTAATTAACGCGTCCGTTAATTATTAATTAATGACTCATTAATTTTTCCTGAGCAGCAAAAATATAGACAACGTGCATAGCTCTGTCCTCGGCTCGGCTCAATCCCGCAACCCGCGTCGTGTCGCGACGAGGAGAGGCGTGGCGTGGCGTGGCGAGGCGAGCGAGGAGGAGAAGAGCACGTGTAGGTCTCCTTTTCTAATGCTCATACAAGTGGTAGGAGAGCTCACCTTATAAAGAGGTGCAACTCTCTCTCAACTTATGAGGTGGGACTAAACTTTAGCCTCACTCACTCCACTCACATGTGTGCATGAATGGGCCAAGAGAATTTCAGAAATTTAGTTGGACTTTGGGCCAAAAGCCCACTAGCAAATTCCAACAATCCCCCACAAAGTCTCATTGGCACATTTCACCATTTGGTTCCAAAACATTGTTTATATACCGGTGCTTAGTGGAGACTGTGAAGTTGAACTTCCACTTAGAGATTTATGCTACACTAGATAACAACTTGAATAGTGGACTATGCCTTGAACTACAAGTTTTCTGCGAGACTAGTTTCACACAAATCCTTGACCGGTACTGGGCTGCCGCAAGGCTTTCCCGCGGGTGGAGCGTATACGTCGTACTCCAGGGCCTTTCATGAATTTATTAGAGAGCACCCACTTCTCACAGACTGCGACGTTAACAGTCAAATTCATATAGGTGTGTTCCTCAGGAGATGCTCTGCAGGACAACATCTCTGCTTACTCAAATAAGCCACTTGGAACACATTAAGATAGATATCAACCTGCCATGCAGATCAGGAGAGTATTGCATCTTCACGGAGTGAGATAATTAAAATAAGGATACTCTCCTCCCAGCTGACCAACCGCTTGTCTCCCACTTCTATTTCACGGGATCTCCGATCACATAGAGTGGGTTACCACTATGGACAACTCATGCGGTGGGTCTCAAACCCATCTCCATCGATGCATTATCTATCACATTACGTGATAGACCCTTTGTGAAGGGATCTGCCAAGTTTTTCGACATTTGGATATAATCCAACGTAATAACTCCGGAGTTCCTCAGTTTCGTGACAGATTTTAATCTCCTCTTCACATGCCTTGAGGACTTCATATTGTCCTCAGAACTGTTTATCTTGACGATCATAGTTTGATTATCACAGTTCATCAGGATAGGGGTATTGGTTTTTCAACCATAGGTAAGTCCATCAATAGCTCACGAAGCCACTCTGCTTCAACAGTGGCAGTGTCTAATGATGTAAGTTCTGCTTTCATAGTTGACCTCGTTAAGATGGTCTGCTTGCAAGACTTCCAGGAAACAATGCCACCACCAAGTGTAAAAACATAACCACTTGTGGCCTTAATCTCATCAGCATCAGATATCCAGTTCGAGTCACTATAACCCTCCAGTACCCTTGGATACCCGGTGTAGTGAATCCCATAGCTCACAGTGCCCTTCAAGTAGCGCATAACTCTCTCAAGCGCACGCCAATGATCATCTCCCGGTTTTGACACAAACTGACTCAGCTTGCTCACAACAAAAGAGATGTCAGGCCTCGTGGCACTCGCCAAATACATAAGCGAGCCAATAATCTAAGAATACCTCAGTTGATCTCTAGCAATCCGTCGATTCTTTCGAAGCAACACACTAGCACCATATGGAGTTGGAGAAGGCGTGCAGTCGCTATACCCAAAACGACACAAAACCTTTTCCACATAGTGAGACTGAAGCAGTGTGATCCCACCATTCTCATCTCTCAACAGCTTGATGTTTAAGATAACATCAGCTACTCCTAGATCCTTCATCTCAATACAGCGAGATAAGAAATCCTTAACCTCCTTGATTAAATCAAGTTTGGTTCCAAAGATCAATATGTCGTCGACATACAGACAAAGAATAACTCCTTCGCCCCCACCATGGCGATAGTACACACACTTGTCACCATCATTTACTACAAAGCCGGCAGCAGTTATTGTTCTTTCGAACTTCTCATGCCGCTCCTTAGGAGCTTGCTTAAGGCCATATAAAGACTTTAATAACTTGCACAGCTTTCCTTCTTGACCAGGTACTACAAAACCATCTGGCTGATCCATGTAAATTTCCTCCTTCAACTCTCCATTGAGGAAAGCCGTCTTAACGTCCATTTGATGAACGAGAAGACCATGTGAGGCAGCCAGTGATAGTAGCACCCGAATTGTGGTCAGTCTAGCCACGGGTGAGTAAGTATTAAAGAAGTCTTGACCTTCTTTCTGGGTATAACCCTTAGCCACAAGCCGTGCCTTGTACTTTTCAATCGTACCATCAGGTCTAAGCTTCTTCTTGAACACCCACTTACATCCTACAGGTTTGCACCCATAAGGATGGTCAGTGATCTCCCAGGTCCCGTTAGCTAAGATGGAATCCTTCTCGCTATGAACAGCTTCCTTCCAGTAGTCAGCATCAGGAGATGCATAGGCTTCTGAAATAGTCCTGGGTGTGTCATCCACAAGGTACACAATGAAATCATCACCAAAAGGACTTTGCAGCCCTCTGTCTCTTACTCCTTACAGGATTTTCATTGTCACCCTCAACAGGATTCTCAACGTGTTCCATCGCAATGGTGGGTTCAGGAATTACAGTGAGTTCCTCACTAGATGGAATAGGTATCTCCTGATTTGATGAACTTGACATATCCTTCATAGGAAATATGTCCTCAAAGAAAGTTGCATCATTAGACTCCATAATCGTACCAACATGCATGTCGGATACCTCAGATTTTATTATCAAAAATCTGTAGCCAATGCTATGAAAAGCATAGCCCAGAAGAACACAATCCACGGTTTTTGGTCCAAGCTTGCGCTTCTTTGGAATTGGTATATTGACTTTCGCCAAACAACCCCAAGAACGTAGGTAAGAGTGTTTCAACCTTTTCCTTTCCCATTCCTCAAATGGAGTCATGGTCTTATGCTTTGTGGGAACTTGGTTTAGGACATGACACGCGTTCATTAGCGCCTCCCCCCACCATTCCTTGGAAAGACCCGATGTGTCTAACATGGCGTTAACCAAATCAGTTAGAGTTTGGTTCTTTCTTTCGGCCACCCCATTAGACTGAGGTGAGTAGGGAGGCGTCCTCTAATGGATTATACCATGCTCCACACAAAACAGATCAAATTCATTGGAAAAATACTCTCCAATACGATCGGACCTAAGTCGTTTAATTTTTCGATCAAGTTGGTTCTCTGCCTCAGCTTTATAGTTTTTGAAGAAAGTTAAAGCCTCATCTTTTGATTTCAGAAGATACAGATAACAATATCTAGTGGAGTCATCAATCAACATCATGAAATATCTCTTTCCACCTTTTGTCAGCACGCCATTCATCTCACAAAGATCAGAATGTATAAGCTCTAGTGGCGCCAAGTCTCTTGCCTCTGCAGTCTTATGGGACTTGCGAGGTTGTTTAGCTTGCACACATACTTGGCACTTAGAGCCTTTGATAGTAGAGATTTTAGGAATTAAATTCATATTGTCTAGCCGCGTCATGCAACCAAAGTTAATATGACAAAGTCATGAATGCCAAATATCCGACTCATTATTGTGGCAAACATTATTAATAACTTTAGTGCAAATATCTGACAAAGATAGGCGGAACAAGCCTCCGCACTCATAGCCTTTTCCAACAAATTGTCCACACTTGGAAATTACAACTTTATTGGACTCAAAAACCAACTTAAAACCATCTCGACATAAACGGGAACCGCTAACGAGATTTTTATTGATGGACGGCACATGATGAACGTTCTTCAGGCGCACGGTCTTCCCCGAAGTAAACTTCAGATCGACCGTACCAACACCTCGAACGATGGCATGTGACCCGTTCCCCATCAGCACGGGAGAAGTCCCTGTGGCCTGGTAAGAAGAAAACATGGAGGCGTCGGCACAAACATGTACATTGGCACCGGTGTCAATTAACCAATCAGGGGATTGAAATACTGAAAGGATGGTAGGAAAAATATCGTACCCTGATTCCTTCATATTAGTATCACCGATGACAACATTAGTGGACTTGCTGCCCTTCTCATGTTCGCGCTCCTCAAAGCGGTTAGGACACTTCAGAGCCCAGTGATTAGGATCACCGCAAACATGGCAAAGTTCCTTCCCCTTCTTATGATAATTCTTCTTGAAGTTGGTAGAATGTGATGGCTTGTTCTTTGTATCAAACTTGCCTTTCCCCTGAGTTTTGTTCTTGTTGTTTTTGAACTTATTGGGCTGGAAGTTCTTCTTCTGTACCATGTGGGCACTAGAAGCTCCCTCGGCAACTCGAGCACGTGTGTCCTTTGCTCTCGCCTTCTCTTCAACATCAAGAGTACCAATGAGATCCACAACGGAAAACTCCTGTCTCTTGTGTTTCAGGGAAGTAGCAAAATTGTTCCACGAAGGTGGAAGCTTGGCAATAATGCCTCCGGCAACAAATTTGTCCGGCAACACACACTTGAAGTGCTCAAGTTCTTTTGCGAGCGACTGTATCTCATGAGCCTGCTGTATAACAGAGCGCTCATCAGTCATCTTGTAGTCATAGAATTGCTCCATGACGTACAACTCGCTACCGGCGTCCGAGGCACCAAACTTGGCCACGAGCGCTGCCCACATGTCCTTGCCGTTGTCAAATGACATATACGAATCCACAATGGAATCATCAAGAACACCCAGAAGAGCGCCTTTAAAGAGAGTATCGATCTTCTTAAAAGCTTCCAGCTGTGCTGGATTAAGATCGCCCTCAGGCTTGCCCTTAGTGGCGTCATAGTAGCCCATGGTTTGAAACCAGTAGACTGCTCTCGTGCGCCACCTCTTATATTGCGCCCCCTTAAAGGCAGGTGGCTTCAGATGCGTAGCAAAACCACTCGGAGTAAATTGCCTATAATCAGGTTTTTGGATTGTTGAAAATATGAGCAAATTACTACGAGATTTAATCCGAATTAACAGAAGATAAATCATGACTACAGTAGCAGAGATTGAACTAATCATGCGAACTAGCATAGTAGATGAACAGATCACATCTAGGGCACATACTAGAAACATGAATTCTACCACGATCTCGAATAGGAGAGATAGAATCACATACGGTGCAGCGGGAGCAGCACCGCCGGCGTTGACGTTGTCGCGCATGTCGTCGAGGATGAGGTTGCCGAGGTTGGGGAAGAAGTCGTTGTTTACGAAGTCGTCGCTGCCAGCAGTCGCGCGAGTGCGCTCCCCAAAAACCTGATCGCCCCTCTCCCGTACAGGATCACGAGAGGTGGGGTTCCGGAGGCTTGCTCTCCCTTCTCCCGTTGCACGCCGAAAGTAGGGATGGAGAAGACTTGATCAGCGGCGCAATGGACTGGAACGATGGTGAGAAACCATACGAGAAACGGCAGCGGCTAGGGTAGACGTCTGCCTGACTATATAGTGTGGGCCGGGTAGGTCGTGGGAGTAAACCCTACGTCCAAGTCGTCACGATCCAAAATAACCGGAAACGGTTCAGTAATTAACGCGTCCGTTAATTATTAATTAATGACTCATTAATTTTTTCCCGAGCAGCAAAAATATAGACAACGTGCATAGCTCTGTCCTCGGCTCGGCTCAATCCCGCAACCCGCGGCGCGTCGTGACGAGGCGAGGCGTGGCGTGGCGAGGCGAGCGAGGAGGAGCGCGCGTGTAGGTCTCCTTTTCTCATGCTCATACAAGTGGTAGGAGAGCTCACCTTATAAAGAGGTGCAACTCTCTCTCAACTTATGAGGTGGGACTAAACTTTAGCCTCGCTCACTCCACTCACATGTGTGCATGAATGGGCCAAGAGAATTTCAGAAATTTAGTTGGGCTTTGGTCCAAAAGCCCACTAGCAAATTCCAACACATTCCTCGCCGGCTGCCACTGTGGTACCGGTAACCACCCTACTCCCTCTCACCACGCCTTGTCTCCCTCCCAATGGCGCTCTCTGATGTCAAGTTCGAGCAAGGCTTGGCCTTCGAAACTTACATTTGGAAGCAATATGGGGTGCCTATCAACCATTTCGATGGTGGCAAGCTCAAGGAATTCATCCTAGTGGCTGAGGTGACTCGCTCTAAACTCCGTATCAATGTGCATTTGGTCAGTCTCATGCTTCAATCTTGCTTTGGGGGACATGCGTCTCGTTTCAAAGTTTCTTGCCTTCAGAATTGGTCTTTCAAATTCAGTGTTTCTTTTAAAGATATGGATTTTGCCATTATCAAAGGGGGAAATTGTGCCAATCATCTTTTCAATCTTGATTTGTTTCTTTGGGGGAAGGGTGGTCCTGATTTCCAAAAAGAATTCCGGCTCTATAAGCCAGAGCTTGATCAAGAATGGATCATAGTTGATCGATCTACTGATCATAGATCCTATGCAGCTGTTGTTCAAATCCTAGAATTTTTCAAGATCATGCTTCCCGAGTCAGATCTCCAGCCAGATCTGGTGCTCCACGTCCCCTGTCAGTTTCGGAGCGTCTTGCTCAATCAATGTCTGCCTTAAACCCTGTATTAACTGCACCCAATAATGTGGCTCTTGGGAGGGCGGGGTCTGCAGGATTTCAAAACTCTAGGCCTCGTCAGCCCACTCAGGAGCCTAATAGACTCTTCTGCGTCTGATGCCTTGGACTGGGCCATCTTAGGCCCAGTAGCACAAGCAGGATTAGGTGTAGAGGATGTCGTCGTCTGGGCCATATCAAGGAGAACTGCAGATTCGATGGCGCGATTTCCGAGTCGACTCCCCGCATTCATTCTCCTTCTCTGCTGCAGCAGCCACCTTTGGCTAGTGGCCGTGACACCCGTCAATCGCCACACCTAGACCCACCCGCCAGCGAGACCGCATCCCCTCCTGTTCAGTCAAATCAAGTCATTACCACCGCTATCGACTCGCATTCCCACCAAACTCCACCACCTCTGCAGTAGCCAGCTCCTCCGTCAAGGGTTTCTGCCGTCGCGGCTCTCGTCCATCCATCGGCAATGGCATCGTTCCCCTTCGACCCGACGCCTTTCCTCCCTAAAGGCTTCCATGCGATTGAGGTCGATGGTCGGCCTGCGCGTCACCGTGTTCTCCATGGCAACCTTTTTTCGGCAAATGAAGATCTGGCCATTGCAACAATCATCCCCATGCCTCAAGGTGAAGTGAGTTTTATCAATGTTTGTGAGATCCTCCTCGAGTTTCTTCAGTCAAAGCATATAGGAGTTTTTGCTGTGACTAAGTGTCCGTTTGGGCAAGCTTATGTGAGAGTTAAGAGTGTGGTGCATAGAGATTTTTTAGTTAACAGAGGCCCGCATGCTTATGATGATATCCACATTGTCTTCCAAAGACACAATGGTCTTTGGTTTCCCTGCTGATTTGAGGAATTTCCATGAGCTCTCTAATTCAACTGCGGGCTTTGGACAACTCATGGTTTGGGACAGAGTCAACTCCAGTGACGCTGCTGTAGCATTGAAAGTCAAGATTGATGCTCTCAAGGATGTGCCGGCCAGCTTGCTAGTCTCTGGTGCCAAGAATTTCAGTGGTCATTCTTGGTCTTGCCCTGTAGTGATTTTTGATGACATGTCTATTGGAGGGCCACCTGCTGATGAGGATTTGGTTCCTGTGGATGGAAACCCTCACCCAAGACCTCAAGAACAGTTCCATCATCCCAACCAGAATAATCTTATGGTTGGGCCTGTTGCTTTTCATCTGCTGCAACCTGACAACCATGATCTGCCAGTGAATGAAGATGCTCCTGCTCAAGCTGAGGAAGAGGGGGCTGAGGCATTGGGCCATGCTAGAGCAACATCAGCTAGTTGATGTGGAAATTCAACCTGGAGAGTTCCTTGAGCTGAACGATTTGATGGGCCCCCTAGAAGTGGAAGCAAAGCAGCCAGTGGATGATAACCGTGGTCTAACTCTTTATTTGGGTATGCACAATGCCAATGTTAGCTCTACAAAATCTTGTAATGGAGGACTAGTCTTACAAGAATTGGATGAACTTCTGGCTCCTCTTGTTCTGCCTGAAGCTCAACCTGTGGATCATGCTGTTTTTTATCTCAATCAACCCATTGAGCAACACCCAATTGAGGATTTCAACATCCTTGATGAGCCCATGTTGCTATTAATCATCCACAACCAGGCTTGGAGATGCCAATGCAGGAGCCTCTACTGCAACAAATTGCTGTTGTTCCTATTGTTGCAGGTGAGACAATTGCTACAGAAGAGACAAGTGTTGTTGTTGCCCAGGTCCTTGCTGCAGTAGAGGCAACTGCTGCAGATGGGGCAAGTACTTCTGCTGTTGTTCCAATCATTACTTCTGGAGAGTCAGGTGCTCCTATTGTGGAATCTGCTGCCTCTTTGGTCCCAATTATTGCTCCTACACCACTTGTAGACATGGATGTTAACAATATTTCTATAGTTCTGGCCACTGTAGAGGGCACTATTGCAGCCAATCAGAGAGCTTCATCCTCACCAGATAAATCTGAGGCAGCAAATTCCAGCTCTTCTGCAGGTAACAGTATGGGTGCTCCTCCTGGCTTCCCTTTTCCTATATTAAATGCAAGTTCTTCTGCTCAAGATATTCAGTTGCAACCAACTACATCTTTAGGGAAAGATGAGGAGTTCTTATCCAAGGAAGGGCTGGAGCTTTGGAGCACTCATTTTGCACCAGTGGCCCCTACAGACCTAGTCACTCAGGTACCTATTGAATGGTGCAAATTCATCACTTTTGCTCTGTTGACTGTTGACAATTTTGATTAGGCAAAATCTCTGCTAGCTTCTAAATTATGGACTTGCATCATAGAAGGCTCTGCCAATAATAAAACTTTGCCTTTTGTTATCCCTGAAAAGTGTCAAAATGAGCAGATTCTTTGTTGTAAAAATTCAGTTGTGGAACAAGAAGCTTCTTCTCATGATAGTTTAACTCCTCCGGCACTAAAAAAGGACAACACTCCCCCTCTCCCAGATGCCAGCACCACAGTTGCTGATGCTCAAAGGAAGAGAAAAGACAAAGCACGCATGGTTGAGACCGAGGTAAGAAGGAGTTTTAGATTGCAAGAATTGAACAAAGTCTTCAGAAGGAAATCATGTTCAGACAAAAATTGCTTCCCTTGTTCATCTGACCCTCCAGCTATTGCTACTAAAATTGTTAAAAATCTTGTTGTCTCTTTCTGCAAGGCTGCTGCAAGAGACTGTTCTGATGAGATGCTGCACCAGCCCAAAAACAAGAAGGAGAACAAGGCTGCTGCAAAGGGACCATCAAAGAAGGCTGCTTTCAAGCCTTATGTAGTTTCTCTGTTATTATTCGTGTTAGCAATGAATAGTTTTATTCCTGGGTCCTTGATGAACTTTTGTGATCTATTATTGGTGAAACTTGTGGAACTTGTTACCTCTTGTGGTCTGTTGTCAGTGGAACTTGTTAGACCTAATCCTTTTGTATTGAAATCTAAGACTACTGTTATGCGTTGTGTGGGGGTTGCATTATTGTTTACCTTTGTTATAGTTGCCTTTTCTCTTATGGAAGACAACTGAGGGGTGCTATGTGCTTATGGACTACTATCTTATATCATCTTTTAGCCATTATTTGTTTCACTGTTTTTCTCAGCACATCAGTTTAAGTCATAGCTTCTATCTCCTCTGGATATGAATAGAAACTGGAATCTTCTCAATTGGAACATCAAGGGCATCAATGATAGCAAGAAATGGTTAGCACTGAGAAATAAAATTGATGAGGCGAATGCAGATATCATCTGTCTTCAAGAGACTAAAAACGCACAGTTTGGTTTCAGATATCTCAAGAATTTCTGCCCAAAAAGGATAAACTGTTTTTGATTTTGTTCCTTCAGTTGGAGCTTCTGATGGTCTTATCATTGCTTGGAATGGCACTCTCTTTGAGGGAGAATCTCTCTTCCATAATGACTTCTCCCTCTCCATCGGGCTCATTTCAAAGTTAACTGGTAATTCATGGATTCTAACTAATATCTATGGACCATGTCAAGGTGCAACTAGAGATGTTTTTTGAATTGGTTCAGGAATATTCAGATACCTGATGATACCAAGTGGATAATCATGGGGGATTTCAATTATATCAGATACCCAAACAACAGAAGCAGGACTGGAGGCAATCTCTCTGATATGTTGAAATTTAATGATGCCATCAACAAATTGGGTTTGGTGGAGATTCCACTAAAGGGCAGAAGCTTCACCTGGAGCAATATGCGCAAGCCCCATTACTGGAGAACTTGGACTATGTGTTCACCTCTGAAGCTTGAACCTCCCAATATCCAAACACTTTGGTTCTGCCATTGTCTAAACCTATCTCTGACCACATACCTTGCCAGATATAGATTGGTACACACATCCCCAAAGCCAGAATATTCAGGTTTGAAAACTTTTGGCTACAAATTCAGGGTTTTAAATAGGTTGTTAAACAGAACTGGGAAGAAGACATTCAACTTCAAGACAGTGCTAAAAGAATAACTTCCAAATTCAAAAGGTTCAGGAAATGTTTGAAAATTTGGTCAAAATCCATCTCTCAGCTCCGCATATCCATTGAAGCCACCAATGAAGTCATTTCTTTCCTAGACTCTTTGGAAAATTTCAGAGATCTCACTTTGACAGAATGGAATGGAAGAGAGTTTCTAAAGCATTATCTACTTAAACTTCTGGAGTTGCAAAAGATTTATTGGCAACAAAGAGCTACTATCATATGGGTAAAATTTGGTGAAGCCAATTCCAAATACTTTCAAGCCAAAGCTACTACCAAATATAGGGTCAACCACATTGCAAGTTTACAAGATGATTTGGGCAACACACATCGAGATCACAATGCCAAAGACAATATTCTCCTTAATGCTTTCAAGCAAAGATTGAACAACTCAGTGCCAACTTTTAATCCTCTTAACTTGGGCAGCCTTCTTGGCAAGGATGTGGATCTCTCAGTGCTTGAAACCCCCTTCTCCAGAGAAGAAATTGGTTATGTGGTCAAAAACCTGCCAAATGACAAGGCACCAGGGCCAGATGGTTTCAATACTAATTTCATCAAACACTGCTGGGATATTTTAGCACCAGATTTCTACGACTTAATTGAGGATTTCTATCATGGAAGAATTAGCCTGCAAAGCATCAACTCCTCATTCATAACTCTCATACCCAAGAAAGATGCCCCAACTACTCCTAATGAGTTCAGACCTATCTCACTGCTAAACTGCTCTATTAAGATCATTACCAAGCTTTTGGCAAATAGACCTCAAGATGTTATTCTGAAGCTGGTCCACACCAATCAATATGGTTTCTTAAAAGCAAGATCCATACAGGACTGTCTAGATTGGTCTTATGAATTCATCCATCAGTGTAAAATGTCTGGCAAGGAGATCATAGTCTTGAAACTGTATTTTGAGAAGGCTTTTGATCTTATTGGACATCAATCAATCAAAGATATTCTCATTGCTAGAGGCTTTGGCAACATGTGGCTAATGTGGATGGACATGCTTTTCTCCTCTGGTTATTCTGCTGTTTTGCTTGATGGTGTACCTGGGAAGCAGTTCCTGTGCAAGAGAGGAGTCAAACAGGGGGACCCACTATCCCCTTTACTCTTTGTGCTGGCTGCTGACATGTTAAAGTCTATTCTGAATGAGGCCATGCTCAATAACCTAATAGAAAGGCCACTCCAATCTCATCATTGCCCTGATTTCCCTGTAATTCAATATGTTGATGACATTGTAATGGCTTGAGAGTATTTACTGGCGTGAGAGTTAACTTTGACAAATCTGCTATGGTACCTATCAACACAGGAACTGATGTCATGCAAATCCTTGCTGCAAGATTGGAATGTTCTATAGGGAGTTTCCCTTTCACATATCTAGGGCTGCCTTTATCCCTCTCCAAAACTAAGATGGAAGATTTCTTTCCTGTTATAAAAAGGATTGAAAAGACATTTGCAGGATGTTGAACCTTTTTATCATATGGAGACAAACTTACTTTGATCAAGTCTGTTTTTGCACATCTTCCAAAAAAATCATGTGCACACTTGAGCTGGCCAAGGGAATCATTGCGCAAATTAACAAGGCTTTGAAACACTTCTTCTGGAGAAAGTATGGCATGGAGGATAGAGGTACAACACTTATTTCATGGAACCAAGTCTGTTTGCCCAAGGATCAAGGAGGATTGGGAGTGCTCAACATTGAAATACACAACAAGTGTCTCCTCATGAAACATCTGCATAAATTCCTTCACAAAGAGAGTCTCCCATGGGTTAATCTAATTTGGGAATCTGACTATCCTGATGGGGTGATTTCTGATAGGCCAACTGGTTCATTCTGGTGGAAAAGTATTCTTAAGCTGCCATCTAGATTCAAAGCAGTGACCAAAGGACAGCTTGGAGCAGGTAACACTATTGATTTCTGGTTAGACAATTGGGGTCATGGACTTACAAGAGACAAATTTCCAGAGCTATTTTCCTTTTCCACTCAAGACTCTTTATCCGTTAAAGAGTTTCAACAAGCATCAGACATAAGTGCAAACTTCCTCCTCCCACTCTCAGCTCAAGCCCATCAACAATTTCTTGAATTGCAAGACATCACTCAACATCATCAGATCACCACTCAGGCAGATAGATGGACATATTCATGTGGAAGCAATTATTCCTCTATCAAAATGTACAAGGAGCTGACAATAGGGAAACCAGCCGCATTGATCTTCAAAAAGCTCTGGAAAAATGCAGCTATGCTAAGATATAGGATCTTTTTCTGGCTCTTGCTCCATGACAGAGTCAACACCAGAAATATGCTCCAAAGAAGGACGTTTTATTTGCCCTCCTACAGCTGTGCACTCTGTCAAATGAAAACTGATGAAACTTCTCAACATCTCTTTTGGGATTGTGACTTTGAATTCAATTGCTGGCACTCCATCCTTGGTCCTAGAAATAGAGGTATATCAATTTTTGATGAAGTTTCGATTGCCATTCAAGCTCTACCGGTCCCCATTGCCATGGAAATCATGATCATGGGTTGTTGGAACATCTGGATGCAAAGGAATGAGTAGATATTCAAGGCAAAAGAGGCAACAGTCCAAGCGTGGAAAAGCAACCTCAAGGCAGATCTGCTTCTGCTTCTGCACAGAGTCAAAACTAAATTTAGAGATCAATTTTCTAGTTGGATTGAACAGAATTTGAACTAAAATCCATGATAGCCTCGGGGTTTAAGAAGGAGGGAGTGGGTTGATTGTTTCTATGGGCTGACTTATTATATATTGTACACTATTTTTTAATGACATTTCCGTAGAACGATTGTTCTATGGTTTTGGTTCAAAAAATAATAATGGAACTTGTATCATTCAACCACACACTATATTGTTTAGTGAATGGAATGGAACTTTTTTCATATAAGTTTGTACCTAAACCAATACACCGTTGTTTTGCATACATCTCCTCACGTGTAGTAGGTAAGTTTGATTTCCAAATCCCAAACGATTTCATGTCCTATGGTGCAAATCTGATCCATATATGGGATAGTACTAAACTTCTGAGTTACTAGCTGGCTCCCAGCTGCATGACATGGAGGTAACAATTTCAAGCATGTCATTCGTTGCCCTAGCCATAGTACTCCTCCTTTGGTGTCTTCGTCCCAAGCACAACAAGCATCTGCTGCCTCCCGAGCCATAGAGACTTCCGATCATCGGCAGCCTGCACCACGTCTTTGGTGTCCTCCGGCACAACTTCATGGTGGAGCTGTCTCGCCAGCACGGCCTGCTGATGTTCCTCATGCTTGGTGAGATCCCTACCATGGTGATCTCGAGCGCCGAGATGGCGGAGGTGGTGATGAAGGGCAAGGACCTCATGTTTGCCTCGCGGCCTCACAGCGTGACATTGGATGTCATCGGCTATGGCAACGGCATGGGCATCATCTTTGCCACCTACGGTGACCGGTGGCACCAGGCGCGCAAAGTTTGCACCATGGAGCTCGTGAGCACGAAGCAGGTTATTAATTTGCATACACCATGTTTTTGGGGAAAAATTACTGCGCCTAACTAGTTTGTAAGTGCTAATAGATACAAGTGGACAATATGTTTCAACACATTCAGAGGTCAAGCGTATGGAAGGCATCAGGTCCAAGGAGGTCAGCAACCACCTTAGTTCCATCACCGCCTCCACTGGCACCACTATCAACCTCACCGAGAAGTTGTCTGCACTAAAGAACGATGTCATCGCATGGGTGGTGTTTGGAGGAAAGTGCGTACAGTAAGGCGAGTACCTCCGGGAATTGGAAAAAACCACCGCATTGGTGCGGGGCTTCTCGCTCGTAGACTTATTCCAGTCGTTGCGGCTAGTGTAGCTGCTGATCTCCGGCGAGCCACAGATGAGGAGGAGCTATGGCTGAATCCAACGAATCATGTCCGACATCATTGAGCAATGCAAGGAGATGCATGATGCATTCAGCTGCAACAACGAGGACGACTTGTTGGGCGTGCTGCTCAAGCTGTATGCTCTAACTTTAGAGGCAATAGGCGTCATCATCTTTGTGAGTATTGTTACCAACACCTTCTATCTATTTCTATTTGTTCCTGATAAGGAGGATAAACCCTGTGAGTAGCACTAGCTATTTATTGGGTGATTCATCGTTATCTATCGTATCCGCTCCTCACTTTGCTGGAAATATTACATTTTGTCCATATTTTTCACCGTTGAAGCTAAAAATGTACATATCGTATAACCCACAACAATTGTTCACATGACTTGTTCGCCGGTGGCATTGAGACCTCTAGAATAACATTGGCGTGGGCTATGTCAGAGCTCTTAAATAATCCCAAAACTATGAGAAAGGCACAACTAGAGGTTCCACTGAAGGAAATATACCCTATAGGCAATAATAAAGTTGTTATTTTGTATTTCCTTATTCATGATAAATGTTTATTATTCATGCCAAAATGTAACCGGAAACTTGATACATGTGAAAATACATAGACAAAACACCATGTCCCTAGTATGCCTCTACTTGACTAGCTTGTTGATCAAAGATGGTTAAGTTTCCTAGACATAGACATGTGTTGTCATTTGATGAACGAGATCACATCATTAGGAGAATGATGTGATGGACAAGACCCATCCATTACCTTAGCATAATGATCGTTCAGTTTTATTGCTACTGCTTTCTTCATGTCAAATACATATTCCTCTGACTATGAGATTATGCAACTCCCGGATAGCGGAGGAATGCCTTGTGTGCTATCAAACGTCATAATGTAACTGGGTGATTATAAAGATTCTCTACAAGTATCTCCGAAGGTGTTTGTTGGGTTACCATAGATCGAGATTAGGATTTGTCACTCTGAGTATCGGAGAGAGGAATGTCTGGGGCCTCTCGGTAATGCACATCATAAGAATCCTTGCAAGCAATGTGAATAATTTGTTAGTTGCAGGATGATGCATTACAGAACGAGTAAAGAGACTTGTCATAACGAGATTGAACTAGGGATGAAGATACCGACGATCAAATCTCGGGCAAGTAACATACCGATGAGAAAGGGAATAACGTATATTGTCATAACGGTTCGACCGATAAAGATCTTCGTAGAATATGTGGGAGCCAATATGAGCATCTAGGTTTCGCTATTGGTTATTGACCGAAGAGGTGTCTCGGTCATGTCTACATAGTTCTCGAACCCGTACGGTCTGCACGCTTAACGTTCGATGATGATTTGTATTATATGAGTTATGTGATTAGGTGACCGAATGTTGTTCAGAGTCCCGGATGAGATCACGAACATGATGAGGAGTCTCGAAATGGTCGAGGGGTATAGATTGATATATTGGATGATAGTATTCGTACACCGGAAGTGTTCCGGACTATATTAGGTACATATCGGAGTATGGGTCTTGGGAGGGAGCACACCAGCCCATAGAGGGGTGGCGCCCCCCCCCCCCCAAGGAAGGTGGCCGAATTGGAGTAGGAGGAGGGGGTGGCACCCCATCTTTCCCTTCTTCCCCCTCTCTTCCCCTCTTTCCCCTTCCAGTAAAAGGAAACGGGGGGGGGGGGGGGGTGAATCATATTTGGAGCCCAAGTAGGATTCCTCCTACTTGGGCGCGCCTAGGGATGGCTCCCTCCCCCTCCCTCCTTTATATACGTGGGGAAGGGGCGCCTAGAACACACATCAACTATTCCTAGCCATGTGCGACGCCCCCTTCCACAGTTTACGCCTCCTGTCATATTCTCGCGCTGAACGTGTGCAGAACTCGGAAGTGCCGTATGTTCGATACTTGATCGGTCGGAATGAGAAGAAGTTCGACGACATCAACTGCGTTAGCAAACGTTTCCGCTTTCGGTCTACGAGGGTACGTGGACACACTCTCCCTCTCTTGTTGCAATGCATCTCCTAGATAGATCTTGCGTGAGCGTAGGAATTTTTTTGAAATTGCATGCTACGTTTCCCAATAGGGGCATCTGAGCCAGGTTTATGCTTAGATGATCACTACTAGGGAAAAGCCTATATACAGGATCTTACCAGCAACGCATTTTAAAATAAGGCGCTGCTGCAATGTAGCAGTAGCGCGCTACAGCAGAACTCGCTGCTGAAATAAACGTAGCAGTAGAGCGCCTCCTCTAAGCCGCGCTACTGCTATAATTCCCACGACCCCGCCGCGAAGCTAGTTATAGCAGCAACACGTTAGTTCGAAGTGCGCTACTGCTAGGTAGTATAGCAGTAGCGCCTTTACCTACAGCGTGCTACTGCTAAAACTAGCTATCTCCCACCACCCACGCTCTCCTCTATCCGATCCACACTCACACTCACACTCACTTGATCTCCCCTCACCCCCCCCCTGCGTCGGTCCTCCCCCGCCGGCCGCCGGTGTCGCCTACTCCTCCTCCCTCTACGCCTCCGTCACCCCCTCCTCCTTGCTGGACTCGGTAGCGCCCTCCTCCTCTGTCCTTCCTCGACTCGCCACCGATCGGCCCCTCCTCGCTCCGCCCTTCCTCCTTCGTCCTACTCTGTCCTCCCTACTCCAGTCGCCCCTCCTTCTCCCTCCTCCCTCCTCCATCCACAACCCCTCCTCCCTGCTACATTTTAATTTAGTAGGCTAGTTCATATGCAACATTTTGATTTAGTTGATTTAGTAGGCTAGTTGATTTAGTTGATTTAGAAAATTTTGATTTAGTTGATTTAGTAGGCAAGTTGATCTAGTAGCCTAGTTGATTTAGTTGATTTATAGAACATTTTGATTTAGTTGATTTAGTAGGCAAGTTCATTTAGTAGGCAAGTTGATTTAATAGGCTAGTTGATTTGCCTGCTAGCTTATGGTTCTATTCTAGAAGGTGTTAGTAAGCTATGAAAATATAACTGAAGAAGAACCAAAAAAATCACATGCTACTGTTTTTCTTTCCTGTGAAGTGGATCGTTAATCCTTTGCTCATATTGCTTTAGGAAAATGGCGCCACCACCAGCACCACCATGTCGATTGTGCAAGTCAAGGTGTGCCAGCAGCCTTGCAATTGGCAAGCTGTTCGACATCTACTTCTAGCCGAGTTTTCGTCATGTGGCGGTAAGAAATTATATGAAATGTAACAACTATTTTATTTTTAGTGTTGGCATTACTGCATTGTGTCATTTTGCTTTTTTTACATAGATCGCCCCATGCAATGTGAGGTTGAAATTCAAGAAGCTGGCAGGAGACACTGTGACATTTGAGGCTCCTGGGGGAGGGGGCGTACACTATGGAGGTCGAGAAAGGACGCAATATTTCGCAGATTGGAGGGGATGGATGGGCCTGTTTCCTCGCCCGCATGTGTCTTACTGGTGGTGAGTTGATCAGCTTCTCCTTCAGAGCAGCCAAGCTGGCTGTCATTTATATCAACCTGGTGGAAGATGATGAAGATGACGAAGATGGTGAAGATAATGAGGACCACTCGGTGAAGATGATGAGGACCCACTTCATGAAGCCATCGTAGCTCAAAGAAGGAGGCTGAGCGAGGAGGAGGTGTGCAACCTATGGGACATAATTCCACCACGTGCTGACTTTATCGGGGTGCCATTCGTGACCCGCCTGACAAGTACCATGGTCGATCGACATGATATGGTATGTTATACTTACAAATGAAAATTATCCGATGATATGCTTAGTGTAGAGTCCAATGTTTTGTTCTGTGGAATCTAGTCGATGATATGCTTTAGTGTAGAGTTCAATCACATGCTTATTAGTGTAGAATCTAAGGAACTATTAATACTGTAGATAATCCATATATACTTATTTGCAAGAGTATGTGCGAGGCTATTTATTAATTGATATGTTTTACTTATTCGGAAATTGGCAAAAAGCCTATCTGTGAGTTATGGTATCGAGCCTGATGAAGAAGGCTCAGCTGGACTACGCCTTATCACAAGGGGCTCCGTCACAACCTGTAACTCCCGTGTGGACACGGACGGTCGCACACACTTAAACTCGGTTGGGTGGAAGAGATTCCTCGGTGGCAAAAATCTTCGTGTTGGACAGGCCATCCTAATTACTATCAGGAACACCAACTGCCCAGGCTTGAGGATGATGATCGTATTCGATATCATCTAGAACTACATATGTGTGTGTGGCTATATCATCTAGAACTACAAATGATGATCGTCGTTGATATCATCTAGAACTACATATGATGATCGTCATCGATATCATCTAGAACTACATATGATGAACGTCGTCGATATCACCTAGTACTGCTTGAGGATGCATGTTGACTATATATGAAATTGTTATCTAGTACTCCCTTCATTCCAAATTACTCGTCGTGGTTTGAACTAAAAGCACGTCGAGTAATTTGGAATGGAGGGAGTACTACCTAGTACCTATAATGCTTTATGAAATTGATATCTAGTAGTACCTAGTATCTGGAAATTGCAGTTTATTGAAACCAAAATGGGGGTAGGAAGCAGGGGAAAATGATGAAAGATATAGCAGTAGCGAGGGGCTAGGAAACCGCTATAGCTAACTAATAGTAGCGCATTCCAGAAAAGCGCTACTGATATGGTCAACAGTAGTAGCGCGGGTGCAGACCGCACTACTACTAACAGTTAGCTGTCGCGCAGTAGTAGTAGCGCGGCTGCCCGTGCTGCTGCTAGCCTCAAAACCCGTGCTACTAGTAGGATTTTTTTTGAAATTGCATGCTACGTTTCCAAACAGTGGCATCCGAGCCAGGTCTACGCGTAAATGATATGCACGAGTAGAACACAAAGAGTTGTGGGCGGTGATCATCATACTGCTTACCACCAATGTCTTATTTTGATTCGGCGGTATTGTTGGATGAAGCGGCCCGGACCAAACTTACATGACCACGTTCATGAGACCGGTTCCACCGACAGACATGCAATTAGTTTTGCATAAAGGTGGTTGGCGGGTGTCTGTTTCTCCAACTTTAGTTGAATCGAATTTGACTGCGGCCGGTCCTTGTTGAAGGTTAAAACAGCAAACTTGATAAATCACCGTTGTGGTTTTGTTGGGTTGGCATAAATCGAGATTAGTCACTCCGAGTGTCGGAGAGGTATCTCTGGCCCATCTCGGTAATGCACATCATAAGAAGCCTTGCAAGCAATGTGACTAATGACTTAGTTGCAGGATGATGCATTACAGAATGAGTAAAGAGACTTGCCGGTAACGAGATTGAACTAAGTATGAAGATACCAACGACCGAATTCGGGCAAGTAACATACCGATGACAAAGGGAATAACATTTAGTCATCGTAGAATATGTGGGTGCCGATATGAGCATCTAGGTTCCGGTATTGGTTATTGACCGGAGAGGTGTCTCGGCCATGTCTACATAGTTCTCGAACCCGTAGGGTCCGCATGCTTAACGTTCGACGACGATATGCATTCTATGAGCTATGTGATTTGGTGACGAATGTTGTTCGGAGTCCCGGATGAGATCACGGACATGATGAGTAGTCTCGAAATGGTCGAGAGGTATTGGATGATAGTATTCGGACACCAGAAGTGTTCCAGAATGTATCGGGTACATATCGGAGTACCTGGGGGGAGATATGGGCCATATGGGCCTTAGGAGGGAGCACACCAGCCCATAGAGGGGTAGCGCCCCCCCACCCCCCACCCCAAGGAAGGAGGCTGAATTGGAGTAGGAGGAGGGGGCGGCGCCTCCCTCTTTCCCTCCTTCCCCCTCTCTTCCCGTCTTTCCTCTTCCGGTAAAAGGAAGGGGGGGGGGGGGGCGAATCCTACTAAGAGCCCTAGTAGGATTCCTCCTACTTCGGCGTGCCTAGGGCTGGCTCCCTTCCTCTCCCTCCTTTATATACATGGGGAGGGGGTGCCCAGAACACACATCAACTATTCCTAGCCATGTGCGGCGCCCCCTTCCAAACTCTATGCCTCCGGTCATATTCTCGCAGTGCTTAGGCGAAGCCCTGCGCGAATCACTTCACCATCATCGTCACCATGCTGTTGTGCTGACGGAACTCATCTACTTCCTCGACACTCTGCTAGATCAAGAGCTCAAGGGACGTCATCGCGCTGAACATGTGTAGAACTCGGAGGTCCCGTACGTTCGGTACTTGATCGGTCGGAACGAGAAGAAGTTCGACTACATCAACCGCGTTAGCAAACACTTCCGCTCTCGGTCTACGAGGGTACGTGGACACACTCTCCCCCTCTCGTTGCTATGCATCTCCTAGATAGATCTTGCGTGAGCATAGGAATTTTTTTGAATTTGCATGCTACGTTACCCAATAGCTACAAGTGGTAGGTCAGCAACAATCTGTCATAACTAACAATGACCTTGGTGACCTCCACTACATGAGAATGGTGATCAAGGAGGTCTTGAGGCTGCATCCTCCCGCTCCTCTACCCCCTCCCCCCCTCCCCCCGCGCGAAGGAAGATAAGACCGTGAAATCATGGGATATAAAATTTCTGAAGGCACCAACGTACAAGTTCATATATTTGCGATGTGTCGGGATTGCAAATATTGGGATTTCCCTGAAGCATTGAAGCCAGAGAGGTTCAAAGAGAGCAGCACAAATTATATGGTGACACATTTGGAATTCACACCTTTCAGGGACGGGGGACGACAGTGTCCTGGAATGTTGTTTGGCACATCAACCGTGGAGATTGCATTGGCAAATCTTCTTTACCACTTTGACTGGGTGAACCCTGGTGGGCCTAATACAGGTTATTTGACATGTTTGAGAAGTTCGGGATCAATGTACGTAGAAAGTTCAATATAGAGCTTAGAGCAACCCCATATGTGCCTTCCAAAGTTCCATAGATCTATGGACATGTTGACACATGGAAGAATTGGCTCGCTCATAGGCTCCCTCTTCTAGTCGCCCTCTCTGCTCTCTCGACCAACCTTCTCTTGGTTGTCTTGATCCTCTTCTATGTGATACATTCGTCCTTGGGCCCTTTTCAGTGAAAATCCATGTGGGGAACCTCTCCCCAAGGTGAACAGGTGAATATTTGAATAAAGAATTTGTCTCACGTTGAACTTCTATACAGTCAAACAAGAAAAGCTCACTCAAATACTTGTGTGACATTGACTTTCTGCATGGGCCTTTCAACACGTTGAAATGATAGAAATGACGTTTGTGCCTTCTTTAGTTATAATATGTAATGGATTTATTTCACCTTTTCACTTAGCGGTTCTACTATTCCTTAGGCAACAGAGAAAACTTTTGCGATCAATCGATTTGGGCTAGAGCAAACAACATGAGAGAGGTAAGCATGAGGGGAGCAAAAGAGGCTAAAGACGGCACAACGAATGACATCAAGGCCAAGACAAGAGCGAACGGAAGCCGGGGATGATATGGTTGGTCGTGGCATGGCGCAATAACATCGTTCATCAATGGCGACAACTTCTTGGTGAGATTGACAGTGGTGCCAGTCAAGGCAGATGGAGGCTGTTGACCTCCTCGGACCTGATGCCTTCCATACGCTTCACCTGTGTATGTGTTGAAACATATTGTCCACTTGTATCTATCAGCACTCACAAACTAGTTGGGTGCAGTCATTTCCCCCCAAAAGGATGGTGTATGCAATTCAATAACCTGCCTTGCGCTCAGGAGCTCCATGGTGCCCTGGCCCAAATCATGGTACTCCTGAGCGCAAAGCAGGTTATTGAATTGCATACACCATCTTTTTTGGGGGAAATAGTTTTCTTGGTTTGCCATGGCGCGTGGAGGTAAATGTAATGGACATCTGAACATTTTCTCAAATTCCTAACGCGAAAAATATTTTGAAAAGGTGTTTCTTAAAAAGCGAACACTTTCCAAATTTAAGAAGAAAATTAAAAAGCTTGAACAAAGTTTTGATAAAATGAACACTTTTTAAAATCCGGAACACTTTTTGTATTTAGAGAACAAAATTTTGAAATCGAGAACAAAATTTGAACATGAAGATTTTTTAAAGCCCGAATATTTTTTTAATCTTGAGAACAAATTTTGAAACGGAGAACAAATTTGGAATAGCAGAATTTTTTTAAATCTTGAGAACAAATTTTGAAACATACAACAAATTTGGAAGCACGAACAATTTATTAAAGCACGAACATTTTTTTGAATCTTGAGAACAAATTTTGAAATGTAGAACAAATTTGGAAGCGTGAACAATTTCTTTAAGCACGAACATTTTTTGAATATTGAGAACAAATTTTGAAATGGAGAACAAATTTGAAAAACTCCGACTAAATTTGGAAGCGGGAACACTTTTTGAAAACGTGAACAAAAAAGTTGAAGTCTGGTACATTATATTAATTTCGAATGTTTTGAACTTTTTTATGCAACGAGAACAATTTTTGAATTTTGATAATATTTTTTAAAAAACTGAACATTTTATGGAAAGGCAAAAAAAATTTGAATATTTTGAAAAAAAAAGAGAAAAGAAAAAGGAAATTAAATAATAAACCAAAGAAAGAAAACAAACAGAAAAATAAGAAAAATAAGAAAATAAAAGAGAAACAGAAAGGAATTTGAAAATCTGAAGAACAAAAAGGAAATAGAAAGAGAAGAAAAGGAATTGAAAAAATGAAATAAAGAAACAGAAAGACAAAGAAAGAAAAAAAAAGAGAAAGAAAAAAAGAAACAGAAAAAAAACCCAGTGAAAAACCGGTTCAAGAACCTTTTGGAAGGTTCCCAAACCCGGTCAGGAACCTTCCAGAAAGTACCGAAACCGGATACTGTAGCGCATGTACTATCTCATAGTTGGGCCGGCCCGTCTGGACCGCTAGGTCGCTCGCCTCTGTGCGTTCGCTCGACAATCTACCGCAATGAGCGTCCGCTAGGATATTCCTGTGCGTCCTCTCTCAACTCAAAAAAAAAAATACGTGTGCGTCCTGTGCGTCCTGTGCGTCCTGTCATCTCATAGTTGGAACAGCCGCTGCACTGGCTTTAATCTGCAGATTAGATCCGTAAGTGGTACTAAAGGTGACTTTTTCATCTAATTTCTATTCTGCTTTAATCTAAAATTCCTATTCTCCTATTATCATAGGGTTTGTTTGCCGTGTTCATATTTTTATAATTGCTTGATGTTCTGGGCGGGTAATTTAATCTTATGGATTACACAATCTAGATTAGGCCTCAAGTCACATCCCATCATAGTATCAAGTAAGCTATGAAGAAATATCTGTCTTTTTGTACTGTAATTCCTCTATGTTAGTACTAACTATCTCTTGTTATTTGCTAATCTCAAATTGCAGATAGTAGGAATATAATGGAGCATTTTATGAATTTTAAAAGGAAAATAGAGAGGTAAGTATTTTTATAATCGGCGCTTTATTATGTTACATTGGTAAATATGATTTTTAATTACGTGAGGCTACTAGAAAAACATTATAAATATATTACTTAATACGAGCAACACATTTTTAGCCATATATTATTGTTACTTTGTTTTTCAGGTGGTACACTAGTGCTATTTGTTCGTGTTGACCCCAACGACCTTTTATCATGGCTTCACCCCTGATAGTGCCGACCTTGGGCGCTTGGTGTCAGCGGTCTCCACAGGGGGAAAAGATGATGCCCATGCCGCTGCCATAGCCGATGACGTCCAGCGTCACGCTGCGGGGCCGCGAGGCGAACATGAGGTCATTGCTCTTCATCACCACCTCCGCCATCTTGGCGCTCGACACCACCACGGTGGGGACCTCGCCAAACTTGAGGAACATCAGCGTGCCGTGCCGGCGAGACAGCTCCGCCATGATGCGGTCCGGGTGGATGCTGAAGGTGCGGTGGAGGCTGCCGATGACCGAAAGGGTCCATGGCCCCGGAGGCTGCAGATGCTTGTTGGGCTTGGGACAAAGAAACCAAAGGAGGAGTGCTATGGCTAGGGCAACAGAAGAAATGCTTGAAATTGTTACCTCCATGGCATGCAGCTGGGAGCTAGTTGGCGTTCAGTTTATCAACTGATCAAGCATAATCGTCTCTTTGTGGTATGTGTAAAAAAGATTAAAAAAAATGCCTCGTGAATAGCTATAATCAAGCATAAAAAATCGTCTTTTTTACACAAGTCACAAAAATGTCCTTTTTCATCCAAACTTTGGTGCACACACATATATTGTCCGGATTAACACGCGAGATTTTTTCTTCAAATTTTTTAACTTTGTAAAATGTGTATTTAGACAATGGTTGCATATACACCTATGAGCCAAACTGAATTTCCGGGTACCATGCATATTCATTATCGGATATACAGTAAGGGGTACGACATTGGTTGGGATTTGGAAATCAAACTTACCTACTACTCCCTCCGTCCGGCAACATAAGATGTTTCTGCAAGCTGCAAAAACATCTTATATTGCGGGACGGAGGGACTACTACACATGTGGAGATGTATACAAAATAACGGTGCATTGATTTAGGCACGAACTTTCATGAAAAACTCCATTCCATTCACTAAACAGTACAGTGTGTAGCTTTATGGCAAAAATTTGTTAATCAATAGGATAAAAGTGCCGAGCACGAGGCAAATGGACGCCTTAGAAAAAATAACATCAGGCAAATTCGTTGCCTTTTCGTAACTGATAGCTGGATGCCGGATGGGATCGCATCGACCCGCACAATTTAATACTCAAAATATTCGATTTAGTAAGCCAGATGAGCACATGATGTGCACTGGTGCACTAAAAGCATGATCTGCACATTCTGCTCTTTTGTATAATCGTTTATTTTTTTCCGATATCTTTTCTTGTTATTTTATCCTTTAGCTTAAAAAAATGAGTGTTAGTTATCAGTTAATTCTCTGTTCACTGTTTTCTTATATTTATTTTTACCTGAACTAGCTAGCAGCCATATCTAGTGTGTCAAAACAGTTTGAATGATAAACCCATTTTTCTAAAAAAAACCATTATTCATATTATGCTATTACAAATGATATATTTTTAAACACACCACATTTTGTTATGGTAAAAGTATATACCTGAAAAATGACATTTTGCATGAATACGTAAGCCCAATTCCAACCAAAGATATTAGACAATATATGCCATTGGTGGATCATCGCATAAGATTCGATGAAGTGCTTATTCTGGAGTCATTGCGTATTCTAAGAAACACGCAAGATCCTGAAAGCATAGAAGGAGCTTGAGGTTTCTTGCTTTATCCTCAAAGAGAATTGTGTCATTTGCATACTGTAGAATGGATTACAACACTAATGTGTTCAGTCATGATGTGTCTACTACTAAATGATGAATTACAACACTAACGTGTTCACTCACTATAGCGTGTTCAACAAGTATAGCGAGCATATCCGCTGTGATGTCGAACATGAGTATACCTGTGAGGGCTAAATGCTGGCAAGTTGTGTATTAGTGACCAGCCAAGATTTGAAGCAAAACTGTTCGTTCATCGATTAATTGGTGCTATTATTCTGCTAGGCACCCATGTGTAGCATAGGCGGTTGGGGAAGCAACTTTGAGATGGTTAGGTCACTACCACGTACTGGCAACATATCACATGTAGATAGTCACATAAAATACAGAGGAAACACCATGTCTCGATGTTTTTATACCGTGTCTCATACAACACATGTAATAAATGACGGTATGTACATTGGTTGTTTTTCGTTGAAGAAAGAATTTTTTTTATTCATGCATGCCTTTATTATTCGACTATTATGTGGTTATGGGCAGTGTAAAACTGTCCCAGTGGTCGGCAAGTACATTTACATACAACAAGAGTCTATTACATTTCCTGCTTCTTCAACTTAACAATGAGCCCATTTTTCATCTCCGGTATAATGGACTGCTTGGGCTGGATGCTATGCCCTTCCACAAGCTTCACATCAAAGTTCCACACCGCTGTGGCAATGACAGTCTTCATTTGCATGACTGCAATGTCCTTGCTGAGCCACATCCTCGGGCCTGAGTTGAAGGCCAAGAACTTGTGAGATGGTACGTATCTTAGGTTGTTTCCATCATCTGTGAGCCACCTATGTGGGTTATAGTCGAGGCAGTCTTTACCCCACACACACGCCCTCCATTCCCCAGATGGAGTGTACAGAAATAAAAACGGTGTCACCGGCATGCACCTCATGGCCACTCGGCATGGTGTCATCTACGACCACTATCTTGCGCAATACAGGCCCCGGTGGGTGTAACCTGAGAGTCTAGTATAAGGTGGCCTTCAAATATACTAGAGATTTGGTCCCTCTGGCTCAAAGATCACCATGGTATCCACTCCTACCGCAACTTTGCATGATGCAATGGGTGAAAGTTCATTGCAGATGATTGTCAAGATGTTAGGCTTATGAGCGCGGATGTAGAAGATCCATGTTAGGGTCGTTGCAACTGCGTCCCTTGAAGCGAGCATGTAGCTAACAACAACAGCACGGAGAAAGTCATCATTGGTGTCGTCCAGGTCTTTGAAGAAGGAATAAATAATATCCACACTCTCTTGTTCCTTGCCATGTCCAAAGCGACATGTGGTGATCTTCTTGTTCCGCATCATCTCCCTGACAAGCTCTCATAGCACCATGTGTGCCTTGTCGGGCTTTCTCTCAGGGCCAATGTTTAGCCACCTCATCGACTTCCAGCAAGAAGCTGGTATCATGATCCTAAAAAAGCCCACCTCCATCACTGAGTCCAGGGCAACTGCTGCGTCCATGGGTGGCACGTCCAAGTATAGGAGGCCAGGATCCACACCAAAGAGAGGCATAGTAGACAGATCAAACATAAGCCTCGACATCAATTCTTGCATATCAAATGAAGTGTCAGTGATCGCCAAGTGGGTGAAGAATGGAAGGAGCTTGTTCTTCAACTTGTCACAGAGGCATGCCGCCACACTAGCAACCATCCACCGGCTGCTGAGAAAGCTCTTGCATTTCGCATGCGGTCGGCGGCATGGCTCACTGCCAATGGTGAAGAGGCTGCCACCCATGATGTCGAAGATATCGGCAAACTCCACGCCCTGGGGGTAGTTGGCGTGGTTCGATGTGAAGATGTGTCGGGCATTCGCTGGGTCGCATGTGATGAAGAAACACATCCTGGTACCAGGTGGTCCATGCACCCTGAAGTTGTGGCCTGATCTGGCGAGGACCAGGGTGAAAATAGTCATACAGGTTGTGGAGGTTGGCCATGAAGGATGGGAACATGTGCAATATTGGAAAGTTTTGTGGGAAGCATTGTTGGGTCCTTTGATCTACAACCAACCCTGAGATACAAGCAAATTGGAACAAGTAGAACGGGTAATGTGGAGATGAACATAATTGACATTGTTATCAGTAGTGTGCGATATGCTACTACGTGAGATTTATTCTTCAGTTAGCATGGCTATGGCTTCATATATAGACGCTTTCCCTCCATCATAGTGATACTACCTCAGTTTATTGGTACTATACCTGCTAGTATTCTCAGTTAGTGTCAACATAACTCCACTTAATTGGGCTCAAAAGCAGGTGACAGTTGGCAGATTTGGCGATAAGTATGTGAAGTACAATACTTGATAACTTTCATGGAAAATTGGATCAATCCTTACTTAGCTCATCGGGCAATAGTTGAGTTTGGCACTACTTGATAAGTGTCAACATAGTAAATAACTACACTTCATTGGGCTCAAAAGCAGGTGGGTTGGCAGATTTGGCGATAAATATGTTACTGTAACTGTTAAGTGCTGGTCCGGCACGTGCCCGCACCACGGCGAGTACTGCCTGGACAAGCACACATCCATGGCCACCGCCCATCCGAGCAGAAATGATGCGCATCATTTGCGCTCCAGCCGGAGGGCTCTCTACACCTTTTTTTTCAGAACCGGCAGTTGTTCTGCCTATTTCATTAGCAGGGGAAGCTAAGAATATAAGTTAAAGTAACAAGGAGGAAGAAAAAGTAAACCAATGTCCAGTTCAATAACAAACTTGGATATACAAGTATTATATCATCTCTTGCCAAACAAAATAAGTATGGTCTCAGGCGATTGAGATTTCCCTTTAAAATACGATTATTTCTTGTTATAAATAGGTCACCTCTTTTGCGGTTTTGCAAATATTGCTCTACCAAACCTTGATTGAACTAGCCTCAGTCGGCACGCAATAGACTCTGATCAAGTACACTCTTTGATCCCGTTGCAAAGAAGAAGTACTCTTAATCCCATCGCAAAAATAAGTACACTGTTGATCGATCGACACAATATATATAGTTTTTACGAAAGCTTCAGATCACCAAACAATCACTACTGTCGCCAGAACGAGCTGCCAACGTGTCATTGTTGCCGCTCCCTTATAGGAGCCGGCTTGACCTTGTTGATGATGACCGGGAAGTCATCATGCACGTGCCCCGACAAACATCCTGGACACGTATTCATCGGCATTCCTTGCATAGATTTGAAGCACCAAACACCAAATCAAGTCACATGACAAGAAACCCTAACCACGCTGCCCCAAGAAAACATCATGAATCTATACCCGAGCTCCCTCCGCAACGTCCAGACGGATGAATTCGAGGAGGATTGGAGCATGGAAGACAAACTCGAAAAAGAAGCTTCGCCATCTAGTCAAGTGTCGCACTTGCGAGGACTAAAAATACCAAAACTATACTACTAACCGCAGCAGAGGCATCGGGATTTAACTCTCCATCACCAAGGCTCCCAAGTGGCAGGCAGAGGGGAGGCAAATCCATGGGCTCCCTGGTGAAGCTTGGAGGGGAGAGTTTGCCCTAACCGCTTAAGGTTTGGGGTGGAAAACCAAAAATCCGTTTTTTTTGGCACAATACATGTGGCTATAAGGAGGTCATCATCGACGTCTATGTCCACAATTAGAAGATCTGTGCAATCCAGCCACATGTGTATTTTCTCATTTGTACGCCGCTTACTTAATTTCCTTTCTTGAGAGGATCCGTAGCAGTAGTGTGTGCCTGGCTGGCTCAACTAATTTTTAGTGCTCTTGATTTCATATTCCCTATTCTTTTTATAGAGCAACATTCATGATGTGAGCAATTGCAGAAGCTAATTCACAATGTGGCCTCACGCTTGAAAAGCCGAGGTAACCAGCTTCCTGATGACCATGACTGGTGGTGTGATTCACCTAGGTTTCCCTTTTGCTCTTACATTTGCAATCTAAAGTTTGTGAAATCATTGAGATTACAAAATAAAAATATTTAAAAATTGGTAAACTTATTATAGTACGTGTTTCTAAAATTTATGAGAAATATGATTTTGTGTTCCTGAATTTATGAAATTATTGAGGATACTAAAATATATGTATATACATTTTTTTGAATTGCTGAAGTATGTGTCTTAAAAAAATTGAATATGATTTTATGTTCCTGAATTATTAAGATTATTGAGATATGTGTTTCTAAAATTTAAAATTATTGAAGTATGTGGTTTTAAAATTTGTGAATTACTGAAATATGTATTTATTAAAATACAAAGAAAAATAGTATTTCTGGTATGAATATATTATTATTCTATATTTTTGCTAAAAAACATTTAGACATTTTTTTACTATTTCTGATATATGAATACAAAAAATTAATTAGACAAAAATATTTACCGTCTAGAGCATTGCAGACGCAAGGTGAAAGGATCTGAAAGCGGGAAGTAGGTTTCTGCGCTAATCATCATTAAATAACTTCGGATCGTATGGGTGGATTCAACGGAAAATAAACTCTTTCGGACGTACTCTTATCTTGTGATTGTTAAGTCCTCCTGCATTCACCATTATTACCTATTACGCCGTACAATTAAGTACAAGCAGTGCTGGCCAGTCATGCCAACAACTAAAATGGACTTCTCGTACTAAACGAAGTATATTCTTATGAAAATCTTATATGTTGTAATATTATTATGTTAGGTCATGAACATTTTTCTCACATGGGAAGGATACATATGGTCGACTAGTTTATATGGTGTTTTTGGAAATGTCAGAATAATCATTTGTCCTCACATAAAATATTATAGCAGATGCTTAGCACACAGGTGATATTTATATAACAAAATATTAACGAAGACCATAGACCATTAATATTTGTATTGTGTGACATGAATAGATATGATACTTAAATCTTCGTCCTCGAGCAGTCTCAACACACTAAAGACAATACCCTCTTGCATATGCAAGTGCCATTGTGCTAGTTCTATATAAAGATCTGTAGTTTCTAGGACTGAAAACTACAAGAATATACTGATAATTTCACAGTCGCACCCAGGGGTGGGGGGGGGGGGGGGGGGGGGGGGGGGGGGGGGGGGGGGGGACGCAACTCCAACGCTGCTGATTGGCGTCGTGATTCGGAAACCTTGATTGTACCGGACATTGGCTAAAAACAGAGAGAAATTGGGTACGCTATGAATACATGACCATATACAACTCAATCTTGTACACATACTTCGCACATATTGCTCCATTACGTCCAGTCTCGATCAAGTTACACTCTTTATCCAATCACAAAAAGAAGCACACTCTTGATATCCCCACAATATATTTGGGTCATACAAAAATTCTAGACTTACGGGCAAGATCCTATAGAAACCACATATGGACTCCTCCCTACACCAACCCCTCCCCCCCCCCACCCCCCCCCCCCCCCCCCCCCCCCCCCCCCCCCCCCCCTGACTTCATTGTGGGTCCCACCTCCTTCTGATTCCAATCAAGATTTCACAGCTCAACCCGTAACTTAATTCTATGGAAATCAGCACGTGAGTGTAGCATTCCTCCTGTCCATAAGAGGGTCATCGTCAACGCCTATGTCCACGATTAATTGGAAGATATGTGCAATCTGCCCACGTGTCTATTTTCTCATTTTTACGTCGCTGACTTATATTTTCTTTCTTGTGAAGAGGATCCGTAGCAGCAGCACTGTGTGGGTGGCTAGCTCAAGTAATTTGCAGCACACGTACGCCATCGGTACGGTTCTTATGCACGTACGTACGGCAGGAGATGGGAGAGACCAGAGATCAGCGGTCTATCAGTATATGCTTTGGATTTGAGATCCCTATGCTTCTTATACAACACACATTAGTAGCAGTGTTGCAACATCAAAAGCAAACGCATGCACTTGTAATTAAGATCAAACAAGTAGCCTTCTCACTGCATATTTTGAACTGCTACCCGACACACACCGCATTCTTTCTCATATAGCAGGAATATAATGCCCATCCTCTATAAGGTCAAATTAACTACTTTCTATATTTCTGGTAGCCAATGTGTCAATCTGCTTCTTGCTTTGCATTTACAAAATTCAAAAAGACACAGAAATTCCTGAAACATTTTGGAATCAAACATGATCAGGTATTGCGCTTGCGTGAAAAGTTTTGGAATAGCTTTAACCAACTCCAGAGCCAAGAAAACAAAATTGAAAGTACAAAAAGAATGAGTGGTAACTTTAATATAGTGTCGATTGTGTTTTTTTCGCCGAGAATACCATGACAGTCATTCATTGTCAAAACTTTTCACACGAGTGTACACCGTACCTCATCAGATTAATTCCAGAAAGTTTCAGCAATTTTTTATTCTTGTCAAATTCCTTTTTTTCAATTCGGGTGCACTGGCACTCGTGACCAAAGATCCGGTCAGACAACTTATCAAATATATTCCAATGGTTATAATGTAAGATTTGTACATTCGACTTAGTCATGATATACATAGGTTGTATGATAACATAGTTTGTTGTCGTGTAATCATGTTCCAAGGAAATCCATTTTTATTTTATTTCTTCCACTTTGGATGTGCAATTGCAGTGCTTGTAATCACGTTCTAATATTTGTTTGAAATCTTATACTCTTTTCTACTATGTACTGCTGCCATATGTGGCGTACGAGTTTACTTCATTACTTTCAAATCACACTCAAATTTAATGGAAACTAAAATACTTCCATACTGCTTACTTTCTAAATATAATTGTTTCCTAATTTTATGCCAGGCATGGCCTATTACCTCTAGGTCATCACGTTTAATCAGGACCTTTAGGGCATCACTATTAATGTTCGGGCTGCCGACGCCTCGTTGTTGCCGCTCCCCCTATAGGAGCCGGCTTGATCTTGCCGATGAAAACCGGGAAGTCATCATGCATGTGCCCCTAAGGACCAAGTCCTGGAGCCGCAGTCCGTCGCCATTAAACCCTTGCATAGATCTGAATCACCAGACGCCAAATCACGTCACATGACGAGAAACGCTAACCACGCTGCCCCAAGGAAACGACATGAATCTATGTCGCAGCTCCCTTGGCTATGTCCAGACTAATGATTTCGAGGACGATCGGAGCCCGAAAGAAAATCTTGAAAAAGAAGCACCGCATCTGCCCGAGTACCGCACTCGCGGAGGCAACTGGATTTCCCTATCCATCACCGCGGCCGCCAGAGCAGCTAGCAGAGGGGAGGCGAATCATGGGCTCGCTGGTGAAGCTTGGAGGGGAGAGTTTGCCCTAACCGCTTTGGGTTTGGGGAGGAAAACCAAAGATCCATTTTCCGCAGAATATATGTGGCCATAAGGGGGTCACCGTCGACCCCTATGGCCACAATTAGAAGATCTGTGGAATCCTGCCCCGTGCGCATTTTCTCATTTGTACGCCGCATACTTAATTTTGTTTCTTGCGAGGATCCGTAGCAGTAGTGTGTGGCTGGCTGGCTAAACTAATTTTCAATGCTCTTGATTTCAGATTCCCTATTCTTTTTCTTTATCACACATTTGTGATGTGAGCAATTGCAGAAGCTAATGCACAACGTGGCCTCACGCTTGAAAAGCCGAAGTGACCAGCTTCCGTGATGACCACGACTTGTAGAATGAGTCACCTAGGTTCCCCTGTTGCTATTCTATTCTGTTTTGCAATTATATATTATAATTTTCGTTCTGAAATGGATTTTGAATATATTCATATGAAATGGGTATGAGATCGATTTGAAATTGCAGTTCAGAATTTTAAGCACATGTGAATAAATTGAAGTGCATGTGAATACTGAATGATGCTGAAATATCCAATTTTGTTTTCTGTAATTTGTGAAATATGATAAAGTGTCTCTAAAGTTTGTGAAATCATTGAGCTGACAAAATAAAAGTTTTAAAAAATTGGTGAACTTATTATAGTGCGTGTTTCTAAAATTCATGAGAAATATGATTTTGTGTTCCTAAATTTATGAAATTATTGAGATTACTAAAATATATGTACAAGAAATTTTGAATTGCTGAAGCATGTGTCGCAAAAATTTGTGAATATGATTTTGTGTTCGTGAAAGTATTAAAATTATTGAGATATGCATTTATAAAATTGAAAATTATTGAAGTATGTGGTTTTAAAATTTGTGAACTTACTAAAATATGTGTTTATGAAAATACAAAGCAAAATACTCCCTCCTTTCCTAAATATTTGTCTTTCTAGATATTTCATATGGCTACCACATACGGATGTATATAGACATATTTTAGAGTGTAGATTCACTCATTTTGCTCCGTATGTAGTCACTTGTTGAAATATCTAGAAAGACAAATATTTAGGAACGGGGGGAGTAGTATTTTGGTATGAATAAAGTGATTATTCTGTATTGTGCTAAAAAAAATTAGACAATGTATTTTTTACTATTTCTGACATACAAATACAGAAAAAGAAATTAGTTACACAAAATATTTACCGTCTAGAGCATTGCAGACGCAAGGTGAAGGGATCTGAAAGCGGGAAGTACGTTTCTGGCGCTCGTCATCCTTAAGTAACATCGGATCGTACGGGTTGGTTGAATGGAAAATGTACTCTTTCAGACGTACTCTTATCTTGTGATTGTTAAGTCGTCCTGCATTCACCATTATTACCTATTACACGTGCGATTAAGTACAAGCAGTGCTGGCCTGTCATGCTAGCGACTAAAAATGGACTTCTCGTACTAAATGAAGTATTCTTATGAAAATCTTATATGTTGTAATATGATTATGTTTAGTCATGAACATTTTTCGCACATGGGAAGGACACATACAATCGACCTGCATATATAGTATTTTTGGAAATGTCATAATAATCATTTGTCATCACATAAAATATTATAGCAGATCTGTACCACACAGGTGATATTTATTTAACAAAATATTAGCGGTGACCATAGAACATTAATACTTGTATTGTGTGTCATGGATAGATATGATACTTAAATCTTCGTCCTCGAACAGTCTCAACACACTAAAGACAATACCCTCTTGCATATGCATGTGACATCTCTACTCCTAATGTCTCAGTTGGTAGGTCGCGTTTCGGGTTTTATTTTCGTCCCACCTCACCCGGTCTTTTTTGGTACTTGCTCCCACCTCCCGCTCAGCCGAGACGGTTTATTTTCGTACTCCCTTCCACCTCCCAGGTAGTTCCCTCCATGCAAAAAAAAATCGAACCAACCAATCTCTACTCCTAATGGAGCAGTTGGTAGTCTCCGCCGGTCAATTTTCGTCCCACCACTTTCGTCCGGTTTTTTTTCGTAGGTTAACCATCGTATATTTTTTTCGTCGCCTCCCCCACTTCATCGGTTTATTTTCACTTCACCCTCTCACACAACGAAAAAAACTGAACGGATCAGAACTTTCCATACTGACGCAAATTATTTAGTAATATCTTTATGTAAAAGAATCAATCACAATCAATCTCTAAAGATCAAATCTAAATTAATTAATCTTCATAAAATTTGTTTCCTTTCGAATCACGTCCATAACTTTCCTTCCTTATTTGGGCAGAAACTGTTTGGTAGCAGAGATTAGGAAGCTTCCTATGAGTGTAGTAATAGGAAGTATTCTTTTTCTTGATGATTCGTTTCCATGCATGATGATAGTAAATTATGCCAACATTCACCACTATTTATCAACGTCATCAATCGTATCCATTTCTACCAGTTTTATGGGAATCTGCTCGCTATGTCTTTTTTAAGGGGATCCGCTCGCTAAGTCGTCGTCGCACGTTATTTTCACAAACAATCTCTACTCCTAATGGAGCAGTTGGTAGCCTCGTACGGTTTATTTTTGTCCTCCTCCCACCTCCCCTGGGTTTTTTTTCATCCTCCCTCCCACCTCCCAATTTCGTTGGTTTTTTCGTCGGGTTTTACTCGCTCCCTCCCACCTCCCAATTTCGTCCGGTTTTTATTCGTCCCACCTCCCACCACCCCCTCGTACTGGTTCTTTTTCTCTCCACTCTTTCCTTGCAAACCAATAATTTCCTAACATACAAAAGATCATGAATCTATCTTTCCTTACCCGAACCAATCGTGCCCTACATCAGTGCATTTCTTTATTAAGAAAACTAACACGTAAATCCTAACGCATTGCAAACAAATCCCATTATGGACCTAATTAATTTATTATGGAATCTATACGTGGTCGCATTGGTTCTTTTTCTCTCCACTCTTTCCTTGCAAACCACTAATTTCCTAACATACAAAAGATCACGAATCTATCTTTCCTTACCCGAATCAATCGATCCCTACATCAGTGCATTTCTTTATTAAGAAAACTAACACGTAAATCTTAACGCATTGTAAAGAAATCCCGTTATGGACCTAATTAATTTATTATGGAATCTGTACGTGGTTGCATCTCTCCCCTCGTGAAAAAAATCGCATCCATCTCCCGTTAAAAAGGAAAAGAGAACATGAACGATCAATCCCACACAGTGCATCTTAGTAGCAAAAAATCGCCCCTGCCTCTGCTATTGCGCCTTGCCGTGTGCCCGGCTCGACCCATGCCTCGCCTCCATGGCTGGACGCCGCCGTCTCCACCGCCACGTACAAGAAAACAGTGGGCAGAACCATCCATTCAAATCGCACACCCCACCCTCCTCCGCAATCCCTAGCCCCGCATCACCCTATCGCTTTCTCGCCTCTCTTTTCCCTTGATGTAGATGGTGCCGAGCGGCGGCCTCGAGCACCGGCAGTGCCGCCCTCTCTATCTTCGCTGCGTCGAGAGATGGGTCGAGGCTATCGTCGGTTCGCCGCCCACGATTGGGCCGCCTCCGGTTGTCGCGCACCACCGGCTCCACCTAACGTGCCCGACCCTCTCCGCTTTCGACCTTCCGGTGACCACATCCCTCCGCGCCTCCATCCATCATCCACAAGGCCACTCCCTGCACCCACCCTCCTAAATTCTCCATACCGGCGGACAATCACCGAAGATCCAAGTTGGCCCGAATGGGTTCCAATTTCTCTCTCTGACTGTGGATTCGCAGGCAAGAAGCGCTTCTACATGCATCCTCCTGTCGGTCCCTAAAGTACCAAGGTAAATGATTGATGTTGCATTTGTCTAGGATGATATATGTTGGCTCTGTTCCGGTTCATCCGAGCAGTTTGGTGACTAATTTACTGATAATTTAATTATATTAATTAAATGAGTCGGGTGTATCGTCGTGCATTTATCTTGCCAGTAATGTTCTGTGATGCTCTGATGCACTTTGGGAATTGTTTATCTTGTCTTCAGTGCAGAACATTTGTTTATTAATGCATGAGAAGAATCCTTGTTACTACCTTGAACCTGTTTTATAATCCATATTGTTATGCACTAGCGTGTGTGCGTGTGAAATAGATGGATTATGGTCCCGTACCCAATAAGATAGATATGTGTGTGTGTTAGAGAGAGAGAGAGAGAGGGAGAGAGGGGGAGAGAGAGTGAGGAGGAGGGAGGGAGAGAGTGTGTGTGAGAATTTGATGGTAAAAAGGTCGCCAATGTCACTTGATATGTATGAGAATATTAAATGTAATATTAACATAATTGATATTGAACTCTTAAAGTTAATGTTGCCCCGTTGCAACGCACGTGTGTTCTTCTAGTAGTGGTAGTTCCACAGTAAGATCTCTAGTTTCTAGCACTGAAACTACAAGAATATACGAAATAGATCTCATGCTCTGGCCAACTTGATCTATTTAGACAAAATTTTGGTGAATTGTTTCTTCACCAAAGATTAAGAAGACTGGAAGGATCCAACATGATATGCCAATCTTCCTCCTTAACATTAGCTATTTTTTTTCACTAAACTAGCCACTAGGAACAACGTGGTAGCGACCATGTGGTCCGACCCTCTCAAAGGACTTCCATATGAGGAAGAAACATCCTTGATGGAGAAATTTATCTTCACGAGACCATACGCGAGATGCAATTGAAAAACATGGTCTAATATTCAAAATTGACATTAAAACACCATATGATAAATTCAAATGGCCGTTCCTACAACATGCCACAAGAATGAATGGCTTCTCCAATAAATGGCGTACATGGGTTGATATTTTTCATCTCCGGAAGGTAGTGTGGCTATAATGACATTGGCCATTACTCCAAACGAAAAAAGAACTACGTCATGGTGATCCTCTATCTCCAATGTTTTATAACATTATCGCAAGTATGTTGGCCATTCTAATTAAACACCATAAAAATTACGGTTAGATCGCAGAAGTCGTAGCGCATATAATGAATAGGGGTCTATCAACTTTGTAATATTCTAGTGACCTGATTCTTTTTATGGAACATGACTTCAAAAAGAATAAAAACCCAAAGCCTTTTCTTTTAGCGATTGAGCATATGTTGGGTCTTAAAATTATATTTTGTAAGTGTTAATTGATCTTGTTTGTAGAAGCCAATGAGGTTTTTGTGCAATATATGACCAACTTGTTTCATTTTATGCAAGGCCAATACCCAATTAATTATTTGATAATTCAAATCCATTATAGATCACTTACTAATGCGGGGTGGAAATATTTTGAGGAGTATGTAGATAAACGCCCGAGTAGTTGGAAAGGCAATTTGCTCTCAGTTGGGGGACAAACTTCGATAATCGCCCGAGTAATTGGAAAGGCAATTTGCTCTCAGTTGGGGGACAAATTTCTTTAATCAACTCCGTGCTCACAAAAATTGTTCTCTGAATGCTATAATTTTCCACCACCAAACGGTGTTATGCAATGGACTACTCTAGGTCCAGATTTTTGTGGCCAAGTGAAAAAATTGCCTGGCCAAATGGAATGTGTTATGCCAACCAAAAGACCTAGGGGCCTTGGAATACATGATCTACATGTCAAAAACAATGCCTTACTTGGTACATGGCCTTGTAAAATTCTAAACGAGGAAGGTTTGTGGCAAACTGTCTTGTGAAAAACTAACTTGGGCCAAAAGTTGTGTCTGGGTAATTTGGAAACCCGCGGACTTAAATTTTGGGTAAGCCTAATTAATGGCAACAACTGAATATCTTTCTGACTTCAAATCATTCACGAACAGGGATGCCTTTGATATACATTTCTGGGAGGATAAATGGATTTGAATGCTACTCCCTAGTAACAATATCCAGCTATACACCACATTGTTCACGATAAAAAATGATACACTCGTGCAAAATTGAAAAAGATGGGCGCCCAAGGTGCCCATGCCACCGTGTTGAAGAAGGTTGCCTTGTGCCAAGAACTTTTTTAGTTCCCTCCAAGGACACACTATTTAGGGGATAGAAGCCAGAAATACCCCTTCCTTTTATCAGAATGTCCCCGTTGCCTGATGCTTGATAGAAAATAATTTGGGTTGAATTCACAAGGAAGAGATGATGACGATGTTAATCTGCGGTTATTATCATACAATTTGACACACCAGTATGCTAGATGTCCAAGCTTGTAACTAGTTTGGTAGGGGGTTTATCATCGTTTTGATGATGATGTTGCGGACCGATACCACCATGGTATCCTGCTAGAACCACTGAAGCCACCGCCGCCGTTGCTATAATTGGTGCTCTCATCACCACCACGGTATCGGTGGGAAATTGTTCTGGGACATAACATATTTCAGAAGGCATCTATGGGAAATTCTAGCAGGACACCAAATATTTCAGGAGATAAGCTCTCACTGCACACGCGGTACACACACAAAATTCCGGGAGATACCGACGGGGAACTCTGGCGGGACACATTATACACAAAACTTTACATAATTTGACCATAGCAAGAGTACGCCAACAGTGACGAGGATCCTTGTACCGAAAAAAAAAACGCTCCTTGCCCCCGCGCCGCTCCCCCCGCGGGCGGCTCGGGCGATGGCGCCAGATCCAGCCGCGCGCGGCCTTCTCTACCTCCCCCCTCCCCCACCGTCGGTTTGAGCCGCCAGGGCGAAGTCCCTCGTGGTGGCTGGTGGTCGGGGCTTTCCTCTCCTCGTCTAGGTCGTGGAGGTTGCGGGGCTTCCATCCCAGGCGGCGGCGGCGGGCGTGCACGGGGCCGGGCGGCGTGGTGGCGCTCCCTCCAGTCGACGGCTCACGGGGTGCGGCGGCGGTGAGGTGTGTGCTGGGCCGCGCGGCGGCTGTGCCCTGTGGTGGCGGCTGGGGTTCGTCTTCAGGCCTACAGCGGCTGCGGGTGGTGTTCTTCCTTCCCTGTCGCGGGCGCGCAGCGGTGCTCCTCGGGCAGCATCAGTTCCGGCGGCGCATCTCCAGATGGTGTGGAGGGGCGGCGCAGCTTCTTGGCGGCGGGGGCGCCCTCCCGACCCAGATCTGGGCCCTTTGGGGCCCCATCTTGGTTTGGGCGGGCCTGGCTCGGCTCGTCCTGTGATGGCTCCGGCGAACGGAGGTGCAGCTCGTGCGAGGGGTTGCGGAGATGGCGGCGCGCCCACTGCAACGCGGTGACGGGAGCTTCACGAGCCATATCGAGCTCGGCAGGGCCTTTGTGCCTAGTTTGCTCCTCTTGTTGCGTCCTGTCCGTGACCGCCGATGGCGGTGGAGGTTGTCCCCTCCTACGTGGCTGCTGACACTCCCGCTCCACGTTCCCGGCTGCTTCCTCTCGGACCCGTCGGCCCCGCTTTGGGCTCCATGGTGAGACAATGATGGTGGCTCCAAGACCATGGTGGCGCATGTTTGTGGGCGGCAAGTGTGGTGGAGTGCGGCGGATCAGTCGGGGTGGTGGGTGTGTGGAGGACGGGAGAAACCCCTGCCCGCTTGGCTGGCACCGACACGGCGACGCCCGTGGGTGCCATCTTTCCTTCGTGAAGGGCGTCGGGTATCCCCCACCCATTCCTCTCCGCGTACCGGGGGAAACCCTAGGACCTGTCTGGGCAGCAGTGTTGTCATCGTCGTGTTTCTTCCCGAAGGTGTTGCTTGGTATGCGGCCGTCCGAAGTGCTAGGAGTGCGGTGGAAATCTTCGGCGGGCGCAGCGGTTGTGGATCATCATCGTTTTCGTCGATCCGACTCTGTTGTCATTATTTTCTTTTTCTTTTTTTTCTATTTTCTTTTGGGCGTGCTTGTGCTGTCTGCCCCAGCAATGGATTCTCAGATGTATCGGGTGTTGCTATATCTATATAGCGGGGCGAAAACCTATTTCGAGAGTACGCCTACAGTCGTCCCTGCCTATATATATATACACTGGATACACTGCCACGAGCAAGAGCAGCTGGGAGTTAAGAGCATCTTACAAATTAAGTGTGAGAAACCAGAGCATCATGAGCATTGTAGTGACCAAGTCCTCGCCGGTGGTTGTTGGCGGCCCATCGGAGCCAGGGATTCGCACCGATGGCATCATCAACCTCTCCTCTTTCGACAAATGTTTCGCTCCTGTTCCTGTGGGGCTGCTTCTCATTTTCGAGCAGCCAATCAACGAGCCCATCGAGACAATCAAGAAGGCCCTGTCGCAGGCACTGGTGCTCTACCAACCTATGGCTGGCCGCGTCGTCACCGGATCCGACGGCGAGCCGATGCACATCTTGTGCACGGGAGAGGGAGTCTTGTTCGTGGGCGCTTCGGCCAGCTGTGCGCTTGACCAATTCACGGCGTCCCCGCTGCTCATTGGGGACCTGGCTGTCCGCTACGCTGCCGAGTACTGCCTCCCTGTTGATGGCATGCTGCTGATGCAGGTGACCAAGTTCGCCTGCGGCGGGTTTATCGTGGGCGTGACGTGGAACCACGTCCTGGCCGACGCCGCGGGGATGGCGCAGTTTCTGCAGGCCGTCAGCGAGCTCGCCCGAGGGATGCCAGCGCCATCACTCCTTCCGGTCAGGTCCGAAGCTGGCGGCACCTTGCCGCGCCTCCCGCCGCCGTTCGTCACTGCGACAAGGACCCGGATGCTCGGTGGAACGGTGGAAATGGCGAGCATCGACTTCACCATCTCATGGAGCTTGATCAGCTACATCAAAGCCGAGTGCGGTGGCGACTGCACGGTTTTCGATGCCGTCGCGGCCGTGCTCTGGCAGTGCCGTACCCGTGCGGTCATCTCCGACCCCGACACGCCGGCGCCCCTCGTCTTCTCGAGAAACATGCGGGGGCTCGTACGTGCAAAGCGCGGCTACTACGGCAACTGTGTCATGCTGCAGCCGGTCCAGGCCAAGAGCGGCTTGGTGGCCAACAACGACATCAAGGACCTTGTGAAGCTCATCAGGCTCGCCAAGGAGAAGATACCGGAAATACTCACCAACGGCCCTAGTGCTGGTGGCGGTGGTGGGGATCAGCGGCTGAAGAAGATGGCCCCTTCGAGTCCGAGGTACAACGCGCTTCTTGTGACGAGCTTGAGGAACCTTGGGCTCGACGCGGTGGACTTTGGGCGTGGGGGTCCAGCGCGGGTGATGCCACCACCGTCACCAGCTGAGCGTGAGCGGTCGTTCGACAACAACTGCGTCTTGTGCCCGCCATGCAAGGCCAAGGACGGCGTCAATGTCGTGTCCCACTGCGTCAAGCCGGAGCACGCCGATGCTTTCCTACGGGAGTTGGCCGCCATACACATGCACATCAACTTGCACCTGCTTGCACGTTTCTAGTGCATGCGCATCTACGTACCCATACAACCATGAAGAATAAATGCCGTCAACAACGAGTTCACCAGACATATATACTCGAATATATACCGAATAAAATTGCACTTTAAATTTTCTCACCTGTATCATATCTTTCTTTTCAAGTTATATGTATGTTTTAATGAGATTTAAATAATCATTTGTATCCTTCTTCTGACATCAAATATTTCAATCATTCTTATATTTACAAATTGGGGCAGCCCGCATAGAGGACCGGATTGAGATACACACAGGACACTGATTTATCCAGGTTCAGGCCCTCATGGTGAGGTAACACCCTACATCCTACATGTCGTGTTGTATTGATGTGGCCTCGTAAGAGGGGTACATATGGTGGGTCTGTTTGAGAGAGGCTGCGGAGATTGGATCTCTGTTGATCACCGTCTAGGGGGCCCCTACCTCCCCTTATATAGCTGGGTGAGGGCTAGGGTTACATGGCCCAACTCGGTTCGCATGGCTTGACGCCCAAGTTTTCTACTAGAGTGCATTTATTTTGGTACGAGTAATGGTATATCCTTCTGGAGGAGGCCGACTAGTGGGGCGAGGGGTTTGGGCTACGCCCGACCTCTGAGGCCGGCCTGACGACAAATGTTTAAGGATTGGTAGTGTCCGGATTTCTTGTAAAGTTATTTCACAGCTAAATTCGTGTTTTCCTCGATTTAATAGAAAATAGAAAGACTTCATAATGAGCAATCTTCAGGTTAAGATGGATCTAAACCAATCCATTTTTTTCTATATACATACAACATGCCGACGGTTAAACAACTTATTTGAAACGCAAGACAGCCAATACGAAATGCTCGAAAAACGGCCGCGCCCAAGTTTTCTACTAGAGTGCATGCGGGGCCTCCTATCTACCGCATTCTGAGGCAGAACATCTAGGGTTCACACAGGGCACTACCTCGACCGGGCCAGGCCAAGCAGGCTGTGAGGTGTAAAAAAACAGGGGGAAAACGCAGCGTATAAGCTGGGATTCAAGCTCACGATCGTGCTCTGGTAAATAGAGGCCGCTAGCCACTGCGGGTGGTTCGTATTGATGGTTAACAGACAACGCGAACTCTTTAGAAGTAGCCACATCGGCAGATCATATTATTTTTGCTTTCTTTAATCATTTCTTGAAGAATAAATGTCGTCGTCAACAACGAGTCCACCACACATATATAGTCAATATATACAAATCCAATATATACCGAATAAGATTGCACTTTAAATTTTCTCGCCTGTAGCATATCTTTCTTTTAAGTTACTAGTCAATATGTATGTGCAATGCACGTTATTTTTTTTTGAGAGGAAATGCACGTTAATTTGAAAGTATATTAAGCGCATGCGGATATTAAGTAGGATATTATTTGCATGTTATTATGTAATTAGCACTATATTTGGCATGAAATTAACTGCACGCTAAACATGTTGAGAGCTCGACATTGAAGCAATCTAGATCGTTGGGTTGACATGATTTGATGGCCGAGATTAATTGGATCTACCCCTTTAGGTCTTTTTATATTGGTATAGATATAGATATTATATTTAAGTTTTAGTGAGATTTAAATAAACATTTGTATCCTTCTTTTGACATCAAATATTTCAGTCATTCTTATATTTACAAATTAAGGCGGCACGCATAGAGGATCAGATTGGGGTACACACACAACACTGTTTTACCCAGGTTCAGGCCCTCATAGTGACGTAACACCCTACATCAGGGACGGAGCTGCTTGGTAAGCATTGGGGTCAATTGACCCCAATGAAATTAGGCAATCCTTCATTAGTTTAGTACTAATGACTATTCGTTTATGAAAGATGACCCCACTGTCATAGACATGACCCCATCAAACTTTTTTCTAGCTTCGTCCCTGCCCTACATCCTACATTCCATGTTGTATTGATGTGGCCTCGTATGAGGGATACATATGGTGGATCTGTTTGAGAGAGGTTGTGGAGATTGTATCTCTGTTGATCGCCGTCTTGGGAGCCCCTACCTCCCCTTATATAGTTGGGTGAGGGCTAGGGTTACATGGCCCAAGTCGGTTCGCACGGCTTGAGGCCCAAGTTTTCTACTAAAGTTCATGTATTTTGGTACAAGTAATGGTATATCCTTCTGGAGGAGGCCCACTAGTGGGCGGGTCTACACTACTAGGGAAAAGCCTAGCAGCAGCGTGGGTTTTGGGCCTATCAGTAGCGCGCGCAGGAGCGCTACTGATAAGGCGCTACAGCTAATGCTTAGCAATAGCGCGTCTTGACCCACGCTACTGCTAAATTGACTTAGTAGCAGCGGTTCTTTAGAACATCGCTACTGGTAATTAGTAGTAGCGCTTCTCCTTACCCGCGCTACTACTATTATTTAGTATTTTATTTCTTTTCTTTTTCATGTTGTATTCATACACCTTTACACAAGTTTTCATACAACAGGAATTTAGAGATTGTTTTTACATCATAATGAGTTATTACATCATGGGGTGAAAGAACCGTGGACTAGTTTCAAGTGGATGTCCATCCACTTGAAACTAATCCGCGGTTCTTTCACCCAATGATATAATAATATCATCATCATCATCATATCATTAACAACTTAGCATCATAATACATCATTGTCATATAACACCTCCTCAATATCATCGTTTTCATCATTGACATCACATAACACCTCCTCAAGATCATCATTATCAACTCTAACACATTACCACATAATAAACATATTGTACCTCATAGGACCTATTACATTCGATTAAGACCTACTACATTTTCTAAGGTAAAATAACAAAAAACAAGATAGCCCCTGACTCTTCATTATGGAGAATAGAGATTAGCCTGTCTCCCATTCTTGCCTTTCGCTGAATGTTACTTCCAAGAACCTCCTTGCGAATGTCCATACATTTCTTCCATTCTCTGATGATCATGTGTTCACGGGTTTTAGAAATCCGATATGCACAGGTGAGCTCCGTAGATTTACCTGGCAGTATGTTCAGAACTAAGAGGCGACCATGCAGAGACATCAGATGAGGCATACAATCCATCGGGAGTTTCTGTTGAAAAACATAATAATAACTTCGTAGCTAGCAATGATGTGCTAGTTTTAAAAGTATGCAAAAAATGCACGGATGTCGTAATATTAAAAAATCTTACCAGGGTATCTCCAGAGAAGTTATCGTTGTTCAACACATGCACAAGTGGCACGTATTCACCATAATTTGGAGGAGTTCGATAATAGTCATTGTAATTCTCAAGAAGAGTACAAAATGCGATCAGATGATTTTTCTCCTTATACGTTAATTGGGTGCCTTCGGTGTAGTGGGTTTTATCTACCATCTTCCGCACAGTCTTTGAAGAATCAAAATAAGCTGTCAATGGAAATAAGCTATCAACTATTTTGAAATAAACAATATAAATTAGTTAATAACTATGTTTGAGAAACTCACATAGCGGTACAATCGGAAGCGTATCAACAAGGACCCAATGTCCATATTGTCTTCCTCGCTGTCAGGATCACCAAGATCCATGGTGACAATCATACCCTCATAAAAACCATACATTTTGCAAAGTGCTTCCCAATTTTGGCAACCAAAATGGGTTACGCTCTGACCATTGTACAGATTTACTTCAAAATCCATATCATGATGGGTCCTTAGGTGTATTTTCTTTGTTTCGAAATTTTCATGGTCTTCAAAACCCATCCTCTCCAAGACATAGCGTCTTGCATGGCATGGGATAAGCTAGTCAAATTGTAAAATATGAAAATTAGACGATGAAATAGTTGAAGTCATGCTTAATGGAGAAAAAAACACTTGTCGTTGTTGCGTACCGTTTCACAATCGAAGGTCTCCTCGAGCTTAATGCTGAAGCGCCGATCGTCGTCCAGCCGAACGAACCTGTCGCACATACCTCGATCGTCGTGGCACCAGCTACACTCCCCCGGGAGACCGTCGTTGTCCGAGTACAACATTTCCTACAATCATAATTCAAAGATTAAACTTGTACATATTCTAGCACAAGTCATGCCAGAATTCACGACAAAATCCAGCATGACCTTTGCTAAAAAAGGACATATCGAGCGCCTGAAATTTGCTGGGACGGAAATTAATCAACACTCCAGCAAAACATAGGCCACTCGGAGATGTAAACTGAACATGAACGGCCACTTGGGCAACCACATCCAATTTGAGCAACAACACAAGATATACAAGGATATTTGGCTGGTCTCACCTCGATGTCGGAGGGGATCGGTAACTGGGACGACGGCGAGGATGCCGGAGGGGGTCGGTGACGGGGACGACGGAGGTCACCTGAAACCATATAAGTTATCACTAACAAGAAACATGACATGTTCAACTAGTTTTATTAATTCAACTAGTTCTTCCTAAATATAAACTTACTATAAATAGAAAAAAACTAGTTCTTTCTAAAAATAAAGTAGTTTAACTAGTTATATTAATTATCTTACTAAAAATAGATTAGTTCTGTTAGTTCAACTAGTTTATTAATTTACTTACTAAACTAGTTCAACTACAACTAAAGTAGTTCAACTACCAATACTACTACTAAAAATCTAGTACTAACTAAGCAACATCTAGTACTAGCTAACCCAAAATTAAAATCTACTACTACTAAATCTAGTACTAACTAGTGGCAGGGGGTGGGGGGCGACGGAGAGGTAGCTAGGGGCGGCGAGGTCGAGGGCGGTGGGAGGAGGGCTGCCGGCGGAGGAGGGAGCAGGGGCGGCCGCAGGCGGAGGGAGGAGGGCGGCGGCGAAGGAGGGAGGGGCGGCCGCAGGCGGAGGGAGGATGTGCGAGGAGGATGGAGGAGGGACGGAAGGAGGGGAGTACCTCGGCAGCAGACGAACGAAGGCGGCGGCGGTGGCGGCGACGGACGACGATGGTTGACGCGGGCGAGAGTGAGAGTGTGAGTGAGAGGGCCGGTCCTCCGTGGGGATAAGGTAGGGATAGTTGTAGCGCGTTTGCCAAAACGCGCTACAGCTAACCTGAGTAGCAGTAGCGCTCTACAGTAAAGTGCGCTACTGCTATAGCTAGCGGGGGGGCCAAGGTCATGGCAACTATAGCAGTAGCGCTGTAGGCTACACACGCGCTACTGCTACTTCCAAGTCAGTAGCGCGTTTGGCAGACACGCGCTGCTGCTAAGTAGCAGTAGCGCGGTATTTTGAAGAGCGCTGCTGCTAAAATTTTGTGTATAGACTTTTCCCTAGTAGTGCTAGGCTACGCCCCGACCTCCGAGGCCGTCCTGGCGACCTTGCTCGCCAGAGGTCGGGAGCCCCTACGCCCAAGTTTTCTACTAGAGTGCATGCGGGACCTCCTATATGCCACATTTTGCGGCAGAATGTCGAGGGTTCACACAGGGCACTACCTCGACTGGGCCGGCCAACAGGCTGCGAGGTGTAAAAAATCAGAGGAAAAACGCAGCGTATAAGCTGGGATTCGAGCGCACGCATGTTTATAGTGCATGCACATGCACCCATAGCATGAAGAATAAATTCTGTGAACAAAAACTACCTTTGCTGACGAGTTCACCACATGTAAAATTACACTTTAAATACTTGTATCATTATCTTTCTTGTAAGTTATGTAAGTTTCAGTGAGATTTAAAAAACATTTAAATCCTTCTTCTTCTTATGACATCAAACATTTCAATGATTCTTATATTTAGAAATCAGAGGTAACTTTTAAGCCATGGAATTTGTTACGGCCCCGGCCTCCCCCGGCCCAACAATTACTGCTGCGCCCGTTGGGCTGGAACGTCCCCGTCGACAAGTCAGCCTAACAGTCGGCTGGCGGCCAAAGTCTGGGACACCACTCGCTAGGTTAAGTACTCTCTGATCCCCTCCTGCGCGAGGCGGCGATTACGTAATTGGCTAGGCGGCGGCTCCCCTCTCTCGATCCCCTTCCCTCCTTCCTCAAGAACACCAGAACTAGCTGAATCCTTGTATCCTGGATCCTGTGAGTGAATTCTTGTAGTGGGAGCGTAACAAGTGGCATCAGAGCCGTCCCGATCCGCCCAATTTTTTTCTTCCCACCCTCAATCTGGCCGGCCGCTTCCCTTCAATTATCCAGACGCGGCGGGGCAAGGTCACGGCCATGGAGGCGGTCAACAAGGCTCTGGCTGATCTGACGGCGGCGATCAGCGCCATGTCCGCCCAAATTAGCGAGATCCATCCCGTGGTTCTCGAGCTCCAAGGGTGGCGCCCAGCAATCGAGCAATCCGTCGACGAGCTGCGTGCGGAGGTGACCGATCTTCGCCAACACATCCAGGCGCCGCGCCCGGTGTCCGATCCGGCGCCCGATCCGGTGCTGCAGAAGGAGACGCCGCCACCGATCTGCCTCTCCGACCTGCCGCCTCTGCTTCCGGCCACGGCCGGCCCGCTCCTCCCTCGACCAGGCGAGCAGCCACACGCTCGCGGTGACGGCAGTCACGGGCCCGGTGGCCACGGCGCTACACATGAAATTCGGGGGAAATCGGTGGGTGAAATTCACACCCCGCGATTGCCTCCGGCCACTGGTACGTCTGATTTCCTTCCGTACGGCGAGCAATCGTTCTCTGGGGACCGGGGGTATCACCGTTTGCCACCACCGCCGCGGTTCGATTTCCCTGTTTTCGACGGAACGAACCCAAAGGCTTGGCGTCTTAAATGTGAAGCTTATTTCCGCGTCTGCACTCTTATCCCTGACACTTGGGTTAGCTGCGCTGCCATGTATTTCAACGATGGAGCACTCACTTGGCTCCAATCCTCCCAAGCTCACTTGCATTATCAGGATTGGGGGGGTTTTGCTACGGCAATCTGCACCCAGTTTGGGCGTGAGGAGTTCCAGAACCTGTTGAGGCAGTTTAATAGGTTGAGGCAAACGGGCACAGTTGCAGAATATGCAGAGCAATTTACTCAAATTATGCATCATCTCCTGGCACATCATCCCTCTTGGGATCTTGCATGTTTTGTTACCCAGTTCATGGAGGGGTTGCAGCGTGATATTCGTGCAGCGGTAGTTTTACATCGACCCCAAACTCTGGATACTGCTGTGGATCTCGCATGTTTGCAGGAAGAAGTGGTGGATGCATTTCGGCTGGATGATAGGCGTCACTCGTTTCCACCTTCGCTACCAGCGAGCGGGCGTGCTACGCCGCGAATGGCACTGCCGCTTCCGCCACCCCCGCTGAAGCCAGGCATCGCGGTACCAGAGGCGCGGTGAGAGGACCGCCGCGACCACGACAACAACAAGACCGCCCCGCATGATGACAAGCTGGCGGCTCTCCGGGCGTATCGCCGTGCCAAGGGTCTCTGCTTCACCTGCGGCGAGCGGTGGAGTCGTGAGCATCGGTGGGCCCCTACGATACAACTCCATGTCGTCGAAGAGCTGCATGAAATGCTACAAGGCCAACCGATCGAGCAAGGGCAAGGAGAATCTACACCAAGTGAAGCAGACTGCTGTGTCCTGTCCAAGGAAGCCATTGAAGGGGCTGAATCACCTACAACAATGCGACTGCACGGCTGGGTGCAAGACCGGGAGGTTTTAATGCTGGTGGATTCTGGGTCCTCGCATAGTTTCATCAGCTCGACCTTGGCTCAGCATCTGCAAGGGGTCCAAACAGCACGCCGCCCGCTGTCTGTGCGCGTTGCTAATGGTGGCATTCTTTGCAGTGATCAGGAGATACCCAAGTGCGGATGGCGTTCCCAGGGGGTCAAATTTACCACTGATCTCAAAGTTTTGCCCCTGGGGTGTTATGATGTGATTCTAGGGATTGATTGGCTGGCGTGTCACAGTCCAATGCAAGTACATTGGTCGGAGAAGATGATGGATTTCCAATACAGCGGGGTTCCAGTGCATCTCTGCGGTGCCCAAGCTAATGTTACTCGCTATGACCTCATAACAGGAGTGGAACTGCACCATCTGCTAGAGCAAGATGCAGTCACCAGGGTGGTTCAGCTTTGTGCTATGGTGCAAGACATGGAACAGCCCCCATTACCAGCAGCGATTGGGAATCTCATCGAGCAGTATGGAGTCTTGTTTGAAGAGCCAAAAGGATTGCCACCACAGAGATCCTTTGACCACTCTATTCCGCTAGTTCCCGGGGCACGTCCAATGAATCTGCGTCCATATAGGCACAGCCCAGCACAGAAGGATGAAGTAGAGAAGCAAGTGGCCGAGATGTTAGCGCAGGGCATCATTCAGCCCAGTGTGAGCCCTTTCGCATCACCGGTTTTGCTGGTGCAGAAGAAGGACCTCACTTGGCGCTTCTGCGTCAATTACCGGCACCTCAACGCGGTGACTATCAAGAATCTCTATCCTCTACCAGTCATTGAGGAACTCTTGGATGAATTGGCAGGCTCACGGCTGTTTACAAGCTTGGACCTGCGAGCAGGCTACCATCAGATCCGCATGAGGCCTGAAGATGAGCACAAAACGACATTCAAGACGCACCACGGTCATTTTGAATTCAAGGTCATGCCCTATGGTGTTACAGGGGGGCCATCTACGTTTCAGGGTGGCATGAACATTGTCCTGTCGCCCCTGCTTCGCAAGGGCGTCCTTGTCTTCATTGGCGACATCTTGATACATAGTGAAGACGAGGACTCGCATCTCAGCCTACTCCAACAAGTCTTCCAACTCTTGAAGAAACACAATCTGAAGGTCAAGCTTAGCAAGTGCTCTTTCGCGCAGCCGAAATTGGTCTACTTGGGTCATGAAATCAGTGGGGAAGGTGTCCGCACAGACCACAAGAACATCCTGGCTGTTCAGCAATGGCCGGTACCCAGCAACATCAAAGAAGTGCGTGGATTCTTAGGCCTGGCGGGGTATTACCGCAAGTTCGTCCGAGGATTCGCGATCATCAGTCGTCCCCTCACAGACTTACTCAAAAAGGGGGTCGTGTTTCGCTGGACAGACCTCGAGGACAGCGCTTTCCGTGCCCTTCAGCAGGCACTGGTTACTGCGCCGGTGCTGGCATTACCCAACTTCACAAAAATCTTCAAGCTGGAAACAGACGCATCGGATCAAGGCATTGGCGCGGTACTATCCCAGGATAAGCACCCAATCGGGGTACTTAAGCCGTGCATTGGGGCCACGCAATCGGATGCTGAGCACGTATGAAAAGGAGGGCTTGGCTATCCTGATGGCAGTTGATCACTGGCGAACATATCTTCAGAATGATGAGTTTATTGTGCATACAGATCAGCGGAGCATCATTCACCTTGAAGATCAACGCTTGGCTACTCGGTGGCAGCAGAAGATCATGGCAAAACTATTGGGACTGCGCTACCGCATTGTGTACAAAAAAGGGACCGACAACCGCGCTGCAGATGCCCTTTCGCGTGTACCAGGACCTCCCCAGGGTGATTTGGCAGCAATTACCACTGCAGTACCAACATGGCTCGAAGCTGTACAGCAAGGATATGAGGGCGACCCCGGGGCTCAACGCCTGCTGACCCGTTTGTCCACTCAGCAAGGCAACCTTGATGGGTTCACACTACAGGAGGCATCATTCGGCAACATGGGCGCATTTGGCTGGGTGACAATGTGGAATTGCAGAAGCAAGTACTGGATGCTCTCCACACCGGGGCAATTGGGGGACACTCAGGATTTAATGCAACCTATCGGCAAGTTCGACGCTTATTCACCTGGCCTGGGCTGAAGCACCATGTCAAACTTTTCGTGGAGGCATGTCAGATATGCAAGCAAGCCAAGCCTGAGCGAGTCCGTTACCCCGGCCTCCTGGAGCCATTGCCGGTGCCAAATCAAGCATGGCAAATGATCACGATGGATTTCATGGAGGGTCTTCCCCGATTATATGGCTGCAATTCCATCTTAGTGATCGTGGACAAATTCTCTCGATATGCCCACTTCATCGCCTTGTCTCACCCATTCACTGCCTTCCAAGTGGCGCAGGCGTTTGTCGCTCACATCTACAAGCTGCATGGATTGCCCGAGTCCATAGTCTCCGACCGGGATCCCATCTTCACGAGCGCCCTGTGGAAGGAGTTGTTCCTCCTCACTCATACCAAGCTGCGGATGAGCACGGCGCGCCACCCGCAGACGGACGGACAAACGGAGCGGGTCAATCAATGTCTCGAGACCTTCCTTCGCTGCTTTGTCCATGCGTGCCCTACAAAATGGTATGCCTGGTTACCCCTTGCTGAATTTTGGTATAATACTTCACCACACTTTGCTCTGGGCACCACTCCCTTCGAGGTTCTCTACGGGCGCGCGCCTTGCCACTTCGGCATCATCGACCCTGTCGCGTGTGCCTCCCCGGACCTGTCGGATTGGCTGCAGGACCGCGCGCAGATGGAGGCCTTGATCCGTCAGCATCTTCTCCAAGCGCGACAAGCCATGAAGGACTCAGCCGACAAGCGTCGATCTGATCGGGTGTTCGCCGTCGACGACTGGGTCTTCCTCAAACTTCAACCGTACGTGCAACGCTCCGTGTCTACCCGTGCCAATCAGAAGCTGGCTTTCCGCTACTTCGGGCCGTACAAGGTTCTCCAACGCGTCGGTGCGGTCGCGTACAAGCTGCAGCTCCCAGACTCCAGCTCGATACACCTCGTCTTCCATGTTTCCCAGCTGCGTCAAGCACTCCCGCCGACTGAACAAGTCCAAGACCAGCTCCCTGCTACAACGGCAGCAAGCCCAGTCCCAGAAGAGATCCTGGAGTGCCGGACTATGCAGCGTGGCCGCTCAGAAGTGCCCCAGGTTTTGGTGCGCTGGACCGACCAACCGCCGGAGTTCGCGACATGGGAAGACGCAGAGGAGCTTCAACAACATTTTCCCCGGGCGCCAGCTTGGGGGCAAGCTGTGTCTCAAGGAGGAGGGAGTGTTACGGCCCCGGCCTCCCCCGGCCCAACCATTACTGCTGCGCCCGTTGGGCTGGAACGGCCCCGTCGACAAGTCAGGCCCAACAGTCGGCTGGCAGCTAAAGTCTAGGACACCACTCGCTAGGTTAAGTACTCTCTGAACCCCTCCTGCGCGAGGCGGCGATTATGTAATTGGCTAGGCGGCGGCTCCCCTCTCTTGATCCCCTTCCCTCCTTCCTCAAGAACACCAGAACTAGCTGAATCCTTGTATCCTGGATCCTGTGAGTGAATTCTTGTAGTGGGAACGTAACAGAATTAGTCATAGAAGATAAAGAAAATACAATCGTTTAACATTGTGTCTTCAGTGGCGAGAGTCTGGACAGGTAAGGCGTATGGAGACAATACAATCGTTTAACATTGCATTTTGTAACTTATTCAACAACAACGACAATACTAAATCTAATGAAAAGAGGCGGGCAATATGTTTCAACACAGGTAAGGCGTATGGAGGGAATCAGGTCAGAGGAAGTCAGCAACCTCCTTAGTTCCATCACCGCCTCGACTGGCACCACTGTCAACCTCAGGGAGAAGTTATCGGCACTGATGAACGATGTCATTGCATATGCGGTGTTCGGAGGCAAGTGCGCACAACAAGGTGAGTACCTCCGGGAATTGGAACAAGTCACCGCATTGGTGGGAGGCTTCTCGCTCGTCGACCTATTCCCATCGTCGCGGCTAGTGCGGCTGCTGAGCTCCGGCGAGCGACGGATGAGGAGGAGCTATGGCCAAATCCAGCGCATCATCTCCGACAACATTGAGCAACGCAAGGACATGCGCGATGCAGTCAGCTCCAACGACGACGAGGACTTGCTGGACGTGCTGCTCAGGCTGCACATGGAAGACTCCTTGTCGTATCCTCTAACTTTAGAGGCAATAGGCGTCATCATCTTTGTGAGTATTGTTACCAACACCTTCTATCTATTTCTATTTGTTTTTGATAAGGAGGATAAACCCCGTGAGTAGCACTAGCTATTTATTGGATGATTCCTCGTTATCTGCCGTGTCCACTCCTCACTTTGTTTGAAATAGTATGTTTTGTCTATACTTTTCATTATTGAAGCCAAATATGTACGTATCGTATAACCCACAACAATTGTTCACAGGACTTGTTCGCGGGTGGCACTGAGACCTCTGGAATAACATTGGAGTGGGCTATGTCAGAGCTCTTAAATAATCCCGAAACTATGAGAAAGGCACAACTAGAGGTTCGACAAGTGGTAGGTCAGCAACAATCTGTCATAACTAACAATGACCTTCGTGACCTCCACTACATGAGAATGGTGATCAAGGAGGTCTTGAGGTTGCACCCTCCCGCTCCTCTACTCCCCCGAAGGGCAAGAGAAGACTGTGAAATCATGGGATATAAAATTTCTGAAGGCACCAACGTACTGGTTAATATATTTGCGATATGTCGGGATTGCAGATATTGGGATGCCCCCGAAGCATTTAAGCCAGAGAGGTTCAAAGAGAGCAGCATAGATTACAAGGGGACACATTTTGAGCTCACACCTTTCGGGGCCGGGAGACGGCAGTGTCCTGGAATGTTGTTTGGCACGTCAACCGTGGAGATTGCATTGGCAAACCTTCTGTACCACTTTGACTGGGCGAACCCTGTTGGGCCTAATCTGGGCTCGTTGGACATGTCTGAGAAGTTCGGGATCAATGTACGTAGAAAGTTTGATATAGAGCTTAGAGCAACACCATATGTGCACTCCAAAGATCCGTAGATCTATGGACATCTATGGACATGTGGACACATGGAAGAATTGGCTCGCTCCCTCCTCTAGTAGCCCTCTCTGCTGTCTAGACCAACCTTCTCTTGGTTGCCTTGATCCTCTTCTCTGCAACATATTCGTCTTTGGGCCCCTTTCAGTAAAAATCCATCTGGGGAACCTCTCCCCCAGGTGAACATTTCAATAAAGAATTTTGTCTCACGTTCAACTTCTATACAGTCAAACAAGACAAGCCCACTCAAATACTTGTGTGACATTGACTTCATGCATGGGCCTTAACACACATCGAAATGATAGAAATGAAGTGTGTGCCTTCTTGCTCTCTGTGAGCTTTTTTTGTATCGTTCAGACTGTAAGACCTTTGTTGAACCATTTTGCTTATATAAGTTGGCCGTATGCATCTTTTTTATGCAGAGGCTGGGGAGTCCCCCCTTTTCGAAAAAAAAGTTATAATGTGTAATGGATTTATTTCACCTTTTAACTTATCGGTTCTACTATTCCTTAGGCAACAGAAAAAGCTTCTGCGATCAGTCGATTTCGGCTAGAGGAAACAACATGAGAGAGCTAAGCAAGAGGGGGGTAGCACCAGCTTGAAGATGGCACAGCGAATCACAACAAGGCCAAGACGAGCGAACCGAAGCCAGGGATGATGTGGTTGGTCATGGCATCGCATGCGGAGTTGAGTCTGAGCTATAACAGAGCCCCAAACGGAGATGGGGGTGACGTGGACAACCGCGGCACCGCTGGCGAGGGCTTGGGCAGAAGCTGGCCAAAGGCGAGGTATGGAAGAAATCCGATTGGCTGAGAGATCGTTGGGTCCATTCATCTGATCGTTGGATTGGCCAAGAAACACGAGGAGGAAGACATCCAGCGGTTCATTTCTGCATTGGTAAACGTACGCTCCGACCACTGTGAAGCGCACCACTAACCGACCCTTCCTCTAACTAGTCTAAGCCAACCATTTTGGTCCATGCGGTAAACTGATCGTAACATAGTAATTTCATCACTACATCCATGTGGTAGATCGATCGTAACAAAGGGCAAAAATGTAGTAATGTCATTACTATCTACCCTAACAGTAAATCGTTGGTAACAGAGAAAAAAAATCTAGTAATGCCATTACTGCATACCTCCTTAAATCGATAGTAACAAAGGTAAAAATATGTAGTAATTCATTACTACCTACCTCATGGTAGCTAATACCTACCAACTTGTACTGAGTCTGCACGGAATAGTAACAACATTACTTGCATTGACTGTCCACAGATGGTTGCTAGTAACGAAAGTACAACCTATCTACAGAGCATTTTGTAATATGTTACTACATGTCTCGGCAATGTTTTACTATGTTTAGAGATGGAACCATCGATATCTCACTGACTGGTAAAAAACCAAGGCCCATTACCATCTATATTATATATATTACTGGCAATGAATAGTGACCCCAGAATTAGGACGTAGCGGACAACCACGTGGTAATAGAATTAAATGTGTTACTTTCTTTTGTACATGACATTACCCTCGAATATTTTTGCGGTGGAGAGTGCCCTTCTCCACGTGACCCGTGCGCCTGATTAAGAGCGGCCGGAGCGCAGGCTAAGAAAGAATACGCGCACGCTTACAATAGCGCAGCCGTATATACATTGTTAGAATTAATGGGCTAGGTCCATAGCAATTTCTGAAATCTCAAATAGTGGCCCATGTGTAAAATGTCAAGTGGTGGTGCTAAAGTTTAGTCCCACCCCAGAAGTTGAAGAAGAGTTGAACCACTTTATATAGTGGGTTCTCTCCACCACTCTAAGTGGTGTGTTGAGAAAAGAAAGGGAAGATCACATGCGCGAGCTCGCTCGCCTCGCCGGGCCGTGGCGGTGCTACGTGCGACATACGCATGAATGGTCCGCCGAAATCCTAGTATATATATGGGATGTTGTTGTGCATGTTTTGTTGTTCTTCTAGTTTGCTACATTGTTGCATGCTAGTATCTCTTCTAGTCATGAATTATTTACTGGAATTAATCATGATTTTGCCTAATTTTCCAACATATATAACATTCATAATATTATTCATCACCTAGGGTGCAGAACAAGTTATTCTTCACCCAAGATAATCTTACAATCGTTTCACAAATAATTTGAAATACAAATAGTTACATTCATATTGATTCACTATATAGGTCATAAGACGAGAAAAATTGCATTTTATGTATATTTTACACTATATTTTTACATTTGTTATTTTATGTAAAATAAAATATTTTTTACTTCGTTTATATATTTTACACTATATTTTCAGTTTTGCTATGGGTGTCGCATTAACTGTAGTAACTAGATGACCAGTTGCGCCATTGGCGCAAAGACCAACTGCAAACAAGAAGTTAAGCAACGGACAACATGATTAAGGATGTTCATATTATGAATTATCCACGAGAGCCTGCTTATTACTCCCTCCGTTCCTAAATATTTGTCTTTCTAGAGGTTTCTAATGATGACTACATACGAAACAAAATGAGTGAATCTACACTTCAAAATATGTCTATATACATCCGTATGTGGTGACCATTTGAAATCTCTAGAAAGACAAATATTTAGGAACGGAGGGAGTATATCCTACCCTGATTTGGTTGCCTCTTGGTGTATCTTGCTTAGAGCCGGCCTGGCGTAGGATGAGATGGGCAACGCCTCTCGTGCCGACGCTCTCTTTCGGTCTTCCGCACAGCTATGGCTCAGCTACCCGACCTTCTGGTTTTGGCAGAGGCCTAACCGCCCTTCCTAAAACCCGGTCTTGTGTGCACCGCCTCGTGCGGTGTTGGAAGGGCCCAGTGTTTGGTCCATTGGGTTTAGGCACCAAGTCTTGTAACAGCCCCAACATAAAACCCCAGCCTTTCGCATTATAATTTGGATTGTAATATAATTTTGGTTGGGTAATTTATGGATTTATTTTTTCTTCTAACGCTTTTATAATTCACCTAAAATTATGTCAATCTTATTGAAGCAGAAACCGGAGGCAGATCTGCAGGGAGGAGGAGGGCCGGGGGAACGAAGAATGGACGCCTCGTCGGTGCCGCTCTACAACCACCTAAAGGTAACCGGAATGCCTGCCCTCGTGCTGCTTATCTTGTTGTTGGATGCGGCATTTTGGCGTTGAGATGTTCTCTGAAGGTCGGTCTTAAATGCATGTCACCGTTGAGATTCAGATGATGTACAAAAACAGTTCCGCCGAAATTCACATGCTTTAGTAAGTTTGTTGGCGATGTCTCACTGACGCTGTTGGCTATGTTCAAGCCTTGAGATGTTTGGTATGAGTGACTATAGTGGCATTTCTTTTTCCGTGTTCTCTTTGAGTGAATTATTGCAGAGAAACTTCCTTTTGAGAAGGTGCTGTGTGTTCCTGCCTCTTGGATGATACGTAGTAAAATTGCTCTTGGAGGCTCATCTCGTTTCCTTGGTTTGTCTGTCATCATATGAATGATAGATACTAGCTGTGCGATCACATCTCAAGACGTCGTATATGTATCCGAGAGAGAATTGACACCTCTGATTCCTGCATGCACCAGGCTGCTCAACCATTCTTCTAGCTAGCTGGGCCCAATGTGATTGAATCAGAGGAACATGTCATGTGTTGAACACGTAATGTGGTTGCACCACCGGCGCCATGAAGTAGTTAGGATAGATAGATAGAGATAGAGTATTTTCCTTTCTCTCCAAGTTCTATCCCTTCCTTGAATATCTCTTTCTCTCTTGTAATCTCAACAATGTATGCGCTATGGTTGGGAGGTGCACCCCAACTCCATATAACACGAACCCGTCGGCCTCAACAGGCTAAGACGTTTCCAGCCAGCTATCGCACATGGTAGTCAGAGCCATCCTTTTCCCATCTAAGCTCCAAACAAACTCCATCTAGCCCTAGCCATGTCTTCATCCTCCGGCGCTTCCCAAAACAACCTCAATGGTCAAGTTACCGAGAAGCTGACGCGCACAAACTATGTGCTATGGCGCACGCAAGTGATTCCCCAGCTGCGTGGCGCCGGTGTCTTCGGCTACGTCGACGGCACTCAGTCGGAGCCGGCGAGACTCCTCGTCACCACCAAGGAAGGCAAGGAGGTGTCATCGCCCAACCCTCTCCACCCAATCTGGGTCAGGGAGGATCAGCAGGTTCTCGGATACCTGCTGAACAATCTGACGCGCGAGGTGCTGCTCACGGTGACCACGGTCACCACTGCGGGCGCGCTCTGGACAACGCTCGCCGGCATGTTTTCCTCGCAGTCCGCCAGCCGCATCAACAACATCCGAACCTCCCTCATCAACGCGCAGAAGGGCAACCTCTCCGTCGCCTCCTACTTCGCCGCCATGCGCGGCTACGCCGACGAGCTCGCAGCCGCGGGCAAGGCGATCCCCGACGATGAGCTGGCCTCCTACATCATCCACGTGCTCGACGCCGACTATCAGCCCCTAGTCTCTGCCCTAGACGCCCGTGTGAGCCAGGTAACCCTTGACGAGCTCTTTGCCATGCTGTCAAATTTCGATCAACGCATGGCACAGTTCCAAGGATCCGGCGGCGGCGGCTTCAAGTCGTCCGCAAACATGGCCACTCGTGGACGGGGTGGCGGCTCCCGATCGCGTGGCTCCTCTCGCACCAAGGGCAGGTTCGGCGGCGGCAACCGTGGGTCCACACCACCTCAATCTGGAGGCTATGGTTGCCGTGGCCGCGGCCCTGGTGCTGGCGGGAGAAACCGCCCCGACACGCCTCGGTGTCAGATCTGCGGCAAGCCTGGACACACAGCTAAGGACTGCTGGTACAGGTATGAGGAGGACGACTACGACTCGCAAGATGAGGAGAAAGTTGCTGCGGCAGCCGATGGCTCCTATGGCGTCGACACAAACTGATACGTCGACAGCGGAGCCACTAACCACATCACCAACGAGCTCGAGAAAGTCACCATGAAGGAAAAATACCGCGGTAAGGATCAAATCCATACTGCCAGCGGAGAAGGTATGAGTATAAGTCACTTTGGTCACTCAATATTTCGTACCCCTCATCGCAACATTCATCTTAGGAAAATTCTGCATGTTCCTAGTGCTAATAAAAGTCTTCTTTCTGTCCATCGAATTACCCTTGACAATCATGTCTTTTTGGAATTTCACCCTTATTATTTTTTGATCAAGGATCAGGCAACGAGGACAATTCTCTATCGAGGTAGATGCATCGGCAGCCTCTATTCGTTGATTCCAGAGTTTCGAAGACAAAATAAACAAGCTTGTGGTGCTATCAAGCTGTCATCCACACGTTGGCATGATCGTTTAGGACATGCGTCTTTTTCTTTAGTTGAAAAGTTGCTTAGGAAAAATAAACCCCCGTTTGTTGGTGAGCGTCATAATGAAACAATTTATGATTCATGTCAGAGAGCTAAGAGTCATCAGTTGTCTTACACAATTTCTATCAGCATTTCTACCAAACAATTACAGTTGATTTTTTCTGATGTTTGGGGCCCTGCTCCCACTTCTGTTGGTAGACACAACTAATATGTCAGTTTTATCGATGACTATAGCAAATTCTCTTGGATTTATCTCTTAAAGAAACGATATGATGTGTTTCAAGTTTTCAAAAACTTTCAAGCTCTAGTTGAACGGAAGTTTGACAGTAAAATTATTGCTGTCCAATCTGACTGGGGAGGGGAGTACGAAAAGTTGAACTCCTTCTTCCAGACACTTGGAATCTCACACCATGTGTCATGCCCCCATGCTCACCAGCAAAATGGGTCAGCTGAACGCAAGCATCGACACATCGTTGAAATTGGTCTTGCCCTTTTGGCCGGTGCTTCCATGCCTCTCAAATTTTAGGATGAAGCATTTCTCACTGCCGTTCATATCATAAACATGCTTCCTAGTCGTGTCATTCACCATGAAACTACTGTAGAAAGGCTTCTTCACACAAAACCAGACTATAAGTCTCCACGTGTCTTTGGGTGTGCGTGTTGGCCAAACCTACGTCCCTACAATAAGCGCAAACTCATGTTTCGATCAAAACAGTGCGTGTTCCTTGGCTATAGTGCTCAGCATAAGGGAGTCAAGTGCCTGGATGTTTCCACTGGACGTGTTTATATATCCCGTGATGTAGTTTTTGATGAAACTAAGTTCCCTTTCGCTGATCTCCACCCTAACGCCGGCGCACTTCTTTGGGAAGAGATTCTTCTCTTGCCACCTCATCTCACTAGCTTTGATCAAGGGGGACAAAATATTGATGATCAACTGTTGGCTAACTCACCTAATGTCATGCATGAGTCCTGTGTCGATGCAACAGGTGAAAACGGCGAAGAAAATGAAGCAAACGGTGAAAATTTTGGGCTATATCCCATGTGTCCCGTGGCATGAGACAGATCCGCCTCGGGATCACCAGCGGCGCAGGCGATCGGATCTGCCTCGGGATCGATAACGGCGCAGGAGGGAGGATCCTCCTCGGGATCAGCCACCGCAGGCGCAGGCGCAGGCGCACGCGTGCACGCGCCAGACTCACGCCGCGTCGACCCTGCGTCCGACACGCGGCCTCCTCCAACTGGCGCGCGGTACGGCGCCCAACCCGTCATGTACAAGCGGCGGGACTTGGCACGTGCCAGGGAGGACGCGGGCCCAGCGGGCCCCGCCACGAGCGACCGACCGACCGGCGCACGCGCAGAGGCGCGGGGCTCGGGATTCTCTGCACCAAGTGCAGACGCCGCGCTTCAGCCGTTTGCCACAGAAGATCAGGACGACCCGGCGGGCGCTGGCGCTGCTGCGGCGACAGGATCTGCCTCGGTCGCTGGTGCGGCTACAGCGACAGGATCCGCCTCGGGATCAGTTGCGGCTGCAGCAGACGATTCCGCGCAGCACCCGGGATCCTCTGTGGCTACAGATTCTGTGGCTCCACCATCACGGCGTACACGGCTGCAACAAGGGGTAACTCAACCCGTAAATTATAAACATATGACTAAATATGGTTTGGTCTGTTCCACAGGAGAACCAGATGAACCAAAAACTCTTGCTGCAGCACTTTGTGATGATAAGTGGAAGAAGGCAATGAATGAGAAATACATGGCACTAAAGAAAAACAAAACATGGCACCTGGTTCCACCACAGCAAGGTAAAAATTTAATTGATTGCAAGTGGGTTTTCAGAATTAAGAGGAGATCTGATGGAACCATTGACCGTTATAAGGCTAGACTCGTTGCAAAAGGTTTTAAGCAATGATATGGCATAGACTACGAAGATACATTTAGTCATGTGGTAAAAGCTGCCACTATTCGTCTCGTTTTGTCTATTGCTGTTTCTAGAGGATGGAGTCTCAGGCAGCTTGATGTACAGAATGCGTTTCTTCATGGTGTTCTGGAAGAGGATGTGTACATGAGACAACCTCCTGGGTTTGAAAGTAAGAGTACTCCTTATGTGTGTAAACTTGATAAAGCTCTATATGGATTAAAACAAGCTCCAAAGGCATGGTATTCTTGCCTCTGTCACAAGATGCAAAAACTTGGATTTGTTCCTTCTAAATCAGACACATCATTGTTTATTTACAACAAGTCCAATACATGCATATTTGTTCTCATCTATGTTGATGACATAATTGTGACTAGCTCATCTCATGAAGCAATCAGAGGTCTCTTAAAGGATCTGAGTGCAGAGTTTGCATTAAAGGATCTTGGAGACTTGCACTTCTTTCTTGGGATTGAGGTAAAGAAACATCAGAATGGACTTCATCTCTCTCAAGCAAAATATGCAGCTGATCTGGTGAAAAGAGCAGGATTGCAAGGTTGTAAACCCTCACTCACTCCATTATCCAGCTCAGAAAAATTGTCTATTGCAGAAGGTAAAATTTTGAGTCAGGAAGATAGCACAAAATATAGAAGTCTCGTAGGAGCTCTTCAATATCTAACTCTTACCAGACTAGATTTATCTTTTGCTGTCAACAAAGTCTGCCAGTTTTTGCGTGCACCTACTGATGTTCACTTGACAGCTGCCAAGCGCATAGTCAGATCTGTTAAACATACTCTCAGTATAGGTCTAAATTTCAGCAAGTCATCTTCTACTCTTGTCAGTGCCTTTTCTGATTCAGACTGGGCAGGTTGCCTGGATGACAGACGCTCAACAGGTGGTTTTGCAGTCTTTTTTGGACCTAACTTAATATCATGGTGTGCACGCAAACAGGCTACTGTATCCAGGTCAAGCACTGAGGCAGAGTACAAGGCATTAGCAAATGCTACAGCTGAAATCATATGGGTTCAGTCCATGTTGAAAGAGCTTGGGGTGAAGAGTAAACAAGCTCCATGTCTATGGTGTGACAATCTTGGATCCACTTATCTTTCTGCTAATCCTGTGTTTCATGCTAGAACAAAGCACATAGAGATAAAATTTCATTTTGTCAGAGAAAGAGTTGCTCAAAAGCAACTTGATATTCGATTTGTGAATTGAAAGGATCAGATTGCAGATGGATTTACAAAGCCTTTGCCCTCAAGAAGTTTTGAAGAATTCAAGCATAATCTTAACTTAATGAAGCTGTGATTACAGGAGGGTGTTGAACACGTAATGTGGTTGCACCACCGACGCCACGAGGTACTTAGGATAGATAGATAGAGATAGACTATTTTCCTTTCTCTCCAAGTTCTATCCCTTCCTTGAATATCTCTTTCTCTCTTGTAATCTCAACAATGTATGCGCTATGGTTGGGAGGTGCGCCCCAACTCCATATAACACGAACCCGTCGGCCTCAACAGGCTAAGACGTTTCAAGCTATCGCACATCATGAAGATGGCCAAACACATCAAAGCCATCACAACCAAGTAAGCAACATCCAATCACCATATATACATCTGTTTATTCTTGGGCCAGCCAAACTAAACCTGTTTCTTTTTCTCTCCATCTCCATGCCAGACTTGGGGTGCCGCTTGTGTTCAAATCAAGCTTTGATAAAGCAAACCGCACATCGTCGAAATCCTTCCGTGGTCCTGGCCTGGAACAAGGCCTAAAGGTCCATGTCACAAAATAATATTACTCCTTTTTTCTCTTCCGTGTCTAACCTTTTCGCCTTGCTATATATCAGATCCTTGAAAAGGTGAAGGCCGCATATGACCTTCCAGTGGTCACCGACGTGCATGAAAGCTGCCAGGTATCCATTTGATTCTACTAATCCTGTACGCAAGGAATTTCTCATCTGTTTTGCTAGCAAATTCTTCTTAATATTTCTGCATGCGTAGCTGAGTCCATTAACTATGTTTCCTTCCTGTGAAATGTTATTGTACCACAGGTACCGTCACTTTTTCTTACATTTGAATTTGACATGTCTGAATTTAAAATATCTTTGTTTGAATATATTGCTAGGATTTTTGTGTTGAATTTCTACTGCTACATGCGTTTATTGTGCCCTCCTTTGCTCTGAAGTGTAAGGCAAAGATGCTTTCTAACTATATAATTCACTAAATCAGTGTGAAGCTGTTGGAAGAGTTGCTGATATTATACAGATTCCAGCTTTCCTCTGTCGCCAGGTACAAGTTTAATGTATGCATGTTTTGGGGAAAACTGCAGTACTACTAAGATCAAGCATGAATCTGCTTCAATATCTCGTTCAACATGCCTAATATAAGTATCTATGGCAACAGACTGACCTTCTAGTGGCTGCGGCTAAGACTGGGAAGATTATCAATATCAAGAAAGGACAATTCTGTGCTCCATCTGTAAGTTGCATTTCTATCTGGCAGTCTTGCCAAATTTGGAATGTAGTACTCCATCTTTTGATTCTTATAAGGTGCGTTTGAGTTGGCACCTTGACAAAATTAAACTTTAACCATAAATTTCTTCTCCAATATATTGTTTGTACTCCTATCAAGAAAATTATGACAGCGTGAAAAGCACATTTAAACACGGGGTATATTTACTAAACTTTATATTGTTTGACTATCTATTGTTGCCACTATCTGCGTTATTGCTGGTGCCATTGTCTGTTTTAGCGTTAGCCTTAGAAACTCATGCTTAGTTTGTTCAATAATGTCCTTTGTGTAGGGAAGTTTCACATCATGTGATTTCTTTCTCTATGAGATTGAATGGTCAGGCAAAGTTGGAGCTAATTGCACTTGTTTGGACCTTTTATTCTACTCTTTATTATTAATCCGACATTAGAAACCAACATGATGTCCAACTAACTGTAAAACAAACTACCAGTTCCAGTTTAGTCTGTCACTGTTCTGAATTGTCATTTCTCTTCCGAAGTTCAGCTAGCCATTGTTCAAGACGGAGCTTTCTGCATCCAAATACTAATTGCATGCTTGTGTTACTTAACTAGATGTTTTTTCAATGGAAAATGTTGCGCCCAGCATCTAGTTAAGTTCCACATTTGTGGAAGTGATCCTGTATGGCTGTACCTTAACAGGTTATGGCCAACTCTGCGGAGAAAATTAGACTTGCTGGAAATCAAAATGTGATGGTCTGTGAGCGACGCACCATGTCTGGCTACAGTTGTTTTGGCCTTTCTTTTTTTGTACTGCCTGCTTCAGAAGTAAATAAACAACATCAACAGGAACAGATTCAGGTATTAGTCTTCCAGCAACAAACAACTTATATTCATGGTTTCGTTGTAGCAGATAACTGATTTAGCAGTATCTTGTTTTGTTTTCAATGCACGCACAGATGATCTAACTGTTGATCCAAGGAACTTTGAGTGGCTGAGGGAAGCAAATTGCCCAGTTGTAAGTATAATAACCTTACTTTTGCCTGCAATTGCACAATCACATATTCAGGTTGGTTCTATTCATGAAAAGCTCTACCTAGGTTAGAGCATCTCCAGCCATTCGCCCCCCCCCCCCGGGGCTTGAAATAGCGCCGCCTGGGGGACGCGCCGGCGGAAAGTTCGGCATGGGGCGGTCGGTTTTCCAGACGCCGCGCCAAAGGTCGCCCCACGCGCCGATTTCGGCCCTCTTTCGGCGCAAATTGGCCCACAATCGGCGCGAGATGACCAATTTCGGCCCATATTCGGCGTGCTTCGACACAAATTCAACATAAGCTATTTTTTATCATATAGTTTATCACAGAAAATCAATACAAATCAAATAGTTCAACAAATCAATACAAATCATATAGTTCAACAAATAAAACTCAGATTTCATCACACGTCGAGCTAGGCGTTACCCTTGAGCGTCCATAGGTGCTCCACCAGACCCTGCTGCAGTTGTTGATGCACCAGCGGGAAATCGTTGGAGTCCTCCGAGTCCGTCACCAAGCAGACAAATCGCCGAACACCTTGCGGGCGTGGTAGGTGCGGAGCCGCCGGTATTCCCGCCCAGCGTGGCAGGAGCACCGGAAAGCTCACCCAGGAGCGGGGTGGAGGCTGCCGCGGTGGAACCCTCTCTTTTTCGGCGAGGGAATGACCTATCTAGCGGCGGTGGGTGGGTAGGCGGCGCCGGGATCGGCACGGCGGCGGAAGGGCGTGCGCGCGGGGGTGGCGAATCTGGAATGGAAAGATGCTTTTCCGCCTGACAGTGGTGGCCCAGGCGCGGTTTTTCCTTCTGCCGGAGCGCCCACTGCGCTGGGTTCGGCCTGGGATCGCCGGGCTAAAAAATGGGACGAGCCGGCGGATTTCGGCGTCCTGGGGGCGCGACTGGGTTTTTTTCCGGCGCTGGCACGAAAAAACTCGTCCTGAGGGGCCTGTTGGGGGCGCCAGTGGAGATGCTCTTATCATTGGTGTCGGGCCACAATAGAGAAAAGTTAATCATTGGTGACATTGGGTATATCCAGATGTCCAGTATTCATGATGGCGTGATATTTGCAGAAGATAGTATTAACCTATTTGCAGCATTGGAGCTCTATTATAATGGAGGTTGTTGTTTTTTAGTGTCAATTAAGTGATTAAGCATCGAGTTTTTTCCCCTCTAGGGGCACATTTGCGTTAATATGGCAGATGTAGTCTAGCTTTTGTGCTATTTTTCTGTTGTTATTACTCGATAATGGATTTAGATTATTTAGACATGAACCAGATGATTGCCCTTTCTGTATCTGAATTGTACATTGAATTCTCGATTTTGTATGCTCAAATATCATGTTATGTGGTAACTACAAATGTATCATGAACAATGACATAGATCAGTGATAGAGAAGTATGCATATTCAGGTAGCTGATGTAACACATGCTCTACAACACCTGCTGGGAAAAAGGTAAACTCGCCTATTTCCAATATGCCTCTCTTGGTTTAGGGTAATTGTCCTCGTAGACATTTTTGCTCAAACTTAACAAATTATTCTTTTCTTTCTTTTTCCCTTTGGCGGAGTCATGGAGATTTGTGAATAACATCATGATGTTTAAATATTGCCAATAGTTTACATGAAAACTCGTGGCAGTTAACCAAATTTTACTTATGTACCTCCTTGAATGTGAAATTGGCATGTGAACTTGCTTCCTCATGTCTTTAAAAAGATTGACATTTTAGACGTCTACACGGTGTTCATAACGTAATTTTGCTACTTAATTTCTACTATAATGTTGCTAAAATTTAATATTGTTGTTATGTTATGGAAGTATTTTCTGATGCCAATCTGTAAATATGATTTCTTACATATCCAATCAAATTTATATGTTTAAAAAAAATGATGGTGATCTGATTAAACCTCTTCCACACTAACTGTCTTTTGAGGATTTTAATTTTGCTCAACTGGGCATTGATTCTGTTTTGTAAGCTTGATGGTGGTGGGGTTGCAAGTGGGGGCTTACGAGAACTCATACCATGCATCGCAAGGACTGCTGTTGCAGTTGGTGTCGATGGTATTTTCATGGAGGTAGGTCGATGAAGCTGCTATCATGTTACTTTTTGCTCCCTGTACCTTTCATTTTTGTTATGATCCATTCATAGAGATTCAACAATGTTTGTAAGATTATTTTCACAATCCTATTATGGCAGGTACACGATGACCCCCTGAACTCACCATGTGACGGGCCAACTCAATGTGTAACCTCTCCATCACTGTTGAGACATTTTCAACCGTGATGTGCACATTTTTAGCAACACAATTTTTTCCTTTGATTTTTTACTTTTTACTTTTTTTCCTTTTTTTTTTACTTTTACTTTTTTACTTTTCCCTTTTTCTTTTCATTTTCACTTTTTTTCTTTCTGTTTTTCTCCCTTTTTCAAATTTGCAAGCACTTTTGAATATCACGGACAAATTTGCAATTTATGAACTTTTATGAAAATCATGAACAAATTTCAAATTCCTAAACATTTTTTATAAGTTGTGAGCATTTTTTGAAGTGGAGAATAGTTTTTTTCAAACTCCGAACATATTTTTAAGTCATGTACATTTTTTCACACAGAAGAATAATATTAAATTAATGAATATTTTTGAATTCACCAACATTTTTTGTAGAAGTTGCAAGCAGTTTTCAAAATTGTTTAACATCTTTTGACATATGCGCATTTTTTGAAATTAGTGAACATTTTAGGAACGTCGTAAAAAAATATCAAATTAGTGAACATAATTTTGAAATTCGTAAAATTATTTTGAATTTTTCAAACTTTTCTAAATTCATAACATTTTTGGACTCATGAATATGTTTTGAATCAATAAACATTTTTTTGATTTAGTGATCATTCTTCATTTCTTGAATTCATGATGTTTTTTCAAAATTGTGAATATATTTTGAGTTCGCGACCATTTTTCATTTTTGAGCTTTGTTTCTTAAAGATCAAGCATTTTAAGAAGATGTGAGTTTTTTTAAAAAAATCTTTAAGTTTTTCTAAATTCAATTTTTGTTTGCAATGTTGAATGTTCTGAAGCAAAACAAAACAGAAAAAACCGAAAGAAACAGAAGGGGCGCAACGCGGCAACACATGGGCCGGCCCAAATTGTGGGCGCGAGGATGGAGGAGGTGCGCCCCCCCCCCCCCCCCCCCCCGGTTCAACGCCTAAAATGTAGGGCACCGGTGCGAGATATAGCAACCTGTTAGTATCAATTTGCTGTCATCCAAACACTGTCACTATGGTGTTGCAGTTATATTTACCTTCCTCATAAAATGTTCAATTTGTTATTTATTGTACATGAGTAAGAACTTGTAGCATTGTTGTAGTTAATTAGAGCTTCTCAAGTTCCAGAATTTGGTTGTTGTCTCGGTAGCAATTAATTCATTTGCACATTGATCTTTTTGAGAAGATATGTCATAATTAACATGTTTCTTCAGTTTTTCAAAATAAGCATTGGTGATTTCCTATGTTGCTATAAACCCATTTCCCCTACAATTTTTACTGATCTAGTTGTAAATATTATAGGATAAAGGGAAGTGTTCTTACTTGAAGTGGGTTGAAGAAGAGTGGCCACAGTCTTTGAAGATGTGCCTAGCAAAGCTCTGAAGCATGTATGAGGAAGAGAACATACGTAGGCTTAGAGAATCTGTTGTCAACGCTAATGCGGGATAAAAAGTGGAAGGTGGAGAATGAGCTCAGAGTTTTTAAATCAGACTTTGCTAAGATGGTGTTGGCGAAGGAGGAGGCACTTTCCCAGTTGGCCCGTGCAAAGCGGGTTCTTACTGAACTAAAAGCAGAGGTGGATAAGACGAGCCTGGATGACCTCGATTTGGGAAATGAATATATTGTTCTAATATTGTTCTTATGAAGTTGAACTAGCTATATGTTGTACTGTGCTGTTTTCATTTAGCTATTGTATTGTGATGTTATTATATATTTATGTGCCTGATATGAAATTGGCAAACAACTGTTTGATATGAAATGTGAATTTTAGTAATACTGGAATTATTAATTGTAAACTAATAAACCTGCTAAATGTCTCATGGAACTTTGCAAATGGTTCTAGCAGTAAAAGCGCTTATGATGGATAGCCAAATGCCACAAAGTTTTTCATAATCAAATTGTGTGTGATGTAGTTGATAAAAGTAAACAGTTAACCAAGGCATAAAACTGTGTGGGATGTACATACGAACGGAAACATTTTCCCTAGATTGACTGTGTGAGATATACATACGAACCGAAACGTTTTCCCTGGATTGACTGTGTGGGATGTACATATGAACGGAAACATATTCCTTGGACTGACTGTGTGTGATATACATACCTATGGAAATGTGTTTCTGGGATTCACCGTGTGGGATGTACATACCTACGGAAATGTTTTTCTCAGATTACCGTGTGTGATGTACATACCTACGGAAATGATTGGGTTTCGATGCCTCGCCCGATAGCACATGGCCCCAGCCTGTGTCCCAGGAGGGCCTACCCCGGCGATTTCTGGGTTGTGCGGGAAGGACCCCCCTATCGCCCCCACTCACTTACCGATGGTTCCAAATGCCGTCGTGGAAGGGGTTCAAAACCGTTTGTATAGCACCGACGCGCACCAGTGCTTGGCGAAGGAATCCAGATTTAACAAGAGAACCAAACACATCAAGAGACGCTTCAATTCCATCCGCGATCTAGTCAATGAGGGAGACATAGAGATTTGCAAAATACATACGGATCTGAATGTTGCAGACCCGTTGAGTAAGCCTCTTCCACGAGCAAAACATGATCAACACAAAGACTCCATGGGTGTTAGAATCATTCCTATGTAAACTAAATTATTGACTCTAGTGCAAGTGGGAGACTGAAGGAAATATGCCCTAGAGGCAATAATAAAGTTTTTATCTATATTTCCTTATATCTTGATAAATGTTTATTATTCATGCTAGAATTGTATTAACTGGAAACTTAGTACATGTGTGAATACATAGACAAAACAGAGTGTCCCTAGCATGCCTCTACTTGACTAGCTCGTTGATCAAAGATGATTATGTTTCCTAACCATAGACATGTGTTGTGATTTGATGAACGGGATCACATCATTAGAGAATGATGTGATGGATAAGACCCATCCGTTAGCTTAGCATAATGATCGTTTAGTTTTATTGCTATTGCTTTCTTCATGACTTATACATGTTCCTTTGACTATGAGATTATGCAACTCCCGAATACTGGAGGAACACTTTGTGTGCTATCAAACATCACAACGTAACTGGGTGATTATAAAGATGATCTACAGGTGTCTCCGAAGGTGTTTGTTGGGTTGGCAAAGATCAAGATTAGGATTTGTCACTCCATGTATCAGAGAGGTATCTCTGGGCCCTCTCGATAATGCAGATCACTATAAGCCTTGCAAGCAATGTGACTAATGAGTTGGTTACGGGATGATGCATTACGGATCGAGTAAAGAGACTTGCCAGTAATGAGATTGAACTAGGTATGATGATACCGAGGATCGAATCTCGGGCAAGTAACATACCGATGACAAAGGGAACAATGTATGTTGTTATGCAGTTTGACCGATAAAGATCTTCCTAGAATATGTAGGAGCCAATATGAGCATCCAGGTTCCACTATTGGTTATTGACCGGAGATGTGTCTCGGCCATGTCTACATAGTTCTCGAACCCGTAGGGTCCGCACGCTTAACGTGCGATGACGATTTGTATTATGAGTTATGTGTTTTGGTGACCGAAGTTTGTTCAGTGTCTCGGATGATATTACGGACATGACGAGGAGTCTCGAAATAGTCGAGAGGTAAAGATTGATATATTGGAGTGTTATATACGGACACCAGAATGGTTCCGAAAAAGATCGGGGATTTTTTGGAGTACCAGGAGGTTACCGGAACCCCCCCGGGAAAGTTAATGGGGCTATTGGGCCATATTGGAGGAGAGGAGGCAGGCCACAGGAGGTGGCACACGCCCCCCTTGCCCCAATCCAAATTGGACAAGGGGAGGGGGTGTGGCCCCCCTCTTTCCTTCTCCCTCTCTCCCTTCCCCTTTCCCCTCTCCGTTAGATGGAAGGAGGGGGGCCGAATCCTACTAGGAACGGAGTCCTAGTAGGACTCCCCCCTCATGGCGCGCTGTCGGTATGAAAACCGGCCGATCTCGGGTAGGAGGTCCGGAACTGTGCGTCTGAGTATCGAAGGTAACAGGAGACGGGGGACATGATGTTTACCCAGTTTCGGGCCCTCTTAGTGGACATAATACCCTACTTCCTGCTTGATTTAATTTGATGAGTATAGGGGTTACAAGAGTTGATCTACCTCGAGATCGTAATGGCTAAACCATAGATGTCTTGCCTGTATGGTTATGTCTTAGCCTCTACTGACTAAACCCTCCGGTTTATATAGACACCGAAGGGACCTAGGGTTGTACAGAGTCGGTTTACAGAGAATGGAAACTACACATACGGACGCCAAGCTTGCCATCCACGCAAAGGAGAGTCCTATCCGGACACGGGGGAAGGCCTTCTATCTTGTATCTTCACGGCCCATCATTCCGGCCCATATCGCATAGCCCGGACACCCGAGGACCCCATAGTCCAGGGCTCCTTTAGTAGCCCCTGAACTAGCCTTTCGATGATGATATGTTCGGCACGTAGATTGTCTTCGGCATTGCAAGGCAGGTTCCTCCTCCGAATACTTCAAAGAAGTCTTCTGAACATGAGAACTGTATCTGGCTCTGTATAACAGTTACATCCCTTAACCACAAGGGCACAACACTTAGTCAAAATAAGGCACGTCTACTGACCGCTTTTTCGGTGAAACGTTATGTCTGGCTCCTTTATTATTTAGAACCGTTTTTCGGCCTCCCGCTTCGCGTTTCGAGGCGCAACCTCCAGTGACACGTCTTGTCAAAGCAGAGATCGTGTCCTCTTATTGCGGGAATCCCATCAATGCGGTCTTGGGTAATCCAACCGTGCCATTCGCATGACCCCTTGGGAACAGGCGAGTTTTAAGGCTTGTGGGGGGACGCTTGATATTCACAGCCTATATAAGTGGATAAAGATCCATCTTTCCATCCCATGCCTTCTTATTTCCTCTGCCTCCCCATCTTCGAGCCCCAGCACCCAAGTTCCAATCTTCCCCATCACCACCAACCTTTCCAGTCATGTCCGGATCCGGCTCTCAAGGCAAGTGGGTGGCCTCCTCTGTGACGGAGAAGGACATTAAGGTGCTCCGGGGGGCGGCCTACCTAAGCACTGACATTGCACACAGGATCACTGCCAAGAAACAAGTCATCCCCACCCAGGAGCCCGGTGAAAGGGTGATTTTTATCCCTCACTAACTCCACGGACTAGGATTTCCCCTCCATCCCTTTGTTCGTGGTCTCATGTTCTATTATGGGCTAGATTTCCATGATCTAGCCCCAAATTCCTTTCCCCACATCTTGGCGTTCATCATCATGTGCGAGGTGCTCCTCCCTATCCAACCACACTTCGGCTTATGGCTCAAGGTCTTCAACGTGAAGCTGAAGGTGGTCGACGGGCAACACGCGGACTGCAGCGGCGCCATGGTGAGCAAGCTCCCCAATGTTACCCAGCCAAAGGGGTCTTTGTGGAGACATTCAAGATATGGTAGCAGGAGTGGTTCTACATCACCGAACCTCACGGCGCCAACTGGGCGGCCACTCCTGAATTTAGATCCAGACCCCAATGCGGCTCGAGTCATGGACCAACAAGGGTCTGGACGGGGGGTCAACTGACGAAGTGATGATGCTGCAAAAGTGCATCAAAAATATTATTGAAAAGAACACCAGCCTCACCGACGTGGTCCAGGTGATGCTGTTCCGCCGGATCCTTTCCTGCCAGCGCCGGCCTCTCCACATGTGGGAGTTCAATCCAGAAGGACCGCGAACCCTACAGCGATTCTTCGGTACGACGCATGGAGATATCCGGAAGTTGCTCTTCAAGGCCCAGAAGAAGTGGCCATAGACGAAGGATGACATCGGCCTTGACTGCGATCATCCAGCCACCGAGTTAAATGTTCAGCTTCCGAACACAACTCAGTTCACAAATTGAAGGGGTACGTTAAAACTCCCATCCTTTAATCAGGGCTGGACAAAGAAGGCAGAGCAGATCAAGTGTCCGGCTCCGTTGCCCGAAGACCCAGCCGATCCTCTGCTAACTAGGATGCTGGTCCCGGCGCCGTACCAAGCGCCGGAGAAGAAGGCCAAGAAGAAGGGCAAGGAGTCCAAAAGTGACCTCCGCCGTATGGGTACTTCGGACGCTATGTCCGAAGAGATCGAGGCTCACATCTCCCATGAGGGAGATGATGACGAAGAGGAGGAAGAGGAAGAAAGCAATTCTCCCCCTAAGGGGAGGAATAAGATAAGGGGGGCCTCCGCCGATCCAGAGGCGGAGGCACCCAAAAGGGGGAAGATATCCCTCTCAGATGGCTCGGATTCGGATGCCGAAGCCATCCCCAAGCGGCGCCTTAGGGCAAAGCCCCTGGCCAAATCATAAGTACGAATGAATGATTTACATACATCTGACCTCTTACAAGTTGTAAGATAACATGTTACTTTATGTGTTTCAGCCCGGCCCGTGGTCTCCCCTAGCAATCATCATCTTCGGGGAACTCTCTAGCGTCGGAGATGGTGGAGAGTGAGACTCCCCCGCGAACCTCTCCTCCACCCACCATGGATGACACCGAGGTGATATCCCAAAGGACCTCTCCTGGCCACGGAGAGGTGCGGGAGTCCAACAAGATGGCGCCGGAGGGTAATGCCTCAGTTGCCAAGAACAGGGGGGGCGCAACCCCCATGGAGACTGACGACAAGGGCCCTGACCAGTCCGGCCCCCAGCCAAAAACCATTCCGGAGACCAATATGGCTCCGGAATCGAGTGAGCGACCCCCTTCAAAGGAAGGGGGAGCGCCTACTCCGACGGTGGCCTCCACTAATCCGGAGGCGCCGAATCCTCTGATGGACGCATTGCAATGTGCTTCCATCGTGGAGGAGCACCATACCCTGATGGGTATGGTGGTTGAGAAGGTTCAGTCCGCTAAAAGCGGGTTGAACGAAGCCTTTACCAGCCTACTAACAGCCTTCAAGCTATGCGATGAAATATTTTTAGCCGATTCTCATATAAAGAACATGCCTGTGTATAGATAGTAGCCCTGAGACTCTGTTTGGCTTGAAAGGCCGAACATAGGATCAAGTGATATTCGCAGCAGATAACTTACTTGTCTATTATGATAAAACAGGCTTCGCTGTTAGCGGCAACCACCCAGGCTGCCGAAGTATCTGAACTCAAGCGGAAGCTGGAGCTGGCCGATGAGGATCTCGTCTGCATCAAGAAGCGGTTTGATGAGGCGCAAGGTATGCTTTTTTAAAGTGTTTACACAGCTGAAGTAATATAGCCATGCGGAGTCTGAGCTCGTGTGTTATCCTATTTTTTATTGCAGGTAGTGCGGCCGAGATTGAGACCCTGAGGGGTGACCTCGCCCGAGCCAAGGAGCAGGCATGGGTGAGCCAAGCGGCCACTGACAAGGCGGCCGCAGATTTGACGGCCGAGCAGGTTCCTCGCCGCCAATATGAGGAGCGGGTGACCGAAGTGGAGCAAGAGCTCAAGGATGCCGCCGGCAAGTGCGAGGCCCTGGAAGAGAAGAATAAGGCCCAAGCGGCCGATCTTGACAAGGCCCTCCAGGGGGCCAAGGAGACGCGGACCGAGTCCTGGGCGGCTCGCGAGGAGATCAAGAAGGCCGGACAGATAGCGGCTGGTAAGCCCTTTCTTTTGCAGAGTAAATTCGGCGGTCAGAAGTATGACTTTCTCACTCGACTATGGAGTTCTCCAGATACCTTTGCGGATCTTTCGAAGAGTGCTGCCGACGCCGCCCAGTACTTCCGGGCCCAAGAGGGGAACACAACAGAGAAGCTCTTCTAGTCACAGTACCTGGCGCCAAAGCGTCCGACGCTGTAGAACGACCAAATGATGCAGCTGGCGGAGCTGCATAGGATGTCCGTCCTAGCCATGAAGGACGTCATAGTCTGGCTCTGGCTAGCCGAACCCATTCCTAGTAGTTACTTCGGCCTGGTGAAGCGACTCGCTGACAAGCTGCCCCGCATTGATTCGGTCAAGCGCTCGGCGTTCATAGAAGGTGCGCGGATGGCCTTTGCCCGTGTCAAGATGCACTGGGCGAAGATGAAGGCTGCCGTCATGGCAGTAGAGGGCCCACCCAAAGGCAAGGACCACCGCAAGCCTGAGCGGCATTTTGAAGATGTCTGGAGCGTGCCCGATTAATAGTGGGCCAATACTCAAAGGATGTCATATTTGAGTGAATGTATCTGATATGTCTAGACGTTGGATTATGAACCAAGGCCTTGTAACATATTTATGCTTTTATCTGAATTACTTACCTCCTGTGCGACCGTATTTTATTATTCCAAAAGTTTGCCAGTCGTCGGCATCAGCCCCCATGTGGATGCTACGGGGGTGTTTGGAATAACGTATAATCACTCTTGACCCAATGTCTTGGTCCGTAAAGGAGGTGACTACGTAGCAAACCAGGCAATCAGACTATGCAGCTTTAGCACTTTCACTTAGCCATAGGTAGTTTGACGGTGGGGCTAAGTACTAGCCCCTGGTGCGTATACGGCTGTCCGAACTGGGATGCCGTAGGCACACAACTTAACCGAAGCCAGTCCTTCGTATAATACAGAAGAAATCGCATGAGATTTATATTAAGTCGCCGAATGGCTGACCAGCTCTCGCTGCACCATGACAGTCAGTTTTCGGCTTTCTCTACTGAGGTGTTTGACCGGACGAGCCAGAAACACAATCGCAGTAGTTCTCCCTTTACTACCTTAGACGAACAAGCATAACGTAAGGTGCTACCTCTTGAGCACTGCATTGGTTTTCCCTTGAAGAGGAAAGGGTGATGCAGCAAAGTAGCGTAAGTATTTCCCTCAGTTTTTGGGAACCAAGGTATCAATCTAGTAGGAGGCTCCTCAAAAGTCCCACGCACCTACACAAACAGACAAGAACCTCGCAACCAACGCGATAAATGGGTTGTCAATCCCTTCACGGTAACTTGCGAAAGTGAGATCTGATAGAGATAATAAGATGAGATAAATATTTTTGGTATTTTTATGATATAGATTGGAAAGTAAAAGATGTAAATAAAGTAGATGGGAAACTTATATGATAAAAGATAGACCCGGGGGCCATAAGTTTCACTAGTGACTTCTCTCAAGATAGCATAATTATTACGGTGGGTGAACAAATTACTGTCAAGGAGTTGATAGAAGAGTGCATAGTTATGAGATTATCTAGGTGTCGGTGTCTAAACCGGCGGATCTCAGTAGGGGGTCCCGAACTGTGCGTCTAAGGCTAATGGTAACAGGAGGCAAGGGACACAATGTTTAGCCAGGTTCGGGCCCTCTCGATGGAGGTAATACCCTACTTCCTGCTTGATTGATCTTGATGATATGAGTATTACAAGAGTTGATCTACCACGAGATCGTAGAGGCTAAACCCTAGAAGCTAGCCAATGATAATGATTGTTGTTGTCCTACGGACTAAACCCTCCGGTTTATATAGACACCGGAGGGGGCTAGGGTTACACAGAGTCGGTTACAGGGAAGGAGATCTACATATCCGAATTGCCAATCTTGCCTTCCACGCAAAGGAGAGTCCCACCCGGACACGGGATGAAGTCTTCAATCTTGTATCTTCATAGTCCAACAGTCCGACCAAAGTATATACTCCGGCTGTCCGAGGACCCCCTAATCCAGGACTACCTCAGTAGCCCCTAAACTAGGCTTCAATGATGATGAGTCCGGCGCGTAGATTGTCTTCGGCATTGCAAGGCGGGTTCCTTCTCCGAATACTCCATAGAAGATCTTTAACATGAGGATCGTGTCCGGCTCTGCAATATAATTTCCACATACCACCATAGAGAGCACAATATTCCACAAATCTAATCTGCTGACAATTTTTCATAGAGTGACATCACACCGCGGCCTGGTCATTACGAACCGTTTTTCCCAGCCTGCCACTACACGTGTTGCGAGGGGTTTTATTGGCACCTCTTGTCAAAGCAGAGATCGTGTTCCCCTTATCACAAGATTCTCATCAATACGGGTGTGGGTAACCCAACCATGCTTGTTAGTATGTCTCCTCGATTCTAGGCAAGTTCCAAATGGCCACGCGGAGGACGCTTGATATTCACCCTCTTTATGAAGGGGCCAAGGACTGTCCTTTTCTTCCCACGCTCGATCCTTCACTTCCCTCACCTCGAGTCCCAACATCCAAGGCTCAGGCTAAGCGCTTCGGACCTTCAACCATGTCGGGATCCAACCTTCAAGGCCGGTGGATGGCTTCCTCTGTCACAGAGGAGGACATCAAGAAGCTTAGGGAGGCCAGGTATCTCACCGCCGAAATCCCGCACAGGCTGCCTGCTCAAGTGCAGGTCATCCCCACTCCCAAACCCAAAGAGAGTGTCGTATTTGTTTCCCACTTCCTCCGAGGGCTAGGTTTTAGTCTTGATCCCTTTGTGAGAGGGCTCATGTTCTATTACGGGCTAGATTTCCATGATCTAGCTCCAGATTCCATCCTTCACATGTCGTCGTTTATCGTCGTGTGTGAGGCCTTCCTCTACATTACCCCACACTTCGGCTTATGGCTCAAGACCTTCAATGTGAAGCCGAAGATGATCGATGGGCGACACGTAGAGCGCAGAGGTGCTACAATAAGAAAAGGCGCCAACGCCCCATGGCCAAAGGGTTCCTTCCCGGAGGTGTCCGATTTGTGGCAACGGGAGTGGTATTACATCACAGCTCCCCGAGGTACAAAGCGAGCGGCCGCCCCCGCCGCCCGCTCGGGCCCTCCGCCCCAACTGCCGTCATAGGTCAACAAGGGGCTGGATGGGTTGCCAGTTAATGACGTGCTGATATTGCAAAGCCGCATCCGAGATCTCCTCAAGAGGGATGTCAGTCTTGTCAAGGTAATGCAAGTTATGCTAGTTCGTCGGATCCTGCCATGCCAACGACGATCTCTCCGTATGTGGGAGTTCAACCCAAAAGGACCGCAAACTATTCAAAAATTCTTTGGCGTGACGCTCGAAGAGATGTATGGATTGTTCTTTGGATCACGAATAAAGTGTCCGGACACCACCGAGGATGCGTGTCTCAACTGCAACCGTCCAGATACTCAAGTAAGTAATTCCGCGACCGAACATGCTGTCTTTTTATTTGTCACAACATCATTCTGAAAAATTGCTCTCTGCCAGGACTGGATAAGAAAGGCGGAGAGGATCAGGAGTTCGACCCCTCTTCCCGAAGGCTCATCGGATCCTGTACTAACCAGGATGCTTAAGCATGCACCTTATCAAGTGCCATCAGGAGAAGATGAAGGGAGGAATAAAGAAGCCGAAAGTGGGCTTCAAACATTACACATCCAAACCGGGGGAATTAGTGTCTCCACGAAGGAGGATAATCGGGGAGGTGAATCCAGAATCTCCTCTCCCCAAGGAAAGAAAAGGGCTGCCTCTGAAGACTTGGAAACAGAGGTTTCCAAAACGAGGGGAGAAACCTTCACCAGGGGGCCCTGCCCCGGAGGGCGTCCTTTCCGCACAGCGCCTGCAAGGGGGCCAGCCCTCAACCGAGCTGTAAGTGAACAAAAGTACTTTGGTAAATATATCCTGCTTCATCTCTGAGAACAATAACCGAGACATATATCTTGCAGTCCGGCTCGTAGCCCTTCTCAATAGAGTTCATCTTCGGGGGATCTTCTTCCGGAGATGATGGAGAGCGAAATGCCTCTTCCTGCCTCCACGCCTTATGGGGCGGACGACCCCGAGGTGTCATCACAGAGGATTTCTCCTGATCCGCCAAGGCCAGAAGGTAACTCTTCGGCCGCCCGAAGTCCGGAGTATTCGGCTCCTAAGGAGAGCAACAGAAAGATTCCGGGACTGTCTGGTGCACAAGCGGACACACTGATGGGTCTTCTGGAGCAAGCGGCTATCTCAGAGGCACATCGTACCTTAATGGTACGGTGGTTGAGAGGATTTCATCCGCCAAAAACGGGTTGAATGAGGCTTTTACGAGCCTGTCGAGAGGCTTTGAGGTACGCAAGGTAACATATATGTATTCTTGACAGTACCGCATGCGCTAGGTGTGCTCTATATAGGTAGTAGCCCTTGAGACTCTGGTTGCCGTCCAGAGGCGGCAAACAGATGATCATAGTCCCAGGTAATGATCGCGCTTCTTTTATGTGCAGGCGGCTGAGGGTCCGGTTGCTGGCCGGACTGCTGATATTGCCGAACTGAGGCGGCAGCTTGACGTGGCGTATGCCAACATCGCGCTTGTGAACAAGCGGCTTGACGAGGCACAGGGTATGTATTTTCGGGTGGTCAGCAAATATTAAGAGGAGCATGATGCTAGTATCTATAATATGCTGTGACTGCAGATGGAGCTACTTCCGTGGAGACCCTTCGGGCGGAACATGCCCGAGCCAAGGAACAAGCCAGGATAAGTGATGCGGCCGCCCTAAAGGCGGCCGAAGAGTTACGAGCTGAACAGGCTGCTCATCGCCAAAGCGAAGATAAAATAGCCAAGATGTCTGTTGAGCTGAAAGATGCCGCCGGCTGATATGTGCTCCTTGAAAAGGAAAACCAAGCGAAAGCGGCTGCCTAAAAAAGGCCTTGGAAGTAGCCAAGGAAACTTGCTCTGAAATTAGAGCGGCAAGGGAGGAGCTTCGTGAAGCCAGAGATATCGCGGCGGGGAGGCCCTTTTTGTTGCGGATGAAGTTTGGAGATCCGAAGTATGCCCCTCTGGATCAATTATGGAGTGCTACAGACGCGTATTTGGACTTGGCAAAAAGTGTTGCTGATGCGACTGAGTTTTTCAAAGATCAGAAAGATCATGAGGTGGAAAGGTTGTTCTGGTCGCAGTTCAGTGCTCCGACGCGTCCGCTACCGTTGAATGAACGAATGACCGAGTGGGCTGAGTTCCATAGGTTGTCCAGGCTTGCTATGAGTTCTGTCGTGGATAATCTTTGGCCGAAGGGACCAAGGCCGGACAGTTATTTTAGTTTAGGCAACGATTCCTTGGTGCTGTGTCACATATCGACGCTGTGAAGAGGTCGGCGTGCATAGAGGGTGCGCGGATGGCTCTTGCCCGTGTTAAAACATATTGGACAGGGATGGAGGCCACCGCTATTGCAACCCGGGGTCCGGCGGGAGGCCAGGACCCGGCCGAGCACTATTTTGGAGAAGTCCTAGAAGGCGCCCGTTTAATAGAGACTCAGTGCTCGAAGAGTACCATGTTTGAGTGACATGTATTTGAATTATAAAAACAATGCTATTTTGATTATAAAGGCTATGTTTATACTTTTGCCTCCTGTGCGGCCGTTTATGTATATATATAACCTGAAAGTTTGCAGTCATCGGCTTCAGCCCCCACACATGTAACACGGGGGTGTTTGGAAAAGCGCGTACTCACACTTGATCCAACGTCTTGGTCCAGTAAGGAGGCGCTATCGCGGCGAACAAGGCAATCGGACTATATAGCTTTAACACTTTCACTTAGCCATAGGATTTTGACGGTGGGGCTACTATATAGCCCCTGGTACTTCCGCGTTCATCCAAATACGGTGAGCGTACGTACATGTCCGATAAATCGGTCCTTTGTTAATGCGGAGGAATCGCGAAGATTCCTCTGAGTCATCGAGTGGTTGACCAGTCTCGCACTATATCATGACAGTCAGTTTTTGGCTTTCTCTACTGAGGTGCTCATCCAGATGAACTAGGGCACAATTGCAGTAGTTCTCCCAGTGCCACCTTAGCCGATATAGCAGAACGTAAGGTAGGAAAACACGGGAGCCGGGCAAACCCAACTATTGACCAAACACATGATTCAGAGCTGATGCGTATAAGGCCCAACTCGCGACGCCGAACACTCCCTAAGGTATTCGGACTTTGCAACATATACTGGGCTGAGTAACGCCCTCGATAATGAGCCCTGTATTTCCAGGTACATGCATTAGTCTGGCGTGACAAAATGCCAATAACGCCAGTATCCCTCTCGGTGTGCTAAGTGCCCGGAGGGTATGAAGCAACAAGAGACATTAAAAAAGGTTTACACAGAGTCTTAATCTAAAAAGAAACATTTGGGCGGGGCCCTGCTGCACGTCTGCGCCTTTGTCTCCGTTGTGCTGTATCCTCGAATGGTGTAGCACGGTGATCATCTGTAAAAAAGAAAAACCCAGGTGAAAGACTTCGTGCGGAACGTTGGTTATTCTGAATAAACCATGAAAATGCAATCTATTATTGTATTAATAGGGTCAAGCCGGACTATGGGCCTTTTTACGTGCGGGCAGCCCCTAGCACCACCTATGTGGGTATATCCATCGACCCAAGCTCAGGTTTATCTGGGCTGCTACAACTAGTGGTGCGTCGGACTCGTCTAACCGTGTCCGCGGTCTTGACGACTGATCATTTATTCTGGTTGGGGAGGCTGTCCAATGTTCGGCTGCTAGAGCCGCCACATATTCCCCTTACCTTTTATTGATCAAATGCTAGAAAGATTATGCAGACATACACATTATTGCTTTCTAGATGGTTATTCTGGTTTCTCTCGAATACCTGTGTCGGCTAAAGATCAATCAAAGACTACTTTTACATGCCCTTTTGGTACATTTTCTTATAGACGTATGCCTTTTGGTTTATGTAATGCACCTGCTACCTTTCAAACATGCATGATGGCTATATTCTCTGATTTTTGTGAAAAGATTTGTGAGGTTTTCATGGACGACTTTTCCGTCTATGGTTCCTCTTTTGATGATTGCTTGAGCAATCTTGATTGAGTTTTGTAGAGATGTGAAGAAACTAATCTTGTCTTGAATTGGGAAAAGTGCCACTTTATGGTTAATGAAGGTATTGTCTTGGGGCACAATGTTTCTGAAAGAGGTATTGAAGTTGATAAAGCCAAGGTTGACGCTATTGAAAAGATGCCATGTCCCAAGGACAAAGGTATAAGAAGTTTCCTTGGTCATGCCGAATTTTATAGGAGGTTCATTAAGGACTTCTCGAAAATCTCTCGGCCTCTGACTAATTTATTACAAAAAGATGTACCATTTGTCTTTGATGATGATTGTGTAGAAGCATTTGAAATACTTAAGAAAGCATTAGTCTCTGCACCTATTGTTCAGCGACCTGATTGGAATTTACCCTTTGAAATTATGTGTGATGCTAGTGATTATGCTGTAGGTGCTGTTCTAGGGCAAAGAATTGATAAGAAATTAAATGTCATCCATTATGTGAGTAAGACTCTAGACAATGCTCAAAGAAATTATGCTACTACCGAAAAGGAACTTTTAGCAGTTGTATTTGCTTGTGATAAATTCAGACCCTATATAGTTGATTCTAAAGTAACTATTCACACCGATCATGCTGCTATTAAATGTCTTATGGAAAAGAAAGATGCTAAACCTAGACTTATTAGATGGGTTCTCTTGCTGCAAGAATTTGATTTGCATATTGTTGATAGAAAAGGAGTTGAGAACCCAGTTGCAGACAACTTATCTAGGTTAGAGAATGTTCTTGATGACCCACTACCTATTAATGATAGCTTTCCCGATGAGCAATTAAATGTCATAAGTACTTCTCATAGCACTCCGTGGTATGCTGATTATGCTAATTATATTGTTGCTAAATTTATACCACATAGCTTCACATACCAACAAAAGAAAAAGTTCTTTTATGATTTGAGACATTACTTTTGGGATGATCCACATCTTTATAAAGAAGGAGTAGATGGTGTTATTAGACGTTGTGTACCTGAGCATGAACAGGAACAAATCCTACGCAAGTGTCACTCCGAAGCTTATGGAGGACACCACGCTGGAGATAGAACTGTACATAAGGTATTGCAATCTGGTTTTTATTGGCCTACTCTCTTCAAGGATGCCCGTAAGTTTGTTTTGTCTTGTGATGAATGTCAAAGAATTGGTAATATTAGTAGACGTCAAGAAATGCCCATGAATTATTACTTGTTATTGAACCATTTGATGCTTGGGGCTTTGATTATATGGGACCTTTTCCTGCCTCTAATGGATATACACATATTTTAGTTGCTGATGATTACGTTACTAAATGGGTAGAAGCTATTCCAACTAGTAGTGCTGATCATAACACTTCTATTAAAATGCTTAAGGAAGTTATTTTTCAGAGGTTTGGAGTCCCTAGATACTTAATGATTGATGGTGGTTCACACTTTATTCATGGTGCTTTCCATAAGATGCTTGCTAAATATGACGTTAATCATAGAATTGCATCTCCATATCACCCGCAGTCTAGTGGTCAGGTAGAATTGAGTAATAGAGAGCTCAAATTAATTTTGCAAAAGACTGTTAATAGGTCTAGAAAGAATTGGTCCAAGAAACTTGATGATGCATTATGGGCCTATAGAACTGCATATAAGAATCCTATGGGTATGTCTCCGTATAAAATGGTTTATGGAAAAGCATGTCACTTACCTCTCGAACTAGAACATAAGGCATATTGGGCTATTAAAGAGCTCAACTATGATTTCAAACTTGCCGGTGAGAAGAGGTTATTTGATATTAGCTCACTTGATGAATGGAGAACCCAAGCCTATGAAGATGCCAAGTTGTTTAAAGAAAAAGTTAAAAGATGGCATGACAAAAGGAAACAAAAGCGTGAGTTCAATGTAGGTGATTATGTATTGCTATACAATTCTCGTTTAAGATTTTTTGTAGGAAAACTTCTCTCCAAATGGGAAGGTCCTGACGTTATCGAGGAGGTCTATCGTTCCGGTGCCATAAAAATCAACAACTTCGCAGGCACAAATCCGAAGGTGGTAAACGGTCAAAGAATCAAACATTACATCTCAGGTAATCCTATAAATGTTGGAACCAATATTATTGAAACCGTAACCCCGGAGGAATACATAAGGGACACTTTTCGGAACGTTTCAGACTCCGAAAAGGAATAGGTATGTGGTACGGTAAGTAAACCGACTCCAAAACAATTTTTAAAGCAATATTTCTCCGTTTTGGAATATTTAGAAAAATAGAAAAATAAGTAGCAGTCCAGGGAGGACACGAGGCCTCCACGAGGGTGGAGGGCGCGCCCTACCCCCCTGGGCGCGCCCCCCTACCTCGTGAGCACCTCGTGTGCCTTTCGGACTTTGTTTTCTTGCATGATACGTATTACGGTCGGTAAAAATTCATTATATATTCTCCCGAAGGTTTTGACGCCCGTATCACGCAAATATCCTCTGTTTTCGTTTCGAGCTGTTTCCGTTGCAGATTTGAGGATTCCAGAGACTCGATCATCCTTCTATGAGGGTGAGCCTATGCCATGGAAGGTGGACGACAAGCTTGCATCATCAACAACACCTCCACCGCCAACAACAAAGAAGGAGATATAATCACATGGGTATGGGCACTCCCCTTGGCAACCGCCAAGCTTGGGGGAGGTGCCCCGGTATCGTATCACATCACAACTCTTATCTTTACCGTTTTTCTTAGTTCGAGACTATTAGTAGTATCTTGATTTAGTAGAATAAAGTCATGGCACGATCTAGTTTTGAGTTTTGCTTTATGATCCCTCTATGCAATCGAGTCCGTGAGCTATATATAATAAAGATTAGTGTTGAGTCAAGGGTTTGATTACTTTTCCATGATTTTGGGTGAATAAATAAAAGAATAAAAATAAACAAAGAGTTCATATTGATCTTATTGAGAGTAATGACTTCACATAAAAAGAGTATGATGATTAAAAGTTGTTGGGAGTTGGCAAATATAGCTTTGGTCATCGTTGCAATTAATAGGAAGTAATAAGGAGAGAGAGGTTTCACATATAGATATATTATCATTGACATCTTTTATGATTGGGAACACTCATTAAAATATGACATGCTAAGGAGTTGATGTTGGACAAGGAAGACAATGTAATGAGTCATGTTTTCTTATATCTGAGATAAAGTATATTGTCGTGGATCTCCTAACATGTTGAGCTTGCCTTTCCCCCTCATGTTAGCCAAATTCTCAGCACCAAGTAGAGATACTACTTGTGCTTCCAAATACCCTTAAACCAGTTTAGCCATGAGAGTCCACCATATCTACCTATGGATTGAGTAAGATCCTTCAAGTAAGTTGTCATCGGTGCAAGCAATAAAAATTGCTCTTTAAATATGCATGACTTATTAGTGCAGAGAAATAAGCTTTGTATGAACTTGTTGTGGACGCAATAAAAGCGACGGACTGCATAATAAAGGTTCATACAAGGGGCAATATAAAGTGACGTTCTTTTGTATTAAGATTTTGTGCATCCAACCATAAAAGCGCATGGCAACCTCTGCTTCCCTCTGTGAAGGGCCTATCTTTTATTATTATACTCTGCCTTATGCAAGAGTCACGGTGATCTTCACCTTTCCTTTTTCATTTTATCCTTTGGCAAGCTCAGCATGTTGGAAAGAACATGATATATATATATATATATATATATATATATATATATATATATATATATATATATCTAATTGGATGTGGGGGAGCATGAATTATTATTGTTGACATTACCCTTGAGGTAAAAGGTTGTGGGGCAAAACTACAAGCCCCTATCTTTCTCTGTGTCCGGTTAAAACTCTGTAACCACAAGTATTGCGTGAGTGTTAGCAATTATGAAGGACTAAGTGATAGTTGAGTATGTGGACTTGCTTTTAAGCTCTGACATAGACTCTTTCCGGTGTTATGATAAATTGAAATTGCTTCAATGACTGAGGTTATAATTTGTTAGTGCCCAATAAGGTTTCTGATTCATACTTTTGCATTGTGAAAAGATCATCACTTGAACATAAGTAATCATATGACAAAATCTATTTATGTTGCTGTTATGAAATAATCATGATGCCTTCATGTCCGTATTTTATTTTTATCGACGCCTCTACCTGTAAACATGAGGACATATTTATTGTTATCGGCTTTTTGCTTGAGGACAAGCGAGGTCTAAGCTTGGGGGAGTTGATACGTCCATTTTGCATCATGCTTTTATGTTAATATTTAGTGCATTATGGGCTGTTATTTCACGTTATGTCACAATACTTATGGCTATTCTCTCTTGTTTTACAAGGTTTACCATGAAGAGGGGGAATGCCGGCAGCTGGAATTCCGGCTGGAAAAGGAGCAAATATTGGAGACCTATTCTGCGCAACTCCAAAAGTCCTGAAACTCCACGGAATATCTTAAAATAAATAAAGAAAAATCATCGCCAAAGATGAAGGCCAGGGGGCCCACACCTTGCTCACGAGGGTGGGGGGCGCGCCCCTCCCCCTAGGCGCGCGCCCCTACCGCGTGGTCCCCCTGGTGGCTCTCCGACGCCCTTCTCCTCCAATATGAGCTCTTTTGATGAGAAAAAAATATAAGCAACCTTTCGGGACGAGACTCCGCCGCCATGAGGCGGAACCTTGGCGGAACCAATCTAGGGCTCCGGCGGAGCTGTTCTGCCGGGGACACTTCCCTCCGGGAGGGGGAAATCATCGCCATCATCATCATCAATGCTCCTCTCATCGGGAGAGGGCAATCTCCATCAACATATTCACCAGCACCATCTCATCTCCAAACCCTAGTTCATCTCTTGTATCCAATTCTTGTCTCTAAGTCCGGGATTGGTGCTAGTAGGTTGCTAGTAGTGTTGATTACTCGTTGTAGTTGATGCTAGTTGGTTTATTTGGTGGAAGATCATATGTTCCGATCCTTTATGCACAATATTACCCCTCTGATTATGAACATGAATATGCTTTGTGAGTAGTTACGTTTGTTCCTGAGGACACGGGAGAAGTCTTGCTATTAGTAGTCATGTGAATTTGGTATTGGTTCGATATTTTGATGAGATGTATGTTGTCTATCCTCTAGTGGTTTTATGTGAACGTCGACTACATGACAATTCACCATTATTTGGGCCTAGAGGAAGGCATTGAGAAGTAATAAGTAGATGATGGGTTGCTAGAGTGACAGAAGCTTAAACCCTAGTTTATGCATTGCTTCGTAAGGGGCTGATTTGGATCCATATGTTTCATGCTATGGTTAGGTTTACCTTAATACTTTTGTTGTAGTTGTGGATGCTTGCAATAGAGGTTAATCATAAGTGGGATGCTTGTTCAAGTAAGAACAGCACCCAAGCACCGGTCCACCCACATATCAAATTATCAAAGTACCGAACGCAAATCATATGAGCGTGATGAAAACTAGCTTGACGATATTCCCATGTGTCCTCGGGAGCGCTTTTCCTATTATAAGAGTTTGTTCCGGCTTGTCCTTTGCTACAAAAAGGATTGGGCCACCTTGATGCACCTTATTTACTTTTGTTACTTGTCGCTCGTTGCAATTTACCTTATCACAAAACTATCTATTACCACTTATTTCCGTACTTGCAGAGAATACCTTGCTGAAAACCGCTTATCATTTCCTTCTGCTCCTCATTGGGTTCGACACTCTTACTTATCGAAAGGACTATGATAGATCCCCTATACTTGTGGGTCATCACACACGTCCATATTGCGGCCGCTGGCCCAAAGGGAGTCCCTTAAGTTCCTTCAGGGCCCGGTTGAGAGGGGTGTCCGACTTGGGCCTCATCGGTGAAGTAGGGCTTTCGACTGCAAGCTGGTGTTGCTTCTCCTGCAGAAGGAACGTGAACCATTTACGAATGTGTAGTCGACTTGATCTGGAGCTAAATGTAAGGCGGTAAAATAATAATTACCAGTATTCTAATCAATCTCCTCGTGATCTGGCCCTGATGAAGTCACTCTCCAAGGGGTTGGTGAACTTCGCGAAGGGGTCTGGGAGACCCGCGGCTTCACGTTCCGCGTCCTCCTTATCCCATATGGGCCTTTTACCGAGGTAGCCACGGCTTTCGTGGTGATGCTTCCCCGTGTTACTTTGCTGAAGGCTCTTGAATTTCGCAGCCTAAGCCTTGGCTGCCTCGGTAGCGCAAGTGTCCTTGAATTTTTCGAAATGCTTTTCCGTAAGTGTCGGATTTTCCTCCAGAATCTTGGATAGGGGTTCCTCAGCCTGAATAGCTCGTTTCACCCTTCCTTTCCAGGAGGCCAAATCATTGCTGAACATTCCCATGGCATGATTGTTAATCTTTTTCATCTTCGGATCATCCCACGGTTGTTCTATGTTGTCGTCCCAGTCGGGGAACTTGAATCTCTTGTGCAACTTTGTCAGGAGCAACTGCCTCCAATGTTCTTTACTCCTTAAGTCATCATCGTTGATGCTCGCGCATTCCCGTAGGACGCATCCTACTTGGTTCCCATAGCACTTGCGAGGTTCTTCCGGCTCTAATGGCTCAAACTTGCCAGGTGCCATCTTTGTGATCACCAGTCGTCCAATGCTGAGTTTGTTAGGTTTTCGTATCCTCTGCTTCTTCTTCTTCTTCTTCTTCTTCTTCTTCTTCTTCTTCTTCTTCTTCTTCTTCTTATTCTTTTAGGTAGTGGCATCGATGCCAGTACCTTCCCCGCTGGTCTCGGTGCCGCCATCGGTGCCGGCGCCGTCGGTGTCGATGTCGGCATTAGTACCATCATCGAGGCCGACCTGCAAACCTTAATTGTGCTTAGCAGACAAAAAGTCGAGGTACTATTGTTCACCCTCATAATCCATCTCGTCTGCATCTTGGTTAGAAGGCCCGGTTTCTTCGTTGTTTGACATGTTTCCTATGATTAAGTCTTCTCGTTTAATTCTAAAACTATAAAAAAAATGAGAAATGACATAAAAAAGATCTATGTTTGCCGGAATGTCGTTTCCCAGCAACTCCCGGCACTCGATATGCCTACTTTCTAGCACAAGTCATTCCAAAACTCATGGAAAATTTTGGCATGACCTTTGCTAAAAAGTGGACATATTGAGCGCCTGAAATTCACTGAAACGGAAATGAATCAACATTCCGGTGAAACATAGGCCACTAGGATCATTTACCCTGCACATAATCATCATTTTTCAAATATGACATGTCCAAAACATCACATGTCGAAATGACATGTCCAAATACGAAATATGACATGTCCAAATCACATGTCCACATATCACATGTCCACTTCAAATCTACAAAAAAATAGCAACAATTGCTTTACCTAAAAAATTTAAATAGCAACAGTTGCTTTAACTAATCTGTCCACTTCACATTCTGTTTTTTTAAATAGCAACAATTGCTTTAACTAAAAAAATGTAAGAAACCTATATAATCAATTCTGTTTTTTCTTACACTAAAAAATAGCCTAGGGTTCATACTATTTCATACTAACTAGCACTAAATAGCAGAGAAGTGGGGAGGGGAGAGGGCTTACAGAGGGCAGAGAGAGAGAGAGAGATGGTGTCGGGGGAGACGGCGCGACACCGAGACGAGGCGGGGTCGGGGGAGACGGCACGACACCGAGGGTCGTCGGGGTCAGGGAGACGGGGGCGAGTGCCGGGATGGGGGCGAGCGCCGGGTTCGGGAGCGAGCGTTGGGGGCGAGCACAGGGGCGCGGCGAGGGCAAGGCTCCGTAGGCGACGACGGGGGAAGAGAGAGTGGGGATTTGGGGGGAAAAGTAGAGGCGGGAAGAAGTAGAGAGGGGATTTGGGGGGGGGGGGGGGGGGTTAAGTCGAGGTAGAAGTAGCGCGTTCCCGTAAAACACACTATAGCTAACTTAGCTACAACATGTTTAGCCAGAAAGCGCTACTGCTATCGCAGATAGCTATAGCGTGTTTACCAGTACATCGCTACTACTAACTTGACTAGCTATAGCTCTTTTTCAGAAAAGCGCTACTGCTATAACCCGTACCTATAGCAGTTTTCTTGTTTGTTTCTTCTATTTTCTTTTCCTTTATTTTCTTTCCCTTTTCTTTTCTTTTATTTTCCTTTTTTCCGAGAGCAGTGAACAAAGGGAAGGTGATACAATGTATATAACTAAGGCGATATATATTGCATCATTTGACGGTTAAGTATGTATACAAAATGGGAACATATATATGACCCGTGCATAATGGCTAAGTGTGTACACAAAATAGGAACATATATATATTACATCATTTGACCGATAACGGGTCCTCAGCGTTGAAGTTTTCATTTTTGAGTGAGCTTCTTTCCCTTCTTGTTCGTTGAAGAATAATTGAGCCCCTCATTGTGACTTTTCCTTTTCCATGGAGTACGATCTTTCTTAGATAATGTAGTATTGATTCTTCTTTTGACGTATACTTCATCATCATCGTCATCTTCCCTCATTGGGTTGCCGTAGTGGTCGTAGTCTTCCTCGTTGGCGACTCCATCCATTCCAATGATGTTCCTTTTGCATCTCCTCACAACAACACGGCTGGGATTGCACGGGTCGGTTATGAAGAAGCATTGTGTCACGTGCTTAGCGTGTACCCATGGCTCGTTGCGATAGTGTTCACGGTAGCGCTCTTGGCGTCGGGTATAGTCATGGTGGTGAAATACCGGTTTTCTCTTTCGACATTCTTAGCCCATCTGACACGGAACATCGTCGCGTTGTGCAGTCTAGAGTAGTCAAGCTCCCAGATCTCCTCGACCCTTCCTTAAAATATCTCATTTGTGCCGTTGTTGCTGCCGGTCATACATTCCGTCATTACCCCTGAGTTCTGATCATCACTGTCCATATCTTTGGCCTCCTTGTGGAACGTGTATCCGTTGATATCGTATGCCTAATAGGTGATGAGGTTGGGCGAGGGGCCATGTGCTAAGGCGCATATGAGCAATCCGTCCTTAGAGCCCTCTTCCAGGGGATTAGCAATAATATGCTCTTTGAACCAATGTAGGAAAGTGGAGTTGTGCTCTCTAGTAACTTCGGCGTCTGTCCTGCATACCCCCGGATCACGATACTTCTTTGCGATAGTTTCTTTGTGCAGTGCCCCGAAAGGATCTACCTGGTCTAGGTGTTGTAGCACTACCAAGTTTGCTCTGTCAAAGTCATTGCGTCGATCTGATAGCCCACGTGCAGTTCCCTGCGACCGTTGGAGTGACCTCTCCTTCGAGCCTCCCATCGTGCTTGTTAAAGGCAAACCAACACCAGGCGGCTGGTCTGCGCCATATCGAAAATTCTCACAGAAAGAGATGCACTCTTGTGTCAGATAGCCCTGGACGACGCTTCCATCCGGACGGGACATGTTACGAACAAATCCTTCGATGATCCCATTCATCCTCTCAAACGACATCATGTTGTGCAGGAATGACGGCCCCAGGTCTATTATGTCGTCCAAAATATGGACACACATATGCGCCATGACGTCAAAGAACGCGGGCGGGAAGTACATCTCAAGATAATTCAGTATCACAACGATCTCTTCCTGTAGCCTTCGGAGCTGCTTCACACTGATCGACTTTTGAGAGATGGGTCGAAAAAGTTGCAGAGACCAATAAGCGTGTCACGGACGTTCTTGTCCATTATCCCTCTAAGGGCAACAGGTAGTATATGCGTCATCATCACATGACAGTCATGGGACTTCATCCCGCTGATCCTTTTCTTCTGCATGTCTAGATATCTGCTCTGGAACTAACTTTGACTCCGATAAGGCACTTGAAGAATTGATCGATCTCAGCCGGACTTAAGGTGAAGCAAGAAGGGGGGCAATAATCTTCTCCCTTTACTTTTTTCCCTTCTTCTCCCACGCCTCTATCTCCGTCTCTGTCTCCTTTGACTTTTTACGGGGCGGCATGTGCAGATTTTCCCTGATTTTCAAATCTTGCAAGTCTTTTCTTGCCTTCGGCCCATCCTTGGTCTTATCCACATGTTAGTCAGTGTCGCAAGCAAGCTCTCAAGGACATTCTTACATATATGCATTTGATCAAGGCAATGAGGTGTGTCGAGTTTGTGCCGGTACTCCAAGTCCCAGAAAACAGACCTCGTCTTCCATACCTTCAGCAGCGGCTCCGGCGCCTTTGTCATCATCTTTCCCGGCGTGGGGCACTGTTCCCAGTATTTCAACATCTCATCGATTTTGGCGCCGCTCAGCTTATGTGGAGGTCCTCGATGCTCAGCCTCATCATGGAATAGATCTCTAGGGTTTCTCCACAGGTCGTCCTTCTCGAGCCATCTTCGATGCCCCATGTACATGATTTTCCTAGACCCGCCATCTTTCTTTGACGTTAGCTGCTGAGACTTTGTATCATCCATGCACCGTGTGCATCCGCAATATCCATGGCACACCTAGCCTGCGACATATCCGTAACCGAGATAGTCGTGCACAGTCGTGATCCGCGCGACTCTCATGTGGAAATACTCGCCTTTGCTGGCGTCCCATGTCTTGGCGGTGTTTTCCATAAGGTGTCTAACTCCTCTTGAAGTAGCCCCAGATATAGATTAATATTATTTCCCGGTTGTTTTGGCCCTTGAATTAGCATGCTCATGTGTATGTACTTCAACTTCATGCACAACCAGGGGGAGGTTGTACATCCATACAAACACATGCCATGTGCTATGGTTGGTGTTCTGGTTGCCAAAAGGATTCATGCCATCGGTACACGCGTCGAGCACGATGTTCCTTGCATCACCTTCGAAATACCGCTCTCCACTGGCTTCCATCCTTGACGTGTCTCAGCTTCGGATCATCTCCATCGTCGGGCTTCTCCCTCCCCGTGTGCCAGCGCATGAGCTTTGCTTCCTTGGGATCTATGAAATACCACTGGAGACGGGGACTGATCGGTAAGTACCATACAACTTTCTGGGGAGATTTCTTCCCGGCCTTCTTGTATCGAAAAACATTGCACACCGGACAGCTTGTTTTTTCTGCGTGCTCCTTCCGATAAATTATGCAATGCATGGTATGGTATCTAACGTGCGGCAGATCAAGGGGGCACATGATCTTCTTCGCCTCATCCACACTAGTAGGACATAGATTCCCTGTGGGAAGAACAACCTTTAGGTACTTTAGATGCTCATCGAGGCTAATGTCGGTCCATTTGTTTTTAGCCTTCGTCTTTAGGAATTCGAGCGTCAAACTCAAGCGGGTCACCTCAGGATTGCAACCATGATACAATTGAGTGTTCGAGTCTACCACCAGTTGCTGCAGCTTGTCCTCCTCTCTAGAAGCAGCTCTCTCAGTACTCGTCTCCTTGCGAAGCAGTGCTTGAACATGAGGGTCCCGCACGATTGAACTTAGTACCGACGAACTCTGCAGCGTGGAGTCCACGTTCTCTCCGCCGCCATGTGCGGCCCCTTCTCCGCCGCCATGTCTGGCTCCTTCTCCGCCGCCATGTCTGTCCCCTTCTCCACAGCCATGTCCGACCTCTTCCCCGGTGCCATTATCGATCATCTCTCCGTCTTGCCTCGTGTCGTCATTGCCTGCCCCGTCGGCGTCCTCAACATCATCATCCTCATCTTCAATTATCCACCGAGTATAGCCATCCATGAAACCAGTCATGAGCAGGTGCGCCAAACTATTCCTTTACATCTTCGACACGGACATAAAACCTCTGTCAGGTTATTTTCTTTCATGTCCTGCACCGCCGACCGCAACCACATGTCCACCATCATTCCACTGACCATCATGAATGCCTGCACGATAATAATAAACAAATTGATTATAAAAATGCGTGCATGCATCAAAGTCATACAAAAATTCGGCATGACCTTCCCTAAAAATAGGACATATAGATCTAGAGTTTGCCCGGAATCGTCGAAACAGAAATAAATCGACATTTCGGCAAAACATATGCAACTCACAAGCACATTTCAGCATCAACTCATTCTACACACACAATTTCCATCATATCGCCCGATTATGTCATATCGCACACACATACACATATTTCCATTCTTGCAAAAGCATAAATTTTTAATCACCTATCTCGAGATCGAGCACACGGTGGAGATGATGATCTAGTAGGGAGATCAAAGTGGATAAAGCTCTTCTTGACAAGGCTAGATCTATATAGGGGGTACATAGGTCACTTCACTAAATGCTACATCTACCTAGCTAGCTAGTTTGGGAGGAGATAACTTCAACTAGCTAGTGGAGGGGGAAGGAAAAAGAGAAAGGATATGCATTAATGGAGGTGGTGTAGGTAGCTAGGAGTAATAAAGAGAGAGAAAGGTAGGTAGAAGATGGAGAGTAATGGGGGGAGAAGTAGTGAGGAAGAAGCAACGTGAGGGAGAGAGGAGGTGGGAGGTAGGGGAAAGTTAGGAAAGAGGATGGGGGAGGGGGAGGGGGAGGGGGAGGAAAAAGGTGAGGGAGAGAGGAGTTGGGAGGTAGGGGAAAGTGGGGAGGAGATGACGGGGGAGGGGGAGGGGGGAGGGAAACGGTGGTATAGGCTACGACTTAGTAGTAGCGCTGGTGGTAAACCGCGCTGCTGCTAATAACATAGCAGCAGCGCGCTTCTGGCACACGCGCTACTGCTAAGCGGGGTCCGCCATGTGGCCAATTTCAAAATTTGTAGTAGCGCCACCCAAAAAAGCGTGCTACTACTGCTACTTTATCTGTAGCACGGTTAGCAAGAGCGCGCTACTGCTAAACCTAGGGTGGCGGGAACGGTCGGTCAATTTTAGTAGCAGTGTGGTTCTACCGAGCCGCGCTACTGCTAACTAAGTAGCAGTAGCAATAGTTTTGTTACTGCTCTACTGCTAATTAGCAGTAGTGCCTTTTCCTGTACCGCCCTGCTGCTAAGATTCTGTGTATAAGGTTTTCCCTAGTAGTGATTTGCAAAATACATACAGATCTGAATGTGGCAGACCCGTTGACTGAACCTCTCTCACAAGCAAAACATGATCACACCTTAGTACTCTTTGGGTGTTAATCACATGGCGATGTGAACTAGATTATTGACTCTAGTAAACCCCTTGGGTATTGGTCACGTGGAGATGTGAACTATGGGTGTTAATCACATGGTGATGTGAACTATTGGTGTTAATCACATGGCGATGTGAACTAGATTATTGACTTAGTGCAAGTGGGAGACTCAAGGAAATATACCCTAGAGGCAATAATAAAGTTGTTATTTTATATTTCCTTATTCATGATAAAAGGTTTATTATTCATGATAGAATTGTATTGATCGGAAACTTAAATACATGTATGAATACTTAAACAAATACCGTATCTCTAGTGAGCCTCTACTAGACTAGCTCGTTGATCAAAGATGGTTAAGGTTTTTCTAACCATAGACATGTGTTGTCATTTGATAATGGGATATATCATTAGGAGAATGATGTGATGGAGAAGACCCATCTGTTAGCTTAGCATAATGATCGTTCAGTTTTATTGCTATTGCTTTCTTCATGTCAAATAGATATTCCTTCGATTATGAGATTATGCAACTCTCGGATACCACAGGAATGCCTTGTGTGCTATCAAACGTCATAATGTAACTGGGTGATTATAAAGATGCTCTACAGGTATCTCCGAAGGTGTTTGTTGAGTTGGCATAGATCAAGATTAGGATTTGTCACTTCGAGTATCGGAGACGTATCTCTGGGCCCTCTCGGTAATACACATCATAATCTTGCAAGCAAACGACTAAGGAGTTAGTCACGAGGTGATGTATTATGGAACGAGTAAAGAGACTTGCGGGTAACGAGATTGAACTAGGTATGAAGATACCGACGATTGAATCTCGGGCAAGTAACATACCGATGGACAAAGGGAATTACGTATGTTGTCATAAGGGTTCGACCGATAAAGATCTTTGTAGAATATGTAGGAGCCAATATGGGCATCCAGGTTGCACTATTGTTTATTGACCAGAGAGGTGTCTTAGTCGTGTCTACATAGTTCTCGAACCCATAGGGTACGCACACTTAACGTTCAATGACGATATAGTATTATATGAGTTATGTGATTTGGTGACCGAATCTTGTTCGGAGACCCGGATGAGATCACGGACATGATGAGGAGTCTCGAAATGGTTGAGAGATAAATATTGATATATAGGACGATGGTATTCGGACACCGAAAGTATTCCGTACGGTACCGGGTACATATTGGATCACCGGAAGGGGTTCCGGTCACCCCCGGCAAAACATATGGGCCTTATGGGCCAAGAGGGAAACACACCAACCACAAGGGGCTGGTGCGCCCCCCATATAGGCCAGCCAAGGTGGAGAAGGAAAGTGGAAGGAGGAAAGGAAAGAAAGGAAATAGGATTCCCCTTCCTCCCCCCCTCTTTCCTCCCCGCTCCGATATATATGGAATGGGGGGGGGGGGGGGGGCTTGGGAGGAGGCCAAGTAGGATTCGGTCCTACTTGGGGCGCCTCCTGGCCTATCCACTCCCCCTCCCACCTATATATTTGTGGGTGGGGGGGGGGGTGCCCTAGCACAGACCAGACAATTGTTTAGCCGTATGCGGCACCCCACTCCACCGTTTACTTCCATGGTCATATTTTCGTAGTGCTTAGGCCAAGACCTAAGAGGATCACTTCACCAGCACCGTCACCACGTCGTCGTGCAGTTAGATGTAATGACCTACCTTTCTAGGTTACGGTCTTCGTGTGTTTCTTTGCCAGCCCTTGGATCGAATCACTGACAAATACGGTACGGATGTCATGTACGGCGCAAGCCCCTCCTCTAGAGATGGTCCACACCATGTATCATCTAGGCTGGCATGCCGCCATAGTCCATTAGACGGCTAGGGGTGGTGATAGCAACAAGCCGTGCGACCGAAGGAACTCCAGGTCCATTGCATATAAACAAACACATGCAAGCCAAGCATTATGTCGATCCGGCCAGGGGTCGTGACTGCAACAACAGTCTCAGCAAAGGCACACTCGCGGGATAGGGGCCAACCATAGCCCGGAAATTAAGCAACTATGTGAAACATAAAAAAAAGTCAAGTAAACTATTTGTAGAGACAAACCGCAACTGCGAAGTGAAGGGAACTATTTGAAACATAAGATGGAACTGGTTGCAACAACTTTCATCAAAGGAATATATGTCATGGAAGGCATAGATAAATTGCATGACTACATGAAATAGACCATAATAAAAAAAATCTGGGCTAGTCATGAATGGGCTTCTTGTATCACATGGTAGTGAAGGATATTGGAGACAAATGGTGTGGTTTGATTATGTTGAGGAATAGCAAGTTTGTTCTAGAGGTCCCGTCTGAGTCCCACATGGCACCCACATGGAAGGTTGACGCAAGTCAAAGATGTTCGACACAAGTACAAGTTCGTCAAAAAGATTACAACAAGGGATTTGAACTGAAAGGGGCCTTGTAGGCTCGTATTGTCGGCAGTCGTGGCAGTTCAAAAGAGCCGACATTCTAAACATTTTGTGCACCAAGCACTAATCTTGACGTCTCACCTCATAGGACATAGGTTGCGCTCCATGAGGCAACAAAATGTATTTAGAAAACATCATCATGTCACTTTATTGGTGTATGGCGACCTTCTCTATAAGTCTGTTGTACACCCCCTCCCCGCCTACGTTTCCATAACAATAACATGTGCGAGGACCATTGAGAATCCTCGCCATCACTCAAAGGCCATCTCGGTCATCCTTGCAAGATGGTCCCAGCCAAGAAAGCTCCAAATGAGGTTGAAGCATCTCACAAGAAAGATCATGTTTACAATGTCAAACAATAAAGATCTCATCTCAAAGTTAAACTCTGAGGACCTCACTCTCCGGCAATGGAAAGCCATGGGAACCAACATCGTTGGCACATGAGAACTATGTCGACCTATGCCTAATAGCCAGCCAAACACATCGACGACTAGGCAACTCTAATTTGCCGACAAACCCTGCAGAAGAAATTACTATCGTCGCACCAACCATGTTCAGTGCACCAAGGATCCAAACTATGCTACGCCAAATCAGAATCCAAACTAGTTACCGAACCGTGTGACCTGTGTGAATGTCTTTGTTAGTCTATTTCATTTAAGCCCAAAGGATCTTCAAATACCGACTGGTCGTCCCGATCCAATCTCCCATCTTCTCATTCCAATTTTTCTATTCCTAGATAATCCGGTGAGATTTCTGTTCTTCCATCAAGAGGAGATAGTTATCGATAAAGCTAAAAAAACCTATTGACATAGAATCCAATCAAAATAGAGATAACTAGGAGCACCACCAGCCAAACCTTTGTTTTTTTGAAAAGTAAATATTGTGGCAATGTCTGTGAGAGGATAACAAGATTGTTTTTTTGTTGACTATTGAGAGGATCAAAAGATTGTTCCAAGGCTATGCAAAAACTTGAATAAAATGCATTAAAACATTAACTTGGCAATATGGGCCTAAATCGAGCAAGTGATTCCCTTATAGAATACAGAGCAATCATACTTAAGAAAGCATATCAAACAATGGCACACATGATTGCATAGTATTCATTAGATGAAGATCATTGCACAAAACTCTACACATACAAAAATAGCTTCCCAAGCTTAGAACTTTGCAAGAACTAGTCTCAAGAAAATTATGCAAAAGAGAAAGTAAAGTTTATTAAAGGAGAGTATGGAAAGTGGTTACTCCCCCAAGCTTAAATATAAGAAAAGGTAATAAGACTTCCTACCGATGAGGTGCAAATATTCTTTCCTTTGAGGGATATGGACATACGCTTCGTCAAACATTTTTGATATGGTCCGGTAGAACTAGGCAATTGTAGCTGAAGGTTTTGTTGAATCGAAGTGAAGGAGTGATCTGCGGATCTGCATATGGTTGGCACCATACCGTACATGTCACTACACTAGGTCCAAAACTCGGTGAAAAAAAACTCAAGATAAAAAGAACACGACTCGGTACAACCGGGCAAAAGAAATAAAAGATAACATGAAAAACTAGAAAGTTTATTGGTTCAGAGGCTTCAAAGGTAAATAATAAATATTAGAGTGCAAACGGATGGTTAAAATATAACCCAGTAACCTTGTCTCGAAGAAATAAACAAAACGAGTATTTTCTGACCTTCACACGAGCACTCGCACAACCGCTTGTCGTCGTACGGTCCTACGTCTTTTACTCTGTTGTGGCACCCAACAAGAAAAATGAGCACTCATATGAGTGCTCACGCTCATACCAAACGCCATCTTGCACTTTGGATCTTTAGCTACTTCTGCTCGAGAGGCCACACGACCGTGCATACGAGCGCTTGCCACACTGTCGTTGGCTTTGTTGCCTTTGGATATTTTTGGTGGCGCCTCCCTCACTCAATACGAGCGCGCATATGACCGTGAGCGGTCATATAATATGTTGTCTTTTGTGTTTGGTCTGGAGCTTCCTTTTCTTCAAAAATTCCTACGGGTTAGCTCCAACACTTGTACTACGCATATATTAAGAGGATCCAACAGTGCAATTGTAACACATATAAAATTTTCAGCAGACGAAAACTTTCACCTAGTGACGACTTAAACCAAATCAACTTTAATTGCAATTCATGCAAGTGCCAAAGCAAAAAATATGAATGCAACGATACTAAAAAGACTCTAAACTAATAAGGACTCCTACTTACTTCTGGGCTGCCTCCCGATAGCGCTTTCTTTAGATCCATATAGCTAGACTTCAATGCTCCATAAATCCACCCGAATCCCAAGGGATATCAACCCGGTGTGTAGATGGATTGGCCTCCAACCACTTTTTGGAGAACCTCATAGCAAAGTGTGGTCGAAGTCGTACCCTCTTGTGGTGCATCGGCATCATATATGTGAAGAGTTCCTCGCCCCAAGCAGAACCGATGCACCAAGCTAGGTATACATGTCTCCTTGTTATTCTGCAAGGTCATGGTTAGAGACTTATGATTAAATTTAGATTAAATTTAATGATAGTACCTTGGATATCATTGCAAGGGAACACTTCATAAAATTCTTCTTGTGGAGCGTGTTGTTCAACACTCCCTATAGGTTTCCCCTGCATAAGAAACTGTCCAAAAAAGCATAATTGGACATTAGCATCGATAAATCAAGAGTATATTATTCCTCCAGTTCGACATTAGAGCTAACATGATATTTATCATCCTCAACTCAAGGGTGACATTTCGGCATGGGTAGTTTGTTAGCATCAAATTCATTCAAAGTAGAGTTATCACTATACTCTTGTTCCTGTATATTGGAGGGTTCTTTTATCATGAACTCCTCTTCTTCTTCTTCAAACTGATGCGCTTGATAATACTCGTATATGGAGTACATTTTATCGTACATCCATTATATTATGGCATCATTATTGTGGGCCCTAACAACGCCTTGGACCTCAGCAAATAGTATACCTAGACTTTCAATTTCTACATACCATAGGGATTCCTCGATGACATCTGTCTTATTATTGCTATAATTTGATATAACTTGATCATAAGCATTTTGCACTGAAAGTCAATGTGCTAGCGAGAACCACAACATAAGCAATGACTTTGTTAGAAAAACACACCATACCTGCATATTCGTCTATGAATAAATGTAGTTCTTTAATAACCATGGAAGTTATATCTTTTCCAAGAGTTGCTTCATCAAACAACATATGAAGAGTGTGCAAAAGGTTACTCTGGTGGGTGGAAGATGAGGGTGGGTGATCAATCCGTTCCTCCTCTTCATTTTCCTTGGTGTTCCCTTCCTCTAGGAGCACTTCATCCAAGATAGATGGTTATCCATTTTTTTGCTGCAAGTTAGTTTGGAAAATATTTAATTCATGTTAATTTGCCCTTTCTTGCAGCATGTCATCAACATAGGGGCTGTTTGCAAATCAGGAAGTTCATCCTTTTCTTTATCATTTTGTGAATCCTACAAAAGGTTAGTATCTCCCATGGCGGTCGCGATCCGCTCCAATCCATTCTTCACTAATACATTGTCACAAAAATTCTCTAGGCAAAAGAAATGAATAGGATTCACCTTCTCATGAATGATGTCCAGCAAAATGCACTTTACCCTTTTATTTCTTATTCTACAAAGAATTCACCAACACCAACAAGAAGCACTAGTTGTATGATTTCCAAACTAGCGTGACATTTATCACTACTATTATAAGTTGCTAGTATTGGATTGATATTATACTCACATTGGTAGTTTAGGTGCACTTTAGATTGACATTCTTCACATGATAGAGGGTATGCAACATATATCATTGATGAATAGTTATTCACCAATTTCAACCATTCTTTTATCTTAGCTTCTTTTTAGTTTGCTTCTTTTTTTATGATAGCCAATCACTTGTTATTTTCATAGATGCTATTCTAGTCCTGCAAAATATCTTCAATGAGTATCTCAGAAGACATGATTAGTACATATTTTTGCTTCTTTGATTTAAGTGAAAAAACTGAAAGATAAATAACAACTAACAAAATAAACTATGTGTGAGCAAGAAGGTAATAACCGAGCGCTTTTGCTCCCTGGCAACGGCGCCAGAAAGCTTGATGATCTATAAGTAGAGTATGTCGATCCCACAGGGAGCGATGGTTACACTGGCAACTACCAACCCCGCAGCTACATCGTCACACACGCGACTATGTTCACACCCAGAACGTTATGTGGAAATAATCTATTCGTCGGTTGCTAATAGAACGATAAATAAGGGTGGTTTTTTCTAAACAACTAAGCAAAGGTAGAAACTTAAATAAAATAGAGAATAAAATAAGGGGGTGAGGCTTGAGTAAAAGGCATTCTCGAGGTGTTCAGAATCATTACTACCCGCACGTCATATAAATACTTAAGCCACTTTTCATGTAGTTATTTGTGGGCGGAGCCTGGTACAGAACACGTTCTACTCGAACTAGACATTGTGCCACGCATGCCACAACCATCCCCCCAGCGGGTTATGGCAACAATTATTAAGGGTTTTCCCGTGGACGCGGCCATGCAGTCTCCGTTTGTGATGCCCCCGATTCAATCATACACTAATCATGCACGCAAACGTGTACGATCAAGATCAGGGACTCACGGGAAGATATTACAACACAACTCTAAAACATAAATATGTCATACAAGCATCATAATACAAGCCAGGGGCCTCGAGGGCTCGAATACAAGTGCTCGATCATAGACGAGTCAGTGGAAGCAACAATATCTGAGTACAAACATAAGTAAACAAGGTGTCATAAGATGGCTAGCACAAACTGGGATACAGATCGAAAGAGGTGCAGGCCTCCTGCCTGGGATCCTCCTAACTACTCCTGGTCGTCGTCAACGGGCAACATGTAGTAGTAGGAACCTCCGGTGTAGTAGGAGTCATCGTCGAAGGTGGCGTCTAGCTCCTAGGCTCCATCGTCTGGTCGCAGCAATCGGGTAAAGAAAGGGGGAAAAGGGGGCAACAAGGCAACCGTGAGTACTCATCCAAAGTACTCGTAAGCAAGGAGCTACACTACATATGCATGGGTATATGTGTAAAGGGCCATATTGGTGGACTGAACTACAGAATGCCAGAATAAGAGGGGGATAGCTAATCCTGTCGAAGACTACGCTTCTGGCAGCCTCCGTCTTGCAGCATGTAGAAGAGAGTAGACTGAAGTCCTCCAAGTAGCATCGCATAGCATAATCCTACCCGGCAATCCCCTCCTCGTCGCCCTATTAGAGAGCGATCACCGGGTTGTATCTGGCACTTGGAAGGGTGTGTTTTATTAAGTATCCGATTCTAGTTGTCATAAGGTCAAGGTACAACTCCAAGTCGTCCTGTTACCGAAGATCACGGCTATTCGAATAGATAAACTTTCCTACAGGGGTGCACCACATAACCCAACACGCTCGATCCCATTTTGACGGACACACTTTTCTGGGTCATGCCCGGCCGCGGAAGATCAACACATCGCAGCCCCACCTAAGCCAATAGAGCGGTCAGCACGCCGGTCTAAACCTAAGCGCACAGGGGTCTTGGCCCATTGCCCTTAGCACACCTGCACGTTGCATGGGCGGCCAGAAGCAGAACAAGCCCCCTTAATACAAGAGAAGGCTTACATTCCAGTCCGGCGCGTGCCGCTCAGTCGCTGACGTCACGAAGGCTTCGGTTGATACCACAATGCCGAGTGCCCATATCTTTCCCGCGTAGTTGGTTAGTGCGTATAGACCAAATGGCCAGAATCAGATCAAATACCAAGATCTCTGTAAGCGTGTTAATGGATGTAACCGCGGACACCGACCAAGGCCAGGCCCAACTCTCACCTAGGCAGTCTCAACCTGCCCTGTCGCTCCGCCACAAAGATCCACCCAGAGGGCCGGTGGGACAAAGGTCCTTTCAGCCCCCAATCCGTGAATCACTCGCAGGTGCTCCACAAGCGGACCCGACTTTAGTCACCACATGTATCATGTATAAAGTATATAGTATATACCCGTGATCACCTCCCAAGTGATCACAGCCCGATAGTATAGCACAGCAGACGGACAAGAATGTAGGACCACTGATGGAATACTAGCATCCTATACTAAGCATGTAGGATTGCAGGTAAAGGTAACAACAGTAGTAGCAAGGACAGGATAGGAATAACGGAAAGCACTAACATGCTACACTACTCTGATGCAAGCATTAGAGAGTAGAATAGGCGATATCTGGTGATCAAGGGGTGGGGGCTTGCCTGGTTGCTCTGGCAAGAAGGAGGGGTCGTCAACAACGTAGTCGGACGGGGCACCAGCAGCGGTGTTGGTCTCGTTGTCTACCGGAGAGAAGAGGGGGAAGAAACAATGAATACAATGCAAACAAATGCATAATGATGCATGACAAAGCAAATGACGGTGTTAGGTGTGCCCTCACGCGGTAGTAGGTGATACTGGCGAAGGGGGAAAAACTTCTGGGAAAGTATCCCCGGTGTTTCGCGTTTTCAGGCAGAGGTACCGGAGGGGGAAAGTTGCGTGTTCGATATGCTAGGGGTGTGTGGCGGACGAACGGGTTGCGTATCCGGAATCGTCTCGTCGTTCTGAGCAACTTTCATGTAGAAAGTATTTTCATCCGAGTTACGGATTAAAAGATATGATTTTCTAAAGATTTAAATCATTTTCTAATTTTAATTATTTATCTAAAGCCAACATTATCTAGAACAGTGTTTGATGACGCAAGCATGACATCAGAGTGATGTCAGTAGGTCAACTGGTCGATTGACCAGTCAAACCCGATAGGTGGTTCTAGTGGGCCCCACATGTCATTGTCAGGGGCATTAACAGAGTTTTAAAACTAACTAAATGGGTTAATTAGCGGGTGGGCCCAGCAGTCAGTGTCTAATTAGGTTTTAATTAATTAATTTAATTAATTAGCAGTTTATATATTTGTTTTTATTTGTTTTATGGCATGGGGCCCGCATGTCAGTGGCAGTAGCTGCCATGTCAGCGAAGTTGACTTCGGTCAACGTGGCCAGTTGGGGCCCCTAGGCCCACAGGCAGTGACCCAGGGGTGGACCCCCGGGGTGCCAGCTCAGCGGAGCCGCCGGGGTAGCTCCAGCGAGCTCGCGTGCAGCGGCCGAACCGCGGCGAGCTTCGGGTTTCTCCTATGGGGCACCAAATCAGGCGCGGCCAGGCTCTCTGGAACAGCCTCTTCGCGCCGCGTCCGATGGAGGGGAGCACGTCAGCGGGGGTGGCCGGAATGGTCGCCGACGACGAGCGTGGTGGACGGCAGCTCGGGCACAGACGGGGATCATGCAACAAGGTGTTCGAACGAGGCGGGTTTGGGACCAGACAGACGAGCGTGTCGAGGCGCATTTAGTGGTGGCGGTGGCGTGGCCGGAGGAGGGCCGCAGCGTCACCGGCGACGAGCGGGGCGGACGGCGGAGTTCGGTCGTCGTCGGGTTCAGAGTTGTGGTGTGCTAAACGAGCAGCGTGAGGCGTCTACGGCATCTACTCGACGCGAGAAGCGGAACGGTGGCACGCACGGGACCAAATGGTCACCGTGGCCACGCCGGCGACGAGCTCGGGCGAAGCCGCGTTCCGGCACGGCATGGAGGAGGAGCTACGGTAGCGGAAATGCTCGGGAAAGAGAGGGGAAAGAAGGGCATGCTCACGTTGCTCCTGCAGGTGTGCTTAAGTGGGCTCGGGGAGGGATCGGTGCCGTGAATTCGGCGGCGAAGTTCGTCGGAGCAGAGGAGGAAGACAACGGCGTCGTGGGCGTTGCGGTGGCTCAAAACTCCAACGGGATGCACTGGTCGAGGCAGCGGATGACGGTGGCCCTTGTGTACACAAAGGGGCGGCGAGGTGGGCACGGTCGCCATGGCTAGGCCGGAGCCATGGCGGCGGTGGCGTTCGGCTGCGATGGGGAACGAGGGGGAGTGGCAAGGTGGATCTGTAGAGTGAGGGAGAGGCGCAGGAACCGAGGGCGAGAGTAGGGCGAGTGGGAGGCGGGATCGAGGAGGCGGGGGCGTGGCGTCCTTATCCTCTCCTCGACGCCGGCGAGGGGGTGTCAGGACCCCAACTCAATGCCACATCGATCTAGCATGTAACACCTCATATCACTTTGCGGCCTCACGCACGGTATTCCCACGGGTGTCGCCTTACCTTTGCCCGGGACCGTTTGCGCCTTTTGGCACACGTATGATAGTGTCGCGAGCATCCATATGATAAGGAGCCCGGGCTGACATGGCTAGTCGTAAACCCAAAGTGGCACAAACTTACAAGGACAGGCATCCATAACCCAGCATCGAACATGTCGGTCATCAGCGAGTGAATCCAGGCTGTAGCACTGGGCTAGCAGGACTCCGGTGAACCGGGCTGTAGCGGGCTAACAGGACTCCGGTATTCATCGCGTGACATTTCCCCGAAGGGACAGACACAGGAACGAAGAAGGACACATGCCGACCAGCCTAAGTGTTCCGGAGCAGTAGCAAGCTACCATGGCTCAGTGGAAACACTAGGAGACATTTCCCGGTAAGAGAGGCTACCAAGGATAAACAACTAGATAGTCAGATCCCACACATACCAAGCATTTCAATAACATACACACAATATGCTCGATATGTGCAAATACAACATGGCATCACAACATGACTCTACGACTCAAGTATTTATTCAATAGGCTCCGAGGAGCGAGATATTACAAACATGGGTCTCATGACCCAACATTCAGAGCATACAAGTCAAAACACAAGCGGAAGCTATCATGTCTGAGTACAGACATCTATAAATGAAAAAGGCTTAGAAGCCTGACTATCCACCAGATCCTGCCGAGGGCACAAGATCGTAGTTGAGGTAACAAGCTAAACGTCGAAGTCCACGCGGAACTACTAGCGAGACCGAAGTCTCTCTGCAAAAACATAAAATAGGCAAACGTGAGTACAAATGTACCTAGCAAGACCTACATCATATCTAACTACATATGCATCATTATCAACAAAGGGGATGGTGGGGTTTAACTGCAGCAAGCCAGCTTTGACTCAGTGGCTATCCTAAACTACGACTGCAAGTAACTCTTTTGAGGTGGCGCACACGAGTCCACATATTCACCATATCAATACACCACTATGGATCCGCTCCCGTCTCCCTACGAGAACGCCATCCATAGCACTCACGCTTATCTTGTGTATTTTAGAGTATCCACTTTCACTTGTCTATGAACTGTACAGGCAACCCAGAAGTCCTTTACCGTGGACGCGGCTATTCGAATAGATAATGTTAACCCTGCAGGGGTGTACTTCTCCACAAACGCTCTCACCACTTACCGCCGTTTACACGATATGTACTCGGCAACCTTCAAGCGGAAGCCCAACGTGGGTGTCGTCCACGACCTACCTAAACACTCAAGTCTCTAGTCCAGGTTTATCGCCTATTCGGGTTCCATCCGCGAGGAGATCCGGCCGGAGTTTCGCTCACAGCCCCAAACGATGTGTGCAGGGTTCCCGAGACACCAAACGGGCGCCCGGTACACCGTGCCACGTGCCTACCGCATCACAGCCCACCCCTCCGGTCAGCGCTGCCCACGGCCTCCAGCATACTACAAACATCAGAAACTACTTGCAACTCCTGGACAGAGGACAAGGGTGATTAAGAAGCCGAGAGGGTCCATTGGTTTCGGGCCCAATGCGTGGTAGTATCTGTTTCATGGATCACAAACACAGAACTCAGTTCCTGAGGATGGCTGCAATGAGACAACCCACCATGTACTCCTACATGGCCCCTCACTGCTACCTTTACCAAATCGTGTTCACACACTTAGCTCACACGCAGTAGGACATGTTCACACACCTCTGATTCATCCTCGATGAATCAGACCCGACTCAACTCTAAGCAGTAGCAGGCATGACAAACAAGCATGAATGAGTAGGCACAACAGGGCTCAAACAATTCCTACTCATGCTAGTGGGTTTCATCTATTTATCGTGGAATGACAGGTCATGCAAAGGATAAAGGGGTTCAGCTACCGCAGCAAGTAACAGATGAATCATTGTTGTCCTAATGCAGTAAAAGAGAGCAGGAGCGAGAGAGTAGGATTGTATTGGAATGAACAAGGGGGTTTTGCTTGCCTGGCACTTCTGAAGATATTATAGTTCTTCATCAGTGTCATCGAACTCGTCGTCGAAACCACGTCTATCGAGAGGGGACAATTACCGGCAAACAAAGAGGGACACAATCAATGCAATGCAACAAATATGATGCATGATAACGTCATGCAGTATGCTGTTGATTGAGCTAATGCAACTAGCAACCATATTAAATGAAGTTGGTTTGAATCCAAGATTCAAATTCAAACTCCATATGTGGATATTGAAATGCCATTTATATGATTTGTGCTAAACAGCATCTATAAGTTGTTCTAACATGCATGAAAATGGTAGAGATGGATAGATTGGATTTTTCTGATCATTTTTCATATATAATTTATTTCATTTGGAGTTACGGTTGAATTTCTATGAATTTTAGAAGTTTTGGTTATTTTCTGGAATTTCCTGTATAAGAATAATTCCAGTAATTGAATTAATGCGTCAGCACTGCGTCAGGGTGACGTCATCAGGTCAAAGGTGCCAGCCCAGGTCAAACCTGACGCTGGGACCCACATGTCAGTGTAACAGCTAGTTAACAGGATTAAGTTAATACTAACTAAACTGTCAATGGGGCCTGGGCCCGCATGTCAGTGGTTTGTTGACTAACTAAACAGAGTTAGTTAGTGTTAGGTTAGTCACTAATCTAGGTTAATTAGCACTAAACTAACCTAACTAAAATTAGCAAGGGTGGCCCACATGTCATTGACCCAGGGGTCCAACTGGGCCCACCCAGTCAATGGTCAGCAGGTCAAACCTGTCGGCGTCGAGTCGCCGGCGAGGCCGAGACGACGGAGAGCGTCGGAAACGCTGCTCCAGCCACGGTTTGATGCGCGGGTGGGTGCTACGAGTAGCTGGCGATGTGGCGCATCCAACGGTGGCGGTGTTTGGTGCTGGGGTGGCCGGAGTTAACGGCGGCGAGCACTTCCGCGGCGGCTGGAGTTCGGGTGTGGACCGGGTCGATGCTACGGGGCGCTAGGGGATAAACTGGCAGGTGCTACGCGCTCCTGGGGGTTCACCGAGCACGGTGACGTGCTCAGGCACGGGCTGCGGTGGCCCTGGCCACGACGGCGAGGAACCATGGCGGCGGTGAGCTTTCGGCTCCGGTGGACCGCGGGGCTAGAGGGGAAGAACGACGGCGGGGAGAGAGGGGTTAGGTAGAGGAGCTCACGGTGGGGTCATCGGTGATCTCAGAGGGCTCGGGGACGGCCTGATGATGACGAATCGGTCGACGGCGGCCGTCGGTGCGGAGGACGAAGATGGTGTCGATGACGGCGCTCCAGGGCGTCCGGCGTCTTGTGGCTCGGTGGTAAGGACGGGGAAGTCACGGCGGAGCTCGGGGACGCATCGGAGAGGCGAGGGGGAGGCGGTGGCCGTGCTGGTGCTCGTCGGCGCACTGCGGCGGCTCTTGGGGTTGCTTGGGGCTGCGAGAGAGCGAGAGCCGGAGGAGAGGGAGAGAGCAGAGAGTGAGGGGAGAGGCAGAGGGGGCTGCGGGGCGTCTCCAGACCCGTCGGGGGTGCCTCGGTGGCAAGCATGAGGTGGAGCTCGGGCGCGCGCGCTGTCAACACGCCTCTGCCTACTGGTAGAGGTTGAAGACAGCCGCTTCAGGCCAGTGGGCTGGGCCGCCAGCTGGAGTTGGGCCAGGTGGGCTGCCAGGTGGGCGTCGGGTAAGTCTCCCTCTCTCTCTTTATTTATTGTTTCTGTTTTCTATTATTCTGTAGTCTTTGTGGCTTTTCTAAAAATACCTAGACCCTTTCAAAAATCACTAAACTGCACGTGCCCACTGTATAGAATATATCCAACATGGAACATTTCAGTTTAGGAATATTTGGACATTTAAAATATTTTATAGAATTTAAATGTCCAAATTCAAATACTTATGATTTAATTCAGTGACCTTAGGATGACCTAGAAAATTGTGCACCATTTTTGTCAGAGGTTTAAGACCAAGGCAAAGAGAAAGAACATTTTAGAAGGGCATTTCAGGTTCATTGAAAATGATTTTATGTTGAACCTATTTGATTTGATCTGGTGCTAGGGTTTGATCAGTCCCCATTTCAAGTTCATTTGAAAAGTTAAACATGATGCACACATGAAGAGCTAGCCTACTGCATACCAGGGCAAGGGATGTGACAGGGGGTCCGGTGGAAGCACGCCCCTGTTCCGACCCTGGTCGGGGGAACAGGAAAGGGGGAGAGCGACCAGGGGAACGGGCCGGGTCGGCCGGATGACCAGGTGGGCCGGCCTGGCTGCGAGCTGGGCCGTCTGGTCCAGGGGGGCTTCTCTTTTTTTTCCTTTCTGTTTCGGTTTTGTATTTTCTTTTATTTATTTCTTTTTCCTTTTCTGTTTTATTTAATTTATGGCATTTAGGTATTTTATAAAATTGTGTCTTCTACACCATAATTACCTATGCCATTTTTGGCACTCCCCGAACATTTTTGTTTCAACTTTTAAAAACTTTTGTTGTTTACCTTTTTTTGAATTGATTTTTGGATCGGTTTGAACTAATGAAAGTTTAGCAACAGTAATCAAAGATGACATGGCATCATTAGGAGAGTTTACTGTAGCCTAATTATCCGGGCGTTACAAATCTCCTCCACTACAAGAAATCTCGTCCCGAGATTTAGGAGGTAGAAGAAAACAGTGTGTGGTATTCTTCACGCAGACGATCCTCACGTTCTCAAGTGGCTTCATCTTCAGAATGGTGCGACCAATGAACTTTGAGGAACTTGATCGCCTTCTGACATGTGCGGCGTTCAGCTTGGTCGAGAATGCGGACTTGATGCTCTTTATAGGAGAGGTCCTGTTGCAATTCGAGCACTTCATGATCCACTGCTTGGATTGGGTCCTTGAAGCATCGGCGGAGCTGTGACACATGGAACACATCGTGAACCTGAGAAAGGTTCGGCGGAAGCTCCAGTTGATATGCCACATTTCCACGCCTTTCCAGAATAGTGAATGGACCAATATAGCGAGGAGCTAGCTTTCCCTTGATCCCGAAGTGGTGAGCACCCTTCATTGGTGTAACTCGAAAGTAAGCCTTTTTGCTAGGTTGATAGACCATGTCGGTCATACTGACTCTTCTGACGTGACTCAACAGTCTTGGGATTCTCACGAATAATGCAGACTTGTTCTTCGGCATGTTGGATAATATCCGGACCGAAGAGTGGACGTTCCCCAGTTTCTGACCAGTTCAGAGGGGTTCGGCACTTTCTTCCATATAACACTTCGAAGGGGGCCATCTTCAGACTAGCTTGATAGCTATTATTATAAGAGAACTCGGCATATGGGAGAGATTCCTCCCATTTCTTGCCGAAGGAAATAACACAAGCTCGAAGCATGTCTTTGAGAACTTGGTTGACACATTCAACTTGCCCTTGCGACTGAGGATGAAATGCAGTACTGAATGACAGATGAGTTCCCATAGCTTCTTGGAGACTTGCGCAGAATCTTGAAGTGAATAAGTTGCCATGGTCTGAGCTGATAACCAATGGAATACCGTGGAGTGAAACAATCCTGGACATATAAAGAGTTGTCAGCTGACTAGCAGTGATCGTTTCATTGACTGCCAGAAAATGTGCAACTTTAGAAAGCCGGTCAATGATGACAAGAATAGCATCATTACCTTTCTGCAATTTGGGGAATCCAGTGACGAAGTCCATTTCAACACGGTCCCATTTCCATTCAGGAATAGAGATAGGTTGCGGAGTTCCAGCAGTGATTTGATGTTCTGTTTTGATACGACGGCAAACGTCACACTCAGCAACATAACGAGAAATGTCTTGCTTCATATTAGACCACCAGAATCTTTGACGAATGTCTTGGTACATCTTTGTACTACCAGGATGGATACATAGAGGCGTATCATGAGCTTCTTCCATAACTTTCTGAGTCATATCCAGGTTTTCCCTCTTACTCGAAACCACTAGGCGACCTTTGAAGAACAAGGTGCCAGCGTCATCAATAGTGAAGAATGAGGCTTTCCTTCTGCGAGATAACGTTTAACCCTCTCGACTTCATCGTCATATTTCTGTATCCATTTGATGGTGTCCACAAGATCTGGTTTAGCAACCAGCGTATTGAGAGAACCTTTGGGAACAACATGGAGGTTCATCTTGCGAAACTCCTTAGGAGGGGGAGCGAGTGCACCCGGAGGAACAATATGGAGGTTAAGCTTTCTGAATTCTTCAACAAGCGAGGGCTAAACTTTATGAACTTGGAGATGGTTGCAGTAAGACTTGCGGCTCAAGGCATCAGCCATTACATTAGCCTTGCCTGGTGTATAGGAAATACCCAACTCAAAGTCTGCAACAATCTCCATCCATCTCTACTGACGGAGGTTCAGCTCTGGTTGAGTAAACAGATACTTCAGACTTTGGTGGTCGGTGAAGATCTCGCAACGATTACCGAGAAGGTAATGTCGCCACTGCTTCAGTGCATGAATGACAGCAGCAAGCTCGAGGTCGTGAACTGGGTAGTTCTCTTCATGAGGGTGCAATTGCCGAGAGGCATACGCAATCACTTTGCGGTCTTGCATTAGGACACAACCTAATCCTTGACGGGAAGTGTCGTAGTAAATGACAAAGTCCTTGTTTGTATCAGGTGGAGCAAGCACTGGAGCAGAAGTCAACTTGTCCTTGATTGCCTGGAAACTTTCTTGACATTTGTCTGTCCATTGGAACTTGACGCCCTTATGCAACAGGTTAGTTAGAGGCCTGGCAATCTTGGAGAAGTTATTGACGAATCGACGGCAATAGCTGGCGAGACCGAGAAAACTTCTGACTTGCTTAACGTTCTTGGGAGGAGTCCAATCAAGGATAGCCTGGACCCGTTCAGGGTTGACGGCAATACCATCCTTAGAGATGACATGCCCAAGATAGGTTACTTCGGGTAGCCAGAATTCACACTTGGAGAACTTGGTATATAGCTGATGCTCTCGTAGCTTTTCCAGTACAAGACGAAGATGTTCAGCATGCTCCTTGGAAAATACCAGTATATCATCCAGATAAACCACGACGAACTTGTCGAGGTAATCCGTGAATATATAGTTCATCAGACGAGAGAAGGTGGCTGGAGCATTGATTAAGCCGAAAGACATGACGGTGTACTCATATGAACCATAACGAGTCACGAAGGCGGTCTTTGGGATATCCTCTTCACGAACACGGATCTGGTGGTAACCCAACCTCAAGTCGAGTTTAGAGAACACTGATGAACCAGCCAGTTGATCATACAGATCATTGATCCGAGGAAGAGGATATTTGTTCTGAATGGTAGCTTGGTTAATAGGACGGTAGTCTTAGACCAGTCGGTTTGTCCCATCTTTCTTCTTGACAAAGAGAGAAGGTGCTCCCCAAGGAGAGCAACTTGGGCAAATGAAACCACTTCGAAGAGATTTGTCGATCTCCTCCTTAAGCTCAAGGAGTTCATGCGGCGGCATCTTGTAGGGCCGCTTGGCTATAGGAGTGGTTCCTGGTTTCAAGTCGATGACGAATTCAACAGCTCTAACAATGGGAATCCCTGGAAGTTCTTCAGGAAAGACGTCGAGGAATTCACGCACGACGGGAATGTTTTCAATGCCCTCGAGTGGTGCAGCGTTCAATGCATTCAAGGCATAAAGTCGTGCCTCGATATTTTGCACCAGATGACCTTGGTAAGTAACTATTTCATCTGAAGGGTGTAGCAGATGGATGGTCTTAGTGGCGCAAACTATAGAAGCAGTGTGCGCCTTTAACCAATTCGTTCCCAGAATGAGATCAATGCTACATGACTTCAGTACGATGGGAGAGACAAGGAATTCCAGACCTTCGATTTCAACGGGGATGTCATTGCAAATCATGGAGGTGCGACATTGGCCCGCAGGGGTGTGCACTAATAGCGAATCGTTCATGTCCTCACATTTAATGTTGTGCAAGCATGCAAAATCTTCTGACATGAATGAATGCGATGCACCTGTATCAAATAAATCGGATGCTGGTACTGAATTTACGAGGAGTGTACCCATCACAGTAGCAGGCTGGTCTTGAGCTTCGTTCAGATCAACGTGGTTGGCATGAACTCGACCATAAGGCTTGGCATTGTTGTTGCGGGGCTGGTTGCTTCCACGGCCAGTTGCGGGAAGGGCCAGTTGATTCTGATTCTGATTGCAATCCCTAGCACGGTGACCTGGTTGACCACACTTGTAGCACATACCATTATTGGGAGTGGGAACAGGAGCTTGGGGTGGTGGAGCTGGAAGCCTTGGCTGCCTAGATGGTGGAGGAGGCAGACGAGGCGCAACATAGGTCTGCCTTGGGGCAGGTGCAGTTGGCTGATACATGCTGTTGGGAATACATATCTTACGCTTCTGTGAGGGCGGGCCCGAAGATGAGCCCGTGTCACGGTTGCGCCTGTGAGAGCTCTGGTATTCCTGCAGACCAGTTTCGACATTGATGGCCTTGTTCACCAAGGTGGCGAAATCAACAAAGTCATGCACTAGAAGTGCGAGCTTGATGTTAGCTTGAAGGCCGTCACGGAACTTCTCCTGTCTACGGGCATCAGTTGCAATGTCCTCTTCAGCATAGCGGGACAAGTCCAGAAACTCCCGCTGATAAGATTCAACAGTTTTGTTGCCTTGGGTGAGGTTGCGAAACTCACGCTTCTTCTGGTCCATGACTCCCTAACGAATGAAGCGGGCACGGAAAGCAGCTTGGAAGTCTGGCCAGGTGATGATTGTTCCAGCTGGCAGAGTACGCCTGTGGATGTCCCACCATTGAGCTACAGGTCCCTTCAGGAAGAAGGAAGCAAAGGTGACATAGCTGGCAGGGGCTACATCAGCAGACTCCATCTCATAGGTGATGTCACGGAGCCAGTCATCAGCATCCAGAGGCTGAGTTGAGCTGCGGTACACAGTTGGGTTGAGGCGCATAAAATCCTGCAGAGTTACTTGGGCTGGCTGCTGGTTCATATTGGGCCGAGGAAATTGAGCCATCATATTCTCCATGAACTGGTGATTCATCTCGAGCTGTTGGATCATACCAGCCATGTAATCAGGCGGTGGTGGGGCGTTGCCACCACTACCACGACCACCTGGTCTAACCATCCTGCTAATATATAACAAGGGTTGTTCAACATTGAGAAATTTGCAAAGACAAGAATCATTCATGATGAAACATGCATAACGAAAGCAGCACGATAGATACTACACAGTATTCGGCATATCTTACAAAAGGGATCATGCATAGAGTTCGGGACACAGAGTTCACTACAAAGACTAAAGACATCATAGGCGGCACGCAGGCTCGCGGCGAATGCATCTAACACTAACAAGCAATGTCTACATCAGTCCCACGCAGTACTGCGGAGGTAGCTGTAGCCTGAAAGCTGGTAGTGTGGCATCGGGAACTCCACGTCAGCAACCTGGGGTCTGCGAATACTCTGGTGCAGAACTCGATGCTCAAGTAGCAGAAGGGGACCAAGTGTGGGAGAGTAGCCTCCCACATCTGGCCAGCCGACACCCTGGGGCATCACGGTCCTGGCTAGGTAGATCGCAGAACGGGGCAGCTCTCTAGATCTGACAAGGGGGTGCGACAGTGTCACAGCACGGTAAAGGTGCTGACGGGTGGTATACAACTCATGGCGAAGAGCTCGGTTAGCTCTATCCAGCCCATCAGCATGCAGAACCAGGTTCTGATGGTAGAAGGGCTCTCGGGTGACAATGGAGTAGGAAGCAGTGTAGTAACCCTCCGCACCAACATCAGATGCGATGACAATGTGCCTAAAGGGGGAGGTGTCCAACTCCCGATACTCTCCACGAAGACGTGTTAGAGCAGCATAAGCAACATCGTGGACTGCCATATCGATGGTCACTCCAACACCATGAGCGGTGTGCAACACAGTAGTGGAGTCATACTCCCGAGAGTAGAGGTGCACGATGGCACGGTACTTCTCCTGGTTAAAGTCCTGGTACTCCTCGAAGACGGTGTACTCAAGGTGCCAGCAATAACCCAGATAGGTCATCATCTCAGCTAGCACAGCAGGTGATCCCGAGGCACCAATGGCCGTCGTGTGGCACACGACCTGCCTCGTGGGTTCCATATGAAAGCAAAGATGTTTCAAAGGAGTCAAATGATAGTGTGGAAGTTGTTCAAAATACTATTCTAAGGAATAACTATGGCTTTATCCAACTTTGGGGTGAATGTCGTCACGGGATCCTAGTGTTAGAGTTAGTAAATTCGTTTAACCCGAGTAGAAGAGAGTTCAGAGTCCCAGAGTAAAGGTCGAGGAGTAAAAGATCCTAGTACCACCCAATGGCAACATGGGCCCGTAAGGCACACAACCATGTAAGTAAAAGTTTTGCAATGACTAGACTCGACTTCGGCCAAGGAGTGTCGAAGGGGGATTCCTACAGGCAGTCGTCTCTGATACCAACTTGTGACGCCCCCGATTCAATCATATACTAATCATGCACGCAAACGTGTATGATCAAGATCAGGGACTCACGGGAAGATATCACAACACAACTCTAAAACATAAATAAGTCATACAAGCATCATAATACAAGCCAGGGGCCTCGAGGGCTCGAATACAAGTGCTCGATCATAGACGAGTCAGCGGAAGCAACAATATCTGAGTACAAACATAAGTAAACAAGGTGTCATAAGATGGCTAGCACAAACTGGGATACAGATCGAAAGAGGCGCATGCCTCCTGCCTGGAATCCTCCTAACTACTCTTGGTCGTCGTCAGCGGGCAGCACGTAGTAGCACTACGGGAAACAGGAGATTTGCCGTTGGTACTTCCTTTGTCGTCAGCATTTCGTCGGGATAGACGGCAAAGAAAGGGTTTGCCGTCATCAGTAGACGGCAAAGAAAAATTAATGGTAAAATAGACTTTGCCGTCTGTCTTTTATATTACTGATGGCAAAGAGTAGACTTTGCCGTCTATAAAGATAAATACAGACGGCAAAGAGCTTTGCCGTATGCCTTTTTTATTTTCGATGGAAAAGAGTTGACTTTGCCGTGTATAATATAAAATGCAGACGGCAAAGAACTTTGCCGTCTGTGATTTTATTAACATACGGCAAAGTGCTTACTTTGCCGTCTGTAAATAGAACCACAGACGGCAAAGAGAAAACAAAAGTCCACGGATCGATCACGCGGATCGCTGACATGGCTAAATCTCCTCCGCACATCCCCATGAGGCAAAAAACCCACCAGCCCCACGTCCCACGCCCTCTCTCCACCTTATGCACCTGACACCCCCACGCCCCCACCACTCATCCCTCTTGTACGTCACTCTCTCTCTCTCTCTCTCTCTCTCTCTCTCTCTCTCTCTCGATCTGGAGGACACCAGCACGCGCGGCCACCTCTCCTCCCGGCCTCTGCCTCGTCGGCCACGCTTGCTGTCCCTGACCCCATCGCCCCCGCCGGCCCCCGGCCCCCGTCGCCTCGGCCGACCTCAGCGCGAGTAACCTGTCGCCCCCACCGGCCGCTGGCCTCGGCTCCGTCTCCCCCACCGGCCGCTGGCCTCTGCTCCGTCTCCCCCACCAGCCGCCCCTGCCTACTTCGGCCCCGGCCCCGTCCCCCGTCGCCCCCGCCTACCCCCAGCCGCACGGGCAGCGGGCATGGCGGACACGTGGGCGACGAGCATGGAAGACCCTCGGGTGGCGCAGGGGCGCGGCGGCCTCGTCCCTCTGGCGCGCGGCGGCGCATCGGCCGCCCGACATTGCACTGGCGCGCGTCGGTGCCCCCCCTCTTTCTCTCTCCAGGAACCAGCGAGCTCGAGCATGGCTGGGCGGTGGTGCGGGTTACTAGGGTCGGCCAAGCGGCGCGGGAGAGCGTGGTTGTCCGGTGGCGCGGCGAGTAGGGTCGGGCGAGCGGCGCGGTGAGCAGGGCGAGGCGGCGGCAGTGGTGTCCCTGTGGTCGGGTATTGTCCCTGGCGAGAAGGACGGCCGGCGGTGAAGGACCTGTTGCTGTGATGGAGGACTTGATTGCTTTTCATTTTTAGTTTCTAGGGGTCCTTGTGTAAATTTTGAGAACACTTCTGTAACTTCTTCTCTGTAACCACCGACTATGAATGCAACACAGCAAGGCCGTGTCGAATCCAAAATCTCCTTGAGCCAAGCCTTTTTTGGTTTGTTTTTCGTGTGTCCGGCGAGATGCTCTGCTCATACGTCACTTTTTTTAAAAAAAATGAAAAATAATCTTTGCCGTCTATACTTTAGTGTGGATGACGGCAAAGCACATGTTTTGACTGACGGCAAAGAACACGTTTTTTGCCGTCTGTTATTTTTGCGGCAGATGGCAAAACTATATTGACTAACGGCAAAATCTTTGCCGTCATCTCGACAAAAGGCTGACGGCAAAGCATTCTTTGCCGACTAATCTTTGCTGTCTGAGTTTGCCGTCTACTTCCTGACGGCAAAATCTTTGCCGTCTGGATTTGGTTCTTTTCCGTCTATAATCCACAGACGGCAAATTACCTGTTTCCTGTAGTGTAGTAGGCACCTCCGGTGTAGTAGGAGTCATCGTCGAAGGTGGAGTCTGGCTCCTGAGCTCCATCGTCTGGTCGCAGCAATCGGGTAAAGAAAGGGGGAAAAGGGGGCAACAAGGCAACCGTGAGTACTCATCCAAAGTACTCGCAAGCAAGAAGCTACACTACATATGCATGGGTATATGTGTAAAGGGCCATATCAGTGGACTGAACTGCAGAATGCCAGAATAAGAGGGGGATAGCTAATCCTGTCGAAGACTACGCTTTTGGCAGCCTCTGTCTTGCAGCATGTAGAAGAGAGTAGACTAAAGTCCTCCAAGTAGCATCGCATAGCATAATCCTACCCGGCAATCCCCTCCTCGTCGCCCTATTAGAGAGGGATCACCGGGTTGTATCTAGCACTTGGAAGGGTGTGTTTTATTAAGTATCCGATTCTAGTTGTCATAAGGTCAAGGTACAACTCCAAGTCGTCCTGTTACCGATGATCACGGCTATTCAAATAGATAAACTTCCCTGCAGGGGTGCACCACATAACCCAACACGCTCGATCCCATTTGGCCGGACACACTTTTCTGGGTCATGCCCGGCCGCGGAAGATCAACACGTTCAGCCCCACCTAGGCCAACAAAGCGGTCAGCACGCCGTTCTAAACCTAAGCGCACAGGGGTCTGTGCCCATCGCCCTTAGCACACCTGCATGTTGCGTGGGCGGCCGGAAGCAGAACTAGCCCCCTTAATACAAGAGCAGGCTTACGTTCCAATCTGGCGCGCGCCGCTCAGTCGCTGACGTCACGAAGGCTTCGGCTGATACCATGACGCCGAGTGCCCATATCTTTCCCATGTAGTTGGTTAGTGCGTATAGACCAAATGGCCAGAGTCAGATCAAATACCAAGATCTCCTTAAGCGTGTTAATGGATGTAACCGCGGACACCGACCAGGCCAGGCCCACCTCTCACCTAGGCAGTCTCAACCTGCCTTGTCGCTCCGCCACAAAGGTCCACCCAGAGGGCCGTTGGGACAAAGGTCCTTTCAGCCCCCAATCCGTGAATCACTCGCGGGTGCTCCACAAGTCGGCCCAACTTTAGTCACCACATGTATCATGCATAAAGTATATAGTATATACCCGTGATCACCTCCCAAGTGATCACAGCCCGATAGTATAGCACAGCAGATAGACAAGAATGTAAGGCCACTGATGGAATAGTAGCATCCTATACTAAGCATGTAGGATTGCAGATAAAGCTTAAGGTAACAACAGTAGTAGCAAGGACAAGCTATGCATCAGGATAGGAATAACGGAAAGCAGTAACATGCTACACTACTCTAATGCAAGCAGTAGAGAGTAGAATAGGCGATATCTGGTGATCAAGGGGCGGGGGCTTGCCTGGTTGCTCTGGCAAGAAGGAGGGGTCGTCAACAACGTAGTCGGACGGGGCACCAGCAGCGGCGTCGGTCTCGTTGTCTACCGGAGAGAAGAGGGGGAAGAAACAATGAATACAATGCAAACATATGCATAATGTTGCATGACAAAGCAAACGGCGGTGTTAGGTGTGCCCTCACGCGGTAGTAGGTGTACCGGCAAAGGGGGAAAACATCCGGGAAAGTATCCCCGGTGTTTCGCTTTTTCGGGCAGAGGTACCGGAGGGGGAAAGTTGCGTGTTCGATATACTAGGGGTGTGTGTGGCGGATGAACGGGTTGCGTATCCGGAATCATCTCGTCGTTCTGAGCAACTTTCATGTAGAAAGTATTTTCATCCGAGTTACGGAATAAAGGATATGATTTTCTAAAGATTTAAATCATTTTCTGATTTTAATTATTTATCTAAAGCCAACATTATCCAGAACAGTGTTTGGTGACGCAAGCATGACATCAGAGAGATGTCAGCAGGTGAACTGGTCGGTTGACCAGTCAAACCAGACAGGTGGGACCCACATGTCATAGTCAGGGGCATTAACAGAGTTTTAATAAAACTAACTAAATGAGTTAATTAGCGGGTGGGCCCATCAATCAGTGTCTAATTAGGTTTTAATTAATTAATTTAATTAGTTAGCAGTTTATATATTTGTTTTTATTTGTTTTATGGCATGGGGCCCGCATGTCAATGGCAGTAGCTGCTACGTCAGCGAAGTTGACTTCGGTCAAAGTGGCCAGTTGGGGCCCCTAGGCCCATAGGCAGTGACCCAGGGGTGGACCCCCGGGGTGCCAGCTCAGCGGAGCCGCCGGAGTAGCTCCGGCGAGCTCGCGCGCAGCGGCCGAACCCCGGCGAGCTTCGGGTTTCTCCTACGGGGCACCAAATCGGGCGCGGCCAGGCTCTCTGGAACGGCCTCTTCGCACCGCGTCCGATGGAGGGGAGCACGTCGGCGGGGGTGGCCGGAATGGTCACCGGCGACGAGCGCGGCAGACGGCAGCTTGGGCGCGGACGGGGATCGTGCAACGGGGTGTTCGAACGAGGCGGGTTTGGGATCAGACAGACGAGCGTGTCGAGGCGCATCTAGTGGTGGCGGTGGCATGGCCGGAGGAGGGCCGCAGCATCACCGGCGACGAGCGGGGCGGACGGCGGAGTTCGGTCGTCGTCGGGTTCGGAGTTGCGGTGTGCTAAACGAGCAGCGTGAGGCGTCTACGGCGTCTACTCGACGCGAGAAGCGGAACGGTGGCACGCACGGGACCAAATGGTCACCGTGGCCACGCCGGCAACGAGCTCGGGCGAAGCCGCGTTCGGGCACGGCATGGAGGAGGAGCTACGGTGGCGGAAATGCTCGAGAAAGAGAGGGGAAAGAAGGGCATGCTCACGTTGCTCCTACAGGTGTGCTTAAGTGGTCCCGGGGATGGCTCGGTGCGGCGAATTCGGCGGCGAAGTTCGTCGGAGCAGAGGTGGAAGACAGCGGCGTCGTCGGCGTTGCGGTGGCTCCAAACTCCAACGGGATGCACGGGTCGAGGCAGCGGATGACGGCGGCCCTTGGGGACACAGAGGGGCGGCGAGGTGGGCACGGTGGCCGTGGCTAGGCCAGAGCCATGGCGGCGGTGGCGTTCGGCTGCAATGGGGAACGAGGGGGAGTGGCGAGGTGAATCCGAGGGGTGAGGGACGCAGGAACCGAGGCTATCACTAGAGATTGCCTTGTCACTTGCTTTCTCTGCTCTCTACTCCATCCGATAGTAATATACTTGTGTCCAAATTGGCAAATGTTGGATGGTCCACTTCACCCAACATCACGAAGAACATTAACAATAAGTGAAAAGGTTATCTCATATCGCGCTAAATTATTTAGTGCTAGTATACAAACTACAGTTGATCATATTTCCCAAGAACTAGTAATTCAATCAAACATGTAAATGGAGTACATAGAGGATTGAGACAAGTTGGAGATGGAGAGGACCATGGTGGCTGCGGCGATGGAGAGGGCACCGGCCCTCCGGCCGGCGCCAGGTGTTGAGAGCGCCTCCACTCCTCTTTCTTCTTGTCTTGGTCCTCTCTCTATGGTGGAGTTGCTGCCATGGAGGTGTGGCGGCGGCTGTTGGAACTTGTGGAGAATGGAGATGCTATGTGGCGGTGGCTAGTGTTGGAGGACTTCATATAGGGGTCTTCCTCGGGTCTCCTTCGTTGATCTAGCCTCCTCTCTTTCATCCAAGGGCTCAAGGGGAGCCAAATCCACGTCTCAAACAAGCCTTGGTCGTCAAGGATCTCGTAGGAAAAAACAGGGATGAAATCAGAGAAAATTTGAGAAGTTCTGGCCAATTTTCATGGCTGTCTGGAGCTCAAACGACCGCTCAAACGGGTGGCTCTGGTCGTATGAAAGGTCGTCTTTCAC